>OX578136.1:151300677-152500677 GCA_951213105.1 Amaurobius ferox
CCATATTTGATTTCCCTCTTTTCATGAATTTCTTATGTTTTCTTCAGCCTCAAAACAAAGATATTGAGAGGTCTGGGCCCCCTACTTGTGTGGTGTCCGGTCACCCATGGGCGGTCATGCTCACACTTGATGAAAAATTTTGATGTGGACAGCACATAACGTTTACTACTTAATGCAAGTACTTTGCTTTTTTCAATGTGAAAAAATGATAACCAATATCCTCGGCACATTGTTTTTTATATGTTAAAGAGCACACTGACATTTGGAGCTTTTCTGAATAACAGCATGTAAAATTATGTTGAAATAGCAAATTAATATATTTTGCCAAATTAGTTTCCAAGTGCGCGACATTTATCGCCAAGTGTTACATATTTGAAGAAACTTACAATTGTTCATTTTTATGTAATTTTTCAGATGCATTTATTCGGAAAACGTGCATTATGGCTGTCGGTTTAGAATAAAAATATGAAGTATAAAATGATTTATTTATTTAACATTATTGAATGCCCTAATTTTTTTTTTAGAATTTTTTCATAAAATCATTCGAAAATTTGGGGATCTTCCAAGTGTTCGATCGCGTTTAAAATCAAAAGGATTCCAGTATTCACGAATCGCAATAATCGCACCAAATAACGTTCGAAACGCGCTATTCGTACGTGAGATATCGTATCCACGGGAACACACACACACACACACACACACTTAATATATAATCCATTTTAATGAATTATTCAAAGGACATTGTAACATATTATAGAATTTGAAGGCATTTTATAAAATATTAGGAAATTAGTATTGCCTTAAAAAAGGGAAAAAACGGATTCATTATTTAATATTATACTTATTTAAAATAAAATTTAAATATTTATTTCAGAAGTTGGTTAATTTGAATTGGTGTTATAAAAATAACTTTAGGTTTAAATTAATAACGCTTATCAGATAGATTTTAGAACTTAGCCGAATTATATAGATTTTTCTATACCACTCTGATGTTAAGTTAGGTTTGCCCAAGGATAGTTGTATATATATATATATATATATATATATATACACACTGTTATTAAATAATTGCATATTTGTGTTTTTTTTTAATTCCATTGGTTTAAAATAAATGTTTATAAATGATAAATAATGCATGAGCTTGGAGTAATATCTCCAGTGTTGTGACAAGTATCAATGAACCGGTTTTGTATTTCCCAACGCACTTCAACACCGAATAGACAATGTCTGCTATGACAGCTAAACATCTGGCATTGTGTCGTAAGGTAAACTTGAACAACGTATTTAAGAACAAATAAAATAATAAAACATTATTATTTTATTAAAAATAAACAGACTTTGACAAATTTTTTAGTTAGGGATTTTTTTTTTTTTTTTTTTTTCCTAGTTTGGAATTTCGTATTTTACATTACATGTATTTTCCGTATCTCATACATTATTAGCGTACGTATTATTCCTTTTAAATTTGTAGTTCAAAATATTAAGTAACATTTTTTTCATACTCACATTACCGTCGTTAGCGAATTTTTTTTCCAAAGTTAGGATAGCGGTCTGTTGCATAACACAAACCCTTGATCCGTTCGGTTTTGCACATAGGCGCTCGTCAGTGCGGAAAAGCCGATAGCTGAGCAATGGCAGCAGGAAAACTTGCTATGTCGTAATATTGCGGACCTACAATTTCAGTTCTATCACCTAGCTGACTTTAAATTTCTTAAATATTGAGCTCCGGCGCTTGTTAAATTGATGAATGTGTGGCAAATTTTGCTGCTGCCATTGCAGGGCTGCTTCATGCTGACTTCGCTTTTTAAGTGCGAAATGGCCCTTGCAATGCAATGGGACCGTGATTTTAACCGTTTATCTGCCAAAGTTCCAATTGAGAACATTGATAAAAAAATATTTCAATGAATTATTTTCGGATTTTGCGTAATAACTTATTTATTTCAATCAATACTCGAGTTTAACTGAAAGAAGAAATCTGATGTGGGCAGCATGTGACGTTTCCTGCAGACTTAAATTCATATTCTCTTTATTTCTTTAATAATTCATTAGATTGAGTTTAATTGCACCAAATAACACTAAATTTGCATTTTTAATTCAATTTTTGTTTTTATTTGGTAATTGGACATTTTTCCGATAACGGCCTAACAAAAATACAAGAAATCTCAAATATCTTGAGAAACGGTTAGTTCTAAAGTATAATGGAGTGTGTTATATTCTTTTCCACGTCAAAAATTGCGTATAAAACAAGAATTTAATTGATACATTTCAGAATACGTAGTCTTTTTTTTTCTTTTAGATTTTGGCGATTTTTGCTGGCCATTTCGTAAAAAAAGGCAGGTTGTTATTTTCCGAATCATACCAAAATCTAATCAGCACCAAAGTGTCCCACAAGTAACTTATCTACAAAATATTGTGGAATTTGGTCAATTAGTATTTTAGCTAGGGTGGATACATGAAATTTTTGCGGGCCATTTCGTAAAAAAAGGCAGGTGCTTCTTTTTCGAATCGTTACAAATTCTAATCAGCACCAGAGTATCCAACAAGTAACTTATTTACCAAATTTTGTGAAATTTGGTAAATTAGTATTTTAGATAGGGCGGATAAATTAAATTTTTACGGGACATTTCGCAAAAAAAGGCGGGTTTTGTTTTTACGAATCGTACCAAAAACTAATCAGCACCAGGGTTACATCCAAGTGACTTACCAACCAAATTTTATGAAATTCGTTCCATTAGTTTTCGAGTTAGAGTGGATACATACATTGCACAGACACACAGACAAACACACAGACACACACACGGACGTCACGCTAAAAATAGTTTTTCGTATTCTAGAGGTCTCGCAACGTGTAGATCCGTCGAAAACTCGAGTTGCGATTTTCGACATGATTCCAATACTTTCCCTATACATTACCATGTATTGCAGGAAAAGTAAAAAATAAAAAAAAGAAAGAAAAAAAACCGGATTAAATAAAATAAAATAATATAATATTATTAATATAATAAAAATAATGATAATATATTTTTTATTGTAAATGGACGATTTTGAGCATTCTGATTTCTTTTTAATTTTTTGATGTGGGAACCATGTTAATTATTTAATGACAATTTAGTAACTAGACTTATGAATGCGTAATTAAAATAAATTCCATCAATTTCAATTAAATTTTTAATTATTTCTTCTTTTTCTCAATAATTATATTTTTCCTCTAACTGATTAGTAATGGACTATAAAATGCAAAAAAGTTTATAAAATTTTAACTATAACTAAATTCGGAGGGTGAAC
Organism: Amaurobius ferox; assembly: GCA_951213105.1. Classification (NCBI taxonomy): domain Eukaryota; kingdom Metazoa; phylum Arthropoda; class Arachnida; order Araneae; family Amaurobiidae; genus Amaurobius; species Amaurobius ferox. Next base: position 151,303,963 of record OX578136.1, read on the forward strand.
GGTTAAAATGTAAAAAAACACCATTTGCTACTCACATCGTGAACTGATAATGTAAAATGTTCCCATCTTTGAAAATAGATGGCGCTACCTATTCCATCTAAAGCAGCATTTCATTTTTAGCGGATAGCAAACACGACATCAGTCGACATGGAGAGCGTAATTGGCTTTATCAGCCATCGCATGATATTTATCTCAAACGGACGGTAGGCTAATGACAGGGAAGCTTGCCAATTTACCGGCAGAAAAGTATATCGGTGTAATAAAAGGACGCAGGTCTTTAAAATCCGTGTCACATAATTACTTGTAATAGAAGGTTTTCCTTTTCTTTTCTATTATCATTAAAGACTCCGGTATCACAGGCGATCAGAGCAGTCGAAAAATAATCGTGTGATATCCAAATGGTGTTTGATTTGCAATAAATCATTCCCCAATTAACAGTTGTATTTCTGTCTAGGAAATTGAAGTCTCTTTTCCAAATGGCATTGAGAAGGCGCCTTCTGTCTTACCTGTCGTATGTTCGAACCAAAAAAATTAAATAAATTAAAATAAATAATAAATAAATAGATTTTAAAAGAGGAGATAATAAGCAGGATTTCAGCAATTTTTGTCAAAGAAATTACGAAAGACAAAAAATAATTTGATTTGTCGGAAGAGTTGTTGTTGAGACCCAGACCGTTTGACCTACCAGAAAGGTGTTGAAGACCCAGACCGTCCGACTCGTCCAAAGGACTAAGAGCAACTATTTGGACGGCCGGTACCAGAAAGGTGTAAGGTAACTAACTGCTTGGACTTCCGGGAAGTACCACCCAATTCAGACCGGTACCCAGTGGGGGAGGTATCCACAGGGACGTACCCTCCTTCCCCTACCAACCTCTGGGAAGGACTTACGGATCCACATGTTTAACGTGATCGTACTCAGCGTGAACACGGCGGCAGTTTTGGCAGTGGCTGGAATCGAACCCGGGCTTACCGAGTGCAATTCCCGCGCGCTAACCACTGGGCTACCGCGCCCGGCGGAAGAGTTGTGTATTACTGCCATCAAAATATTTTAATAATATAAGAATGTTGCATCAATTGAGTCTTGATCACAACGTTAGTAAAAAAATCGTGTTTGAAGCAAAATTTGAACCACGTTGCTCGCCTGTCCAGTCGAAGATGGTCTTATCTTTAGATAAGATAAACTTCTACAAGGGTTAATATTACTATTATTTATTTTATGTGCAGTAGTGTACAATTTGTGCAGTATGAAACTGGCAAATGGCATTATTTGCCTTTTGCCTGAAACTGCACAAATGGCATCATTTGCCATTTGCTTGAAACTGCACAAATGGCATCATTTGCCAATTTGTCATTTGCCTGAAACTGCACAAATGGCATCATTTGCCAGTTTGCTATTTGCCTGAAACTGCACAAATGGCATCATTTGTACAGTGTGAAAGCGGCTTATTATTATTATTATATTTTCAGTATTGCTGTTGTGGTTCAGCGGATATCTTTTCATAAGGATTAAATTTGCTTATTCTAATGGTCGTAATCCTCCAATCAAAATTGAAGAATACATGCTGAAATACTTTTCTTGTAAGTTAATTCTTTCTACTTGCTGAAAAGTGCGCAGTACGTTTTATACGTATAAATTAATGATCCATCATCATAAAGAAAGAGATCAATGACAAACACATATATTTGACATTTTTCTCTTTTAAATTTTTTACGCTTTACATACTGCGGTTCCATATTCATAAAATGCGGAGTAAAATGTTTGAACAAAATATTTTTGCTGGCGTTGAAAATAATTTTAGTAATATATACGCATTACATTTTACTAGAGTTACGCATCATTAGATATCAATATTTGTTTATTTTTTAAAATAAATTATAGTAATTTAGTTAATTTTCAATATGTTATCTAAGCATTATCTTTGTTCAAGGGCCACCAGTTGGATAATTCTGCATTAGAACTGAGATTTATTTCTTGGCCAGCATTTCTAAGGGAGAGCGTAAACTTCTCCCTCCGAGATGTAAAATTTAAAAGTTTTGCTTTTTATTTTATAATATTACTAAAATAGCCATAATTTGAACAACTGAAATGTCAGATTACGTATTGAGAAACAACCGAAACCTCCACTCCCCTACACATGGCTTGAAGAATTTTCATATCAAAATTCTGCAAGTATTTATAAATTTTTATTGTTCATAAAACATTTGGAGCGTTTTGTCTGCATGAATTTTCCTGTTTATATACCCCTTTTAATAATTGTAGGTGTGGCTTTCACTTTTCTATATAAGCCCTGCCCCCTATAAGAAATTAAACAAATTGAACTTCCTGACAATTATGTTGAATTATAGTAAATAAAAATTATTTTAGAAAATATCGTGGATTTAATTGTGATTAACTGGGATATATATCCACAGTGTATATGGTCACGCCCACATTTGTTCACTGCCATTATTCACATTCGCAATTTTTTGGAGGAAAATATTGTAAACATTGAAATATTGTTTATTTGCAGATTTTTATACAGAGTATGAAATTGCGAAAAATTAGAAGTGAAATATTACTTTCCTTATATACATAATGTATAAGGAAAGTATTGTGACGGGGTCGAAAATTCGAGTTTTCGATTTGAGAGCACGTTTCAAGCATCCCTGATCACGAATCAAACATTTTTGAAGTGATGTCTGTGTGTGTGTGTGTGTCAGTGAGTCTGTGGAGACGTTAATTTACGAACGAATGGACCGCTTCGAAGGAAATTTGGTACAAAAATCACAATCCGTAAACACTGGAAGCCAATTGTTTTTATACGCAATCGAATGTTCAGAACCCCCCCTAAATTTTTGACTGAAATTTTGAAAAAATCGTCAAAAAATCAAAACCGCTAATAAAGTTACGCAAATAGACATTTCTAATGTAATTTTTCATTAGAAAACGATTGACATAGATTTTAGAACGCTAACATGAACCGTTTTGGAGATATTGCACGTTTTTCAAAAAAATTATCAAAAAGTCATATAAAATAAAATAAAAATATTTCCTATTGAGAAACATGTTCACTTTTCATATGTAATACCAAGCGATAAATTTGGAGACATCATTTTCGTGGAACTAGCACGTTCCATTCAGGAAAAAAATACTTTGAGTAATACTTTTGTATTTAAACGCCAATAGTCATTTATCTGCTGTAAGAATAACTTATTTCTCCGTCCATAACTCTTTGCGAGATTTGGCGACGAATTTGGCTGAATGTTGCCAACTTGGCGACATTTTTAATTGTTGTCAAATTAACAAAAATCTCGCCAAATGGATAAAAATGACGCTAATTCAATGAAAATGAAGAAAATTCAATAACTTGGAAAGAATATAAGTATCTACTATAAGAATAACATTTTTTTTAACTGTAAAAGTAGTAAATTCATTGTATTATATAAGGAAAGTCATGTGTTGCCCACATCAGATTTTTTGTTTTTGCATGTCGTCTATATACCAATAAAATTTTTAAATTATAATTTATATAAAAAATAATTTCAGCTCGCTTTAATTCATTTAGTATATAACTATAAATCATTTAGTATATAACTATAAAGATCTGCACCAAATGAGATAGCAAAACATTGAAATAAACTGAACAAATAACTTCGAAGTATGCGCAGCAGACAGCAATGAATGATTGCTATGGTGAAATGTGTTGTGCGGTATAAAAATCCATAATGTAGGGTTGCTTTCGCCAATGTTAATTTAGAGCAATCTAGAGCTACTCCTATTTTGTAAAGAACTTTAACATATATACAACATATATTATATCCTTGCACTTCTGTAGATCTGTCCAGTTGAGACCCGATCCGAGGGCTACATCCGGATTTAAAAAATTTTGTATTCCACGAATCCAACACGTTTTTAAATAAAATTATTTTAAACAAATTTAATTATTTCAATTTTCTGCAGCTTTTTAATGAAGTTCCTACATAAATTAAAAACACTTAAGAGTGGCTTTTAACAGGGGCGCATTTACATGCTTTTAGTTGTAATTTATGTTCCTTATATATTTGTAAAATTTAATCGAACTCTTATTTAACTCTGTATTTATTTTATTCTAGCATATTAAAGCATCATGAACTAGTTCACAACGCAAAATGTAGTTCAAATAAAGATAAATGAGCATATATATTCATTGGATAGAGATCATTCACCACCATGGTTTAGGTGTATGTAACGGAAATCTTCCTTCTCAGCTCTCTAATGTATACTACTTATTTAAAATTTGTTAATTCTTTACAGTGATAGTTTCACAACCTTTACATATTTCGGACTTAACAAAGCCGAATTTAAATATGAGCCAAAACGCATTTGAATTGGTTTGAAAAACTTCATTAAACATGAACGTTCTAACAGAATAATAATACCAGAATAAATGAACATATTTTTAGGAAATTATTTGAATTTCTTTCTTCGGTACAACACGTTTAGACCTGAAAGTCTAAGCGCTAGACTATTTCGGACAAATGAAAATTGCTGAACATCAGATCCTAATATAAGTATTCCTGCCTAGTGGGACAAAAGGTAAATACAACGAGAAAAATAGAAAAAAAGTGTGTGTGTGTGGTGGTGTGGGGGGGGGGGGGGGGGAAATATGCAAATGAGAAGCAAACACGAAAAATAAATGCAGAGAATCTAAACTCAAAGAAACAAAAAAAATCATGTGATGTGGGTAGCACATGACTTTCCTTATATAATGCAATGAATTTAATACTTTTACAGTTAAAAAAATGTTATTCTTATAGTAGATACTTGTATTCTTTCCAAGATATTGAATTTTCTTCAATTAGTCGTCATTTTCATTGATTTAGCGTCATTTTTATCCATTTGGCAAGATTTTTGTTAATTTGGCAACATTCCGATAATTCGTCACCAAAATCTCGCCAAGCGTTATGTATGGAGAAATAAGTTATTCTTACAGCGGATAAATGACTATTGGCGTTCAAATATAAAAGTATTATTTACAGTATCTTTTCTCGTGAATGGAACGAGTTAGATCCACTAGAATGATGTCACCAAATTTATTGCATGATATTACATATGAAAAGTGAACATGTTTCTTAACAGTTAATATTTTATTAATTTATTGCAATTTCTGATAAATGTATTTGAAAAATGTGCAATATCAGAACGGTTCATGCTAGCGTTCTAAAGTTTATGCCAATTGTTTTCTAAGGAAAAATTACATAAGAAATGTCTATTTGCGTAACCTTATTAAAGGTTTTGATTTTTTAATGATGTTTTCAAAATTTCACTCGAAAATTTAGGGGGGTTCTGAACATTCGATTGTGTTTTAAAACAATAGGCTTCCAGTATTCATGGATTGTGATTTTTGTATCAAATTTCATTCGAATCGCTCCATTCGTTCGTGAGATATCGTCTCCACAGACTCACTGACACGTGACACACACACACACAGACATCACTTCAAAAATGTTCGTTTCGTGATCAGGGATGTTTTAAACTTGCTCTCCCGTCGAAAACTCGAATTCGAATTTTCGACTCCGTCACAATACTTTCCTTATACATTATGTATATAAGGAAAGTAAAAAAATAGATATGGTCATAATATACCTCGAAGAAATATGGAATTATTGACGAATCCTTAACTAGTTTATTGGAATTAAGAAAAAATTATAAGTGTTATCCATAAATTCAGACTCATTCTGGCATCTTGAGATATCACCTACCATTCCCAGAGAATAAATCGTAACAATATGGTTGCTGTTTATTTACATGGCGCGGTTAAAGTTGTTTCACACCAGAAGAAAAAAAAAACACATCAAGGATTCTGGCTTGTGTAACTTCATGGTGCATTTTCCCACAAGCTCTCTGACAGAAATCAAGTGCGGTCTAATCACATTTCTATGTATCTGCAGATGTTCCGAAGGGATAACCTAAAATTTGTGGATTTTTTTAAACGTTACGATTATGTAATTTTCGTAACAAATGAAGCACGGGCCTTTTGGCTATCTAAGATGTTAATAACAGACCTGTCTGTTGAGGAGATGATTACGACACATCTAACAATCTTTTTCGTTGCAGTCCAACGTTAAGAAATTTGGGTGGTTAGAGGAGAGGGAAAAAAAACCCAGTGACAGACGAATATGGCCATAAATAGAATTGCAGTAAACTTTCGATATAACGTTACCTCTTGGTATTGAAGTTTTCTGGCGTAATAAGGGGAATAACGAATTTATTTGAGTTATATCAGCAAAACTTATAGTAATAGGGAAAGAGGAGAACTTTAGGACGGTTTTCATTCTAATTGTTTTTTCTATTGTTTGAATTCTTACAGGAATTGTAATACATTTTTCATTTTCCCTACAATATTTAGAAGATGTAAAGGGAAGGAATTATACATGACTGGGTCAGGGCGCGGTAGTCCAGTGGTTAGCGTGCGGGAATTGTACTCGGTAGGGCTGGCTTCGATTCCCTCCGCTGCCAAAACTGCCGCCGTGTTCACGCGGAGTACGATCACGTTGACTTCTGCCCTTTGGTAGCCTCCATAAAAGTGAAGCTGCATATTCTTCCCTTCGCCATGGGACCAGGGGTCTAGTGGACGTAGTGCTATGCGCTCTTCACCACAGGGGATAAGTCACAACACACAACAACGATCGCGTTAAACATGTAGGTCCGTAAGTCCTTCCGAGAGGTTGGTGGTAGGAGAAGGAGGGTACGGTCCCTGTGGATGTCTCCCTCACTGAGTTCCGGTCTAAATTGGGTGGCTCTTCCCTGTCATCCAAACAGTTACCTTGCACCTTTCTGGTAGGTCGGACGGTCTGGGTCTCAACAACAGCAACATGATTGGGTCAAAAACAAACTTCCGTTTTTGACAGAGTTATATGTTTTGGGCATCGTTGAATACGATCAACTATTTTTCAATGATGTCTCTGAGTCTGTCGGCGATATATCTCTGGGACAAATTTAGAAAAGCTCATTAACGTCAGAAACTTATCAATGTGCGAGCAGACCAAGGGAAGACGCTCAGTTCTTCAATTTGCTTCTTGAAAATAAAAGCAGTGGTACAGGCCCATCCAGACGTACGTCAGCACTCTTTGATCGACGAATTCGAAGACATGCGGTGGCGGCCCCACAAATGACGACTGTCGACAATCTGCAGAATTTATAGGGTACATTGGACGTTCCAATATCAGCGAGAACAGTTTCTCCGCGATTGACCGAAATCGGCTTGCACTCAAACGTTCCGTTACGAAGACTGCCATTGGCAAGACACCGACGTGAGATATTACAATGGTGTCAGGCCTGAGCCTCTTGGACGACTGAATGGGACAAGATAGTAGTATTCAGCGACGAGTCTCGGTTCTGTTTGTCGAATGACAGTCGCCGTGTGAGAGTCTGGAGACGACGTGGAAACAGATCCAATCCTGCTGCGACTGTTGAACGCCATTTTGCTCGACAACGTGGCATCATGGTTTGGGGTTCCATCGGCTTAGATAGCCGGTCACCTCTGGTTTGTATTAGAGGCACAATGGCGGCACGAAGATATGGGGATTAGGTGCTGCGGTCTACCTTCAGCGGTTGTAAAATGCTGTTTTCCAGCAAGATAACCCGTGGCAGCACACGGCAACCATCAGCAGACAAGCTTTGCATGGTATCCAGGTCCTTCCTTGACATCCGCTGTCTTCAGACCTCTCACCCATCGAGCATGTATTGAACGTGATTGGCCGTTGTTTGATTGCCTGCCCCCGCCTCAAACAGAGGACGATTTGTAGAGGATAGTTGAAGGCATGTGGTTATCGATCCTTTAGGAAACTATCCGTACGCTCATTACATCTGTTCCTGGAAGTGTTGTTGCTTGTATCGCCGCAAGAGACGGTCCTACTACCTACTGATCACCCTGTTTATGCCATTGTTGTATTGCATTATCCTTCTGGAATTAACATCACTTATATATGCCATCTCTGTCTGTGTGTCCATTAACATCACACTCTATTTGCTCTTTCATGGTGTTGCATTTTCTCTCTCGGGTAGAGTATAATAAATGATTAGTATTTAGGGCTGTAAAAATGAATACTGTCAGAATTGATAATTATAATGCTCGTCAAAATTATGTTGCAACTTTTTTAAGAGTTTTTATTTTGTTTAACAAAGTAAGTAGAAGTAGACGACCGGTTCACCAACAGTTGCGGCGCAATCCGTCTCTGCTTCTCCTCCACAGACGATCATCTCGGATTTTTGTAGAAGTGCAGAGGGAATAATTTTGGGAATTTATTAATTCTTTTTCGTTTTAATTTTGGATAAAATTTTTCGAGCGTATTTTTATGACTTTGAAAATTCTGTTTTTTATAAATGATACCTTCACTCTCGGCACTTTATGTTCTGAAGACTTAGTTTATGCAAATTTATATTAACTCTTAGTGAATATTTTGGTAGAGGATCGAATTAGTAAACTCACGACCTTTTAAATCCCATTAAGTAGTATACGTAGTTAAATCAAGCACTTCTCCAGAGGAGGAATGTTCATATCCCATCAGTACATCCTGTGTCTTGCACAAACATATTTTTATTGCATGCACAGACATGATACCACAGTGTAGAAAACAGTTAAAACATCCATTCAAAGGATCCATATTGGAATCATCTTGAAAATCACAATTCGAGTTTCCGACGGATCTACACGTTGTGGGACCTTTAGAACACGGAAAAACTATTTTTAGCATGACGTCTGTGCGTGTGTGTGTGTGTCTGTGCAATGTATGTATCCACTCTAGCTGAAAATTTACTTGACCATATTACATGAAATTTGGTATGTAAGTTACTTGCGGCCAACTTTAGTGCTGATTCGATTTTGGTACAATCCGGAAAAAAGGAGCCTACCTTATTTTACAAAATCGCCCGCAAAAATCGTATGTATCCACTGTAGCTGAAAAACTAATTGACCAAATTTCATAAAATTTGGTAGATAAGTCAAATGTGGGTTAACGTGGTGCTGATTAGATTTTAAAATACTCTGCTTTTTGCGAAATGGCCTGCAAAAATCGTCAAAATCTAATATAAAGGACTACATATGCTCAAATGTATCAATTAAATATTTGCTTTATACGTAATATTTGACAACAATGAAAATAGACCCATCCCCATTACTCTAAAATGGACCGTTCTTGAAATATTAAATTTTTAATTTTTGGGAACTGAAGACTTTTTTCACTGTAGTTAAAAAAAATATATTTAACGAAATTTTTTTAAATTTATGATTCCGTGATGGTAATCCCGATGCTAATTAGATTTTGACATGATTCAGCAAAACATAACTGACTCTTTTTTGCGAAATTGCTCGCAAAAATTATGAAAATATGAAATAAATGACTAAAATTGTTAAAATATATTAATTACTTGTTCGTTATGTAAATTTTGACAACAAAGCAAATAAGACTGGCTCTTTGACTCTAGGATGAACCGTGCTCGAGATATTTTAGTTTTTCGGAATTTGCGGAGCTGAAGACTTTAAAGTGAATTAAGTTGCCAAACGAAACGAAGATGCACTAAAAAGGCAAGGTGGATATAATATCAGAATGTTATTTTATGCAATTAAACTCAATATAATGCATCATGAAATAAAAAATAATAAATTTGAATCTGTAGGGAAAGTCATATGCTGCCCACGTCAGATTTTTCTTATTTTTATGTAAATTTTGTGAAAATCTCATTTGAAAAGCTTGCAATATCTCGAGAACGGTTCATTCGAAAACGGTAGCGTTTTGAAGTATTGTGTCATTCGTTTTCTAATGAAACATTACATATGAAGTTATTACTTATTTAATAGCGTTAAAAATTCTGATATATACTAGTATTCACTGATTTTTATACTAGTATTCATTGATTTTTTAATGATAATTTCAAAATTCATTTGAAAATCGTGCAATATCCCGAGAACGGTTCATGCTAGCATTAAATAATTTATATAATTTATTTTTTAATGAAAAATTAGATCTGAAATGATTATTTATTTATCATTAGTGGAGGTCTTAAGTTTTTAATGATTTGTTCAAAAATTTATTCGAAAATTGCGGAAGGAGAGGTCTACCGAACATTTGAAAAGAAATCGAAAAAAGAATCAATAAGATTCCAGTATTCATTTGTCATAATCGTACCAAATTATGTTTGTGAAATATCACATCTACAGACTTAGAGACACACACACTATCAAACATACAAACAGATATCACTTTAAAAATGTTCGATTCAAGTTCAAAGATGCTTGAGACGTGTTCATTCGTCGAAAACTCGAATTTGGATTTTCGACCCCGCCACAATACTTTCTCTATACGTTATACTATGTGTGTAGGGAAACTGATATATTGTGATACAGGTTTTTTTTTTTGTGTGTTTCAAAAAAATTGCACCACTTAATATCTCTTGAACAATGGGTCGTATACCTCATGGTTCTAATTGAAGAAATACTTTTATAATAGTAGTCTATCATCGTATGCTAATTTTGATCTTGTGACATCTTTTAGTGAAAAGATGCAAATAGTAACTTTTTATACAGTTCCTCTAGAGAAAATATTTTTATTTATAAAATTATTTTTCATTCAATTTGACGAGTAATTGGTAACAGTATAAAACTGTTAAGATAGTACGCATAAGATAGTACGCATGTATGTCTTTGAATGCAAATTTTTTCTGAGGGGGGGGGGGGGACTATTTTGAAACTGGTTTTGGGTTCCCTTAGTGTGGTGGGAGAATTTTTATTTCGTTTTCAGCGTCAAAAACTGCGCATAGTGTAAACATTTAATGGATCTATTTAAACATATTTATTATTTATTAATCAATTGTTACGGGTCAATTAGATAGAAATGATTAGGTTTTTTTTTTATATCGTACCGAAATCTAATCAGTACAAGAGTGATGCATAAATGGCAAAATTTATTAAATTGGATTGGTTATGTTTTGAACATGCATTTACACATTGCATGATACACATTACATTAGATGCATCCATTGCATATATACACACACACAAATAGTAGACAAATAGTTGATTTGTAGTTTAGAAATCAGAAAGATGTAAATCTGTCGAAATGAGGATTCCAATTTCCGACTCCCATTCCGATATTACAAAATATACATTACTATATTGTACATATGTAAAGTAAAAGGCTGGCTTCATTGAAGTCCGGGAGTCTTTTTTTCAAGTTTTGGGAAGGAAAATGTTAGAAACTCTCTTGATAACATTTTCTGCGATGGTAATGTTAGAATTTCTCTTGATAGCATTTTCTGTGATGGTAATGTCAGAATCTTTCTTGATAACATTTTCTGCGATGGTAATGTTTGAATCTCTCGATAACATTTTCTGCGATGGTAATGTTAGAATGTCTTGATAACATTTTCTGCGATTGTAATGTTAGAATCTCTCTTGATAACGCTTTCTGCGATGGTAAGTTGGGATGAGATGCCAGTAGGACGAAGATACTACTATGTTCATATTTTGCTCATTATCTGATCTTTCGTTTATAACATTCCAGTCGTTAACGTGAGATTTGTATATGCAACGGATTACGTGTACAAGCTTCTTTAGTTTTATTGCATTAAATTCAAAGTATCTGGGAAGATTTGTTTAAACCAAGTGGTAAGTAGGCTTGTTGGTATTGTAAATTATTGTATTCTCATTTGTAAAGGTATTTCATATTTTATTTTCATTGAAAGTGGGTTTATGTACCCTATTTTGAATCCATGTGGATTGGCTGTCTCAAGACCTGAATAGCCATTTCTTCTATATAAAGCTGACAATTCAGAGGGATTATCTTCTTCCTGTCATTGATGTAAGATGTCACCTGAAAAAATACATCTTTAGTGTGACGGAGTATTTCATTTACACTAATAGTGATGTACAATTTTTGTAATCATAAATTAGCTTTCAGCTTTTAAAATATCATGAATACCACATTATTCGCTAAACTTGTATCTAAAACAAAATTACTAATATTTCTTACAGATTGTGACTTCTATGACAAGAGAGATCCTAAATGATAGTGCATTACTTGCAAGAAATGGCTTTACAAAGATTGTTGTTGTTGTTGCTCATAACCTCCTGTTTCGGTCGAACCACAAACAGGACCAGTGATGCCAGAAGAAGGACAAAGAATGACACAAGACGAGATCACAAAGTTTTTATTAACACAAACAAGCATCACTGTCGAAGGTCTGGGAGGGTGCAGCTTCACATTTGGCGAGGACCCAGAAGGCGGAAGACTGACTTCAGCCTCAAGAAAACGCCCATGCCTTACTCGGGATTCGAACCCAAGCCCACTAGACAGCAGTCGGAGACGCTATCCACTTCACCGTCTGGGCGGCCAAAGATTGTTTAAATGTTAGTGATTGCTGTAATGCATGTGTAAGTGTAATGCAAGAATGGCAATATTTACATGTTTAATTTGTTAAGAATTGTTATATGGCAACGAGCTACAGCTAACAATAAAGTTTATTTACCCACGATTCCGAAAGATATTCAAAGAAATTGTGTTTACCAATCATTAATAGGAAAAACAATGTTTTCGCATTGTACTTCATATATTCACCTGTAGTGAGCTGTAAGTTCCTCACAGTACTTGCATCTTCCCCCAATAGGTGGCATCTAAAAGGGCAAGATGCTAGTTTTGCAGAGCTAAATATGCAATCAAATTACAACATTTTACAATAACATTTTAGGCTAGAAATTTTTAACACTCCCAGGCGAAAGCTTAAATATCTTGCAAGAATTTAAAAATATTGTGACAATTGGCTCGTCTATAATTCTGTAATATGTCTTAACCCGAATTGTCTTATATATCCAAGGGCATCCATATGAAAGGTATCCAAAAATATGAAAGTATATGTCGGAAAGTATTTAATACATAAACTTCTAGTTTTCGACATAGCAGAGGAAAACTTTGAAAGTTTTGTTTTTATGCGATGCTTATGTGCATACGCCAACTGGTATACCCATTTACATGCATGTGCCTTCTATGGTAATTATAAGTACCGTAAAAGAGCCCAGTAACATATTTAACACCATTGAATTTTTTGTATGGGGTTATGTTAAAAATATTGTCTACCAGATTAAGATCAGCGACCTCCATTACCTAAAGGCCTACAGAACGGACGCTGTGATATAATTACGTACTTCAAGTAATTCAGAATAATGGCGACTGTCATCGCTATTTTGATTATTAATTTATCGTCTGAATGCTTGTGCTAAGGGTGACGACATTAAAATCTGTTAAGACAATTACAGTTTCCTTCATAATGGTGTAAACCAGAAATGCTTATAATAAATATTTTCCGAGGTATAACTTCATTATTTTGGATACCTTTCATCCGGTCACAATGTATATTTCTTATTGCAGCTCGGTTAGCTAAGGTGTATGAGCCCTGCTTATAGATGTATGGAAACAGGTTCCTTCCTGTAGCAGGCTTTATGCTGTTAAACATCGTAACATTTCTACCGAATAAAAGAGGAAATTAAATAATCGGACACCAGCTATGTAACGATCGGACTAAAGATGTAGCGAAGTCGGTTTTAGCATTCTGCCTTTTTAAAGAAACTACGCAATTCAGTCTCCGGCTGGTTCCTTGCTGCAAAACGACACTTATCATCACACTAAGCAGGGCTGGCAGGTACCAGTCAGACCTAATACATGCCCTTTTTGTTCTCGCAAACTCGCTAAACACACGATTTTCTTCACACGGGCAAAGGCGGGAGAAAAAAGAAATTGTAAGAGAGGATAGAGGAGAAAAAATATCAAATAAATAAATGAATAAACAAAAACCCGCGAGAAACTTAACTTCCACGGGCTCTCCTCAATTATTTTACTGCATCACGACTGATCGTGATGCGACACACACCATTGTCCACTTATACACCAGTGATTAAAGGGGGGAGGAGATGCATACTGGCAAGCGCACCCCCTCTTACAGGCACACTGTTATTTGCATGGGCGGGCCACCCCCTGCTAACGGAAGGCACGGATTTTGACAGGTCCCTGTCAGCAAGCCCAAGTCTTCCTGGCAGTGGCGAAAATTGGCGGTTTTGCCCGTCTATGATGCGGTTTTGACATGTATCACTTAGCACTGCTCTGCTCACCGAATGTGAGAATTCTTTTCGGCTCCATTTTTCTGTTCTTTGCTTATTTCGTCTGATTTGGAGGGATTCTGACATGGGTGTAATTTTATAAATCAGGGATCCCCGAGGTCAGGGGCGGTCGGTCCCGGCAAAAATCGTCTGCCGAATTGTAAGTAAATATAAAGTAAAGAGATGTGATATCGGGAGTGCGAAGAATTTCACTGTGAGGTGTTGGGAATTTTTTTATCTGGAATCTTCAGGGGTTCTTTTTTTATACGAGAAGGTTGGAACTTCGAAGAATCTCTTTGTAGAGAAAATTATAAAACAGACCTAACTTTCACAAGATTACAGGCAGAAAGCAAGCATGCCATTATTAAGGTGTTCGCCCCTCACAGTGGTTATGTTATATTCTGGCTAGTATCGGCGACAAGTATGTGTTTAAGGTAGAATGGGTATGTTGGTAATGGCTAGGTTTGTTTTTTGTCGATTGATGGCTAAAACCCATGGCGGATAATCTTCAGTACAAACAAAATTTGATTTGTTCTCATCTTGAAACTTCCAAAGCACAAATTACTAGTTTTAGATTTATGGCTCCTAACTGGTTTGGCTATAAGGTTTTAGTCTTCCCTGTATTGCTTATCAACTTTTCTTATACAAGTGTTTGCAACGATCGGAAATTTTTACCTTCCCTACAATACGTCATATATAGAAGTATTGGAGTGTATTCGAAAATTCGAATTTGAAGTTTTAATGGATTTTCAAGTTTTGGGCGTCTTAGTACACGGATGAACTATTATTAGCGGTGTGTGTATGTGTGTGTCAGTTGGGTAAGTCAAAGTATATAAAAAAGTATAAAGCACCTTTTTATAAAAATGTTTTAGGGCAAAGCAACAACTGCCCAACTGTAACAACTGCCGTAATACATTGATGACCCGTTCTCATGATATTTTTATTTTTTGTGAATCTGGAGTGTTTGCTTCAATTTTAAAATGAGCCAAGTTGCTTAAATACAAAAATAAATAACTGCTGAATTTATATAATTCAAAAATGTATTCATTATAAATTCAATTTAAAAATTAAAGAAAATAAATAAACCATTTTAATGAAACCGGAGCAGGCATTCTTCCGAACCCTCCCCCCCCCCCCTTCACCTCTTGACATATATGAAATGAACAAAAATATTTATTTTTACAGAAACATAATTGCATTTTAGAAAATGTATACAAAATAAAGGTCTTACATATTTTAATTGAATTTAAATTATTGGCAACTATCATAGCCAAGATGCTAAATTGATTCGGCAATCTCTATATATCTCAAATGAAAATTCCGATGACATTATTTGTTAACCTATTCCGATGACATAATTTGTTAACCTATTCCGATGACATAACTTGTTTTCAGGAAGCAGTCGTTAACTTTTCAATGTTGCAATTGTTTAATTTGGGACACCTCTAACAAGAGGGCAGCTTACCCTCATGCCCTGACATTAGTCAGGCTTTGCCTACTGTAACAGTTTTATTGCCGATTCCTATCCTCTACAATTTTGAAAGTGATTTTTTTTTCGTCTATCTCGTTTCATTGCCGAGTTCGTTTCCTAACTTTTTAATCCCCCCCCCCTCCATAGGAGATTCCTTTTATTCGATCAGGCATAGCCATTTTGCTATGCATAGACCTAATGTGGGCCTAAGGAAGAACAAAATATATAAATGAAGTGGGGCTAAAAAATTTTAATGCATTGAGCCTTCATGGAGTTTTACACCGCCCCTAATTTTTTTTTATTAAGAGAACTTTTAATTTGGTATAAAATCGAAACTTTTAGTCCTTCTCGGCTCTGCCCAAACAGTTTCCGTGATCACGAGGGGTACGGGCAATTTAAATATGTGGGTCTGAAAGTCCTTCCGAGTGGGTAGTGGTATGGAAATGGAAGTACGATCCCTGTGAATGTCGCACCCACTGAGTTCCATTTTAGATTGGGTGGCAATATCCCGGCCGCCCAAACAGATACCTTACACTTTCAGGTAGATCGGGCGGTCTTTGTCGAAAGAAAAGAAAGGTTTAGCAGATAATTTTTAATTCCTTTAGAATACATAATATACACTTTAAGACAAAAAAATCGACGCACCAAGAAAAAATTATCGAAATGAGACAGATAAAATTTGGTGCATGTAATGTGGATGTACAGGAAAAGAAATGATTAGAATTTCAGGACTTTTGGATGATTTATTGCACTGAAAGATCTACACAAAGTGAGCACGTCAATATGACGTTGGTCCACATCTGATCTTGATACAAGCTGTTACCCAACGTGGCATTGATGCATAAAGTTGCCTGACGGTGTTCTGAGGGATGTCGTTCCAAATGGCCTCCAAATGACGAGCTAATTCGTCTATATCCTGGGATGGTCGCAGGCGACGCCTCATCTCAACCCAAATGTGCTCAATAGGCGAGAGATTTGGGGATCTGGCTGGCCAAGGAAGTGTGTCGTAAGCACGCAAACAATCAATAGAGAGGCGTGCAGTGTGTGGCCTGGCATTATCTTGCTGAAGAGTCAGCCCGGGGTGTCGCGAAAGGAATGACAATACAACGGGTCGTAGAATATACGTTCCGCTGTGCTGTAATGGTGCCACGGAAGACAATTAAAGGGGTCCGGCTATCAAAAGGTCCGGCTATCAAAAGAAAAGACCCTAGACCATAACTCCCTGTTGTCGGACCGTGTGACAGTAAGAGCAGTATCTTCTGATGATGTTCGGTCTGTCTACAGACACGTCTGCGCTGGTCGTCGGGACTCAGCTCGAAACAAGACTCATCACTGAAGACAATTCGTTCCCAATCCAAACAATTCCACTTTGATTGTGTCCGGCACCATTGCAATCGTTTTTGACGGTGCATACTGGTCAGTGGTAGGCGGCGTAATGGGCCCTGCGAGTATAGATTCCTTCTATTCTAGATAGTCTTCTATTAATGGTCCGGGTGGTCGCTTCCGTGTTTGTCACACGTTGGATGGTTGATAACGACGAATCTCGTGCTGTCACAGCTGCTCTGACAATCGCTCTATTTTCCAGTTCTGTCGTCGCTCTAGGCCGTCCGCTGCTCGCTTGCCGCTGAAATCTGCCATTCCGGACCCATTCCTGCCAACATCGTCTAACTGCTGAATCGCTCCTACCCAAATGCCGAGCGATTCGTCGGTGTTCCCATCCAGCCTCATGCAGTCTGACCGCACGCCCTCTTTCAAACTCCTTCATATGTTCGTAGTGACCGCGAATTCGCCGACGAGGCATTGTTGCAATCAAGGTACGTAAATGCAATTGAAATCCACTGCACGTTTTGTTCCTGAAAGCGAGGTTCGCTCCTTATATACACCGCCATGGTGCTCAATTTCAATGCTCTGTCGTTCCGATTATTTTCATTGGCTGCGAATTTTTTATCTTTTGCCTATTTAGTCGAAAGTTGTTTGCATGTAAAGTTTCATTACTATCGGATTACATTGCGGGTGCGTCGATATTTTTGTCTAAGAGTGTATATAATGAGAAGGTATAGTATTGTGAGCGGATGAAAAATTCTCAGAGTTGGATGGATTTACACGTTTGAGTATCCTTGCTTACGAATCAATCACTTCTTCAGTGATGTATGAGTGTCCATTTATGTGCGCAGTTAAACAGCCACGCATACATCACGCATACATCACTTTGGGTCTGTTAATGTCCCTCGAATAAATATTTCTATTCAAATAAAATTTGATGCGATTATTAGATATATGTTAACGTAACAGGACAACTGATTTTCAAAGAAATCAGTCCGGAAAAAATTTTTTTGTTCTTTTTTAAGGAAATTGAATAAAACATACGATAGCATACAAAATTCGAATAAACATAAAAACTAGTTATGTTAAATTATTAAAAGAATGTCCATTTTATATGTAGGTAGCAGATGTTCCCAGCTAGTAATTTAAAATATGTGCAAATTCTAAAAGCATTCCTACTGCTTTAAAACAATTGCTTCCACTAAAATATTGAATTTAATTCGACTATAAAAAATCTGATATGGGTGACACATGACTTTCCTTATACAATACAATGAATTTTCTACTTTAACAGTAAAAACAATAGGTTATTCTTATAGTAGATATATTCTTTCCAAGATATTGAATTTTCGTCAATTGGTCGTCATTTTCATTGATTTAGCCTTATTTTTACCCATTTGGCGAATTTCTCCTTAATTTAGCAATATTTAAACAAGTCGCCAAGTTGGCGACTTTCCACCAAATTTGGCGACAAAATCTCGCCAAGCGTTATGAATGGAGAAATAAGTTATTCTTACAGAAGATAAATTACTATTGGCGATCAAATACAAAAGCATGATCAAAGTATCTTTTTTCATCAATGGAACGAGCTACATCCACGAGAATGATGTCACCCAATTTATCGCATGATATTACCTATGAAAAGTGTACATGTTTCTCAATAGGTAATACTTTTTTTTTATTTAACATGATTTTTTGATAATTTTTTTGAAAAATGCACAATATCTCGAGAACGGTTAATGCTAGCGTTCTAAAATTTGTGTCAATTGTTTTCTAATGAAAAATTACATAAGAAATATCTATTTGCGTAACTTCATTAAAGGTTTTGATTTTTTAATGATTTTTTTTAAATTCCACTCGAAAATTTAGGGGGATTTTGAACATTCGATTGCGTATAAAAACAATAGGCTTCCAGTATTCACAGATTGTGATTTTTGTACCAAATTCCGTTCGAATCGGTCCATTTATTTATTCAGTTATCGTCTCCACAGACGTCACCACACACACACACACATACACACACACACACTTTCACACACACACACACATACACATACTTTCACACACACACACACACACACATACACATACTTTCACACACACACACACACGTACTTTCACACACACACACACATACACATACTTTTACTCACACACATAGACATCACCTCAAAAATGTTCGATTCGTGATCAGGGATGCTTGAAACGTGCTTTCCCGTCGAAAACTCGAATTCGAATTTTCGATCCCGTTACAATACTTTCCTTATACATTATTGTATATAAGGAAAGTAAAAATGCGAAAGCTTAAGACTATCTGTTCACGCAATACCAAATTATCTGCTTAGGTAAATGTGAGTAAAAAATCCTGCTAATCCCGTTTGTAAACCAGTGTACAAAAACATGAAGTTTGTTAAACGCATGTCAAAATAAAGGCGCTGAAATGGTGGAAAAAATAATTCCCGTACCATATTTTATTCCATTGTAGCAATTATATTTACCTGTATTTGGAAATATATGAATTTAAAAAAAAAATTATTTTCAAAAATATTACCTCAATCCTATATTACATGACCGTAACAGATATAACAATATCAATATGATATAATTTATTTAAAAAAAGACATCAATTTTTTTATTACTGAAATAAGATACATTAATGAAAATCATTTGCCTCATACATACATTTTAATTTAATTCCAATATTGAATAACATGATATTATTTTTTTCAAATAAAATTTCGTGGAAAAATTGTTAGCATAATGCTATTTATATAGAAGAGATTTTTTATTAACATTTCCAAAATCCTTCCGTCTCGGAAAGCGAAACAGAGCTGGCGTTTACCCGCAGTGACGTAGAGAATAACTGAAAATCTGTGAATTCAGATCTGGAACAGACAAACAAACAAACATACATGCTTTTAATTATACACACACACACACGCACACACACACATATATATATATATATATATGGAATGATATCTTTCGTAGGATATCAGGAATGGCCATTCTGCAGAAATTGACGTTTAAAATGGTAAACATTTATAAAAATTAACTACTTTTAATCTGAAGTAAATGGACACTATTGTTTAGAAGATATATATGATCAGCCACCGTCCTTGAGATATATTTGAATTTTCATTTCACGTCCAGGAAGAGCAGTATCTCTCGAAAAGATCAAGCCATTTCAATGAACTTCGGTACGATATTTTTTATCGAAAATAAAAATAAACATTGATTTGAAGTGTTTAAGCCATAAGAAAACTCTAATTTGTGTTATTGTTTTTCCACAATATCGAAACTTGTTAATTTGTGGAGAAAGTAGTGTTTTAGATGCGTCGTTGAACAATGTTAGAGATTTTTTTCTCCATTCTTCCAAAAGAATCGTCTGCTGCTAGCATCCCACCCCATCCCATCCCGAGGATCCAGGTTTTTCCCTCCGCCAGTCGTGCACTTCAGGTGACACGTCAGAGTGGGAGCTGAAGATAAGGATCATTCCGGGACACCCCCTTCCTCCCTACCCTCCTTGCAAAATCAAATCCAGGCGTGCATCGTTCAAAATCGAATAGGAGGTACCCACAAGGCGGTTAATGGAGGTGGCGGTACCCGAACTCTGACCACACATTTCCCAAGCTTCTCGATCAATAATAATCAGGCAAAGTAATAATAATAAAAGGGGGGATAGACCTATGGACACAATGCTCATTGGTGAGATGCTATCTGTGGATCTTCTGCTAGGGACCAGCAGATGGCGGTTGGAGATTTATCTGGAGGAGGGATCGCAAGAGCTACAATGGGGGCCACGAGTCCAACAGGTCCTCACTTCCTGCAAGAGTCTATTTTTTTGGCTGGCCCTTGGATGGGAACATTTGGGATCCCCCCTTTTAGTGAACAAATTGATGATTTTGGCATTATGTGAAAAAGCTTATGCCTCTTCGCAGCGTATTGAATGTCGAGTTCTTGGTCTGGGAGGGCTTTGTTGTTTTTATCCGGGTCCGTTGCTTTCCGGTAGTGATTTTTTGGGTGTCATCTGAGGACCATTTTACTGGCGACGTTGAGCTGACGGAGATAGTCTGGAAGTCTAGCACACTGGTTGACTGGCCGAATAGCTTTCGTTTTTCGTCTGAAAATTTCGCCAGTAGAGCCAGCCTTGGAAGTCGATGGATGGATGCTTCGAATGTCTGCTTTTAACAGTCAGAACGAAGTCTGGCCAAATTTTAACGTATAGTTTGGATGTGAAACTTCTTTCGCCCTACCTACTAAACATTTTCCCCAGAGACGAAAATTCGAATTTTTGACCCCTTCACAATAATTGTCCTTTACCCGAACTAGCATCGAAGATCGAGCTTTAACCCCGAACGGTATAAGACTGAAGGATCAGGTTTATGACCCCAAAAGATTCTGTAAGGAAGACAACGAAGTTGTCCGAAAATTTAACAAATTACCGAAGGGCCCTTAACGTGTTCAAAATGGGTCTAGGAGGTTTTTAAACGGTTTTATTGGTCTAAATATCGAATCCGAAAATTCTCCGGTATACACAAAACATTTTTCGTTCCAATAGTACAAGAAGTAAAGATACTTTAAATTTTCACCTATATTATGAAGTGCATCAAGAGTACAAAACTAAGTTATTTTTAAAACGCAATGTATCGCTGAAATCTACTTCGAAATGCAGCCAGACCTTGCTCTGAATCGTTTGTAATTTGCATAGAATGCGCGGGGCGGTTCGTGCGCAACGACCGTAACTGTGACCTCAACAACCAATCAACTGCGCCTTTATAGAAAATCTAAAAGGATAAGCAGATAGGGTGAGTTTTGAATTTGATTCTGAATATTCGCGCTTTAAACCTTCCCAGTTTTATTTTTAAATTTATGAAGTACTTTTTAACACTTTACAACATAGTTGAAAAGTGTTTTTGACTTTGTTCATTCTGTCTGTCTGTCTGTCCGTTAGCACGATAACTGCCGTAAAAATGACTTTATCAAAATGAAATTTTAGTATGTTGTTCAGACGGTCTGGGGGACCTATGGAAATATAAATGAATAATATCACCCAATTAGTTTTGGATTGAATCCGGGTTGAGAAAATGAAATACATTGAACCCTATGGGACCTAATTTTTCAAACATTTTTTAAGCGAATTTAAAATTCACAAATTGCTTCGAAAGTTTTAGGAAATATTCAAATTGTCCCATAAAATATATAAAAAAAATTTCAGAAAAATTTTTAATTTCACCCTTTATATGAAGAGATCACGTGACTATTGTATGAAGAGATCACGTGATCCACTCCAAAATAACATATGGCATCCATGTTGTGTCAAAATCGTGATTTTTAAAGTTCTTTTTAATTCATATTTAGTGTTGCATCTGCCCTAAAACCGCTTTATTTTTGCTTAAATTCTGTGCATCTACATACTGAAACAACGCAATTACGATATATTTGAGTTTAAAAATGATCATCCAACTTTGATTATTTCTACAACGAAGCCTAATTTTCACTTATGGAGAATGTAAACACCAAAATATGTAGAATGAGTTGTATAAGAATTGCTGCATTTCTTTAACGCAAAATTATTTAGCTTATGGAGTCTGCAATATAGTTGATATGAATAAAACATTCATTGATTTTACACAGAGAATCAGACGATGTTTTCGATGAAGTTTTAAGCATAAAGTTAAATTACTTGTACCTCCATGGTTTTAAGTTTTTAAATAAAATAAATTATTATAGTATTGTGATGAATGAAAGTATTGGGAAAATGTTTATGAATAAAATGCTGTTTTTATATAGAGGCGATTTATATTTCGATGACGTTATTTGAATAAAGTTCATTTGCTTTCGATGAAGTTTTCAAATATAATAAATTATTGTAGTATTATGATAATTTTAAAAATATTACCGAGGAGTGTATCGCATTTTAGATATGTTTAAACCAAGCAATTTATATTTCAATGCCGTCATTTGAATGAAGTTCAGTTTTTTCGATGAAGTTTTAAGTTTTCAAATATAATAAAATAATGTAGTATTGTGATAATTTTAAAAATATTACCGAGGAATATATCGCATTTTAGAGATGTTTATATAAAATGGCATTAAAGTTGGTAAGTGCTTCACAATCAATGCTTTATGCATGATTGATCTTTCTTGTTTATTATCCGAAGATGTAAAACTGTTATGAGTTATTAAGGCACAGTTTCACGGAGCTTCTATTCGTCAACGTCTGTGAACAAATAATTATTATACACTTGACTTGATGCATATGTATTAATGGCAAAGATAATGGAAGATATGAATTAATGGCAGACAAATAATTCGTTGCAACAACATAATCTATATAAACAAAATTGAAAATCTGTCTGTCTGTGTGTGTGTGTTTGTCTCATCATCAGGAAAGAACGGCTGTATCGGATATCATGAAATTTTGTGGGTTTGCTGTGAAATAGTCCCACTTAGAATTTAGTTCATGTTTAGAGTTTCTAGGACCAAAGACTGTCGAGATATTAATAAAAACGAGCAATTAACTTTCCATAGAGATAGCATTATGCAGACGATATTATTTTCTGCCAATTTATTTGAAGAAATTATATCATGAAGAAATACCATGTCGCTTAGCAACGGATTTAAATACAATATGTTTATGCCGCAGGCGATTTTTAACACTTCACAACAAAGTTGAAAAGTGTTTATGACTTTGTTCATTCTGTCTGTCTGTCTGTCTGTCTGTCCGTTAGCACGATAACTGCCGTAAAAATGACTTAATCGAAATGAAATTTTAGTATGTTGTTCAGACGGTCTGTAGGACCTATGGGAATATAAATGAATAATATCACCCAATTAGTTTTGGATTGAACCCGGGTTGAAAAAATTAAATACATTGAGCCCTATGGGACCTAATTTTTCAAACATTTTTTAAGCAAATTTAAAATTCACAAATTGTTTCGAAAATTTTAGGTAATATTCAAATTGTTCCATAAAATATATAAAAAAAAAATTCAGCGAAATATATTCTGTAGTTCTTTAAATAAAAATTAAAATAATAATTACACCTCTTATATGAAACGATCACGTGACCATAATATGAAATGATCACATGACCCACTTCAAAATGATATATGGCATCCATCTTGTTTCAAAATCGCGATTTTTTAAATTTCTTTTTAATTCATATTGAGTGTTGTATCCGTCCTAAAACTACTTTATTTTTGCTTAAATTCTGTGCATCTACATACTTAAACAACGCAAATACAATATATTTGAGTTTAAATGATTATCCAAATTTGATTATTTCTACTATTAAGCCTATTTTTCACCTATGTAAAATGTAAACAGCAAAATATGTAGAATGAGTTGTATTAGAATTGCTCTATTTCTTTAAAACAAAATAATTTAGTCCATGGAGTCTGCATGGCTGATATGAATGAAATATTAATTGATTTCATAAAGATAAGGACGATTTTTTTCGATGAAGTTTTAAGCATAGAGTTTAATTGCTTGTAGCTCCATGGTCTTAATTTTTAAATAAAATAAATTATTATATAGTATTGTGATGAATGAAATGAATGGGAGAAAGTTATGAATGAAATCCTGTTTTTATAGAGAGATCCAGGCGTGTTATTTTTTCTATGACGTCATTTGAATTAATTTCAGTTGTTTTCGATGAAGTTTTCAAATATAATAAATTATCGTAGTATTATGATAGTTTTAAAAATATTACCGTGGAATGTATCGCATTTTAAAGATATTTAAACCAGGCAATTTATATTTCAATGCCGTCATTTGAATGAAGTTCATTTTTTTCAATGAAGGTTTAAGTTTTCAAATATAATAAATTAATGTAGTATTGTGATAAGTTTTAAAATATTACCGAGGAATGTATTGCATTTTCGACTTTTTTTAAATAAAATTGCATTGAAGTTGGAAAGTGTTTCATAGTCAATGCTTTAAGCATGATTGATCTTTCTTGTTATTAAATCTTTTCTGATTTAATTAATAAAGAAATATATATAAAATAAATTTTATCGAAATTGAAATTTTGGCTGGATTATATCAATTATGGCCTTTAGGTTTAAAGCTTATTGATATTTTTAGTTTATACGTCATCTGTTTTATTTTAGCAAATATTTTTGAAACTCATATATTGCAGTACGGGTAATCATCTACTAAATACACTGACATATCTTTTAATCTACGAGAGTATAAGTTGTACTGGTATTCCCATTCAATTTTAGAGTTTTCATTTTGGCATATATAGGGATCAATTGCGGCATTTAGGTTTAAAGATTATGAGGATTATTGATATTTTCAATTTATTACGCCATCTGTTTCATTTTGGCAAAGATTTTTGAAACTTATATATTGTAGTACGGGTAATCTTCTACTAATACAGGGTATATCTTCTAGTCTACGAGAATAAAAGTAGTACTTTCCATACAATTTTAACTCTATCATTTTGACATTTATTGATTTAATTTAATATTTTTTGTGAATTTGTTTACAAACGGGACCAGAATGTTTTATTCTTCAGATCTGCCTAGGAAGATAAATTTGTGTAGCGAGAATAGAGATTCTTAAACTATTTTTTAAGAACATTTATTTAAATATTTTAATGGAATGTTTTGAATAACAATGTTATTTAGAATACTATACAAGAATTTGCATATGATTGTTAATTTTAAATTTTTTTATAATGTCTATTTCTTACGAAGAACGAGTATACTGCTAGTATATTGCTATAATTTTGAGAGATTTTCACACAAATCGGTTCCTTATAGCGACCGAAAATATTATCACAGGGTTTCCATCTTTGCGCCATCTGAAACACTGAAGACGAACGGTTTCTTCAACGACTTTTTAAATCGTAGAGCATTTCCTTTCTATTTATTTATTTATTTATTTATTTTGAAAATTTATTGAACTTTTAGTAATTTATGCAATTTTACTTTTATTTTTCTGTATCGGCTAATTGAAGATTCACGCTGTTCAAATTTTTAGCACGAATATGAAGGGATGTTTTCGCATTCTAATAACAACTTTTTTCAATGACTCCACTCCTGAATTTTCGATGAATATTTAAAGTGCGTCCATAAGCGTGATGATTTTCATTTTCAACGTTATCGGGGAATCTATGCGTCTATTGGTTTCATGAAGAAAGAGGAATATGTTCTTTGAAGCCATGACGTCACAACATTTTTGTTTTTGTTCTAAACTGGCGTATTTTTAAAGTGTTCGTTGGTTTCGAAAATTCGCCGCGGCTTCTGATGACATTTTAATCAGAGGTTTGCATCCGAAATCCCGGGCAATGTCGGGCATTCGTTCTTATTTCGAATCGAATAATTTGAATTCTCATCATGTGAATTACTAAACATTTTATTTACATAGTTTCAGATTTTTAAGCAATATACCTTCATATAAAATGTCACAGCGCTATATACATTTCTTATACATACGCATACACACATACAGACATCTTTTGATGACGTCACAACATTCCACAAGCGCTAGAAATGGATTTAGGCCAAACGTTTTTGTTTGGCAATATGTCGAAATTGAAAATTTTTCTGAAAGCAATACTTTCTATGTTAGTATGAGAAAAAAACTGCTGTATCCAATTTCATGACTGTCTCTGCAGATTAATAAATTGGATATTAAACAAAAACAATTACACACATTATCGTTGGCCGGCCACACAAACAGCCACCATAAGCCTTAGGGTTGGTCGTGTGGTCAGGGTTTTCGACACATTATCGTTGGGGGCGCGGTAGCCCAGTGGTTAGCTCGTGGGAATTGCACTCGGTAGGCCCTGGTTCGATTCTCTCCTCTGCCAAAACTGTTCGATTCTCTCCTCTGCCAAACTGTGTTCACGCGGAGTACGATCACAACATGCGGGTCCGTAAGTCCTTCCGAGAGGTTGGTGGTAGGGGAAGGAGGGTACGGTCCCTGTGGATGCCTACCCCACTGGGGTCCGGTCTAAATTGGGTGGCTCTTCCCGGCCGTCCAAACAGATATCTTACACCTTCCTGGTAGGTCGGACGATCTGGGTCTCAACAACAACACATTATCGTTGAAAAGCAATAAACACTGTGATGTTACCGATTTAAATGACCTTACCCAATTTCATAGGAGAAAGATATATCTCATTTTCTCTACAAAAGCATAAGTTGTAATATCTGAAGATCACTCCTATGAGATGCCGTATTTATTTATTTTTGGTTAGCACTTAAAATAAAATCATTTATTTGATAATACTGAGTATATTTCATTTATGAATTTTTCCCAATTAAAAAAAAAAACGCGCAATGTTACGAGAATGGCACATATTAGCATCCTATAAATGTATTTTATCCTATAAATGCTATAAATAAAAATTCCTATATAAAATAGCTGTTTCCGTAGTATTTCGAATAATTAATTTTTCTGGAATTTATTCGATTGTCGAAAGCAAATGTTTGAAAAATTGAAGACCTTCCTTTGCTCATACTGCTGAATTAACAGGTCTTTGATGTTCATACATAGAAATAACAATTCAAATTTATCTTAATTTTCCTTTTATGCTCAAGAGATATCGTGCCCTCGGACTTCACTGAAAAGCAATAAACACCTCCGATGTTCAAAGATGATCAGAACGTTTAAATCCACGCAAATCTGATAGTCTAATTTTTGACTCTATCGCATTATTTTCCTTTACATTGACTACTATGTACTGTAGGGAAAGTAACAATTGTGACTGTATCTGGGAACTTTACAGATTCCGTCATTTTAACGGGCATAAACTACAGTAGTTACAGCAAACGTGTGAGGAGTAAATGACTGCTGCCGATGTAGGAAATAATGCAGTGGTATATTTTGCATTTTGAGGTATTGAGCTTATATAAGTTTTTAAAATATTATGACTTGGGTAGTGTTAGTGCCCTCCATGGGAGTTCCTGTTTTGAACAATGAAATGGCAAATGTTTTAGGGTCATCCCTGAACGTTACATAAAATTTGACTCCCCATTGGCTAAGTTCCCCATTTGAGTATTGGTATTAGAATTTAAGTAATGTAAAAATTTACCTTACCTAGCTGATTAAACAAATAATCTTACGCACCCAATCAATTTCATTTATACATTTTCGAAACATTCAATACTTTCGGTTGGGCCCGATTTTAAAAACTAATCCCTAGCCCTACAGGCCTAGTGTTTCTTTCTACCCCGACTGTCCGACTTACCCGAAAGTGTAAGGTATCTGTTTGGACGGCCAAAAAATGACACCTAATTTAGACTGAAATCCAATGGGATGTGGCAACCACAGGGACCTTATCATCCTTCGCCTAACGTATTGCCTCTCGAATGGACTTTCAAACCTACAAATTTATCATGTCCATACTCCGTGTAGACACGGGCATGGTTTTGGGCGAAGTCGAGAATCGAAGGCGAAACTACCGTGTGCGATTCTTACTAACCATTGGGTTATCCCGGGCCCTTGCCCACTCAGCTTGTCCCGAAACAAAATCCAGCCCAACCGACTGCAGTATTCAGTTAAATTAATTAACTTGATCCATTCCCGCAACTTGAGGCTTGTACGGATTGGATCTAAGTACGAGTTTGTTGAAGACCCAGACTGTCCGACTCGTCCGCGGACATGAGCAGCAGTTTGGACGGCCGGGAGAGAATTCCGAACTTGTGTAAATCTTCATTCAACATTGTTCTTTCTGAGATCCTGGCTATGTCTACGATCCCGGCTACGTCTATGTTCCTGGCTATACGTCTACGATCCCTAAATATGCATGGATGTTCATATCGAGATCTTTTAACTGTATAGATCCCGATCAAAACGCCTTCGTATATAAATATACAGCGTGTGCCAAAAACATTGAGCTCGGGTATTATTCCTTAAATATTGATCTTAGACATATATAATTAATTACAAAGTCGCGTAAAAAAAAGGTACAGAATTTTATGAAATCGATTAAAATTTTCAAAGAAATTAAATTTTAAGAAATACAAAATTTTAATTTTTATACGGCCCCCGTGCAAAAACATTTTCAATGAGTAAAATGTGCCCCATCCACTAATAAAGTACTGTACAGAATTACAGCATTTTATCATAAAAGTCCCAGAGATATGCAAAAACAAAAAATGCTGACTTAAACCACTTTTCGATGCATCGACATGGGTTCTCAGAGGGGGAAAAATCATGCTGACAGATCGCGTTTCAGGGGTCATACACAAATTACGAAAGAAAACAATGATTACACAAATAAATAATAATTTTGCTATGTATTGGTACAAAAGTATCTACACTGTGTAGAAATGATAACTTTACACAAAGATTACAAAGCTTGTTCAAAATGTTTTCCATCCATCCCAAAGATCCATTAAAGATAAGAGGCAAATATTATTTGCCTATGATGCATTTATGCGTTGCGTCGTTTGCACTCTTGCTGCAAATATTTACCTTTCAATGTGTGATTAATCCCTCACCGACTTTGTTTAAACATATCTCGGGACTTTTTATGATGAAATGCTGAAATTTTGTACATCACCTTATTAGTGTATGGGGCACATTTTACTCATTGGAAATGTTTCTGTACGGGCGCCGTATAAAAATTTAAATTTCGTATTTCTTCAAATTTAATCCCCTGAAAATTGTTATCGATTTCATGAAATTCTGTACCTTTTTTTACGCACCTTTATAATTTATTATATATGTCTAAGATTAATATTTAAGGAAGAAAAGTCGATGTCAGTGTTATTGGGACACCCTGTATACATATATACAGGGAGAATCAGAACGCTTGGACCAAACTTTAAGGGGTGATAAATCACATCTAAACAAGCAATTTTTGTCATGCAAAGCAGGGTCGCAACGCAAGAGGTGAACCGCTAGACGTCGCTGACATTGAACGCAGTGACGACTGAGTCAGAACTAGCCAGGATTTAAGCTGATCGCTTGATCTCTCCTGTCTCGACTTTTTTTTTATGGAACCATGTGAAAAGTCTCATCTACGATAGCCCCATCGATTCCGACGAGGACCTTATTGCTAGGATTGCTGTTGCTGCCGGCGTTGTCCAAGATATGTCGGGTGTTTTTGCTAACGTGTGCAGCTCTCTATTTTTTGTCATACAAAGCAGAGTCGTAATGCAAGAGGTAAACCGCTAGGTGGTAGCTCATGAAATGAGGAAATGATGACTTTCTCGTAAAAAGAGTAAATACAAAAATGGCAGAGTGACAGGAAGTACGTTTAACTGACAGAAATTGCAGAATACATGGATAAAGTTACAGAAACTGCCCAAAAGTGCGACCACCAGCAGTAATGCAGGCTTCACACCTGCGACGTAGCGAGAGGAGCACGTTAGCAAAAACACCCAGCATATCTTGGACAACGGCGGTAGCAAGAGCTGACTCAGTCGTCACAGCGTTCAATGTCAGCGACCTCTAGCGGTTCACCTCTTACGTTACGACCCTGCTTTGTATGACAAAAATTGCTTGTTTAGAAGTGATTTATCACCCCCTTAAAATTTGGCCCAAGAGTTCTGACTCACCCTGTATAAAGCGGATATCGAGCAGCGAAATAATTAAATCAATTATAGTGAAAACGTTACTTAGCACCCTTCTGTTATGGCAAGAACGACTTTAAATATATTATTAGCCATTTATTTATCGGATAAATTGTGTATATGAAGTATTGGATCTACTAATCAGACCTACAAAAGCTTTACACGCAATCTTGGCATGAAATGAAGTGTACTAATTCCAACGTGTGCGTCAGTCTGTCGCTTCATATAAGGCACTTTCCAAAGATTTGAAATTTGATACAGGTGTCAATCGTCTGTCTGCCCGTCACGCCTTTTTCGGCACTTTTCGATTATATATATAGACTTAGAATTTGGTGTAGGGGTCAATTGTTTGATAAAACCCATGAGATATAGAGTTTTTCCTATCAAGTTTATTTGAAGGAATGCTCCACACCAAAACGTTTGAAGTGTGAACTTATTGTAAAAACGTATTTCGCGTCTTGAACTTTGCTGCAATGAAAGAACGCTCGATAAAATAAGAACGCAAAAAATAGTGTTCCAATTTTAGAAATGTTGTGCACCGAATGTTTCGCTTTGTCGAGTAAAACTCCTTTTTTACGTAAGTTGTGTATTCAGATTTTAGAATGGTAGATCTTTCCATCAGAAAATGGTTTTGGAGAAAAAAACATAGCTGAAAAAGAAGGCATATCGCTGTGCAAAATGAGTGCCGTTTTTATAAAAGATAATTGTATGTAGAAACTTTTTTTTTTATTTTTACTGAAACTTAAAGTGTACGTTTTAGATATTTCAGTCATGGAGTTAGATAGAAGAAACTAAAAGTCGATGCACGAAAAGCTTAAGAATGCCAAAATTCACAAAAAGCTTAAAACTCTCGGAATACATTGCAAGATTTCGTGCACGAAATTGAGTGTGTACGAATTTTGTGTCATGGATTATGCGCAGAAAGCTTAAAAATGCCAGACTGCACGAAAAGCTTGAAAATGCCTGAATATATTGCAAGCTTTCATACGCGAAATTCGTTATGCACGAATTTCGTGGAATGGAACTTGTGTAAAAAGCTTGAAAATGCTGAATGCATGAAAGCTATCGTGCACGAAATTGATTATGCAAGAATTTCGTCCAATGGATTATGCGCGAAAAGCTTGAAAATGCCAGAATGCATTGAAAATTGAGGTGTTGTTAGTGTTAATTCCTTGCATGTATTTTTGCTTATTTTCTAATTAAAGTTAGAAGTATTATGTTATTGTTTCTGATGGCAGAACAAGGCTTTAAATCGGAAAGAATAAAGAAGTGATAAGAAATTTCAGTACATAGAAACACACTTCTGTCAAAAATCATTTTTACATGCAAGAAACATACTTATTTCTCAACAACAGTTCAATACAATTGAATGAATTTTTTGGGTGTGTTACATTACATAGCATCATAATACATAAATACAAACTGAAAAATTGAATATGACTGAGTACAATACAAAATAATTTATGAAACAATTTGCCACTTCGATCAATGTCTGCCCAACCTCTAAACAGCCAACAGTTCGCTACCTCAAATATCCTGTCTAAATGATATTGAACCATAAAAAACTGTTTTGAGTCGATAAACAAGGAAATCAAATTTTGAATTGTAGAAGATCGCAAGGAAGCATATTTCGTGCATAGCGCTTGCGCCGTATATATATATATATATATATATATATATATATATATATATATATATATATATATATAAATTCCCAAAAAGGACAAGTAACAATGTACTCGTAAATTTCCAGAATTTTTATATATATATATATATAAGATAATTTTGTACACTAGTAATTTTTTTATTATTTGTGCTATACTTTTAATTGTACTGATAAATTATTTCTAGGGTATAAATAAGTATTATTTAAATTAATGCAACAAGAGTCTGTCATAAAAATGCATAAGATGCGCGACGATGGGGGAAAATGTGAGCGCTATCTATATTATTGTTTCAAATGATTTTAGAGTTATCCCAACATGGAGTTTCAATTTCTTATTCTTTCTGCTTAGAAATGGACAACTAGTTATCTGTTGTTAATAAGTTAAATATTTTTTAAGTGTTGATGGTTGTCGATAAGTAATTGGAAAGTCCCCTGTTGAGGTCGGCTTAGGTGTGTTATGGATCAATTCCTATCCCGGCTGCACATTAAGTTACTCTAAGGCTTCTGGCGAGCAGTGCGGTCGGTCAGGATTATGCAAGGTAAACTAGCTACCTGTGAGTGCTGCTGTGTGGCCATTCTGGCGGTGGTGCAGGTTTCTCGGTTGGTTTCTTTGCTGGCGGGTCTCCTGCCTGTTGGATTGACGTTCTGGCCGTTTCCGTCGGCGTTCCTCGCGGGACTTGTGGCGTCTTGTTTTACTTGGCGGGGTAGAGATGTGGTGACTCCTTAGTTTTCTTGGGGGTGCATTCACTGTACGCCAGAGTCGGCGGTTACCTCTGTCTGGAGGGTTCGGGTGGCCTGTTGGACCTGTTTAGTGTTGGGAGTCAACCCTCTGTCTCTATCTGGAAAAATACTGTGCTAATCCTTCGGGTCATTTCCCTGGTCTGGGTCGTGCAACTAGCTGTCTGTGGGGGTGGGCCATCCAAGTGATTAGCGCGCGAGGATTGCATTCGGACGATCCGAGTTCAATTCCCGTCTCTACCCAAACTATCCCCGTGTTCACACGGAGTACGGGCATGTTAAATATGGGATCCGTAAATCTTTCCGAGAGGTTGGTGGTAGGGGAAGGAGGCTACAGTCCCTGTGAATGCCACCTTCACTGGGTTCCAGTCCAAATTGGGTGGTACTGTCCCGGTTGTCCAAACAAATACTTTATACTTCCAGGTTGGTCGGACGATCTGGATCTAAGAATTAGCTGCCTGCCTTAATTCGTCGGAAAATTTTCAAAACTTTTCCACAGTATGTCGCTTGGGCCAACGGCCGTACCGTGCTGAAAACACCGGTTCTCGTTAGATCACCGAAGTCAAGCAGCATCGGGCGCGGATAGTACTTGGTGGGTGACCACCTCGGAACGCCGCGTGCTGTTGGCCATCTCGGGTGCGGTATCCCCGTGGTTTGCGCGCTAGATTTGCACGCTGCCACAAAATGCCGCCGTGTTCATGCGGAGTACGATCACGTTAAACATGTGGGTCCGTAAGTCCTTCCGAGAGGTTGGTGGTAGGGGAAGGAGGGTACGGTCCCTGTGGATGCCTCCCCCACTGGGTTCCGGTCTAAATTGGGTGGCACTTCCCGGCCGTCCATACAGTTACCTTACACCTTTCTGGTAGGTCGGACGGTCTGGGTCTCAACAACAACAACAGTATGTCGCTTAGAATCAACGGCCTTACCGTGCTGATAACACCGGTTCTCGTTAGATCACCGAAGTCAAGCAGCATCGGGCGCGGTTAGTACTTGAGTGGTGATCACCTGGGAACACTGCGTTCTGTTGGCACATTTCGGGCGCGGTAGCCCGGTGGTTTGCGCGCTGGATTTGCACGCTGCCACAACTGCCGCCGTGTTCATGCGGAGTACGATCACGTTAAACATGTGGGTCCGTAAGTCCTTCCGAGAGGTTGGTGGTAGGGAAAGGAGGGTACGGTCCCTGTGGATGCTTCCTCCACTGGGTTCCGGTCTAAATTGAGTAGCAATTCCCGGCCGTCCAAACGGTTACCTTACACCTTTCTGGTAGGTTGGATGGTCTGGGTCTCAGCAACAACAACAGTATGTCGCTTTTAATATTGAATATTGTTGCCGGCAGATATCACTGTCATATTTACAAAATTATGTATTTGTTTTTGTCCTGTGTTAAAAAAGTAACAGTTTAGCAAAAAAAAAATCTGCTTGAACAAGGACTGTGTTTAAGCAAGTTAAATCTCCAAAGAAAGGAACATTTTCAGGTAAAACTACCATAGCATGGTAAATTTACTTAAAATAGCATGGTAAATGCATTTTTAATTTGTTTTAGACCCTCTAAAAAACAAGTAATAATGCTTAAAATATGCCATAGGCAGTGGCGCACCCACGGGGGGGGCCGAGGGGGCCCTGGCCCCCCCCTTGGGCTGACAAAGCAAAACGCGAAGGGCGCTGTCAGCACAAGGGAGAACTAGGTCTGCCTTCGAGAAAGTATAAAAAAAAAACATTTACAACCATTATTGTAATAAATAATTTTAATCATTGTGAAGAAAACAATTCCAGCATATCCCAACCCTTACACTGAATGTAATTATACATATAAAGCTCTTTATCGTACTGTACAAATTATAAATTAATTCGCACTAAAGGCGCCAATTCTGGAAACCCGTTCTTCTTAAGACGTTTCTACCTGTGATTGAATTTAACTAATGGACTCGTCCAAAATCACGTGACCCAAATGCCTTCTCGCTATAGTCGTACTATACCAGTGCTGTGTAGAGTGACGTCACAGGCGCCTCCGTGGCCCTATATAAAGAGTGAACGGCGGGGAAGCGGCTGTTCGCTCGAAAACTCGAGGATTTCGTTTACCCAGTGAGAAAATTGTGGAAGTGAATAAATAGATCGTGCCAACGCTTCGCGAATTAAGTGTTGCTGTGAGTTGAAATAAAGTGCGACGTTACGACACAAGGTGATAACAGTGAATTGGTAGTTTCGGAACGAGGGCCTGCGTGGTGAATAGCTGAATTTAATAATGGTCCTGAACTTTCAACTGATCTTACAGTGAAATGCATCTTTAACGATCAGTGTGTGTGTTTATGTGCGTATTTCGGCTATATAGCAAATTTTGTTCTTGAATAACTGAGGAGCAAGGTAAAAAAAAAGACAATGAGTGAAAAACGAAAAGGGCTAGGCCAACAGACACTGGGAAATTATTTTAAAAAAAAAAGTAAGATTGAAAATAGTGACGTTCCCAACGACGTTTCCCTGAGCTCTTGTTACATTGATGAGGCTGCAGTCGAAGCAAGCAACAGCCGTGACCCCGGGCTGTCTTCAAACGCTTGTGAGGAGGTAAAGGTAGGACAAAACACAATACCAAACACAGTTGAAATAGAAATTCTGGCTGCAGATATTTCTAATTATGTCAAGAAATCTAACCTCACAGATGAAGATAGGATAACAGCGCTAAAAAATCTTTGGGAACCATATGCAAATTACAGTTTTCCTGCTACTGTCACTAGTGCTGTATCAAGTCAAGGAAAACCTCACCACACTCGGAAGTTCTGCTCATCTTGGCTGAGTAAGCATAACTGGCTAGCTTACTCAAAGGCAGAGGACAGTGCCTATTGCAAATTTTGTGTTCTCTTTGCACCCCATGAAGTCGGTTTAAGATCCACACAAGCTACAGGTCAACTTGTTTCAAAAGGATTTAATAATTGGAAGAAGGCCTTGGAGAAGTTCAGTCAACATGAAACATTTTTCTATCATAAGGATTCAGTTCTCAAAGCCGATGAGTTCTTAAGGGTCACGGAAGGAAAAACGGTTCCTGTGGATCAAGTAATGGACAGAGGAAAGCAAAAACAAGTTTTGCAGAATAGGGCTATTCTTAAACCTATTATCAAAACAGTGATTTTTTGTGGAAGGCAAGGGCTGGCCATGAGAGGGCATAGAGACTGTGGGGATTTGGACGTATTGTCAGAACCATGCCAAGGCGAAGGAAATTTTAGAGCCCTTTTGCGACTCCGAGTTGATGCAGGAGAAGAAATACTGAAAACTCATCTACAAGGTTGTGCAAAAAATGCAACTTACATAAGTTGGAATATACAAAATGAGATTATTTCAGCATGCAATGATTCCATTGTGAAGCACATAGCAACTGAGGTGAATGAGGCCAAATGTTTTGCGGTTTTATGTGACGAAACCACAGATATTGCAACGGTAGAGCAAATGACACTTTGCGTTCGTTATTTGAAACGGTTTGAAACAAATGATAAGTATAAAATTGAATTTAAGATAGTGGAGAACTTCCTTAAGTTTGTGCCCCTGACTGAAACTACAGGTCGAGCAATTGCAGATGCTATTCTTAAAGGCCTTGCAGACTGCAACATTGATACGTCTTTCCTCCGTGGACAAGGGTTCGATGGAGCTTCTGCAATGAGTGGAGAGTACAATGGCGCCCAAGCAATTATATATGAGCAACACCCCAAAGCCCCCTACGTTCATTGTGCATCACACTGTTTGAACTTAGCCATAACTTATTCATCTAGAGTTCCGGATATCCGAAACAGCTTTGGAATAATAGGGAAAATCTCTAGTTTTTTCAACACACCAAAACGAAACCTTGTTCTCACCAGCAAAATTAATGCAGCTAATCAGGAAGAGACAGAAATCAGTGCCAAAAAACTGAAGAAATTATGCCCTACTCGTTGGGTGGAGAGACATGATGCCGTCACAGTTATGGTTTCATTGTTTGATCAAGTAATCGACGCTCTGGAGGAGATTACTACCTGGAATGACAAGGAGACATCAACAGAGGCTCATACCTTGTTATGTTCAATGTTAACATCACAGTTTGTCATAGCACTTGTTTCAGCTGACAGATTACTCAGCTACAGTGTTCGTCTGAGTGAAAAGCTGCAGGAAGTTAACCTTGATCTGGCAACTGCTGTGAGTGACGTAGAAGACGTTTTGAAAGCTATATCTATAATTCGAGAGAACGCAGAGAACGAGTTTCACCATCTGTTTGAACAAGCTGTTAAGAAGCTGGAACAGCATGGAGAAAACATTACTCTACCACGCCGTGCCACCAGACAAATTTATAGATCAAATTTCAACGTACAGACTCCTGAAGAATACTACAGACTTTCTATTTTCATTCCATGGATTGATAATTTCATCACTCACCTCCATGAAAAATTTCTCAAACATAAGGAATTTCTACAAAGTTTTGCATCTGTCATTCCGAATGGAAGGCAGCCGACACTGGAAGAAAACGAGAGATTTGTTGCCTTATCAAGGAAATTTGCAGATGATTTAGGACCCAGATCAGATAATACTCTAAAAGCTGAACTACATCTGTGGTACATGAAGGTCTTTGCATTGAACAAGAAAACTAAAAGCCCAATCGAACTGCTTAACTTTTGTGACCAAAGGACTTTTCCAACTGTGTTTGAACTTGTAAAAGTGTATGCCACCCTCCCAGTATCAACAAGCAGTGCTGAGAGGTCATTCTCCACAATGAAGAGGTTGAAAACTTACTTGAGAAACAGTATGAGTGAAACCAGACTGAATGGACTGGCGTCAATGAACATTCACCGTGAAGTGGAAATTGATCCAGACCAGATAATTAATGCTCTGGCTACAAAGAAAAACAGGAGGCTGGACTTCGTTTTATGAATATGTATAGATCATAATTGAATAATATAACAATATGTAATCATGAGAGAGTGGTTGAAAACAAGTATACAGTATAAGCAGACCAGAACAAATAATTTTATCTTCATCTATTTCTTAATTTGTGTTGTTTTGTATAAATATCTACTACTACTTCTTCTAATCATTCAATTCTCTTGCACTGCACTAAAGAATTGTTAGTAATTTGATAAAAATAAATGTACAAAAAAAGACAACCGCCTTGTTAATTGATATGGCCTCTGATCATTTTTTCTCGGAAAATTTATCGAGGAGTCATCCTCCTTCATAAAAATTTTGTGCACCAATGGCCCCCCCCTTAGGAATATTCTGGGTGCGCCACTGGCCATAGGCAAATTCTTGTTGCAGCTTTTGGATTTGGACATAGTTTTTCATAATTATTGCGCACCAGCTGAGTCCGGTTTAGTTTTCAAAAAGTGACGATTTCAAAATGCCTTGTGCGTCATAGACCTTCGTAATTCGAGTATATGAGAACTCTCAGATCAGAATTAAAAAATTCCATTTTAGAATCTCCAAATTAACCGCATTTTAGAATATATAGGATTTTCTAGGCGAACCAATATGTAGTTAAAACCAAACAAGTTCGCATTGTGTTCCGTAATAATTCGAGTAATCTTTATTATAAAATATGGAATAATTTTGACATCTCTTTCCGAGGTAGATATCTCGATTTTTTGTGAAGAAAATTAAAAAAATATGTAATACTGACAATATTTTAGGTCGGAAAAATATGTTTGGAAACCTCAACACCTTTCCTAAAACTTGAATTTAATCAAAATATGGGATAAGTATATGCTAAGCAAAAAAGTTACGATAAGCAGACGTTTCGGCCGTTAAGCTTTTCTGCCAAAATATCAAATTAAACAAGAAAGATCAATCATGCATAAGCTTTGATTATGAAACACTTTCCAACTGAAATGTAATTTCATTTAAAAATTTCTAAATTGTGATTCATTCAGTGGTAATATCTTTTACATTATCACAGTACTACAGTAATTTATTATACTTAAATATTTAAAACTGTATCGAAATATAAATCATCTGATTCTTTATGCAAAATCAATGAATATTTCATTCATATAACTTGTATTCCAGACTCCAGAGCTAAATAATTTTGTGTGAAAAAAATTCAGCAATTCTTATGTAATTCATCTTACAATCGCTTGAGATATTTGCATTCTGCATATGTTAAAATTAGGCTTCCTTGAAGAAATAATAAAAGTTTAGGGATCATTTAAAATCACAACTATTGTAATTGCATAGGCACGGAATTTAGATACACAGATAATACACAGATAATATATATGTGTATGTGTATGTACTCAAAGTATTGGAATCGTGCCGAAGATCGGAACTCGAATTTTCAAAGGATCTACACGTTTTGGGACTTCTAGAACACGAAAAAACTACTTTTAGGAAGACGTCTGTGTGTGTAAGGGTGTATCTGTGTATGTTTCTGTGTGTCTGTGTGGATATTACATCCACTCTAATTGAAAAACTAATGGACCGAATTTCATACAATTTGGTAGGTATGTTTTTGTGGGAAATCCTGATGTTCATTAGATTATAGTACGATTCGTAATAAAAGAATCTGCCTTCTTTGCGAAATGGCCGCAGAAATTGCCTTTATCCACTCTAGCTAAAAACTAATGAACCAAATTTAACAAAATTTGGAGTATAATATTTCAATAACCTACAAGTGATTTATATACCAAATTTAACAAAATTTTGTATATAAATCATTTGTAGGTTATTCTACTACGATTCGGGAAAAAGGAACGGGCTATTTTTGCGAAATGGCCAGCAAAAATCGTTATATATAAAAATAAAAGACTACGTGTGCTCAATTATATCAATTAAATTCCTATTTTATATGTGATTTTTGACAACAAAAAGAATAAGACCCATTACTCTAGGACTAGCCGTTCTTGAGATATTCTAGTTTTTTCGCGTTTTCGCTACGCCACCTTTGACAATAAGTCCAGCTATCAAATGAGAACCAAATTTAAGTTTAACGTGTAAATTCAATGTCATTTAAAATACTTATGTTGTGCAGATAAACTCAAATTATCATTGAATAAATAAAGAGAACGAATATGAGTCTGCAGCGAAAGACATGTGCTGTCCACATCAGAATTTTTAACAATATTACACCAATGATTTATAGAAGTGAACGGGGATTATTTTCAGGCCATTTCGAAAAAAATGTATGATCTATATTTAAAGATCCATCAAATTTTTGTCGAATAAAATGTTCAACAAATTTAAGCTGTGTACCAAATTTTAACTCTCTAGGACGTAGGAAAGTGCATTTAAAATGCCATCAATTAAATTTATCAAGAAGAGTTATATAAAATTTAAAAAAAATTAAAAATTGTTATCTACCAAATTTATTTTAAAATATGAAGCCACTTCCATATGCAAAACGTTTAAACAAATGGAGAGATATTTATTATATAATATCTCTCTCTTTTCTTTCTGGAAGATATCCCAAAGTCAGAATTTAATTGAATTTGTTATTTTCCCTATATTAAATAATTTTTTTAATTAAAAAACTACTTAACATATTTTACTGAATTTTTTTTTATATATTCTATGGGATAATGTGAATATTTCCTAAAAATTTCGAAGCAATTCGTGAATTTTAAATTTACTTAAAAAATGTTTGAAAAATTAGGTCCCATAGGGTTCAATGTATTTCATTTTTTCAACCCGGGTTCAATAAAAAACTAATTGGGTGATATTATTTATTTATATTCCCATAGGTTCTACAGACCGTCTGAACAACATACTAAAATTTCATTTTGATAAACTCATTTTTACGGCAGTTATCGTGCTAACGGACAGACAGACAGACAGACAGACAGACAGACAGACAGAATGAACAAAGTCATAGACACTTTTCAACTTTGTTGTAAAGTGTTAACAAAGTCATAAACGCTTTTCAACTTTGTTGTAAAGTGTTAAAAAAATAGAAAATGCATTGTTTTTTCAATTTTATAGCATAATAAAAATAAGATCAGGAAAATGTCCCTTTATGGGTTAAGTACATATTTCATATAAATTTGAGAGGCATAGACGCCGATTTGAAAAATTATTGCAGGTTCCGGAAATTTTAAATCGAATGACCCATGTCTTTATTAAAGGATCTTTTAAGTCTTATTTAAATTTTATTTAGTCAGATTATTTGGCACGAAAAGACGTCTGGAATGCTAAATTTTTTGGAAGTAAATTATAGTTAAGTACAGAAAAATATTTTTTCTCTAGATACATATTTATTTCATTTATTTTGATTTCGTAGGCACAACATTATTATAAGGGTCATTTTCTTTAAACGGGTTTTTTCATCTTTCTTGTTACAATATATATTTTTTCTATTTTTCAAACTATTTTCTGTATTATATTTTAACATCGGTGGTTTAAACTAAAAAAAAAAAAAAAAAAAAAGCAGCGATCATTTTGGGGAAATTAAACAGAAAATGCAAATTTTCGTTTTCAAGACAAGTAAATACAGCATGACAGGGGAATGACACTTAATATAGGCAACTGCTTTGTTAGTATGTATATATATATCATTAGAAAAATAAATAAAATGTTTTACTTTAATTGCAATCGTATATTTAGAACTAACTTCTTATTTGTTTTATCTTATAAAATGAAAATCTAGTTTAAATGTAATTCACCTGTTCTAATGTCATTCCCTTGTCTACCAAGAAGACAGGGGAATGACAAATCATGTGATTTTACTTTTTGAGTATATGAGTTTTATTTGCAGTTAAGTCTAACTTGATATTTAGTTTACTACACAAACTATGCACACATATATGTTAAAAGAATTATTTACTTTTTTTATTCTGAGAATAATTAAAGACAAGTGAATGACAAGGAATAAAAATACTTACCCAAAATTGTTCAGTTTTATAATATTTCCCTGCACAGAATGATAGTTAGAACATAGTCGAACTCTTGAAATGATCAATATAGACTTTAGTAAAAAGGATTAATACTTTAATTATATTGTGTTGTCATCTGTGTACAGATTGATGTGCTAAAATTTAAAGACAGGTGAATGACAAAAAAGCTAGGGGACAGTTGCAAAAAATGAATTTAAAATATTGCTTTAATGCATAGTGGATTTTTTATTACTGTTTGTATTTTAAATTACATAATTTAATATAAAATATCAAATAAAAAGAAAACTAGAAAATGAAGGCTTTTAAATG
Source organism: Amaurobius ferox (assembly GCA_951213105.1). Lineage (NCBI taxonomy): Eukaryota > Metazoa > Arthropoda > Arachnida > Araneae > Amaurobiidae > Amaurobius > Amaurobius ferox. Next base: position 151,345,950 of record OX578136.1, read on the forward strand.
AAGTTGTGATTTTATTATTTGGCTGATGGAGCACACAGGGGAATGACATTTATTAAAAAAACTAAATTTTTAAATATTAAAAATATAATTTTTTTTTTTAGCTAATGGGTAATAATGGGTAATATGAACTACAGTATAGTAAAACTAATCAGTATCCAAAATCAGTTCCAAGTCATGCACACTTTTATTAAAACACCTGGGACATGTAAAACTCCCGTTTACAGAAAATGACCCATATACAATGTGCAAATACTGTGTGAATTTCCAACTCAATTATCTTTATAAAAATAACATAAAATGTAAAATTTCTTTTTAAGTATTTTTACCAACGTTAACAATGTTTCTCTTTAAATCATTTCTGAGTTAAAATCTTCTATTGAGAATACAATAAACAGTTTGAGGGGTAAATTTCCATTCACGCGACTTTATATAAATAAACAGGGGATGAATAGTGAAATATTTGAAGAATTAACAACTAAATACCCACAAAATATTAGGGGTTCGAGGAACCCACAACAAAATTATTAGGGGTACAAAAAGTGTCTCGAATCCACGAAGTTGGTGACGCTGTTGAGAGCAATGAACAGACAAAAATAATTTTATCGGTACGATATAAACTAACGCTTTGTAATAGTATTAAAATGCAGTCTCCTCATTTCTCCAATTAATGAAAGTTTTTAACTCCACAGAGGTGACAATGCTGTGGGGTTATTTTTCGGGCAAATGTTTGTTGAGTAAACTGTATACAGTATTAACATTATATAATTTGGGAACTGGTGAATTATTAATTAATGTTTTCTTAAGTGCGGATAAATTAGCAATGTTCTCTAAAACTGAAGAACAAACTAAAACGACCACGATAGTCAACTGAAGGGTGACATTTAAAATGGAAAAGAAAAATTGATTAGTAGTTTGATTTTTTTTTTGTTCAAAACCTCACTGATACGATTTTTATATATATATATATATATAAACAAACGTATCACAGGCGTCGCAAAAACACAGTGGTAACAATAAAATAATTCATGCATTTTCACCGTCAACAATGAATTTGTGACGTCACCATGAAAGACGTCACCTGTCAATGATAGATGTTTATATTCTTCCATTGTTTGGAAATCGTTTTCAGATAGAATTTCAAGCTGCTTGCTTAATAATATCAAAATCTCGCGTATTTTATAATTAATCTTATTTGGAATTATGAAGGTCTGGAAAGTTATTAACCTTTTCAACCGGATGCAACAGGTAAGTAAATTGATTTATTCGCAAAAATAACAACGATTTTAAAAGTTATGTCGCACTATCAGCTGCCATTTCCCATTAGTTTCTTAAAGCAGTTGATAAAATATAGCTTTTAAAATCAGTGTAATTTTAAAAACAGTTTAAATTTCACTAGAATTATCTAGAATATTAAAAATTCTACTAGAATATAAAAAATATGAATTTTATTTTTTAAATTTATTCATCGGAATAAACTGCTGAATGCATTTCGAATTTTTTTTTTTTATATATATAAATTTTTATTCTAATGCAATTCAAACAGCTTTTCTGGAAGAAGATAACCTTTCTTGGAAATTACCGCACCTTCATATCTTTTGAAAAGATAAGACGACAAGTTATATCCCAATCATTCCTCATTCAATATTTTGTAATCTTGTTACACGCTGAATGAGGAACAATTGCGATCGATCTCATGTCCACATCACTCAATAAAACATTTCCTCTCGAATCATCTTTTGTATTCTTTAACAGAGCAAAGCGAGAAGTACAAGAGAGTTAACAAGAGAGGGAAAAAATGAGCTCCATCGATAAGATTTGCTATCTTAAACGCCTCCTAATCGCCATTTGCTGTTATTCAATGGTATCTATCTGGAGATGATCGCGAGCTTAATCGAGGGATCCCAGATCTGGCCGACCCCCCTGTTTTTGCTATAGATCGAGAGTGTCCAGATGTCGATAGAACGCGAGGATACGCGATACTCGAGATCTGATTTCTCGATTCCTATCATCCATCTTACTTGCGGTTCCGATAAATCACGGTGCTCACGTGACACGGCACCCCAGGTGAAGGTGCAGGACAACCCCCTAGGGGGGCTGCCGAGTCCACGCGACATCCACCATACACTACTACTGCAAGTCTTCCCAACAGACAATGAGGGCGGTAATTGGACGAATGAAAAATGAATGTTTAGATTTTTTTAGAGAGAGAGGGGAGGGGGGTTAGGATTGTTGGTATTAAAGGTTCCATTATGGAGGGATCATGACTGCAAAAAGTATAGAGTTCCCATCAGTTGGTTGGCGAGAGTTTTGGCGATATGGCTAAGGTGAACTGCATGTTATGTGCGCCCGTAGAAACTTTTCCTTGCAGAGGTATAGGCCGGATTTCAACAATTTTGGGCAAAACGTCGATTTTGCAGACAATATACTGGAATAGGAATGAAATTTTATATAAAATTTATAGCTTTTAAAATTTTCCACAGGTCTAAACGGAAAATGTGAATTTGTTATGCTTGGTTTTAATAACTATACTTCTTATATATTGATGTAAAGTATTAGAATCGTGTTAATCTTCTATTCGTTAATCAACGAATGTAAAAATAAACTCTGTGGGAAATACTGCAAAGAAGAAAAAAAAATCTTTTCAGAGTTGTTTTTATGTATCAAGAAATTATGTAATGGATTCCGTTAAAAGTTCGCTAGAAAGAGCATTCTTCGGTGGTGTTAAAATTGAAAAGCGATAGTATTTTCTGTCACCGAGGGCTGACTGATATTAAATCACTCAAAATTCTGCTTCTACTTTAAATAATCATCCATTCCAGATTTCAGATATTGATGCATAAAAGAACAACTATTTCCATATAATCAATATAAAATGTATCTAATTTATACATTGTTATTGAGCATTTGCCAACTTTAAAAATATATTTTTTTTTTTACTTTTAAAATACATCTCATGCAAAGATGTTATTGTAATAATTTTGAGCATTTTCTGTCCATTAAGTTTTATACACGAATGTGTATCTAGTTGATATATAAGCACATTAGATGAAAAATGCTTCAATAATTTTCTATAGGTAATATACCACCACTACATTAAAACTACATTTCTGTCAAAGCTAACTTGAAGGAAAGAGGTTTCGTAAAAACTATGAACTACCGATGAGTTAGTTATTAGTCCTATTATAAACGGTACATTAATAATTAAAACTTAAAACTTTATTAAATCAATGATTTGAGCTTAAATCAGCCAATCCCTGTTATTCAAATTCAAAATTATTGTGGTTTTTAACACTTTATAACATAGTTGAAAGTGTTTAGGACTTTGTTCATTCTGTCTGTCTGTCTGTCCGTTAGCACGAAAACTGCCGTAAAAATGGCTTTATCAAAATGAAATTTTAGTATATTTTTCAGACGGTTTGTGGAACCTTTGGGAATATAAATGAATAATATCACCCAATTAGTTTTTTATTGAACCCGGGTTGAAAAAATGAAATACATTGAACCCTACGGGACCTAATGTTTCAAACATTTTTTAAGAGAATTTAAAATTCACAAATTGCTTCGAAAATTTTAGAAAATATTCAAATTATTCCATAAAATATATAAAAAAAATTTCAGTAAAATATGTTAGGTAGTTTTTTAAATAAAAATTATTTAATATAGGGAGAAAAACAAATGCAATTAAATTCTGACTCTCGTTATATTCTCCAGAAAGAAAAAAGAGATATATTATATAATAATATCTTTCCAAGCGTTCAATGATTTTATATATGAGAAAAGTTTCACATTTTAAAATAAATATAGTAGATAACAATTTTTCAAATTTTTAAATAAAATAAATTATTATAGTGTTGTGATGAATGAAACGATTCGAAAAATGTTTATGGATGAAATGCTGCTTTTATATAGAGCCTATTTATATTTCGATGACGTCATTTGAATAAAGTTCATTTGTTTTCGAAGAAGATTTCAAATATAATAAATTATTGTAGTGTTATGATAATTTTAAAAATATTACCGTGGAATGTATCGCATTTTAGAGATGTTTAAACCAGGCAATTTATATTTCAATGCCGTCATTTGAATGAAGTTCATTTTTTTCAATGAAGTTTTCAAATATAATAAAATAATGTAGTATTGTGATAATTTTAAAAATATCACCGAGGAATGTATCGCATTTCGTATAAAATTGCATTGAAGTTGGAAAGTGTTTCATAATCAATGCTTTATGCATGATTGATCTCTTTTGTTCATATTTCACTAAATAAAGGCATTCTAAATTGTTATTTCAAAGAGATTTTGTCACTATGGAAACCATTTAGTCAATGTACGCATAATAGGGGTATAAAGACGAAAAGTAAATAGCCGGTCACAGCTTCGACAACTTATTTATGTTGCAAGTATACATGAAGTAATGCATCAAAATTACGTGACAATTTTGGAATTTGTTAGAATTCTGTAAAGTACAATCTGATGCATTACAAGTAAAAAAAATATGTAATAATATTTTGATTCACTTTGATTATAATGTTTAAGAAAATCCATTGGAGGTTATCGCTCTAAATATTTTATTATTATTTTAATTTTTTTGAGCAGAAATTCTTAATCTGTGTGATACATCTCCAGATTCTATGGGCAGATTCTGGAGGATGTGTGATTTCCTTTCAACTATACATTGTTTTATCGGTATTTTACTCACAAAATGTACGTATACAAAATTCTAGAATATTCAGGGATGGAAATCGAATATATCACACACAGATGCAGGGTTAAAAAAATTTGTTGAACAACATATTTAAAATAGTTCTACAAGATGCCACTACATGTCGCTGGAAGCTGCAAACAGCTGTAAACGTTATTATCATTAAACCCCGATTATACTTGTTCGATTAATTGAGTAATCTTTATGAATTTTGATGATCTGAAATGACTGAATACTTGATTTTGGCGATGTAATTTTTCAAAGTGTTCCTTCTATTTTCTTTTTTTCTGTGCTTATTGAACTACAAGATATCTTATTTTTAGATACAGGTTTTATTTCCATAAAACTGTTTCATTTCTCTTGTGTTTGTGTTCATTTCAGTGATTTTTTTTATTATTGTTATTTGGTGTGGACCGTAAGACTTTTCCTAAGGGATGTAAGGCAGTACAAAATGTAAGAACAAGAACCACTGTTTAAGAGACAGAAATGTTTTTTTTTTTATTTTGCCAATATAAGGGATAGATGCTTATTTCTTGCAACCCTCGCGTTAATCGTTCCAATGTATCAAATAGGCGGTAGATTGGCGCGTCGAAAGGACAATGGCGACATTTGATGCGAGTCGATTACGGTTCTGATTAACCTCAAGCACCCCTCCCACCTCAAACCTCATTAATCACTCATTTTTGACACTACAACCCCCCTTTTACCGTCCCCTATCCTTTATTGGTGTCGTGCTTTATTGAGATGTCGATCTGTTACGTGAATGTGATAACTTGCTGTGTTGTATTTTGATCACATTTCCATGATCACAACATGAAGTAGGTTGATTATAGTATGTGGATTGCAGAATTTTGTAGAAGTGAATTAAAGAATCGCACTGCTGTGACTACATTTTGTGTGTAACACACATTTTAATAGTTACTGTATCAGTGCTGTCGAAGGAATTTTTTGGGACCCTATGCAGAAAAGGACCCTATGCTGTCGATGCGGGTCCGTGTTTGTGCCACTGCCTGGAGATTCAATTGACTTATACTTTCTCAAAATAAAAAAATTCTGATGTGACCAGCACGTGACTTTCCCTGCAGATTCATATTCGCGTTCTCTTTATTTCTGCAATAACTCATTAAATTGAGTTTAATTGCGCAAAATAACAGCTATAATTACTTTAAATTACACTGGATTTGCACTGGACATATTTCAAATGTGGATTACCAAAAATGCAGTAATGGGGTAAAAAATGAAGTAATGGTAAAGTAATGGGGTTGGTCTTATTCTTTTCTTCGTCAAAAATTACGTATGAAATAAGTATTTAATGGGTATATTTGAACATACGTAGTTTTTTATTTTTAGATTTCACGATTTTTGCGGGTCATTTCGCAAAAAAAAAAAAAAAAAAAAAAACAGGTTCTTTTTTTCCCGAATCGTACCAAAATCTAATCAGCACATGGTTAACCTACAAGGGATTTATCTACCAAATTTTGTGAAACTTGGAACCATTAGTTTGTCAGCTAGAGTGGATACAGACAAATTTTGCGGGACATTTCGCCAAAAAAGTCAAGTTATTTTATCCCGAATCGTGCCAAAATCTAATCAGCACCAGCGTCACTCTCAAGAGACTGACCAAATTTTATGAAATTCGGTCAATTAGTTTTTCAGTTAGAGTGAATACGAAATCTGCACAGACAGACACACACACACACACACACAGGTCACGCTAAAAACAGTTTTTCGTGTTCTAAAGGTCCCAAAACGTGTAGATCCGTCGAAAACTCGAGTTGCGATTTTCGACACGATTTCAATACTTTCCCTATACATTACCATGTATTGCAAAGAAAGTAAAAATATGATGTGGGAAGCAAGTGACTTTTTTGACACACTGAGATGAGTTCTTTTGATAGTTTTTAAAAAATATTAAATTTTCACTTTTATTTATGTCCATGTAAAAGAATTTGTACCGCAAAATTAAAATTTGGAGCTTTGTCAGCTGAATCAAATTACGTGTTAATATATGCCTGCGAAATCAAAATAACATAGGTATTAAGGGCCGGGGTAGCCAAGTGGTTAAGCCAGAGATCGCATTTGGATGACTCGAGTTAGATTCCCGGTTCTGGCCCAAAACTATTCCCGTGTCTACGCCGAGTACGGGTCCGTTAAATATGCATGTCCGAAAGTCATTCCGAGAGGTGATGGATAGGAGAATAAGGGTGCCGTCTCTGTAAATATCACCCTTACTGGGTTCCGGTCTAAATTTGGTGGTATTAGGCAAAGTTAAACTTTTACCATGATCTTTTTTCTGTTTTTTGACAGAAGTTGCAATCTCTCCCCTTGCGCAATGGACTTCTGTTTCATGGTCTTGGTCTGGCCTTCTTCAGATGAGTGGGATAAGTCACAACAACAACAGGTATTTAATCAATAAAATGAAATAAGTAAAATTTGGCGAATTTGTTGGCGTTATAAATGTAACACAAAATTGGCTTTTTAACACTTTACAACAAAGTTGAAAAGTGTTTATGACTTTATTCATTCTGTCTGTCTGTCTGTCCGTTAGCACGATAACTGCCGTAAAAATGACTTAATCAAAATGAAATTTTAGTATGTTGCTCAGACGGTCTATAGGACCTATGGGAATATAAATGAATAATATCACCCAATTAGTTTTGGATTGAACCCGGGTTGAAAAAATGGAATACATTGAGCCCTATGGGACCTAATTTTTCAAGCATTCTTTAAGCGGATTTAAAATTCACAAATTGCTTCGAAAATTTTAGGCAATATTCAAATTGTTCCATAAAATATATAAAAAAAAATTCAGCGAAATATATTCAGTTGTTTTTTAAATAAAAATTAAAATAATAATAACACCTCTTATATGAAGCGATCACGTATCCATAATATGAAACGATCACATGACCCACTTCAAAATGATATATGGCATCCATCTTGTGTCAAAATCGTGATTTTTAAAGTTCTTTTTAATTCATATTGAGTGTTGTATCCGTCCTAAAACTACTTTATTTTTGCCTAAATTCTGTGCATCTACATACTGAAACAACGCAATGACAGTATATTTCAGTTTAAATGATTTTCCAAATTTGATTATTTCTACAACGAAGCCTATTTTTCACCTATGTAAAATGTAAACAGCAAAATATGTAGAATGAGTTGTATTAGAATCGCTGTAATTCTTTAACACAAAATCATTTAGTCCATGGAGTCTGCTTAGCTGATATGAATGAAATATTCATTGATTTTAGAAAGAGAAGGACGATATTTTTCGATGAAGTTTTACGCATAGAGTATACTTACTTGCAGCTCAATGTTCTTAATTTTTAAATAAAATAAATTATTATAGTATTGTGATGAATGACATGAATGGGGGAATTATTTATGGATGAAATGTTGCTTTTATAGAGAGAGCCAGGCGTGTTATTTTTTTAAGACGTCATTTGAATGGATTTCAGTTGTTTTCGATGAAGTTTTCAAATATAATAAATTATCGTAGTATTATGATAATTCTAAAATTATTACCGAGGAATGTATCACATTTTAGAGATGTTTAAACCAGGCAATTTATACTTTAATGCCGTCATTTGAATGAAGTAAATTTTTTTCGATGAAGGTTTAAGGTTTCAAATATAATAAATTAATGTAGTATTGTGATAAGTTTTAAAATATTACCGAGGAATGTATTGCATTTTAGACATGTTTAAATAAAATTGCATTGAAGTTGGAAAGTGTTTCATAATCAATGCTTTAAGCATGATTGATCTTTCTTGTTTTAATTTTCGAGACTGAAACGCGTTAAATCGATGAGAATTCTATTAATGAACTTGTCGCATAAAAAATATTGCACAAAAAAAAGCAATTATTTTTAACTGTATTTTTTTAATTTTGTGCAACTTTTTTGATAAATTTATCAAAAAAAAAAGTAATATCTTGAGAATGGTTCATATACTAGCGTTCTAAAATGAGTATTATGTATTTTCTTACCATAAATTACATACAGGGTATTTAGAGAAGTTCTCAGACACCCCAATAACTTTGTAAGAAAAGGCCTATGAGTGTGCCCGTTAAGTCTTATCTATAGTAAAATGATCATGCTCGATAAGTGATTGCAGTGCTGATATTGGAGAATTGAAAAGGTTAAGAACACGAACTCGACAACAAAGACGAAAAAATACATAAGTGAAGTATTTGTCTGTCACGCTTGACTCCAAATGGGATGATCTCGGGCAATATTTTCGTGAGATTTCGTCTACGACAATTTAGAAAATATTATCGATACTTATATATCTCTGAAAATTAAATTAATTTTTCTTTTATAATACTTGTAGCTTGCTTTATTTGACTGATTATGCATCCTGTATTGATTAGACAATTATTCATTAGGATTACATGTATTAATTGAATCATTTAATTTTAATCTGTGTAATATAATTTTATTTTTGTATTATATATCTTATGTGTTATATGCATATATCTTATATGTTATATCTTATATATTCTGTATGCATATCTTATGTATATATCTTATGTGTTATATCTTATATATCTCTTGTATGCATCTTATGTATATATCTATGTGTTACCACTAGGAAGAATTACTCCACTTCAGAGTTTTTTTACATTGAATTAGTCAAGTTTTGTGTGTGTTATGTATATAGGTCGCTCTGAGAACAAATAGTGTTTGGGTTCTTTGAATTTAGTGATGTTTATGAATATAATTACACATACCATTAGAAATTAATTTGTATAGACATATGCCATTGTTTAACATATATTATTACTTTCCTTATATACATAATGTATAAGGAAAGTATTGTGACAGGGTCGAAAATTCGAATTCGAATTCGAGTTTTCGACGGGAGAGCACGTTTCAAGCATCCCTGATCACGAATCAAACATTTTTGAGGTGATGTATGTGTGTGTGTGTGTCAGTGAGTCTGTGGAGACGATAACTAACGAACGAATGGACTGATTCGAACGAAATTTGGTACAAAAATTACAATCCGTAAACACTGGAAGCCTATTGTTTTATATGTAATCGAATGTTCAGAACCCCCCTAAATTTTCGAGTGAAATATTGAAAAAATCGTCAAGAAATCAAAACTTCTAATAAAGTTACGCAAGTAGTTTTCATTAGAAAACGATTGACATAAATTTTAGAACGTTAACATGAACCGTTCTCGAGATATTGTACATTTTTCAAAAAAATTTATCAAAATATCATATAAAATAAAAAAAAATATCATTCAGAAACATGTTCACGTTTCATATGTAATACCCTGCGATTAATTTGGTGGCATTGTGGATCTAGCTCGTTCCATTCATGAAAAAAGATACTTTGAGTTATACTTTTGTATTTAAACACCAATAGCCATTTATCTTCTGTAAGAATAACTTATTTCTCCATCCATAACGCTTGGCGAGATTTTGGCGACGAATTTGGTGGAATGTCGCCAACTTGTTTAAATGTTGCTAAATTAACGAAAAATTTGCCAAGTGGATAAAAATGAGGCTAAATCAATGAAAATGACGACTAATTGACGAACATTCAATATCTTGGAAAGAATATAAATATATACTATAAAAGTAATCTATTTTTTGTTTACTGTAAAAGTAGTAAATTCATTGCATTATATAAGGAAAGTCATGTGTTGCCCACATCAGATTTTTTTAGTTGGATCCGAACATATAAGTAGAAGTATGCTTAGTATATTTTTGTACATTGTAATGTGGGTGGATTCAGGCAAATTCCGCAGCGAGGCACAGTCAGGTCGTAAATCCAATAAGACGGTCCTTCGCTCACTGTGATTGATTGAGTGTAGCTTTGTCGAAATTATTTAATTCATAATAGATTCAAAATATAGGGATTGTCACTGTTCTTGGGGCAGCTACATTTAATTAGGGAAATATGGGCAGTCTATGGAGTCGTAATTGTTTTTCGTTAGATTATTGACCACCGAAATTTCTATTGAACGGTCATATTATCATACATTATTATGGAGCAGAGAACTTTAAGATGGTGCATTCTACAGCCCACCTTCCTTGGGTGCGCCACTGATCCAAAAATGTATCCTGCAAAGAAATCAATTTCTTATTCCGCAAAGAAATCAATTTCAAACTTCAGACCAAACAGGTCTAACCGAATTGAACCGCGCTTGCCTCTTGAGTGAACAACGGAACAAAAATGGACAGTCGGTGGCTTTGACTCCAACAGGGTAGCGAATAATCGGAGGATTATCGACGCTTTCATGAGAGCAGAGCGTAATCTCTGCTCAAAGGGTGCCGGGGCGAGGATTAAGGGATCTATCTGCAGATGCTTCTTGGTTCTGCTTGAAAGAGAAAAAGGGTGTTTTCCGTTCGATTTCGATGCTCGGCTGGACGGGCACAGTGGTTTCATCCTATGTTATTTCCGAATTCTGCTTTTCTCGTTGTGGAGTAATCTGGCTTGTAGACATCCTCTCAAAGAGTGTTGTTGCTTGTTCAATTCCTGCGTACTTGAAAGTTGCTTTGCCCTTTGACCGGAACAGCCTCTGCGTATATATAAATTTTTGTATCGCCGGCAGGTCAACACGGGGATCTTGGTAATAGAGCTGCAGAAGAAAAAAAAAATATTTGATACTTTCCCAAATCGTGAAATGAACATGTGAGACGTGTGAATGAAATTATCAGCTTGGGATTTAAAGAAGTTGCAAATATCGCAGGATGGCGGCCAATTTTATTTTTTCAAAATCTGATCTCTTCGAAGAATTGCTTCGAAAATTTTAGGAAATATTTAAATCATCACTTAAAGTGTGTAACGAAAATGTCATCAAAGTATGCAGTTTTTTAAATAAAAATTGAAATAATAATTACACCTATATTATATGTTTATCTTATAATTATTATAAGGTAAACATATAATATAGGTGTAATTATTATTTCCTTATTATTATTATATGTAATAATTACACCTATATTATTATATATAATATAGGTGTAATTATTATTTACCTTATTATTATTATATGTTTACCTTATAATTACACCTATATTATATGTTATTTTTACCTTACGCCTTTCTGGTAGGTCGGACGGCCTGGGTCTCAACAACCTATATTATATGAAGATAACAAGTGACTTATTGCAAAGTAAAATATGGCATCCATGTTTTTTTGCTTAGTGAAAATCGTGATTTTCAAGGAACGCTTATATTTAGTGTTGCATCCGTCCAAAAACCGTTTTATTTTTGCGTATTATCTGTGTATCTAAATTATGTATCTATGCAATAACAATATTTTTCATTTTAAATGATCTTTAAACTTTGATTATTTCTACAACGAAGCCTAATTTTAACGTATGCAGAATGTAAACAAATCAATTGTAAGATGAGTTGTATAAGAATTGCTGATTTTTTTAACGCAAAATTATTTTGCTCTGGAGCCTGGAATATAAGTGATGTGAAGGAAGTTTTCATTGATCTTTCATAGAGAAGCAGACAATTTTATGGCATTACTTTTTTTATGAAGTTTTAAGTTTCCAAGTAAAATAAATCCATGTACGCTGGTAATTTTAAAAATATCACTGCTGAATGTATAGCATTTCAGCGATATTTGAATAAAATTGCATTACAGTTGGAAAGTGTTTCATAATAAATGCTTTATGCATGATTAATATCTCTTGTTTATTACTCCTTATTGCTTCTTTGCAGGAACGCTAAAAGTGTTAGTTTTATGTGCACAACCTCACGAAATTAAACTAGCCTTTGCAAATGTTTATTTATTATTAAAACGTGCCAAATATAGCACAATACTTAATGTCATTTACTAGTAGATGACATTAAGTATTGCACCATAGTTGGCACTTCTATGCTCGTCTATAATTAAAAATTATGGACTAGCGAAACGAAGTCCATTCTCATTGAGATCAACATTTGTTTGGATTTTGTGTTCCCCTTTGCTTAAAAACTGCAATTGGTGGGAAGCTGAAATTTTGCACATATATGCTTAAAATTGCACGCAGATGTCCCAATTTCAATCATTAAAACAAACTGCAACAGGGCGCAGAGCCCATTTTTAAAATCGGCATGCTCGTTATACGCTTTGTACAAATAGCATGTAAATAACAACTTTTGAACAGCTAATTAAAGCGTGTTGAAGCGCATGAAAGTTAATTCATTGATCGTGTTTAAATCATTACAATTCACTTCAATTCCGCCAATTTGTTTCAAACTATCTAAATTTGTTTAACTTCAATTTGAAAAAATAATGAACGAGATGATTTTGTCCTGCCATAATCCATTTTTAAGTAGCTTATGAGGTGGTTTTATTTTTTTTTTCCCAAATTTTACAAGTAAATTTTTAAAAAAATTGATATTGTTGATCCCATTGATTACAATTACGGCGTGTTACTCTTCACTTTAAAGGGCTTGAGAAAATCGTTCGATTGATACCACCATACTTGACAATGTACCCGGGGGGGTAACTTGTCCCTCACTCCGAGGCGGGGGGGGGGGGGAGGGGGGCAATGGCGTCACGAACACAAAAATTGTATGCGCGACTATTTTCGACAACAATGCTTGAAATTATGAAGTCTTGTGAACATTGAGCCGTAAATAATCCTTTTGATGCACGATTATGATAAATTTTGTCTTATGCTACCATATTAAAAAAATATAAAATTTTGAATACATTTTAAAGTTTTCGCTCGAATTAAAAAAGACTCTTCTAGTTCTAGCTTTTCCGGTAAAATGTGTTCAGGAGGTCTTAAAACATATGTTTTGCATCGAAATCTCGAAATTGAAAAATTTCGTGAAAACAACACTTTCTTAATATTACGCAAGAGAAAGTAAAAATCGAAATTATCGATATAAATGGTGAAGAGAATTTATTTAAGATATATTTTATGAAGAAAATTTATTTAAGATATACTTTATGAAGAAAATATATTTAAGATATATTTTTTTTTTTGTAGAAAATCATAGCCCACCAGATCACTCCTCGTGATAAAGGTCAAATTCGATAAGTGCCCCGAGAACAACTTCCATAGCCAACTTTATAAGAACACTGCGGCTACAGCTCGATACCTATACATAGCAACAAAAACTTGGAAATCAAACGGGGCTACTTTCACCCGAAATAAATTTCCGCTTGCAACTCGATGTTGCAATCACAACACGCAAGTCACAAAGTTTGACGTTGGATAAAGTGCTTAAACGGTAGTGGTTAAACAACGGAGAAAGAGAAAATGTTTTTTGATTTGACTAATTCTGCACTGTCAAATGTTAGAACACTTGGCGGTTTTGAAGGTTTAGCACTTGAAATACATTTAGAAAAACCTCGTATGATAATGTGTTGAAAACGTGAAGAACGTAGGAAAACTCACATTCATGTACCTGTAATCAAATGTGTTCTTATATATAAAATGTGTTTTGTGATATAAATGATTTAATTAATTTTCTGTATTCTTAATCTGTTTAATCAAATATTCATATTTTAAAAATATATATGCTCTTTTGTATTAAAATTATCAAATATTTAAATTGATTTTTTTATACCTTAAATTTTATTAAATGCTATTTTTAACTAAGCTTAACCTCTTTCTACTACTATTTTTATCCAGGTCAGTATCCTGAGTGGTCGTTGACCTCTCGATTTTGAAATCGGCACCCAATATACCAGATTCGAATCCGTAATAATCATACTATAAGGCCACTTTCAGATACCCAACATCACTACACTAACAGAGAACAGGAATTGACTGACAACAAGTAGAGATCAACAACAAGAGAATTGAGGAATATACAGGGTTCTAACTTTATAAGAAAATGGCCATAAGTGTATACGTTGGGCTTATCTGTAGTAAAGTGACCATGCTAGATCGGATAAACATGATTTCAGTGCTCTTTGATGGATAATTTAAAAAGTTTGGGATAACGAACTCGGTAACAAGTTGAGAGAGATTTAAAAATCCAATTAAAAGTTGTAGAACATTGTCTAATAAATAGAAATTGACACCAGGAATGAATGGAACGCGTGTACGGAAGTCAATACACGTATGCCCAAAAAAATGTATCATCAGGGCCTCTAACATGGTGTCACTTGCATTGCTTGTGCGTGGTGATATTGTTTCTGAAATTCAAATGTGCGTTACGGAGGGAATTTTAAACAGGTTCTACTTCAAATTTCTATTTTTGAGAGTATCTTTTGTCCCATTCCTGATCAAGACAATCATTCACAAATAACTATATTATGTCAAATAAATACATTTTGTAACAATTTTAGGGTCAGTAATGAACATTTGAAGCTTTGTGATTGGCCCTTTTTGTCTATCTCGCTTTATTGCCAAGTTCGTATCCCTAATTTTTTCAATACCCCACTAAGGGGCGCTGTAATCACTTTTATTTTATCGGGCGTGGACATTTTCCTATAGATAAACCTAAACGTGTACAGTCACGGACCTTGGGGCAGTGTTTCTTTCAGGTATACATCCAAGGGGGGGGGGGGAGCGAAGCCCCAGAGTCCTTATATTATCAACTTAGTTTCTGAGACTAGATATATTTATATAAGGCAAATAGGAAACTTGTCCTCCTAAAGTTCCATTTACCCCCACCCCTGGCCAAAAAGTCCTGAAAGACTGCCTGCCTTGAGGTGCAACAGTGTATATCTTCATGCAAATACCAGTTCTCCATGTTCATACATAGTAGAACTCCCCGTTCTAAGATTACGTATCACCAGAACCACTTGTCAAATTTATTTCTAGCATAGAAACTTTTATTTTTCTTCTTTCTAGTACAAGTAGGGGGAGATAGCAAAGTGGCTGCTCCTGGAAAACAACGAACGTGTCAACATACGTTCAGAAAAAAAAAAAGAATTTTTCGAAGTCGAGCACCGCTACATTCCTCGCATTTCCGTGTGCCAAACGATTTTGGCATACATTGTTGTAAACCGGCCCGTAAAAAAAAGCTGAAGTCACTCGATAGTCCACAAGGGAGGGTCGTAAACATTCCTTGACCCTGTAAAAGACTTTCTTCAGGAGAATCGTGACGCCAGTCAGCAGACGACAAGCGACTGAGTGAAGCTCGAATAGTTACTACTTCCTACCTGAGAAAATATCTGGAGCAAGAGTCTCCACTCGACGTTCTCGTAAGCATTGATATTCCAATGCATTTAGTTCAATTTATCGCACTAACCATAAATTAAATAGACACCCTCATGACGTCTTAATTCATGATGACTTTCCTTTATAGTGACACATTACCCTTGTGTTCTGGTGTGTCCCCAAGTCTAATAAGACTGTATTCATCCTTTTCCAATATTGATTTATATGAAATTCTCTAATGGTTTATTTTCTATTTTCTACTTTTTCCACCTTATCATAAATCCTTTTCACTTTAGGTCCTCATTTTATTTTTAATTTATTTCACATTTGTTACGATTTGTATCATTATCCATTCGTACTTGCTATTTTGCAATATTTAGCTTTCTTCCACTATATTGATTAATTGCATTTTATCTTGATATATATATATATATGTGTGTGTGTGTATATATATATATATAGTGTGTGTATATATATGTGTGTGTGTGTGTATATGTGTGTGTGTGTATATATATATATATAGTGTGTATATATATATATGTGTGTGTGTATATATATATATAGACATTATACTTAATTAACTTTTCAGAATTTATAGATTATCAGATAGAAAATTTAATGCTATGCATATTAATAATTACCAGCAAATTATATAAATATCCTGCATATTTAATAAATGGTATAGTTAAAAAGTTTGGATTAGCTGAAAATTCTTAAATTCTCTCCTTAGTATCTTATATTAACCAGACATCAACTTCCTTTTGAATAAGCATTATAATGTATTTACATCCCCTTATACTTTAGCCTCTATGTTTTCTATTATATTATACGCCCCATTATTTTGTAGCTGTTACTATAGGATATCACCTTTTATTGCCTTTTCAAATTACTGTTATTTATTTCTCACGATTGGCAACAGAAATTCTCTGCTTTTAGCTTTTGCGATTAGCAACATTGGTCTCTTCATTCAAGGCTCCAATAGATAGGACATATGTAGTGTTTTTTTCAGGTATTCTTGTTTCCTATATAATTTTTCAATCTTTATGCATGTCGCCCAAGTAGAAATAGTTTATAGATATTACTTACCTCTGTCTTCAGAAACATGCATATTTTGTGTTCATTTTGGTTAAATACTTGAACTTGACAAAGAATTTTTTCGAAATGAACAATTTATTTAGGCCTAGAGCTTATCCACTTGTTTGGTTTTAATGCTTCGATTTTATTTGATTTTCTATTACCGAATCCACTCCATTGATATTTGTTAATTATCTTCAGCTCTATGACTAAAAATTTGCATTTTATTTTCCACATGGTTGATGATTCTCTATTTAATACTTATCTTCATTATGTAGGCATTATTTGAAAATTAGGGTTTTTTGAGTTACAACATCTCTCTATTCTATCACTGGATCTTCAAATTATTTTTATTATATATATATATATATATATATATATATATATATATATATATATATATATATATATATATATATATATATATGTATATATATATATATATATGTATATATATATATATATGTATATATATATATGTGTGTATATATATATATATATATATATATATTAATTAGAAAATTAGAAAAATGTAATAATAAATGCCGATAATAGAAAAGAACAGCACCTGTCCAAATTCAAAGATTAACCGGAATTAATTTCATTCTCAGGTCTGAGTATTTAATTCTAATTAACCCAAACAAATGCCTGTTTCAGATTGGGCAATAGTACATTACTATAAATGCCCAAACTCAGACTACAGGCACCAAAAGATGAAAAATTAGAGATAAGAAAAATTGGGAAATCTAGTATTACCATGAGGCAGGAACCCTTTCCTTTCATCACGTGTAAATGCGATCAACCGCAACAACATGAAAAATATCGAGAACCACCGGAATGAACATGACGAAATACAAACTAGGAGGCAGAACAAATATACACAGTGACCCTCCTAAACTCGTCCAGTGAGTCAGAACCGGAGACAGAACAATTACCCATATAAGTAAAACAGAATATGAATATGAAACATTGAAAATTTTTACTAAACAAGTGATTCATAGAAGAAATGGATAAACTTGAATGTCACTATACACTATATTAAAGGCGTTCAAATCGTAGTATCAAACTGGCTAAAGTTACAATTTTCAGCGAAAATAAAATCTAAAACATTAATATTAATGTATCTTATTTTCCGATCTTTCATTTTTCTAATTTTTTTAGTTTATTTTATTAGTATTTATTTTTATTTAATTATATAATTAATAAATAATTATCTATATATCTATATATATATATATATATATATATATCTATATATATATATATAATGTATATATATATATATATATATATATATATATATAATGTATATATATATATTGTCTCCATATTATTAGCTACTATAATTGGGAAAGTTGTCTTGGGGATGTTATCAAGTGGAAGTTGATACACTGAGTTGATAACTTTATAGACGAATTTGGGAGGACATGCATTATTAGTCGCTGTACTCAATAATTCCATAAAATGTGCTAATTTATAATTTTTATCACAAATTTTATTGATTCTAAGAACTTGGTTTGTTATAATATTTCTGAAAACTGATATATGCAAATAGGAGTCGAAGTATTGAATTTTTGATGCATTAAATTTAAAATCTTGTCTTTTATCATATAAGTTTATAGCCAGATTGCAATTTTGTAAATCTAAATTTAAATCTAAAAAGGTTGCAACATTAGAGTTATTATTACTTGCATTTAATTGTAAATTATTAGGATAAAAGTTAAATACTATAAGGATATCATTATGGGATACACATAATATGTCATCTAAATATCTAAACATGTGCATATTATGCAAACCTGGATTAATGTTCTTTTCGTAGAAAAATAAATACAGATTGGCTAATATTAATGAGGCACACACCCCTTGTAGGATACCAAACTGTTGCTTAAAAGAAGTATCACCATGTTGAATATAATTCTTATAGTGTGAAATTAAGCAATTTTTTAAAAAGAAAAGTTGAATATTTTAGAGTGATATTATATTTTTCAAGAATTCCTAAAATAATTCTATACAGACCATCTATATTAGGGTTCTTCAACCTGGGTTCCGGGAAATTTCTGAAAGGTTCAGCAAAAAATGACCATTGAACTGTAAAATGATCTCTAATAAATGATGTCCTTAGTGCAGCGGGGTGCACAGGACAAGAGTGATGTCAAGACCGTCGCCGCTCTCTTGTGTCCGTCTGTAGCAAAATTTAATGCAAAAATACACTAATACAATCACCACTTAATTTCAAATTCAATAGAATTTTAGCGCATCTTTTGGAATGTATTTTAATCAAGAGGTTTATAAAAATACACCTCTTTATTTTAGTCCACTTAAAAAGATGCGCTAAACATCTCTAGTGTACTTGTCTGGTATTAGTAGCAGGAGCAGTAGTAGTAGCAAGAGCAATAGTAATAGCAAGAGGATTATTATTAGTAGTAGGTTGTATACCTATATAACCTATGTATATAGGTATATATAACCCTATGTATATAGGTATATATAACCTATATATAGGCATATATAACCCTATATATAAGTATATATAACCTATATAACTATATAACCTATATTATACAGGTAATATAGTTATATACTATCTCAAATTACGAGGGTTCCTTTAGAAATACTACAAGTCAGAAAGGTTCCGAAGGTAATGAAAGGTTGATGAACCCAGATCTATATCAATATTATTAAACACATCTTTGAAATCAAAAGTATAAATACTACGAATATTAGTAAGAGTTTTTAATTTCTTAACTAATTCAAAACTGTGTTTCACAATATGTTATTTAAGATATCATCTGACAAGGATACTGTATTTAAGATTTTTAATAATAATTTACCAGCATTAGGAATGTAAGAATTATGCCCACTAGTAATAGTTCGAAAAGCAACAGGGGATTTATGAAACTTGGATACTAAAACAAGATATAGAACGTTATTACAACTATTTTTTTTAGATGGATTTGCTTATATTTGGCTGATATTCTATTGGATAAGATTTTAAAGTTGGTATTATGTAAATTATAGATTTGATTATTAAGTAAGTGTGACTGAAGGGTACTAGTATAGTAATATTTACAAATGGTTGAGTAGTTACTATACTAGCCTTATCAACATAAGTAATGATAAAATCATTTTTAATTTCTTTAATATCATTTTTAATTGAATTAAGTTTATATGATTTATTAATTTTCTGAATATATACATAGTGATTAAGTATTGCTTTATTAATACGCTGCAGGGTTTGAAGGCTTCAACAGGGATTTGAAATTTATAGCTGATTTTATAGATAAAGTTATTTAAGTCAAGAATTAAATCTTTAGCAATTGATTTATGTTTAATTTAGTAGGTAAATGGTACTTAGTACCTAGTAACATCAGTGATCTCAGTTCATAATTAATAATATTTATATTTCCCGTTATAACATGCCCATAGTATTTATCTACGTAGTCTTTGTATTTATCTAAATGACAGTGGCAGCATGACTCTTTATCCAGTTCACAACGTTGATTAATATCTACTGATTTGATTATTTGATTATAATTGAAAATGTAACATTCTAGTGGTTTATCATATTTAAATGCAATTTTAGAATTTACGTGTTTGCCTTGAAAGTAATTGGAAGCCAATTTAAAAAAATTATTTATTTTCAGATTATTTAAGACAGAATTAGTGAAATTCAGGGTACAATATTCGTTTATTTTAGTATATTGTTTTGATTCGTCATTTAAATTTAAGTCCGTGACGTATAAATAAACATTAAGAATTTTACTTCTGGTAATGATATATATATATATATATATATAAAAGGATTTGAATGTTACTAAAACTTTTAAATACAACAAGCCTATTGGAAGAACCATTTTTAATTACAATGAAATTTCAAAATCTCTATCAGTCGACAAAGATTCCGCAACAAATCTAAATGGTGAATGTATTTGTAGTGTTGAAAATTATGCTAATTTTATAAAACTACACTTGGGGCATATAGTTACTGGAGACTTAGCCATTGTTAAAGATAAATCTTTAAGAACTTTAATGTCATTTGGTACTAAATTCAGGTTACCTTCATGTAATAATTCTAAACAAGTCTTAAAGTCAATCAATCTGGACCTTGATAAATTTATTTATGGATTACCGTCTTAATATGCCCAGCCTTTAGAGGCATTTAATATGTGGAAATTTACTATTTTAAGATCTATTAAAAATGCCATTTGTTGTATCAATTTATCTAGATCTATATATATAATATGGATAATATAAAACACTCTGTTAATGATTTACATAGATCTTTCGTTATAACTTATGTTGATAAAACCTCTAATAATTATGCTATTATCTGTAAAAAATTCTATATACAATATCTGTTAGATTATTTAAAAAATAATAGTCTATTTAAACTCGATTTACACTCTGTTAAAAGTATCAAATTGAAAATTATCAATATGTATAGTGATTTAGATATTAATAATAAAGTTTTGAAATTTCCATATATTGCGCTTATACCTAAATTTCATAAAAATCGTACTAAATTTAGAACTGTAACTAGTGGTCATAATTCATACTCTACTACTGCTAGTAAATTATTATTAAATTATTTAAATGTACTAAATAGTAATTTACGAGATTCTAGTGATAACTACATTATTTTAAATAATAGTAAAGAATTAAAAAATAAATTAAAAACACTTGGTCAAATAATAGGATTTCAAACCTTTGATTTTAAGGATTTATTTAATAATATTAAGATTACTGATCTTTATGATGTCATTTTAGCTTTATATAATGCTTATACTACTAATAAATCTCATCTTACTAAATTTACTAATTTTCCTAAGCTTCTTCATTTTGTTCTTTTCAATAATTATATTTTTCAAGGTAATAAATTACACTTACAAGTCTCGGGGGTTCCACAAGGTGGCTGTAGTAGCAGTATGTTAACTAATTTATACTTATATCAATATAAAAAATTCTTTTCTTCAACAGATTATAAAATTTACAGATATGTAGATGATCTGATTTGTCATGTATTTACTGATAACTGTGTCATAGATATAGATTTCTATTCGGATAATTTGGAATTAATACCTAATGAAACTGCTATTAGTAAAAATATTAATTATTTGGATTTAAATCTAATTATAGAATCTACTAATGGGATAGTTACTAATTTATATGACAAAACAGATTTTTTTAAATTTAATATTAATAAATTATTACCATTTTATTCCTGCAAATCGATTCAATTGTTTAGAAATATTATACTTAATCAACTTTTCAGAATTTATAGATTATCAGATAAAAAATTTCATGCTTTGCACATTAATAACCTCAAAATTACCAGTAAATTACCAGTAAAAAAAGCACCGATTGAACAACCTTTACTCTGTAGCAGGTTTTGCTTTCAAATCTTTTCAACTTTGCAAATAAATTTAATATTCTGCTCTGTGATAGTCTCTTCCTTTAATTGTAGAGCCGTGCAGTAAGTGGGGATTGTTTACCTTTCCAGGAAATTATTGCTTTATTCGAAGAGGAAGAGTATTTTCGGAGTAAAGATCGTTCCAGTTAGAGGTCTGAATTTTAGACTTCGTACTGTAATTTGTTTCCATTTCTTTTAATCATGGTTATAAAATACTTACTTGTCCCTGGTGATATTTCTATTTGAATTCCAAGGGGAGGGTATTTTTTACCAAGGGCAAAATAGAGTCATGCTGCCGAGGGAAAGATGCCTTATATGCATGGCTTTTTAAAGGAATTTACGTTGTCTTTGCATTCCATGCTAGGAAATTTACAAAAAATGAGTTCGAAAATCTGTCAATACATTCAATCCTTGCCACACGACTTAATAGATTACGTTTCATTGATCAGCGTCGTAACCATTAGGTACTGAATTGATCTCATTCGAATTCGGAAATAAATATCTTATGAATTAATTATCCTAGAATTAAAAAAAATATATATATTAATTTATCAGCTTTTCAGACAGACTGCGGATATCATAGCAAATGAAACCGATCATTAATTTTGCCTCCCCATCTTATATTAAATATCATTATCCCTACTAGCAGCTGACACTCGTCTGCTATAGCATGACTTCAATTTGTCATCGCGGCAAGATTTTCAACTGTTCCATTTGGACTTTAGGAACGTTTGAAAACTGTTTTAATTAATTCTCCTCCTTTCGTTCAAACCATCCACAGTCGCCAAGGGAGTACATATCATTTATACCTTGGATTTCTGTCCTCCATTGCAGCTGCTGATCTTTTAATATTCCGAAGATAGTCCGTACCCTTGGCAGCAGTCCCGTTGCCACACCTGCCACGGAAAGAAATGTCGCATCAGCGAGGCTCTAAAGTTTGAGATGAAATTGTTCGTGTGGAAGGGGAGAGGAAAAGGGACTGTGCGATGAATTTTTATGATTTTCCCCTGAAGTTTATGTTGTCAACCTGCTTATGAAGACTGGCGTGGAATGGTACGTTGCTGGAGGGTTGAGGCGTTAATAATGTATTTCATCTGAAGTTCTTTGAAAGCATAGGATATTTAGAGTGACGTCAAATGTGGCGTACTCAAAATGGGGTGTAAAGGGCGTTAAACAACCCCGCCCCCCTTAATTTTCTTAAATATTTATATTTTTTATAATGTGGAAAATTTTCGAATACTTTTTTTTTTGTATGTTATACTATTGTATAAAGAAAGTGCTGCGCCTCGAAATTTTTTTAATTCGAATTTTTTACGAATAGGCCCATTTTAAGACATCTTGCGCCAATTTAGAATGCTTTGAGAAAGCTTTTCGTCTGTGTATGTTCCGTTATGTATGTGCTAACATACGAATGTCAGCGATGTGGATACGATAACTGAAGAATGCATTCTCGTATCCAGTGGTGCCGGCAGAATTTTCGGGGCCTCGTGCAGTAAATGCGTGGGCTCCCTTCTACCCATTATTTTACATGTTATTGACCCCTTTTAATAAAATGTATATGTGGATCAAATCCCCAAGCCTTCCTGATCCATATGCAGTGCATGTTTTTGCTCCACCCTGTTCTCCGTCCTGCTGAACTTTTATGTGTAGATAACATTATATGAGAAACTATATAAAAATATTATTTTTATTAATGGTCATGTTTACAACTTGAATTATTCAAATTTTAAAGCATTTCAAAACGCTATTTCTTATGGAGAAATAATGATAATTCCTGGAATAATGTTGGTAGTGTATATAGTCTACGAAATAAAATAATAGTTTGAACTACACTATAGATGTAATTGATATCAAAATAATTATATAGAGAGTTCCTAGAAAAGTCTTCTTAGTGTAAGACGGAATTTGAATACGAAAAGCCACTATGAACAGATGTCAAAAGTTTGTCTCCCATTAAGTTCCAGGAAGAGCCCCCTTTTACAGTGTTGTGGACATGTGATTTAGATTCAAACGTAATGGGCTAATATTCAGAGACGAAATCTGCCCTTCAGTCGGACAGTATACGTCGAAAACCCAGACCGTCCAGCTCTTCCGAGGACATAGAGCAGCAATTAGCGTGGCCGGTCGGACAGTATACGTGTGTTGAAGACCCAGACCACACGACTGAGCCAGAGGTTTACAGCAGCTTAATGTGTGGCCGGAGACTGTATACGTTGTTGTTGTTGAGACCCAGACCGTCCGACCTACCAGAAAGGTGTAAGGTAACCGTTTGGACGGCCGGGAAGTGCCACCCAATTTAGACCGAAACTCAGTGGTGGAGGCATCCACAGAGACCGTACCCTCCTTCCCCTACCACCAATCTCTCGGAAGGACTTACGTATCCATATGTTTAACGTGATCGTACTCCGCATGAACACGGCGGCAGTTGTAGCAGCGTGCAAATCCAGCGCGCAAACCCCCGGGCTAACGCGTCCGAAATGTGCCAACAGCACGCGGTGTTCCCAGGTGGTCACCCACCCAAGTACTAACCGCGCCCGATGCTGCTTGACTTGGGTGATCTAACGAGAACCGGTGGTCTCACACGGTAGGGCCGTTAGCTGGGGACAGTATACGTTGTTGTTGTTGAGACCCAGACCGTCCGACCTACCAGAAAGGTGTAAGGTAACTGTATGGACGGCCGGGAAGTGCCACCCAATTTAGACCGGAACCCAGTGGGGGAGGCATCCACAGGGACCGTACCCTCCTTCCCCTACCACCAACCTCTCGGAAGGACTTACGGACCCACATGTTTAACGTGATCGTACTCCGCATGAACACGGCGGCAGTTGTAGCAGCGTGCAAATCCAGCGCGCAAACCCCCGGGCTAACGCGTCCGAAATGTGCCAACAGCACGCGGTGTTCCCAGGTGGTCACCCACCCAAGTACTAACCGCGCCCGATGCTGCTTGACTTGGGTGATCTAACGAGAACCGGTGTTTTCACACGGTAGGGCCGTTAGCTGGGGACAGTATACGTGTGCAAGTCCAAGGAACACGCAGCCTGTCTAGTAACATCGTTAAATACTATGCTTATGGTCATGGTAGTGTAATAATATAGGTTGGATTTTCATTGGGAGGATGCACATATTTTATGTTTTTTCCAATTTATCATAGTAATTTCTTGTGAAATTTAGAGTCGATCGGTGCAGAACTTCATGAATTTTGCTTTATTTACTGCTCCATGCTTAACTTTTAGAGGGCACAGAGTATAATAATCGCAAACGAAGTCTTGCACTTTACTTTTGTGCCGACGTGGTTGTCGAGTGGTCAAGGCAAGCGTTTCCGTAACAATCGCTCGACCGCCACGTTGTGGGTTCGAGCCCCACGTAAGGCATGGATGTTTGTGTTGTGGGCGCAATGTGATCCGCCCCCCTCTGGTGCGCCTGGGGCAACGTCAATGGACGGCTAAATGGTTCACACTCTGGCGCACACTCTCTGTAATAAAGGAGAATGACGAAGGTCAAAGTGCCTGGCCATTTGAGAAAAAAAAAACTTAACTTTTGTTGAAAGACAAGGTTTACGGCCGCTCTGCCCTTCTATAAGACATTAAACAAATTAAAAATCCTGACGATTATGTTCAATTATAGAAAAAATGCATTATATAGAAAATATCTAGAAGATGTAATTGTGAATAGTTGAAAAATGTCTAACATGGCTACTTTCACATTTGTCCACTTCCATTTTTAGCATTCGCAGTTTTCTTGGGGTAATGAAACAGTGTTTATTTTCAATAAATATGAAAGAGGGGAAGTACATTTATAAGTTATTGGTATTCTTCCAAATCGCTGTTTCCGCAGGTGCTAAAATTTTCCAAGGAAAAGTACAGAAATTGAAATAGTTTTTTGTTGTAGATTTCATATTGGTACTAATATTATCAAGTATAAATTTAATTTTGTTTTATGTATTTTTTCGCCGACAGCCATTTGGACAGAGCACAATTAAGCCTAAAACGGATAACATTATTTTATCTCTTCAAGCAAAATCAGATGTGGAAACCTAAAAATAACAAATTTCTGTGGTATTTTGTATATATACCAATAATATTTCGAAATTATATGTTATATAAAAAATGATTCCATTTAATAAAGGATCAGCCACTAATGGATGGCGCTAAAATCGCGTACTCAGACGAGGAAAAAGCCGAGGCGCTCGCAAGTCATTATGAAAAACAATTCCAACCAAACCACGATCTAATGTGTCAGGATACCCTAAGAATGGTTAGCCAAACTTTAAATAACTTCAGGAATTCCCCGGTAACGGCTGAGATTAACCCAGCCACCCCGCAGGAGATAGTAGAAATTATCAAAAATCTCAAAAATCGTAAAAGCCCAGGGCACGACAAAATCAGAAATATTGCGGTTAAAAACCTGCCCCTAAACGTAATATGTTACTTGACTATCTTAATAAATAAAATATTAAAACTAAACTACTTTCCCAAAGAATGGAAGGAAGCGATAATCATAACAATCCCCAAACCAGGTGAGGATGCCACAATTCCAGCCAACTACAGACCAATTAGCCTGCTACCGACACTTAGTGAAATTACTGAGAAAATAATTCTTAAGAGACTGAACACGCACCTTAGTGAGAATGACATCCTCATTCCGGAGCAGTTTGGATTTCGGCCAAAGCACTCCACCACTCATCAATTGCTGAGAGTGGTAGAGTACATATCTTCTGGACTTAATAGTAAGACACCCACAGCTGCGATTTTTCTGGATATACAAAAAGCCTTTGATAAAGTATGGCACTGTGGATTAGCGTACAAATTGATCACTTTAAAAGTCCCTGACGCTCTTGTCAAACTTTTAATCTCATACTTAAATAACAGACACTTTCAAGTCAGAGTAGGAGGTAACTTATCAACACCCAAGCTCATTAAAAGTAGTGTACCGCAAGGTTCTATCCTGGGCCCGACACTCTTTAACTTATACCTGAACGACATCCGCAGGACTCCAAACACAGAGCTGGCACTCTATGCAGACGACAGTGCGATACTTGCAAAACACCCATATGTCTCAGTAATGCACAGACAGCTACAACAACACTTAGACATACTCCAAACATGGCTGGAAAAATGGCGAATAAAATTAAACCCCAACAAATGTCATTGGATCTATTTCTCGAGGAAAAACAAACCGCCGCCGCCACTGTATATAAACAATCATGCCTTACGCGCGGAAAAATCTACTAAATACCTAGGTGTAACGATAGATTCCCACCTAACCTGGAAACAGCACGTAACGAACTTAACCAAAAAAGCGTATATAACTACAGGAGCCTTACATCCAATGATAGGAAACGGAAATCTCAGTCATCAAAACAAACTGCTAATTTATAAATCGGTCATCCGCCCGGGAATGCTGTATGCAGCACCCGTATGGGGATATGCCTGTAAAACTACGATAGACCTCTTAGAGACAAAACAAAACAAAATCCTACGGATTATCAGGAAAGCTCCCAGGTATTTAAGGAACTCGGTAATTAGGAATGACTTCAAAATAAAAACTGTTAGAGCCCAAATTAAAAAGCTAGCGCTTAAATTTTACAAAAATTTGCCATCCGTTCCAAATGAACTGTTATTCAATCTGCAGGATTATGATCATCGCAAGGCCAAATCTCGTAAGAGACCCCGCGCTGTTCTAAACATCGATAATCGGAATTAAAAGATCCCACCCCAAACATCTGATATCAAATTAAACTCGCGACTAGTGTTCAAAACTCTAAGCTGTTAAAATGCTAGGTAACCCTCAGATCTGCATCAACCTCCCAAACTGCTTAAACTCTAAATGTGCAACAAACTGCCACAATAAGAGCTAGGATAAATAATAAAAAAGTAGTAAATAAAAACCTCGAACCTCCTGTTAGGGTCACTGAATTAATGTCACAGTATGACGATAAGAACCACATTTTGAAATTGGAGATTAAAGGCGCTTCGCGCCTGGTGCTCTGTTTTGTACGACACTCGACTTCAATAAAGGATTAGATATCAGGTGCATCTATGTATCCAGAGAGCTGTGGCTTTATTCGACAGTTAATTGAAGTAGACGAAGCAAAAATGATCGTAGAGTATACTTGCTCACAAACAGTATTGGCTGACTATGAGGAAACATGGTGATCTTGTTGATGCGTTGCATGAAATCCGCTGATGGTAATTTTGAGTAATTCACCGCTACTTTGCTATTTTATAAAGACATTTAAATAATACAATACTGTATATATTATATGTCTGTACTGATGCAATACTGTATATATTATATGTCTGTACTGATGATATGTCTGTACAATCCCGATCGACCGGTCGCATTCGGACTGTGAAATAATTTTGTAACCCGTGAACCCAACACACTTTTAAATAAAACAGTTTAAACAAATTTAATTATATGAATTCTCTCTAATTTTTGAATGAAGTTCTAACATAAGTTAACAGCATCTAAGAGTAACTTTTAATAGGGACTTGTTGGAATATTTTTAATTGTAATTCATATTTCCAAAATATTAATAAAATTTATTCAAATATTAACATTTTATTTAATTTTCCTTTTAATCTATATTTAAGATATGTTTTAATATTTACCAATTATATTTCATTTCAATATTTACATTTTGTATTTACCGGTAAATTTAATTTGTTGTCACTTATAAAAAAAAATCTGATGTGGGCAACACATGACTTTCCTTATATAATGTAATGAATTTACTACTTTTACAGTAAAAAAATAGGATTTTCCTGTAGTAGATACTAATATTCTTTCCAAGATATTGAATTTTCGACAATGAGTCGTCATTTTCATTGATTTAGCGTCATTTTTATCCATTTGGCGAGATTTTCGTTAATTTGGCAACATTTCAAAAAAGTCGCCAAGTTGGCGACATTCCGCCAAATTCGTCGCCAAAATCTCGCCAAGCGTTATGCACTAAGAAATAAGTTTTTCTTAAAGCAGATAAATGACTATTGGCGTTCAAATACAAAAGTATTATTCAAAGTATCTTTTTTCAAGAATGGAACGAGCTAGATCCACGAGAAGGATGTCACTCAATTTATCGCAAGGTATTACATATGAAAAGTAAACATGTTTCTCAATAGGAAATATTTTTCTTTTTATTTTATATGACTTTTTGATAATTTTTTTAAAAAATGTACAATATCTCGAGAACGGTTTACGTTAGCGTCCTAAAATTTATGTCAATCGTTTTCTAATGAAAAATTACATAAGAAATGTCTATTTGCGTAACTTTATTAGTGGTTTTAATTTTTTGACGATTTTTTCAAAATTTCATTCGAAAATTTAGGGGGGGTTCTGAACATTCGATTGCGTATAAAAACAATAGGCTTCCAGTGTTTACGGATTGTGATTTTTGTACCAAATTTGGTTCGAATCGGTCCATTCGTTCGTCAGTTATCGTCTCCACAGACTCACTGACACACACACACACATACACACATACTTTCACACACACACACACACACAG
Organism: Amaurobius ferox; assembly: GCA_951213105.1. Taxonomy (NCBI): domain Eukaryota; kingdom Metazoa; phylum Arthropoda; class Arachnida; order Araneae; family Amaurobiidae; genus Amaurobius; species Amaurobius ferox. The sequence goes on from OX578136.1 coordinate 151,375,731, forward strand.
ACATCACTTCAAAAATATTTGATTCGTGATCAGGGATGCTTGAAACGTGCTCTCCCGTCGAAAACTCGAATTCGAATTTTCGACCCCGTCACAATACTTTCCTTATACATTATGTATATAAGGAAAGTAATAGATTGTTTTTATTGTAGATATTTATATTCTTTCCAAGATAGCGAATTTTCATTAGTGAGTCGTCATTTTCATTGATTTATCGTCATTTTTATCCATTTGGCGAGTTTTTCGTTAATTTAGCAACATTTATAAAAGTCGCCAATTTGGCGACATTCCACCAAATTCTTCGCCAAAATATCGCCAAGCGTTAGTTACGGAGAAATAAGTTATTCTTACAACAGATAATTGACTATTGTTGTTCAAATACAAAAGTATTACTCAAAGTACATTTTTCCATGAATGGAGCGAGCTAGATCCACGAGAGTGATCTCACCAAATTTATCGCATGGTTTTACATATGAAAAGTGAACATGTTTCTCACTAGGAAATATTTTTTTTTATTTTCTATGACTTTTTGATAATTTTTTGAAAAATGTGCAATATCTCGATAACAGTTCATGTTAGCGTTCTAAAACTTATGTCAATCGTTTTCTAATGAAAAATTACATAAGAAATGTCTATTTACGTAACTTTATTAGATGTTTTGATATTTTGACGATTTTTTAAAAATTTCACTGGAAAATTTAGGGGGGTTCTGAACATTCGATTGTATATTAAAAAAATCTGATGTGGGCAACACATGACTTTCCTTATATAATGTAATGAATTTACTACTTTTACAGTAAAAAAATAGGATTTTCTTGTAGTAGATACTAATATTCTTTCCAAGATATTGAATTTTCGACAATTAGTCGTCATTTTCATCGATTTAGCGTCATTTTTATCCATTTGGCGAGATTTTCGTTAATTTGGCAACATTTCAAAAAAGTCGCCAAGTTGGCGACATTCCGCCAAATTCGTCGCCAAAATCTCGCCAAGCGTTATGCACTAAGAAATAAGTTTTTCTTAAAGCAGATAAATGACTATTGGCGTTCAAATACAAAAGTATTATTCAAAGTATCTTTTTTCAAGAATGGAACGAGCTAGATCCACGAGAAGGATGTCACTCAATTTATCGCATGGTATTACATATGAAAAGTAAACATGTTTCTCAATAGGAAATATTTTTCTTTTTATTTTATATGACTTTTTGATAATTTTTTTAAAAAATGTACAATATCTCGAGAACGGTTCACGTTAGCGTTCTAAAATTCATGTCAATCGTTTTCTAATGAAAAATTACATAAGAAATGTCTATTTGCGTAACTTTATTAGTGGTTTTAATTTTTTGACGATTTTTTCAAAATTTCATTCGAAAATTTAGGTGGGTTCTGAACATTCGATTGCGTATAAAAACAATAGGCTTCCAGTGTTTACGGATTGTGATTTTTGTACCAAATTTGGTTCGAATCGGTCTATTCGTTCGTCAGTTATCGTCTCCACAGGCTCACTGACACACACACATACACACATACTTTCACACACACACACACACACACACACACACACACAGACATCACTTCAAAAATGTTTGATTCGTGATCAGGGATGCTTGAAACGTGCTCTCCCGTCGAAAACTCGAATTCGAATTTTCGACCCCGTCACAATACTTTCCTTATACATTATGTATATAAGGAAAGTAATAATTTAGTAGCCAGACTAAGTAAAAACTAAGCCGGCTACGTAGAATCAAAAAATCCACGAACGATAAGTACTTAGTTAATTCATAACAAGAAAGATCAATCATGCTTAAAGCATTGATTATGAAACACTTTCCAACTTCAATGCAATTTTATTTAAAAAAGTCGAAAATGCAATACATTCCTCGGTAATATTTTAAAACTTATCACAATACTACATTGATTTATTATATTTGAAAACTTAAACCTTCATTGAAAAAAATGAACTTCATTCAAATAACGGCATTGAAATATAAATTGCCTGGTTTAAATATCTCTAAAATGCAATACATTTCACGGTAATATTTTTAAAACTATCATAATACTACGATAATTTATTATATTTGAAAACTTCATCGAAAACAACTGAAATAAATTCAAATGACGTCATAGAAAAAATAACACGCCTGGATCTCTCTATAAAAGCAGGATTTCATTCATAACTTTCTCCATTTCATTCATCACAATACTATAATAATTTATTTTATTTAAAAATTAAGACCATGGAGCTACAATTCATAAACTTTATGCTTAAAACTTCATCGAAAAAAATCGTCCTTCTGTTTATAAAATCAATTAATATTTCATTCATATCAGCCATGCAGACTCCATGGACTGAATTACTTTGTGTTAAAGAAATACAGTAATTCTAATATATAGAACTCATTCTACATATTTCGCTGTTTACATTTTACATAGGTGAAAAATAGGCTTAGTTGTAGAAATAATCAAATTTGAATGAGAATTTAAACTCAAATATATTGTCATTGTGTTGTTTTAGTATGTAGATGCACAGAATTTAAGCAAAAATAAAGTAGTTTTAGGACGGATACAACACTCAATATGAATTAAAAAGAACTTTAAAAAATCACGATTTTGAAACAAAATGGATGCCATATATCATTTTGAAGTGAGTCATGTGATCGTTTCATATCATGGTCACGTGATCGTTTCATATAAGATGTGTAATTATTATTTTAATTTTCATTTAAAAAACTACTGAATATATTTCGCTGAATTTTTTTTTATATATTTTATGGAACAATTTGACTATTACCTAAAATTTTCGAAGCAATTTGTGAATTTTAAATCCGCTTAAAAAATGTTTGAAAAATTAGGTCCCATAGGGCTCAATGTGTTTCATTTTTTCAACCCGGGTTCAATCCAAAACTAATTGGGTGATATTATTCATTTATATTCCCATAGGTCCTACAGACCGTCTGAACAACATACTAAAATTTCATTTTGATTAAGTCATTTTTACGGCAGTTATCGTGCTAACGGACAGACAGACAGACAGACAGAATGAACAAAGTCATAAACACTTTTCAACTTTGTTGTAAAGTGTTAATAAAAAGGAAGACCGTGTTCTCAATGAATAGAAAAAATAGACACACATACAGACGTCACGCTAAATATAGTTTTCTTCGTGTTCTAGAGGTCCTAAAACATGTTGATTCGTCGAAAACTTGAGTTGCGATTTTCAACACGATTCCAATATTTTCCCTATACATTACCATGTATTATAGGGAACTACTGATTCTACTATTTCAAGTCTAAATTTTATTTTATTTTATTTGTAACCCTACATTGTCATAGGTAATAAATATTTTTCAACAGCAGCATGTAGACAGCGTGTAGTTAAGCCCAAAACGGTTAATATTATTCTATCTCCTCTAGCAGTGGGGTATTGTGAAAATTTAAAAATGAAATATCCCCCCTCCCCCACCTTATTGTCCATATATACCGATATTTTTCTTAAAGTATATTCTATATAAAAATGATTTTGTTTACTTAACGTTGTGATGATGAGATACATCAATCTAGACAGCTGCGCCGGACAAGGTCGCTTGAACACGGTTACGTGAACACGGCGACAGTTTTGATAGCGGTGGGAATCGAACCATGGGCCTACTGAGTGCAATTCCAGCGCTAACCACTGAGCTACTGCGCCCGAACTTTTATTAAGTGTGTAGACTTACAGCGTGTATACTTTTATTAAGTGTATAGGCGTACAACATGTATACTTTTATTGTGTAGGCGTATAACATGTGTACCTTTATTAAATGTGCAGACGTATAATATGTGTACTTTTATTAAGTCTGTAGGCGTAACATTTCGTGACCACTGTAGCAGGATTGGAAAATGGATAGTTTAAAATATAAATACAAAATATAGGTGTCTTATTTTGAAATTATATATTTTATATGCATTCCCTTATTTTGTGTCTTTATTTTGCGTTACATACTGTTCCATATGACGCTTTATAACAATTTTAATCTTAAAGAATCTGATGTAAGCAGCACATGACTTTCGCTACATATTTCAATGACTATTTCTATCACAGCGTAAATACGGTGCATACGATTCTCAGCACAATGATTTTGGCATTATATAAACACCACATGATTTAAAGTGAGTCGCTTTTGGCAATTTGTGAGGGACAACAAAGTGACTTATTCATACTCACGTGCAATATCCTTTCCAAAAACGGTTAATGAATATCCCTTGAAATAAAATGGTGAATTTTTTGGCTTCAATGCAAAACTTGTATATTAAATATCATCTCTCGTGAATGGAATGAACTAGATCTATGTGAATGATGTTAATAGATATGTTGCATAATATTGCAGGTGGAGAGGGAATATATTTGAGGATACTTGCTACTTTGTGAATTGTTTTTGATAAATTTATATGAAAAATTATATATCGAGAACGGTTTATGCAAGTGTTCTAAAATTCGTATTATTCATTTTCTAATAAAAATGTTATGGCGGAAATGATTATTTACTTATCATTATTGAATTCCCATTGAGGGGGGGAGGGGGTCCGAAAATTCGATTGTGTTTAAAATCAATCGTACCAAATTGTTTTCGAATCCCTTCAATCGCTTGTATCGTATACGGAAACTCACAGACACACACATTAACAGACACTATCTATTCATATATATAACTGTATTCATAACTGTATTCATATATGCAACGGTTTACTACAGTGGAGACTAGCACATATACCCGACGTTTCTCGTTCATTTGGAAAGAGGTGGCGTAATACGCGTTAAATTGAATTATAAGATACGTTCGTGTTTTAAAGACAGATGCTGCTATATTGTTTGAGCATTTAATTGCTGTTTTATTGTACCTGAAATCTATTTTGTATTCTTGTAAGATAGCTATAGTGCTATTAGCTGTAAATTTTCCTGTTTACGCTTTAATTGTCATTCCTTATTTTCTTTTTTACGCTGTTTACGAAAATTCTAAACTCATTTCGCTTTTAAAAAACAAGTCCATTATAATCTATGTAAAAATCCAAGAATAAAACATCCTGTTCCTAATTGTAAACTAACATACAAACAAACAAAAGTTTAGTAAATATACGACGAAATGAAGACGCTGAAATGGTAACAAAAGTTATTCTCGAATTATCTACCCCGTTGCTATAATTATTTAAATACATTGGGAAATATATGAAATAAAAAATTATTTTTTCAAAATATTTCCGTAATCTTATTTTCCGTATAATATAAAAACTGTGTATATAAAATTTCCGTATAATATAAAGTATAAAAACATGTATTTATTAAATTTATTTCCCCTAAGAAGAAGCATAAGAATATCTGTTCTTGCTTTAAAAATATATATATTCACAGGCAGATCTTGAAGCAAGCCCGTAATTTTTAAGTGTCAACACACACAACAGACACAACACAAAACACAGAGTTATAAAATGTTTATAATCATATATCCCAATACTGCAACTGATAGAACTCCATCGAAAATACAATACCGATGATTTATAAGATTTATTTTAAACACTTTCCAACATAGATGACTTTGTTCATTACGTCTGTCTGTCTGTCCCTTTCCACGATAACTGCCGTAAAAATGACTTTATCAAATTGAAATTTTAATATGTTGTTACGACGGCCTGTGGGACATATGGGAATGCAAATGAATAACGTCGCTCAATTAGTTTTGGATTAAACCCGGGTTTAAAAACTGAAATACATTGAACCTTATGGGACCTAATTTTTCAAACATTTTTTAACCAAAGTTAAAATTCACAAATTGCTTCGAAAATTAAAATATAAAACATGTTGCTAAGTAACGGAATTGAGCCAAATGAGTTTATATAGCAGACGATTCTTATTAAATCTTTCCTGATTTAAATAATTAAGAAATGTATAATAATTAAGAAATGAATGTTATAGAAATTGTATTTTTGATTGGATTATATTAATTATGTTTTTGGGTTGAAAAGTCACGGGAATTATTATTGAGTTATTAAATTATTAATTATTAAAGATTACGGGGTCAAAATGTTTTATTCTTCAGATCTCCTGCAACGATAAATTTGCATAACGAGAGCATAAATTCTTACACTTTGTTTTAGGAAAATTCACTTAAATATTTTAAAAGAATGTTTTGAATAACAAAGTCATTTAGAATATTATATGAATTTGCACATAATTCTGAATTTTCAGTTTTTGCGTATTACGTATGTATTTCGTACGAAGAACTGGTATACTACTATTTCAGAAAAATTAAAATCGATTGCTGAATAATCCTATTCGATTTAATTCTGTCGCTAATCAACGTAATATAATTTCTTTAAGATAAATTTTTGATAAATAATCGTCTGAATAATGCTATTTCGATGGAAGTTTTTTTTTTTGTTTGCGTTTTCCTATTAATATCTCTTATCCGTAGTAAAGTAGAGAGAAGCTAAATTAAAAAAGAAGCTAAATTAATAATACTAAATTAAAAAAAAAACAAAAAAGATCAATCATGCATAAAGCATTGGTTATGTAACACTTTCCAACTTCAATGCAATTTCATTTAAACATCTCTAAAATGCGATACATTCCTCGGTAACATTTTAAAATATATCACAATACTACATTAATTTATTATATTTGAAATCTTAAAAGTTCATCGAAAAAATGAACTTCATTCAAATGACGTCAATTAAATATAAATCGCCTGGCTCCTCGGTAATGTTTTTAACATTATCATAATACTACAGAAATTTATTATTTTTGAAAACCTCATCAGAAACAACTGAAATTTATTCAAATGACGTCATCGAAATATAACACGCCTGGTTCTCTCTATAAAAGCAACATTTCATTCATTAGCATTTTCACATTAATTTCATTCATCACAATACTATAATAATTTATTTTATTTAAAAACTTAAGACCATGGAGTTACAAGTATTTAAGCTCTATGCTTCAAACTTCATCGAAATAAATCGTCCTTCTCTCTGTAAAATCAATGAATATTTCATTCATATCAGCTATGCAGACTCTATGAGCAAAATAATTTTGCGTTAAAGAAATACAGTAATTCTTATACAACTCAGTCTACATATTTTGCTGTTTATATTTTACATAAGTGAAAAATAGGCTTCGTTGTAGACATAATCAAATTTGGATGATCATTTAAACTCAAATATATTATAATTGCGTTGTTTCAGTATGTAAATGCACAGCCTTTAAGCAAAAATAAAGCGGTTTTAGGACGGATACAACACTCAATATGAATTAAAAAGAACTTTAAAAATCACGATTTGGAGATAAGATGGATGCCATATTTCAATTTTGAAGTGAGTCACGTGATTGCTTCATATAAGAGGCGTAATTATTATTTCAATTTTTATTTTAAAAACTACTAAATATATTTTGCTGAAATTTTTTTTATATATTTTATGGGATAATTTGAGTATTACCTAAAATTTTCGAAGCAATTTGTGAATTTTAAATCCTCCTAAAAATGTTTGAAAAATTAGGTCCCATAGGGCTCAATGCATTTCATTTTTTCAACCCGGGTTCAATCCAAAACTATTATTCATTTATATTCCCATAGGTCCCACAGACCGTCTGAATAACATACTAAAATTTCATTTTGATTAAATCATTTTTACGGCAGTTATCGTGCTAACGGACAGACAGACAGACAGACAGAATGAACAAAGTCATAAACACTTTTCAACTTTGTTGTAAAGTGTTAAAAAAGAAAACGAAAAGAAAAATAAGAAATTAAAAAAAAATGTGGATTTGTATACGGAACTGAGAGACAACACAGACTTCCCATTATAGATTTTCATATTCATTATAGATTTCAATTTCCATTATAGATTTTCAAATCCATTATAGATGACATACAGATTTTCATATCTATTATAGATGACATATAGATGTTAAGGTCTCTTCGCAGTTCACACCACTGTCTGGGATTTTACTGGCGTCGCCTTGCCGGCCTCTCTAGTTCAGTTCCAAATTTACTTGTCCAGGTAGTATATAAACATGCTCTCCTACAAAGAGTCAATTCTTGCTGCAGTCAATGATACTCATTTTTTTGACCACCCAGGCACTTGACCTTTCACACTCCCGGGGAGTTTTGTCAAAGCCCCAAATAAAAAGAGGCGAGCACGCGGCTAACGCCCCCTATTTTTCGCAGCAGGAGTATCTACACAGGAACGCCTCCCAAATACAGTTGACTACGCTCCCAAGTAGGGCTTTCATGAAGAATAGGTAAGGGGATGGGGGCAACCTCCTCTTTTCTTACCTGCATTTTTTGAGTTCCCAAATCGGTAAGTGAAAAAAAATCTGATGTGAGCAGATGACGACCTCCACGGAAGACAACTATATATATATATATATATATATATATATATATATATATATATATATATATATATATATATATATATATATATATATATTCTGATTACGCAATATCCATCCAGTATGATACAGCGCGTTCTTAAGCACTAACTACATCACTCAATACATCTCCAGTCTAACTAAGAAAAACATTTTTTTTCTTTTAGAAATTCGACTTTATTCATCAACATACTCTCCTTCAAGAGTGATACATTCATTCCAACGCTCCTCTAACTTTTCGATGCCTTTTTTGTAGAACGATTTGTCTTTGCTCTCAAAATAGGCCTCAGTTTCGGCAATCACTTCTTCATTTGAATCAAATTTCTTTCCCTAGAGCATCTTTTTGATGTCTGCAAAAAGCCAGTAGTCGCTGGGAGCCAGATCTGGAGAGTACGGTGGGTGAGGAAGCAATTCGAAGCGTAATTCATATAATTTAACCATCGTTTTCATCGACTTGTGACACGGGGCACGTCTTGTTGTTTTTGGTCCGGTGTGAGCAAACGCAGCACCCACTTCGAAAGGAACTTACGCATGCTCAAATTTTCGTGTAAAATTGCAAACACACTACCTTCTGATATCTTAAGCTATCTCACGCAACTTCACTTTACTGTCTTCCAAAACTATTTTGTGGACTTTTTTTATGTTTTCGGGAACAACTGCTGATTTTGGGCGACCAGAGCGTTCAGCATCATCTGTGTTTGCTCGACCGCGTTTAAATTCAGCATACCAGTCAATAATAGTTGATTTCCCTGGTGTAGAATCTCCATAACGCTTATCAAGCCACTGTTTGGCTTCAACAGTATTTTTCGCCATCAAACAACAATGTTTAATCAACACACGAAATTTTTTTTTTATCCATTGTTTTGAAAATTACAAAACTGGGGTTACTAAAACCACTGTAACCTGTAAACTAATTGTCAGAATGTCATGAAATTTTGACACGTATCGTTTGAAGGTTGGTACTATCCAGAAATCATATGGGTCTGTCAACAGTGTTGCCGTATATGTGTCAGACCGGAGACTTATTGAGTGAAGTGTTATTGTATCTAAAATACTTAATGTAATCTAAAATACAATGTTTATCTCCAATACCTCAATTAGTGTTGTATATCTAAAAACTTTATCTTAATTCATGCAACAGTATGTTTTTCGTATTATGCACATATAGATGGTAACATTAATATTCCTTCTTAAGAGAGTGGTAAGAATTACCATTACAATTGTGCTGCAATGTAGCACGATGTCCGGAATAAATATTTTTTAAATGTTTAGTTTCTTACATGTTTTGTTTATATTTCTAATATATCTACAACTTTTTTCTGAAATATTTTGTGTTCTTTGGGTATATATAAACCTTTTGTACATTGTCTAATGTTAGCAATCGGATAAAGCACTTAAGAATTGATTTGAGCGTATACTTCTTGATGTGATGATTCATTATCATTTCTTTTTGCAATTTTGTGATACTGATTTTAATGGTGTTGAGCTGTCCTCTTCTTCATTAGATTCATGGATCAAAACATTCATTTATTCCTAAGTATATCCATTCAAACTCACAGATATACGTATTATACCAACATTAGTATAATTGAGTGAATGCATTTTAATATTTATTAGTTGAACCCGTAGCGAAAATTTCACAATCACGAGTGATCATTGATTAAATTACTTTACGTACAGTATTTAGGATCCGTTTTACTTTAAACACTATTATAATTTTTAAATTTTCAAACCAAGGTTTTTCCATGTCAAATGTTTAGCTTTGCCATTTTTTATTTTCAAGCAAACTATTGTGTGATAAGTACCTATACTATCTCTTAATGAGTAAAACTGCAAAAAATTCGTGGGTTTACAAATGCGCTGAGAGATAAGGTGATTATTTACAGTTTGAATCGTCATTTTGAACTCTTATTCTGTGAACTCTAGAATTTTTACTATATTTAGCTCAGAAATAAATGACCCTAAGCTTTTCTTCGGATTAATGGATTAAGTGGATCTTTGAACTGTCCAGCTGATTTTTTAACCAACCAGAGCTGATAAGATTTCAACATCTGGAATTGTCGAAGTGGACCTTATAACATATAAAATTCTGTCTAGCATTTACAACTTTTGAGTTTTCATTTATTTTTCACGTGTTTTTGAATTTTTTTATAAATAATTGGTAGCAATTTATAACCCTGTACGTTTTCGCTGTATAGTTGAGTAGTAATAGAGCTTAAGTTTAAACCTTGTACCTATACCTTGTACCTTGTACCTAAAAGCTCTTATGAATAACAAAAGGATTTTCATGTCTTTTGAAAGCACATATAAGGTATTTTTGTATTTTCTTGTACATTATTTTTATATTTTTAGAGCCTGACACATAACTTTTTAAAAATTTCTTATTTTCAAGTATTTTTCATTAAATATCTACCGGTGAAACTGAAAATCTTTCTCCAACATATAATAGTCATACATTAGTATAATAAAAAATCTGATGTGGGCAACACATGACTTTCCTTATATAATGTAATGAATTTACTACTTTTACAGTAAATAAAATAGGTTTTTCTTATAGTAGATACGAATATTCTTTCCAAGATATTGAATTTTCGACAATTGGTCGTCATTTTCATTGATTTAGCTTCATTTTTATCCATTTGGCCAGATTTTCCTTAATTTGGCAACACTTCAAAAAGTCGCCAATTTGGCGACATTCCGCCAAATTCGTCGCCAAAATCCTGCCAAGTGTTATGGACGAAGAAATAAGTCCTTACAGCAGATAAATAACTATTGGCGTTCAAATACAAAAGTATTACTCAAAGTATCTTTTTTCATGAATGGAACGAGCTAGATCCACGAGAATGATGTCACCCAATTTATCGCATGGTATTACAAGTAAAAAGTGAACATGTTTCTCAATAGTAAATATTTTTTTTTTATTTTATATGACTTTTTGATAATTTTTTTGAAAAATATGCAATATCTCGAGAATGGTCCATGTTAGCGTTCTAAAATTTATGTCAATCGTTTTCTAATGAAAAATTACATAAGAAATGTCTATTTGCGTAACTTTATTGATGGTTTTGATTTTTTGACGATTTTTTCAAAATTTCATTCGAAATTTTAGGGGGTTCTCAACATTCGATTGTGTATAAAAACGTTTACGGATTGTGATTTTTGTACCAAATTTGGTTCAAATCGGTCCATTCGTTCGTCAGTTATCGTCTCCACACGCACACACACACACGCACACACACACACGCACACACACACACGCACACACACACACACACACACACACACACACACACACACACACACACACACACACACACACACTTTCACACACACACACACACACACACACACACACACACATACTTTCATACACACACACACACAGACAGACATCACTTCAAAAATGTTTGATTTGTGATCAGGGATGCTTGAATCGTGCTCTCCTGTCGAAAACTCGAATTCGAATTTTCGACCCCGTCACAATACTTTCCTTATACATTACGTATATAAGGAAAGTAAAAATAAAATCTGATGTGGGCAACACATGACTTTCCTTATATAATGCAATCAATTTACTACTTTTACAGTAAAAAAATGGGTTTTTCTTATAGTAGATACTTATATTCTTACCAAGATATTGAATTTTTGACAATTAGACGTCATTTTCATCCATTTGTCGAGATTTTCGTTAATTTGGCAACATTTCAAAAAGTCGCCAAGTTGGCGATATTCCGCCAAATTCGTCGCCAAAAGCTCGCCAAGCGTTATGGATGGAGAAATAAGTTATTCTTATAGCAGATAAATGATTATTGGCGTTCAAATACAAAAGTATTACTCAAAGTATATTTTCTCTTGAATAGGACGAGCTAGATTCCCGAGAAAGATGTCACCAAATTTATCGCATGATATTACATATTAAAAGTGAACATGTTTCTCAACAGTTAATATTTTTTTTAATTTATGGGATTTTTTGATATATTTATTTGAAAAATGTGCAATATCTCGAGAACGGTTCATGCTAGCGTTCTAAAGTTTATGTCAATTGTTTTCTAAGGAAAAATTACATAAGAAATGTCTATTTGCGTAACTTTATTAAAGATTTTGACTTTTTGATGATTTTTTTCAAAATTTCACTCGGAAATTTAGGGGTCGGGTGGGGTTCTGAACATTCGATTACGTTTAAAAACAATAGGCTTCCAGTATTCACGGATTGTGATTTTTGAACCAAATTGCTTTCGAATCGGTCCATTCGTTCGTGAAATATCGTTTCCACAGACTCACTGACACACACACACACAGACAGACATAACCTCAGAAATGCTTGATTCGTGATCACGGATGCTTGAAACTTGCTCTCTCGTCAAAAACTCGAATTTGAATTTTCGACATCGTCACAATACTTTACTTATTATATATATCAGGAATGTATTGAATGTATCAGACATTATGTACATAAGGAAAGTAATAATCTAATATATTACTTTCCTTATATACAAAATGTGTAAGGAAAGTATTGTGACGGGGTCGAAAATTCGAATTCGAGTTTTCGACGGGAGAGCACGTTTCAAGCATCCCTGATCACGAATCAAACATTTTTGAAGTGATGTCTGTGTGTGTGTGAGTGGGTGCGTGTGAAAGTATGTATGTGTGTGTGTGTGTCAGTGAGTCTGTGGAGACGATAACTGACGAATGAATGGACCGATTCGAACAAAATTTGGTACAAAAATCACAATCCGTGAACACTGGAAGCCTATTGTTTTTATGCGAAATCGAATGTTCAGAACCCCCCTAAATTTTCGAATAAAATTTTGAAAAAATCGTCAAAAAATCAAAACCGCTAATAAAGTTACGCAAGTAGACATTTCTTATGTAATTTTTCTTTAGAAAACGATTGACATAAATTTTAGAACGCTAACATTAACCGTTCTCGAGATATTGTACATTTTTCAAAAAAATTATCAAAAAGTCATATAAAATTAAAAAAAAAAAGATTTCCTATTGACAAACATGTTCACTTTTCATATGTAATACCATGCGATAAATTGGGTGACATCATTCTCGTGGATCTAACTTGTTCCATTCATGAAAAAATATACAGTCAGTACTTTTGTACTTGAACGCCAATAGTCATTTATCTGCTGTAAGGAGAACTTATTTTTTCGTCCATAACGCTTGGCGAGATTTTGGCGATGAATTTGGCGGAATGTCGCCAAATTGGCGACTTTTTGAAATGTTGCCAAATTAACGAAAACCTCGCCAAATGGACAGAAATGACGCTAAATCAATGAAAATGACGACTAATTGTCGAAAATTCAATATCTTGGAAAGAATATTACTATCTACTATAAGAAAAACCTATTTTTTTTTATTTTAAAAGTAGTAAATTCATTACATTATATAAGGAAAGTCATATGTTGCCCACATCAGATTTTTTCTTTAGATGGCTTCGCGATGTTTTTTAAAACCTCAGTGACCTAAAATTGAAATTCCCATTATTGATCGCGTGAATTAAAACAAGAAAGATCAATCATGCATATGGAATTGATTATGAAACTCTTTCCAACTGAAATTTAATTGTATTTAAACATCTCTAAATTGTGATACATTCAGTGTTGATATTTTTAATTATCACAGAACTACAATAATTTATTTTACTTGAAAACTTAAAACTTCATTGGAAAAAATGAACTTTATTTAAATGACGTCATCGAAATATATATCGTCTGGCTCTCTATGCAAAAGCGGTGGATATTTGATACTCATTTATTCATTTGAGCATTGATACACTTTTATTCCAGACTCCAGAGTTAAATATTTGCGTGAAAATAATTCAGCAATTCTTATACAACTCATCTTATACAATCACTTGTTTGCATTCTGCATCCATTAAAATTAGGCTTCTAGTTGAAATGATCAAAGTTTGATGATCATTTAAACTAGAAAATATTGTAATTGCGTTTCCGCAGAATATAGATGCACAGAAAATAGGCAAAAATAATCGAAGGGAATCGAACCCGGGCCTATCGAGTGCAATTCCCGCGCGATAACCACTGGGTTACCGCGCCCCTTGAACGACTCCTGTATCTTTCGAAACAGGTTAGTTTTCTATTTAATGTATCGTAGCGCTCTGAAGTTTGTAGTTTTATTCACTGAATAAATGTTTTGAATCTGTCTACTGCTCATTCCCTTCCTCCATCATTATTACCTTTCAATTATTCTCGTTGTGTTTGGCGAACCTTCTGGACATGGCTACGTTTGCTTATTTTATGGACAGTAATCGATCTCGTTCTGGTGTTTGCTAGTCATCCTATTTTTCTCTGAAGATGGGTGTTATGTTTTCAACTGGTTGACACTCTTATTGCGTTATATGCTGTTTTATACCGATATTTAAAATCCTTTTCATAGATATTATGTATTCGAGCAAAGAGGAAGTTTTTAATAGAAAATGCAAAATCTTATATAAGTAAAAGTAATTCTTACGAACATTGATATGATTGATAATAATAAAAATTGAAAATTAATTTCAATTTATTTATTTAGCAATTTCTATTCGATTATATTAATAATAACTGATTAACAATTATTAATAATAAATGCTATTTCATGACATATTCTGCATCGTCTTAGAAATGTTTCTGGGTACGCCTTTTACTTATTTTAATGTACAGCTTTCAGGGCATCTTTTTTTCACTTATTTTTAGCCCTTCGTGACTCATGCTATCGCCTACTTTTAACTGACGAGTGGCGAAAATCACGAAACCGATCCAATAGTTATAACTTCTAGAACGCACCTTTCTTAAAGTTAGGACCGCGCGCAAATAGCAGTCGATGATCTCTATAGAGATTCTCAAAGTTGTGGCACATAGCAAGTTTGTTGCCATTGTAAGAATTAGCTGTATCATGCAAGTAGACGAACGTATTGTTACAAACGTGTAAAATGCTGTGGAATCTCTTTTCACTCTCCCATTTTCGTGTTTTTCAAAGACCAGAAGGAGAAAATACCCGTATAGACATCCATTCCCATGACATGAGTCTAGGGTTTCCACATGTCAAAAGGTCGAAGAAGATTTGGCTGTTTATCGCCAATTTGGTGGTTTCTCAAAGATTTGAGAAACACCTCAAAATAACCAATATTGAGAGGTTTTCCAGAAGTTTCTATAGAAAGTCTTTAAAAGGAGCCACAGCTGCGTTGGAGAACAGTTGATGACATACGGCCTACTTGAACTGTGACTTAGTTAACGTTTTAGAATAGTAACTGCTGTGTTGTTAAATGAGTGGAGCATTTAAGTGCTGTTTTACTGTATATTGTTCCTGTTTACGCTGTGCTTGTGCATAAACGTGTTAGTTATCCAGAAATTTGGACGCATTATTGTATCTTGAGCGCACACCCACGATTACAGAGCATACGCCGTAACTGTGTCATACTACGCGTGAAACCGGTCCTTGAGAGTTGTTATTTGCAAAGTGAGCGCTGTCCGATCTAGTAATGGTGAAGGGATGACTAAGAGAGTCCTCTTTTCTGCATTTTTGCTAAAATTGGTCCCGTTCGCTCGTAGAACGTGGGGCGGTGAAAACATTGCTTCAATTGGGAGCCATGTGTTTCTGTTGAGGTAGGGCCATACTCTGATAACCATCGATCGGCGACAATGCTGCCATTGTGCGTTCTTGGCATCTATTGTTCCTTTAAAGCTGTGGTCTGCGAAAACGTTAGGAAATTCGATACCTGTTCTTTCCCTTTTTGACGAGTTTAACCCTGCCTTCAAAACACAATGGCGTTTCTCTAGCCTAGGCCTCGAAAAACGCGGATTCCTTTTTGCCGCGTTTCGTCGTAATTGCGGTACGGTGGGCCCTTTGCTTGTTTTAATAATTACAGGTTTGAGGGCATCTTTTTTTCCCTTGCCTTCCTCCCTTCGCGACTATTACAACATAAACACGCGCGCGCAGTGCTTCATTTCGGGAACCCGACCCCCAATTATTCGACATCGAACAAAAGCGTTCGATCAATTATTGGACCTGATAGAACCGAAAAAAGAACACTTCGAATTTTCGCCTGTTCGGATTTTTCTCGTCAGTTTTCGTTCTGATTATAATTTCTTTTTTTTTCTTTTTTTTTTTTTTTTTGTACCGGTAGCCGAGGATGATTCTTTTGCCGCGAAAATTATTTTGTTGTCACCGGGCCCAGCGCACCTGCTCTCTGTTTAAATTAATGAAGTTGAGTTTACGAAACGCGAAAACGTTCTTATCCACCCCTCCTGGAATGAAAGCAGACAAGAGTAATCAATGGACTCGTGGGGCTAAACAATGGGAAATCGTGTGTAAACAAGATTTCGATTGCTCCTGATTGGTCAATTTGTGAACATACATTCGTGTTGTTAAGGGGGGGGGGGGCTGTCTATTACCTGCAGTTTTTTGTAGTTTCGTTGAGTGTTAAACAGTTATGCATACAGACGTGACTGCTGAAGAAGTTTGTAAATGGTCTATTGGAGCGTCTATATTGTGTAATCTTGAAATTGTTTTCATTTTCCTCCATCTAATTTTTATATCTTATTAATACTTGATGGATCCTCTCATTTGAAAAAAAAAAATATTTTATAATAATTTAATTTCCTAAAAAGTAATGGATTTATTATTAAACGTATTTTCCTGGATGACTTTCTTAGTATGGTTCAGATGGATAAATTGCAGTTCATCTTTTAAATAAGGATATGCCTGGATTGGGAGTAACCATGTCCAAAAAAGTAAGCACGAGCCGTTCCCGAGATATTAAAACTTTTGTATTTTGTTGCATGTATGTGTAAGGAGACATAAAAATTTGTAAAAAGTGTAAATTTCTTATCTGTGAAGCACTGAAATGATAATGCTTATGAGTTTTGTTGAGAAGATGCAAATAATTTTGGTCGTTTGTTTGAACTAATTAAAGTCAGGGATCGAAGACTGTTTTATCGCCTTGTACTTATGAAGCAGACCATCGAAACATGGGAATGTAAAAGCTAGGAAGTATTCATAAGGCTAGGAAGTATTCACGCATACATTCCTTCATCATCCCTGTACATAAAATTTTCCCGCTAGAATTTGCATAAAATTTTCCCGCCTCCAAGAGGTAGGCGATAAATTTACAAAAGGATAGTACGAAATCAAGGAATTCGTGCCATTTTTGATGAAAATTGGATTTGCGCAAATTTGACATTTTACTTATTTAAAGTGTAATAAGTATAATACTCAATAATTAATATTTAAAAATCTGAATACATGGTGTATTTAGCATGATTCCATGTCTTAAAGTTTCCCCTTTCAACGGATTTTGTGACTACGAGCAAGGTGTTTTTAATACACTTGAAGCATTCGTGCTTTTATCCCCCCCATCCCTAAATTTGGGTTGGAGTGATGTATCTCTGACTTTTTTTCTTAATTGTTTGTTCATTTGTTTTCACAGCTAAAAAATATCGCGAATTTAATGTTTCATATCCCCCTCTTTCTAAGCAAATTAAAAAAATATTTCCTTTCTCAGTAAATTTAATATTTTTATCGTAGTTTTGATGCATTTGATGCTTCGGTATGTCTTACTCCAATATTTTTATTTAATTATAATTTTCATCCCAGCATATAATGACTCCCCTCTTTTTCTGATCAACGTAAACCATTCGTTTTCTTTTTTGTATTTAAGTTGAAATGATATATCTCTGATAATTGTTTTTATAATTGTTTGTTTAATCTTTTTTCCGAAACTGAAAAAAAATTAAAACATATCGCCTTTTCTCCCCCTTCCACTTTAAATTCCAGCAGGAAACATTTGGTATTTTTTTCGTAGTTCTGAATATGGCCTTCTGCTTCGATACTCCACACTTGAAAATAATTATTGAATTTTAATTTTCACCTCCCATACCTAGTCACCTCGTCTTTTTCTATTTAGATTGAAGTGAAGCATCAATGTTAATTCTCATAAATATGGTTTGAAATGGGTATATCTGAAATTTTTTTCATAATATTTTCAGAGTTTTCCCATTATCTTCTTACAACTGTGAAAAAACGAAAAGTTACAGTTTTTCACCATCCTTTCTCCTCCTAGTATCTTCAAAATGAAAAATTCAGCGTTTTAATCCCCCTCCCACATTTAAGGCCCCCCCTTGTCCCTCTTTTTACTCATCTGGAAATATTCAATTTTATTTTCCCTTTATTAACACTTTACAGCAAAGTTGAAAAGTGTTTATGACTTTGTTCATTCTGTCTGTCTGTCTGTCCGTTCGCACGATAACTGCCGTAAAAATGACTTAATCAAAATGAAATGTTGTTCAGATAGTCTGTAGGACCTATGGGAATATAAATGAATAATATCACCAAATTAGTTTTGGATTGAACCCGGGTTGAAAAAATGAAATACATTGAACACTATGGGACCTAATTTTTCAAACATTTTTTAAGCGGATATAAAATTCACAAATTGCTTCGAAAATTTTAGGTAATATTCAAATTGTTCCATAAAATATATAAAAAAAAATCAGCGAAATATATTCAGTAGTTTTTTAAATAAAAATTAAAATAATAATTATACCTCTTATATGAAGCGATCACGTGACCACGATATGAAAAGATCACGTGACCCACTTCAAAATGTAATATGGCATCCATCTTGTCTCAAAATCGTGATTTTTAAAGTTCTTTTTAATTCATATTGAGTGTTGTATCCGTACTAAAACCACTTTATTTCAGCTTAAATTCTGTGCATCTACATACTGAAACAACGCAATTACAATATATTTGAGTCTAAATGATCATCCAAATTTGATAATTTCTACAAAGAAGCCTATTTTTCACTTATGTAAAATTTAAACAGCAAAATATATAGAATGAGTTGTATAAGAATTGCAGTATTTCTTTAACTCAAAATTAATTAGCTCATGGAATCTGCATAGCTGATATGAATGAAATATTCATTGATTTTACAGAGAAAAGGACGCTTTTTTTCGATGACGTTTTAAGCATAGAGTTTAATTACTTGTAGCTCCATGGTCTTAATGTTTAAATAAAATAAATTATTATGGTATTGTGATGAATGAAATGAATGGGAAAATGTTTATGAATGAAATGCTGCTTTTATAGAGAGAGACAAGCGTGTTATTTTTTCTATGACGTCATTTGAATGAATTTCAGTTGTTTTCGATGAAGTTTTCAAATATAATAAATTATCGTAGAATTATCATAATTTTAAAAATATTACCGAGGAATGTATCGCATTTTAGAGATGTTTAAATGAAATTACATTGAAGTTGGAAAGTGTTTCATGATCAATGCTTTATGCATGATTGATCTTTCTTGTTTTTATAATTACCCACTCGAACATTTTAATTCCATTTTAATTTTCATTCCCATACCCAAATTTTTGCAGCAGATATCTGAATAAGAAAAACATGAGCAACGTATATAAGCACATATTATAACATAATAATGCAGCATACAGCTGTTTCGAGGATACGCTAGATCCCCTTCGTTGGTGCAAGAGAACCAACAAACCCGAAGCCTAAAAGAGGAATGCTCTTTATACATTTACTGTCGTTTAAGATTGCTCCTGTAACCATTCTCAAAATTACCACTAAATGAATATTTTTCTTTTTCTGTGCATTTCATCCGAAGGTCGAACTGCTACTGATAGTGCATATTTTAAATGCATGACTGAAGTGTATATTTACGCGCTAAGGTGTTCTTCAATGATATTTCAGGACAAATACGCAGAACCAGATTTACATGTAGGACCAGAAATTGCAAAAATGTCCGTTATATGGAGGTATCCTTTATTCGAGAATGCCTGTTAAAGAAGTTTGATTATAATTAAAAAAAAAAAAAAAAAAACGTGGCGTGTTACTGGGTCAGAGTGGGTCTCTGGGGGGGGGGGGGGGATATGAGTATGATCCTAAAGCCACCCCTTTGGCAACTTCGATCAGAAAGTTTCGATCAGAACGTCGCGTTCGTCAAATATCAAAATTAAACAATGCGCTGAAAAATTGAAGTAGTGCAGTTTTTACAGTTTGGTGAGATTAATGAACCCTAAAAAATATATCAGAAATATCATCTACTGCTTTTAATAAATACATCAGACAATCATTATATACCTCTTTTTTATCAATCAAAGCATATGTCGTTTCCCAAGAGTGAAGAATTTTTATTTTGGATCAATATTTAACTAGCTTTCTTATAAAAATGTCATTGAAGAGTTCCGAAAGAGTTCATCGAAGAGTTTCAAAAGAGTTCATTGAAGAGTTTCAAAAGAGTTTATTGAAGAGTTTCAAAAGAATTTATTGAAGAGTTTCAAAATAGGTCATTGAAAAGTTTCAAAGGAGTTCATTGAAGAGTTTCAAAAGAGTTCATCGAAGAGTTTCAAAAGAGTTCATTGAAGAGTTTCAAAAGAGTTTATTGAAGAGTTTCAAAATAATTTATTGAAGAGTTTCAAAACAGATCATTGAAAAATTTCAAAGGAGTTCATTGAAGAGTTTCAAAAGAGTTCATTGAAGAGTTTCAAAAGAGTTCATTGAAAAATTTCAAAAGAGTTCATTGAAGAGTTTATGAAAGACTTTCAGCAGCAAAGTCTCTATTTCAGACAGTTTATCCTGAGTTAAAGGCGAGGGAAGGTTTGTCTGTATTTGCTATCTCTTCAACATATCCTGTTTTTCGAAAACACTTTACTCACTCCATGTTTGTTGAATTGTTAAAGGTTTTAGAGCCATGCGATAGTTCTTAAAACTCTTTGATGGCATTCTCAGAGGAATGACTAGAAAAATAGTTCTCTGAACTAAAAATTCTTTCACTATAGTAAAACGTCATCTTCAATTGATAAAAAAAGAGGTCTATCATGATCGCCTGATTTACTAAACACAGCAGATGATATTTCTAAGGATATATAAGTGGTATCTAACTACAAAATTACGCTATTTCAATTTCTCGACACATTATATGCATTTGAAATTTGATTTGCATGACTGTTCGATCAAACTGTAGATTAACTGTAAAAATCAATTAACCGTAAAACAAAAATCATTGATGAAATTCACTAGCAACGAGCGACCGGACAACAAAATTTCCCTTTTTTTTTAGAAAAAAATTTCTCATACCACAAATCCGGCGGTTCATTCGTAAAAATAAAAAAAGTAAAATTGAAAAAAACAAGCGCGTAGAAAAGAGGGAGAAAGAAAACAATAAAAATTTTTCACACGTTCTGCAAGCCATAATCTTTTTAGATGCACTGTAACACTATACACACGCGAACATCACAAAACTCCCGGTGTGATAATGGGAAAGAGATGGGAGAGGAGGGCAAAATTCTGCCGAAGCTCATGTCCCTGTATGCAGAGGATCCAGAAACTCAATGAAACAGCATCAGAGTGTATAAAAGCGGAGATAACATCGACCGTTTTTCCTAGATGGTGCTCCGATAAGATCTGATGCGGCTACCGAGATTGATGCTATCGGGTACAGATAAGAGCTTAATGACGAACTTTTTGCTGCCGGGACACCCCCCTCCCCAAATTTTTTCATTCTTTTCTTCGATTTCTCTTCTGGTCGTCCTTTCGCATTTATCCGCCTGACATAAGTTTGCACAATGAGTTTCTACGGGAAAGTTTTGCATACTCGCTTTTAGAGGGAAAGCGAAGCTGGAAGATGAAAGGTTGACGAGAAATTGTTACAGACTGTTCCTTTCACCCCTGAATAAAATGCTAACGATAGTTCAAATGATGTGAAACTATATCCAGCAAAGAAAGAAAGATGTGAAATTGTATACAACATGGAAATCGTAAAAAAAAAATCTGATGTGTCCGGTAGGTGAGATTAAGGTATTTAGATATCTTGAATTTACAGATAAACCTATTTAGATATCTTGGAGGAGCAACACAAATTAGAAGCATCAAACAAAGTTCAGAAATTGCTGTAATAGAAACCAGTAATATAAAAACTTCGTCCAATTACAGTATACACTAGATTTTAGGTGTCAACCGGTTTCGAAATATAAAAACAGCCTTCTTCTTCAGGACCAACAAAAACCTTACTTCTTCGCAACCTTACTTCTTAAGTTCGTCGTCTGAGAGAGAAAAAGAGAGGGAATAACCACGAAGAAGTGCAAAAACGAAACGAACTAAGAAAATAATCAAATCAGAAGAAGAAGAAACTACGGAAAACCAAAGCAGAAACCATGTATGCTATTTTACCTCAGATGCGGAATTTTTTTGAATAAGTGAAGTTGCACTTCTTGTTTATGCTAAAGCAGAAGGATAGTTTTGCATTCAAAACCGATTGACTCCTTGAATTTAGTTTATACAAAGAAGAACTTTTGTATAACTCAATAGCGCCAAATATCTATTTTGTTGTTACTGATTGAATAAATCTGACGTGGGCAACGAAAATATTTTAATAATCAATTTATCAATTAGGCGTCATTTTTGCAATATTGACTATATTTTCTTCAATTTGGGGCTAAATATCAAGATGTTGGCAACATTTCGCTAGGTTATTCGCCAAATTTGCCAAATGAATCGCCAAGTGTTACAGACAAACGGAGAGAAGAGCAGTTCTTATATATTAAAAGGTATACCCTTCATATGACTGAATTAAAAATTTGCAAAACATTACTTCCCATTTAGCGTCATTTTTATCAATTTAGCGATATTCTCGTTAATTTGGCAACATTAGAAAAAGTCACCAAGTTGGCGATATATCTCCAAATTTGTCACCAAAATCCTGCCAAGCGATTCGGACGGAAAAAATAGGTTACTCTTATAGTAGATTCTTATATTTTTTCTTCATGATATTGATTTTTCATCAATTAGTCGTTATCTTTAGGTATCTGGCGACATTTTTATCAATAAAGTGACATTTTCGTCAATTTGACAACATTTATAAAAGTTTCTAAGTTGGCGATATTCCGCCAGATTCGTCGCCAAAATTTCGCCAAGCGTTATGGACGGATAAAGATGTCTTCTGATACTCAGCCCGGATGACTAGAGTATCATAAGACATCCTGATTTCATGCCAAATCTAGAAACTCCCCACAGTTTAAAATTTTACAGATAGCGTAACCTATGAATGACCAGAGGTGCTAGGTTTGCCAGTCAGGTCGATTGCAGTACCTCAGCCCGGATAAATAGGTTATTCTTATAGTAGGTAAATGACTATTGGCGTCCAAATACAAAACTATTACCCAAGATATCTTCGCTCGTGAATTGAATAAGCTATATCCAAGAGAATGAAGTTAATTAATTTATCGCATAATATTACATATGAACAGTGAACATATTTCACAATAGTTTGTAAAGGGCCTTCCTGTCCCAACCGTGAATCGAATCATGGATCACCGAACTGGCCAGCCGACGCTCTACCACTGAGCTACTGGGACAAAATTGCAAGCTCTTATCGTCGAAGTAGACTTTGCATTCTCCACCCTCTAATGTCAGATCGGCTGGCAACTGACAATCTGACTGACCATCTCCTGCTATTTTTGCCTCAACTTAGCTTCCTGCTATTACTATTTTTACACAGGTTGGTATCCAGCGTGGTTGTTATCTTCTCAATTTGAAATCGTCGCTTTGTCTTTTTGAGTCCACTGAATTCGTACTAGTTGTACTAGGGTAACTTTAGGCTTATGAGTAGATTCTGCTTTCAATTAATTTCGATCAATGAATCCCTTTATTTCATTCTTATTAACTTATACGAACTTATTGTGTTCCCTCCATATTTTTATTCTCGCTTTTTATCTATATTCACAATACTCCTTTTCCCATTTTTGTAAAATGGACGTACTTGTCAAGTTCAAATATAATGTAAAACTGTCTGTTTAATCACATTATTTTTCATCAATTATTATCTTTTTAGATCTAAATAAATGTTCATTTGTCGGGATGGTTGACCTTAGGTGTCTCCTGAGTGCATGAGGTATCCTTTCCCCGCCGTGCAGCTAGCTACTCTAAACCTTACGTGAGTCGCACGGTCTTCAGACCTCCGATATCTTTACACTAACCTACAGGGTTGATTTGTTCGGGCGCCATTGTAAAGAGCCTTCTTGTCCCAACCGGGAATTGAATCCTTAATCTCCGAACTGTCCAACCTACATTCTATACGCTGATGATATACTGGGACGAAATTGCAAGCTCTTGTCATCGAAGTGAACTCTGCAAATTAATATTTTCTTTAATTTTATGTGATTTTGTGATAAATATTTTTGAAAATATGCAATATCTCGAGAAAGGTTCATGCTAGTGTTCTAAAGTTTTAGTTAATCGTTTTCTAAAAATACACAAGAAATGATTATTTACCTAACTTTACTGAAGGTTTTGACTTTTGATGATTTTTTCAAAATTTCATTCGAAAATTTGGCTGTATTCCGAACATCCGATTGCGCTTAAAAACAATAAGCTTCCAGTATTCACTGTAATTTTTGTGTCAAATTTCGTCCTCATCGCTTCATTCGTTGGAGAGATTTTGTCTTTAGAGATTCACGGACACACACACACCTACAGAGACATCATCTCAAAAACATTCGAATCGTGTTTAGGGATGCTTGAAACTTGATCTTCCGTCGAAAACTCGAATTCGAATTTTCGACCCCGTCACAATACTTTCCTTATACATTATACTACGTATGTAAGGAAAGTAATAAATATAACCAATTTCATGAAAATCACCTTTTTCTACGAAAGTAATGAGAAAATGTTCTAAATGCTCATGAAAACTTAAGAACGGCGCAATTTATTTCTATTTAAAAGTACTTACAAAGCATTAACTTACTTGAAAATATTGAACGTATTTTATGAACGGTTTTTTATGAACTTTTTCCATTTCAGACGAAAATTGTACAGAATCTAGAAAATGGCTTATGTTAGCATCCTGTAAATGATTTAATTCATTTTTAAATAAAAAATAAAATGACTATTAAAAAATGTCGAGTTTTTTAACATTTTTAAATCTAATAATTTTTTATAATAATTTTTTGATTTTGGGGGGGGGGGGGGGTGCATATTCTAGAAATTCAGAGTTTTACCCTGGAGATAGATCCTCTCGAAATCTGTAAAACTGCAACACTTATTAATTAAAAGAATCGTACCAAATCTCATTCAAATCGCTCTATTTGCTCTATCGGAAAATATCATGCCAGTAGTCTGACACAGTACACAGTAGTATACTGACACATTGTACTACTGTGTACACACAGTACGCAGTAGTATACTGAAACAGTACCTGTTACAGATGATGGTGCCTAAGGCCTAATGGTCATACTGTGCTCCTGTTATGACAATAATCACGTGGCAGCACATAATATAGTCAGTGCATTATTTCCATCTAATTTAACAGATATTTGAGAATGTCGTATTTAAAGTTTATTGTCTGCGAGAAAAAATATAATAATACTTTAAAGAAAATGTTTGAAAAATTTTAATTAAAGCATAGTTTTTAATTAAAGCATAAAATAATCGAACACAACTGCTGCTTATGAAAATACAAATTCTTCGTATTTCGTTGATAGAAAATTATTCTTCATTTGTACTTCTTTGATTGCATTTCCTGTGCCTTTGTACTTTCTTTGTCTTTGTACTTCCTTTGTCTTTCTTGTATTTCCTTTGTACTTTCTTTGTATTTCCTTTGTTCTTTTTTTGCACTTCTATTGTCTTTGTACTTCTTTGCGTGTACTTTCTTTGTACTTCCATTATTCTTCCTTTGTATGTTCTTTGTTATTCCTTTGTATTTCCTTTGTTCTTCCTTTGCACTTCGTTTGTTCTTCCTTTGTACTTCCTTTATTTATATATGTGTACTTCCATCAAAGAAGTGCAAAATAAAATTGAATAAAATAACTATCTATTAATTGTGCTCTTTTTGGGCCCCTAAGATATTGGTGTCCAGAGCTTTAGCCTCGTAGGTCGTGCATAAATCAGGCCCTGCACTTACAGACACACACACAATATTGAAAAATAGATTGTTTTGTATTCAGGGATGTTCGAAACGAACCTGATAGCATATATTTATACCTTTTTTAAGCCTCAAAAACTTCAGAAATTACAGCAAAAGTATTTTGTATCAATAATTGATAATAAAACTGTAGTCAAAATGTGTAGTTTCCCCTTCTTTAAAAAAGACGGAAACTACACGTATTAATCTTCACAAAATTTAAATATTGGATTGTGAGTAGTTTCACTGATGTCAGGATTTTACAATTTATTACATTTTTCAACCCCGAAAACATATACATTTTCCTCTAAAAAACATACTTTAAAAAAATATTCACCAAAATTGGAAAATTATGTTACGATTTCTGTTTAGGACTCAATTTAAAAACTGTTCTCCGTATTTAGCTGTGGTGTTAAATCTGAAGCTGTGTAAATTGAAGGTGTGTAGAACTGCTTAAAATTATACTTAAGCAATCAATGATTAAGACAGTAAATAGAATAAAAAAAAATCATCAAGGTATATTGAAAGTTGTCCGGAAGTATTATTTTGTTAAAATTTGTGACAATGCGTCGCTTAGATATTTTGCTACGGCGCACAGATATACAGACGTTATCTTTTTTTATTACTTAAGACGAAAGGAACGTACTGCGATAAAGTCGAAAGTTTCACTATCGAATTTTGAGCGACTTACACGTTTTGAACATATTTAAATACTGTTAGTAACGTGTAAAATACTTTGGCATACCTTTTACTACCTCTTATAGAAGTATCTTCTGAAAACTAGACGGAGAAAACACCCTTACACGCACCCCTTTCCAATGGCGTTATTCTGGGGTTTCTATGTGCTGAAGAAAGGTTTCCAGATTTGTCCCTAATTTGGCTGCTTTTCGAAGCTTCGAGAAACACCTCAAAATTACCAATATTCTACATGATATGAGAGATTTCCAAAAGTTTCTATGGAGAGTCTATGAAAAGGAGTTATCACTTAGTCTGAGAGCAGTTCATAATATACAAACTCCATTAAACTATGACTTTCGTCAATGTTTTGAGAATAGTAGCGGTTATTTTATGAAATTAATAGAGCATTTAAGTGTTGTTTAACTGCATATTGTTCCTGTTTACGCTGTGCTTGTAAATAAACGTGTAGTTATCCAGAAATTTGAACTCATTCTTGTATCCAGAGCGTACACCCACGATTTCAGAGGATACGTATCAATCGTTTTGAAATTATTTCGGTATCTATTGTCTTGGTATCTGTTTCGAAGAGAATAAGCAATTCCAATAAAATGTGAGGTTTTTAAATTGCGAAACATACGAAAAGCTCATTAATTTTCAGCTAGATTAAGTGATTGGAAAGCCATTGTTTTATAAATCAGTAAAATTTATGAAATAATAATTCAAATGGTTATAAGGATTTCAGCAGTTTTCAGTACACCGAATTCAATTATGAATCCTGTGATCATTTAAGCAATTGGAATTTTTTTTTTCTTTGATAGAAAAGATTATTTTACCCAAACTTTTCTAAATTTTGAAAAAACATTACATTTTAAGATCTGAACGAATTTTTACTTTCCCTGCAATACATGGTAATGTATAGGGAAAGTATTGGAATCATGTCGAAAATCGCAACTCGAGTTTTCGACGAATTTACACGTTTCGAGATCTCTAGAATACAAAAAAAAACTATTTTTAGCGTGACGTCTGCATGTGGGTCTGTCTGTGTGTCTGTGCAATGTATATATCCACTCTAACTAAAAAGCTAATAGACCGGATTTCATAAAATTTGGTAGGTAAGTCACTTGGGTGAGACCCTGGTGCTGATTAGTTTTTGGTAGCATTCGTAAAAACATAACTCGCCCTTTTTTGCGGAATGGTCCGTAAAAATTTCATGTATCCTAAAATACTAATTGACCAAATTTCACAAAATTTGGTAGATAAGTTACTTATAGGATACTAAGGTGCTGATTAGATTTTGATATGATTCGGAAAAGAACAACCTGCCTTTTTTTGCAAAATGGTCCGCAAAAATCGTCAAAATCTAAATTAAAAAACTACGTATGCAAATATATCCCTTATATGCTTGTTTTATACGTAATTGCTAACGAAGAAAAGAATAAGACCAACCCCATTACACTAGGACTAACCGTTCTCGAGATATTATAGTTTTTTCGTTTTTCCTCTACACCACCTTTGAAAATAAGTTCAGTCACCAAATGAGAACGAAAATTGAATTAAAAGTGAATTAAATTTAATTAAAATAAAGAGAACGTGTATATAAGTCTGCAGGGAAAGTCATGTGCTGCCCACATCATATTTTTAACAGTCGAAAGGATAAATGTGGAAACGTAAAACACGACAACTTAAGAACACGTATAGCTGTGCTTAAGTTGTCGTGTTATGTGTAGATACATTATGTGAGAATTTTGAAATAAGTATATTTTATTATAATTCTCATGTCTCTCCGAATTATTTGAAATTAAAAATTTTATATCTTCTAAAATAGTGCCTATTAGGATACAATGATACTAAGAATAATGATAGTACTATAATAATCGGTGCTTGAAAATGATAATATGAACTATGCTATTCACTATTGTTAATTAAACTGTTAAATCAACGGTATAAAATGGTATATATTACCGCAAATAGGCCAAATGCAATTAATTCATTGGTGTTATTGATTTTTTTTTTTAAACTCGAAATGCTTAAAGAAGTTTTAAGAATTTTTTTCCAAGAATAATTTGAAAATAAATAAATAAATAAGAAATATGCATTTTTACTTTCTCTGCAATACATGGTACTGTATAGGGAAAGTATTAGAATCATGCCGAAAATCGCAACTCAAGTTTTCGACGGATTTACACATTTTGGGATATCTAAAATACGAAACAACTATTTTTAGCACGACGTCTGTGTGTGTGTGTGTGTTTGTATCCACTCTAACTCAACGTATGTATCCACTCTAACTCAAAAACTAATGAACCAAATTTTATAAAATTTACCAGGGTCACTTGTATGTGACCCTGGTGCTGATTAGTTTTTGGTACGACTCGGGATAAAAGACTGCTTTTTTTGCGAAATGGCCCGCAAAAATTGCCTGTATCCACTTTAGCTGAAAACTAATGGATTAAATTTTACAAAATTTGGTAGATAAGTTACTTGTGGGTTACACTGGTGCTGATTAGATTTTGGTACGATTCGGAAAACAATAACCTGCCTTTTTTGCGAAATGGCCCGCAAAAATCTTCAAAATCCAAAATGAAAAACTATGTATGCTCAAATGTATCAATTAAATGCTTGTTTCATACGTAATTTTTATCGATGAAAAGAATGAAACCAACCCCATTACACTAGGACCAGCCATTCTTGAGATATTTTAGTTTTTTTCCATTTTCGCTACTCCACCTTTGAAAGTAAATCTAGTTAACCATATGAGGACGAAAAGTGAATTAAACGTGCAAATTCCGTGTAATTTTAATTATTTAGGGTATTATTTTGTGCAATTAAACTCAATGAATTATTGAAGAAATAAAGAGAACTTGAATTTGAGTCTGCAGGGAAAGTCATGTGCTGCCCACATCAGATTTTTTTATTTTCCTATTGATTAGGTGGAAATAACGATTAACCTAAACAATATGAATTTATGAGGAAAATGAGTGTAGCCGCACATTTCAGACTTTTTAGTGAAGTATCGATAGAAAAAGTATATATTCTAAAAACTGTAAGTTCTAACCAGGATTTGGACTACAGATTTTTGATTTAGCCACTAGGACGAAATCCTTATCTTTCATGGGAAAAGTATAGACCCTACATTCTCCTCATTAAGATTTCTGATCGAAGAGAAACTTTCAGGCAGAACGACCTCTTTCTTAGATACATTTTTTAAATACAGGGTAGTATCCTGTGTTGAAGACCCAGACCACTCAACTGGCCTGAGGGCTTACAGCAGGTTAGTATCCTGTGTGGAAGATCCAGACTGTCCGACTCGTCCGAAGACATGAGCAGCTCTTTGGGCGGCCGAGGTTAGTATCCTGTGTTGAGATCCAGACCGTCCGACCTACCAGAAAGGTGTAAGGTAACTGTTTGAACGGCCGGGTTAGTATCCTGTGTTGAAGTGTTGAAAACCCAGATCACACGACAGACCCGAAGGCTTACTGTTGCTAAGTGTGTGGCCGGGAACTTTATTTTAGATTCA
Source organism: Amaurobius ferox (assembly GCA_951213105.1). Taxonomy (NCBI): domain Eukaryota; kingdom Metazoa; phylum Arthropoda; class Arachnida; order Araneae; family Amaurobiidae; genus Amaurobius; species Amaurobius ferox. Next base: position 151,406,245 of record OX578136.1, read on the forward strand.
AGAAATTACAATACATATTAAAATTGAATCACAGCACAGGTAGTTACATCAAGACAAGCAAAAGATTGGCAACGACAAAACAAAACATAAAAACAATACAATACAGTATACAGTACAATACAATGCAATACAAGAGAGGCAAAAGGCAGAGAATTGTAAAGAGGGGAAAACCCCGAAGGGAAAAAACCCTAACACAAAATACAAAAGGGAATACAGAAAAAGAAAAGGGTCAAGGTTGGAAGATTAAAGGGTTAAGACAAAGTTGGAAAAACCAGAAAAAAAATAATAATTAGACTTCTTACAGAGACATAAAACAAGGTTAAAGTGACATATTAAAAAAAATTTAATAAAATTTATTACAACAAGACATTAAAATTTATTATATCAAGACAATAAAATTTATTACAATAGAAAGCAATAGTATCCTGTGTGTCGTAATACTCGTAAATTAAAAATTACTTATCATAAATTACTTATCATAAATCGATCGTAGGGTCTTTAGGAAATATCAAATCCTTTGTCTTTTTCAGACCTCAATGATTCCTGCAGAGTTAAGTTGTTTAGGCGCCATTGTAAAGGATTTAAGTCGCAAAAGGGATCTGAATCACGGATCTTCGAGTTGGCTATATGGTGCTATTGGGACGAAAAATTTATCCATTAAGATACTGAGACAAAACTGTGATCTCTGATAGTAAATGTTAACCTTATAATACTTGTTAACCCTTTGCTGTTTATGTCCATCTATAGACATTGGTGTAAAGACGTGTTCTAAAAGTCATGTCCGTCTATAGAGGATTTTCAATTTCTCCAGTTTCTATACCCGCTTATATATGAATGAGATAGATTGGGATTATACGTTATTGGCTGTACATAGCGGACAATTAATTTCGATGCTAAAGTTATATTTAGCAATCGGATCAAGTATTTATTATAAACTCAGACAGCAAAGGGTTAATAAAATCCACAAACAAAAAATGTTATCGATTAAAAGGAAAACTAAATTATCTTATTCAAAAGTGTCTGCAAATCATTTTCAAAGAATGCATACTACATATCAAGCAGTATGTGCATTGCATTTCAGTCCTTATTGTAATTTTTTTATGATGTACAGAATAGGGTAACGCTGAATATGCCAATTACATCGTTCATTCAATATGAGCCTAAGCGGGACAAATAATGACAATTCAGAACGAAATTTCTCCTCTTGACATTTTATTGGTTATACCCGTCTTTTCAGATCCTCGACATAATACTTGCCGTCTCCATTTCCATCCTGCGCTGTTTTCCTACCCTCGTCATGGAAAATTCATGCACACAATTCCTCCTGGGCGGGTGGCATCAGTTTCTGAATGAAGTCAAACAAGGTAATGTCAATCTTTGGCTGCAAAATAAGCGCTTAGCATCGCAGCGTGAATTCCGGGGCACCCCGTGGGCACCCCCCCTATCATCCAAGACAGCTGTATCAGATGCTCAAATAAAAAAGAATATTTGAGGGAGTGGGGGGGGGGGGGTCAAATCGAATATAAAAAGGGGGCATTGTAGAGGTGAAGCGAGCCGCATCACGACGGGGCGTAAAGCTTACACTAAATCATTGAAGGACCTCTATTATGGATGTGCGGGATCTAAATATTCTCTGTAGAAGTACAGTGGTACTCCAATGCTGGGAGTCCCTTTCTGTTGTGCGTCTTTTATAGGTCGCGTTGGCCTCTTGCTGTTTCTTAACACCCCTTCTCACCTGGGTGGTAGTTTTCCATGCAAAAGCTTCTTTTGTCAGACTGTTTGTCATAAGTCAGATATGTAAAAAGAGGCAAGAAGTTTTCTTTAAAATATAGGAAGGTGGACTGCGCGGAATTGTTTGGGTGTGTTCCCAATATCTGTGGTTTTGTTCTCTGTTATGTTTAAATTTTGTAAGTTTCGGTTTGCCCCAAAATGCTCCGGTTTGGACTTGTAGTTCCGAAGTTTTAGCATATCTCTCTCTCAACACTATCATCTCTAGGCAATAGATTTGCCGTTGACTATTACATACGGAAAGTCAAATTTTATTAAGATACATGTTATTATTTTGATTTAAAATGTATTTTTAATAAATTCTCGAGATTTTAATAAATTCTAGATCTCGAGAAGGAAGGGATACATTCTCACATCATTCATGGACCAGATTCGCGCTTATTATGCGCTCGTTAGTATGGGATAGCCGATATCTGCTCTAAAATGACAATAAGTGAACTTGCAATGTACCACAATTATGCGCACTTCAATAGAAACCGATAAATTGAATCTTATCACATAGCCATTGAGTCTTGCCACGTGATGATGTTCAGAGTTTGACATTACTGGACGCCGCTATAGTTTAAACTCTAGTTATGTAACTGCGTTACTTAGATCCTTAAATGCAAAGTATAAATCGACGTAATGGTGTACTGAAATATTTACATAGTATAAATTTGAATAATCATTAAAAGTAACTATTTTTAACTGAAACTGATTTGTGGATTGCCCATTTATTTCTCAACGACACATTGCATAGCTATAATACATATTACATGATTGTAATACAATACACCTGTTATCGTATTACAGTCTTTTACTAAATACGGTATGAGAGCAACTTTTTTGCAATTTAACTTTTATTGCTAGAAGGTATATATATATATATATAAGATGAAAGATTTTAATCGAAAACTATGCATAAACTACTGAATGTACCAAAAACCCCATCTTTAGCATATCTGTTACAAATGAGTAACTATAGAGTATAGACCAAGACTAAGGATAAAAATAGAAAGTAACATATCACTACAATGGAAAGGGGGATGAGAAGAATATTAGGATACAAAAATCACAATTAAAAAGTATATAAATATAAATAAAAATAAAAATCAAACACGGCAAAAATGAGAAAAGGCAATAATAATTAGCTCAAGATAAAAGATTAAGATACAGAGAACAATCAATTGAAACTACACAAAAAATGGCGGTTAGTTCAAAATTGCATTCTCATCAGGACAGCCATACAATTCGAATTAAAACCGATAGAATAGCCAGTTTCTGACAATGGCGATAGTATGTAACTATAGACACCATTGGAACTGTCTACTGGCTAGTGGAAGGAGAAAAATAATATATATATGTAAATATAAAAGATAGATTTCTAAAGAAAAATATTGAAATGAATTTTAGTGTACTTGCGCACAGCAGCATAAAACACTAAAAATATATAAAGGGTTAATATGTAAAAATAAAAATGGAAATAAAAATGAAGAAGGAAGGCAACGTAAAGTGCTTACACAATGGCGGTAAGGGGTAGTGACCTTACTCCCCAGTTATCAACATGCATGTCTTTAATGCCGCGGCATGCACTCCTGGACGCCAGCACTGACTGTAGCCAACCTCCGGAGTGACAATCAAAATTATCACATGACCTTTTATAAAGGAAAGTGATATTAAAAAGTATTGGTCCAAGCCTCAGAGACAGCTAAGTTCATGCCTATGCTTCCTCTTTATAACATCAAAATAATCATATTCAGCAGTTTAGATGTTTGTGATGTCATTACTCTCAAAGATGTCAGAAATCAATGTTCATAATGACCTCAAATATTCACACAAACTCAACCCATATTTTTCATTTTTTCCGTAGTAATTTTTGATGTAATGGATCATAAATTGCATTGGATATCTTTGCTTGAATGCCTGTTGTAAGAATTTTTTGTCACTTTCCAATTTGGTGACGTCATTTCTTACAATTCTTTTTGTTCTCGCTAGACCACCAATAAATGCATTCCTAAATATATTCAAGTGTAATTTATTATGGCTGAAATCAAAAATATATAGAAATCAACAAATATAGATCTCTGGTTAAGATAGTTAGAGAAAAAAACTACCTATATAACGGTCTGAATTTCTATAAGCAAATTAAAGGCATCCCCATGGGTGGGGGATGCTCGTCAATTTTAGCAGACATCTATCTTGATCAATTTGAAGAAATGTCCCATATTAGCAATGAAACAATTTACATACGTTACGTTGATGATTTGTTAATAGGTTATGAAAACGAAAGTTTTCAAATGAATTTTGAATTTTATCACTCAAATTAAATATTGGAAGAAAATCCACCAACCCAGAATAATGTCGTAAATTTTTTAGATCTCAGTATTGATTTCAGCCATAATAAATTGTCATTCCATATATATGATAAAAGAATAACTTATAATATTCCTACAACAGGAATCATACAGTGGACATCTAATTTATACTTGAATATATTTAGGAATGTATTTATTGGTGGTCTAGCGAGAACAAAAAGAATTGTAAGAAGTGACGTCACCAGATTGGAAAGTGACAAAAAATTCTTACAACATGCATTCAAGCAAAGATATCCAATGCAATTTATGATCCATTACATCCATCAAAAATTACTACGGAAAAAATGAAAAATATGGGTTGAGTTTGTGTGAATATTTGAGGTCATTATGAACATTGATTATACGTCTTTGAGAGTAATGGCATCACAAACATCTAAACTGCTGAATATGATTATTTTGATGTTATAAAGAGGAAGCATAGACATGGACTTGGCTGTCTCTGAGGCTTGGACCAATACTTTTTAATATCACTTTCCTTTATAAAAGGTCTTGTGATAATTTTGATTATCACTCCGGAGGTTGGCTACAGTCAGTGCTGGCGTCCAGGAGTGCATGCCGCGGCATTAAAGACATGCATGTTGATAACTGGGGAGTAAGGTCACTACCCTTTACCGCCATTGTGTAAGCACTTTACGTTGCCTTCCTTCTTCATTTTTATTTCCATTTTTATTTTACATATTAACCCTTTATATATATATATATATATATATATATATTATACAAAAATATTTCACATAATTTAATTTACTGCTTCATAACTCCATTTTTGCACATAGAATTATTTTTCCACAACCAACAGTTCAAAAGATCTTCCGCTGTTCAATTTTTTCTTTCCTTATATACATAATATATAAGGAAAGTATTGTGACGGGGTCGAAAATTCGAATTCGAGTTTTCGACGGGAGAGCACGTTTCAAGCATCCCTGATCACGAATCAAACATTTTTGAAGTGATGTCTGTGTGTGTGTGTGTGTGTGTGTGTGTGTGTGTGTGTGTGTGTCAGTGAGCCTGTGGAGACGATAACTGACGAACGAATGGACCGATTCGAACCAAATTTAGTACAAAAATCACAATCCATAAACACTGGAAGCCTGTTGTTTTTATACGTAATCGAATGTTCAGAACCCCCCTAAATTTTCGAATGAAATTTTGAAAAAATCGTCAAAAAATCAAAACCGCTAATAAAATTACGCAAATAGACATTTCTTATGTAATTTTTCATTAGAAAGCGATTGGCATAAATTTTAAAACGCTAACATGAACCGTTCTCGAGATATTGTACATTTTTCAAAAAAATTATGAAAAAGTCACATAAAAAAAAAATTCCTATTGAGAAACATGTTCCCTTTTCATATGTAATGCCATGTGATAAATTGAGTGACATCATTCTCGTGGATCTAGCTCGTTCCATTCATGAAAAAATATTCTTTGAATAATACTTTTGTATTTGAACGCCAATAGTCATTTATCTGCTGTAAGAATAAATTTTTTCTTAGTGCATAACGCTTGGCGAGATTTTGGCGACGAATTTGGCGGAATGTCGCCAACTTGGCGACTTTTTTGAAATGTTGCCAAATTAATGAAAATCTCGCCAAATGGATAAAAATGATGCTAAATCAATGAAAATGACGACTAATTGTCGAAAATTCAATATCTTGGAAAGAATATTAGTATCTACTATAAGAAAAACCTATTTTTTTACTGTAAAAGTAGTAAATTCATTACATTATATAAGGAAAGTCATGTGTTGCCCACATCAGATTTTTTTTTAAAACATCTTGTATATGTAGTGAAAATAACAATCAAACAAACAAATGTGTTGGTTAAATTAATATTTCATGATATAGTATAGTTTAAATTTCTTGTAGTCCTTTTCCCTCACCGCGAAAAGTGTCCAGGTTTTAATGATAAATTAATTTTATGGCCATCTTGTGTGCAGAAGCTATACGCAATTAGAAACTTATTGTTTCAATTCATTTAATTATGCCTAGAAGCTCGATTCAGTCCAATCTGCATATGAGTGCCATTATTAATTTACTTTCAGTCCGAGCTTAGTATTTTGACGTGTATATCATCAATGGTCATGGCATCTTATATAGTAGGATTTTATAATATACAAAATAATTTCAATTTTTTAATATTTTTAACTTCTTTTCCTTCGAAAAACTGAAAAGTTTGTCCAAGCTCTTGCTTACTTTCACTCAAAGTATAAAATATAGATAAAAACGGTAAGCCACCAAAATGTTTTGTTGAAAATTTAGTTTCTTAATCAATAATTTGTTTATTCAAAGCTTTTATAGTTTTTGAGCAATCGTCTTGTTTGAAAATTTTCCGCTTTTAAAGTTTGTAATGTTCATATCTTGAAAACTAAAAGTACTAGCTATTAACGGTAGGTTTGTAATTTGTAGCACTTTAAAAATCTTACAAGGATATATAATTGAATTTCAAATCCGGTTTTTAGTTTTTGAAGTACAGTGGTTGTAATTTCGATATTTTAATATATTTAACCATTGAAAAAATGGTTCTAATTTCCATATTACTATCCTTATATACAATAATGTATAAGGAAAGTATTGTGACGGAGTCGAAAATTCGAATTCGAGTTTTCGACGGGAGAGCATGTTTCAAGCATCCCTGATCACGAATCGATTATTTTTGAAGTGATGTCTGTGTGTGTGTGTGAGTGTGTGTGTAAAAGACCCAGACCGTCCGACTCGTCCTGAGGATTTGAGTATCTATTTGGACGGCCGGTGTGTGTGTGTGTGTGTGTCAGTGAGCCTGTGGAGACGATAGCTGACGAAGGAATGGACCGATTGGAACAAAATTTGGTACAAAAATTACAATCCGTAACCACTGGAAGCTTATTGTTTTTATACGCAATCGAATGCTCAGAACCCCCTAAATTTTCGAGTGAAATTTTGAAAAAATCGTCAAAAAATCAAAACCTCTAATAAAGTTACGCAAATAGATATTTCTTATGTAATTTTTCATCAGAAAACGATTGCCATAAATTTCAGAACGCTAACATGAACCGTTCTCGAGATAATGCATATTTTTAAAAGAATTATCAAAAAGTCATATAAAATAAAAAAAAATATTTCCTATTGAGAAACATGTTCACTTTTCATATGTAATACCATGCGATAAATTGGGGACATCATTCTCGTGGATCTAGCTCGTTCCATTCATGAAAAAAGATACTTTGAGTAATACTTTTGCATTTGAACGCCAATAGTCATTTATCTGCTGTAAGAATAACTTATTTCTCCATCCATAATGCTTGGCGTGATTTTGGCGGCGAATTTGGTGGAATATCGCCAACTTGGCGACTTTTTTAAATGTTGCTAAATTAAAGAAAAATTCGCCAAATGGATAAAAATGACGCTAAATCAATGAAAATGACGACTCATTGATGAAAATTTAATATCTTGGAAAGAATATAAATATCTACTATAAAAATAATCTATTTTTTTTTTACTGTAAAAGTAGTAAATTCATTGAATTACATAAGGAAAGTCATGTGCTGCCCACATCAGATTTTTTCTTATTGCTATGAAGAGTAAGCGAGCATTTGTTTACGAGCCCTACAAGAATTATATTTGAAACTATTGGAATTTTATTTTACAAACCGTTATTCGCGCAAAACCTTTTCGGCTCCATGGGATTAGAGCCACTGACGAATATTTTTATTCCATGATTTGCTTTTTTGAAAACCGTTTGATACAGATATTTAATTGGCGAATATTTCCCTCTTCAGATTATATACATATATAATGAAAGCAGAAAATTTTGCATATTGAGACGCTAAAGGGGTAAAGTTAGTAACTTCTTCCTGTTATACCGATGAACGCTAGCTGACTATAAGAACCAGCCTAGCTAGAGGGTGATCTTTAAACTAATATCGAGCTTCTACTGCAGATAATAGCACTCATCACAAATTTAGCGCTTTTTATTCACTTAATATCTTCAATGATGACAAGAAACCTTACTATGTGCCACAATTTTGTGCATGCCGACATGTGACGTGCTTAGTTAAATATAATTTTGTTGCTGATTGGATTTAGCGGTCGTCAGGACTTGGTGAGCATATTCGTAGGTTCCGAAATGCTTTATTTAACTGGATTCTATTGTTTTTTTTCATTGTCGAATTTGTAGCCACCTATACAGTAGAACTGCTTTTCAATATAATGCACGAATAAGCGAACAACACTGTATAGATTGTAGTTCTGGAATGTCATTATTGTCACTTGAAAAATTTCAGAACTCCATGAAAAATTCTAACGGAGCTGATATGGAGTATATATACAGTTTATATTTCTAAAATCTTGTGTACATTGAGATTTTCGTGAACGAAATATTTCCTGTAATCACACTTTGTGAAGAAACAAACGGGTACACTGCGCAACCTGGTAGTTCTGAAATGTCACTATTGCCACTCGGAAAATTTCAGGAACCTAAAATTCTAATGGAGCTGATTTGGAGTACATAGAGTTTGTGTTCCTAAAATCTTGCCTACCTTGAGATTTTCGAGAACGAAATATTTTATTCAGTCACACTCTGAAAAGAAACAAACGGGTTTTTGCTGGACGGAGGTTGGCGTTGTCTCATTTTTCAGGTTGTGTTTTCTTTGTATTTCCATATACAATCTCGTTCTGGTATCTATAGGAAAGGGGAAAATTTCATTGCCTAGTGTGGATCCTTAGAAGGATGGAATTATTTCATCCTCCTAGGTGTAATAAAGACATGGACTCACAACAAATTCAGGAAAAGCAGAATTTTGGCGCATGACTAGTACTTACTAAAAAATATATTTTCCCTAAATTTCCCTAAAATTCCACGCTTGCTTTCCACCCCATTCCTCTTTGAAGTATCAAATTGAAGCTAGGGATTCATTATATTTCTCCTGAATAATTTTATTTCTCCCTCGTACAATGATGCAGTTGGTTTTAAATTACTTCAAATATAATGAAAAAAAAATTTAATGCATTTTGTACATGTATTTTGTTTGTTTCTTGTAAATTTCATAAATATACCTATTTTGTAATGGATTTATCTAACTTCTTGTGTTTTAATAATGACTTTTAAAACCTAAAAAAATTTCATCTAAATTTATATTACATTAAAGTAAATTTTACGAGTTTTAAATTGATATATAATAATTCTTCATTGTACTTAAAATTGAGCATCAGGTGACGTAATTGTTGGACACCGTCTTGAGCGTCGCATTGTTGAGGAAGGATTTCGTATGTACTATAAATTTGATATTGTACTTCTCCTTGTAAGTTATGGTTTACGAGAAAAAGGTCCATTTGTCGATAATTTAACTTCTGAGGTAACGTGGAATCTAGCAATTATACAGGCAACTATAAATTTTTAGTTTTTAGTGGATTAAAGTAGTCGCTACGTTTCAAATATGAGAAGTATTTTCATTATGCTCTACGTGTTGCCAATTCCAAGAAATAAGTTTTTTTCTATCAGCCCCAAAATGTGTCCAAACTAATTTTCTCTATTTTAATATTCTTGCTTGAGTAATAATACAAAATTTGCAAAATAAGTTGCAACTATCGTAAGCCGATGTGGTTATTCGTTAAAATCAGCTTGGAAAGCTATGCTTAAGAAGGTCCTAAACTCAATTTTGAAAATTTCCGACGACTGGCCACTTTTCTTGTAAACCATCACATGTAATTAATCTTCTCTTGTTTCTGTAATTTGTAAGAAACTCAGATTTCTGAAAAACCAAGCTGAGGTTTGAACGATACTATTATATATATTGTGATTTTTCGTTTATTTCCATAGCTATGAATATTTGTCATATGAATTTAATAGACATTTTAGATTATTTAGATTTTTCAAATAATTACATTGTAACAAGCTGTAATTTAAAAATCTTTTCGATTACTTAAAACTATCTACCATAGCATATTCTACTTTAAAGTCATTATTTTTAGTGTACAATATCAGCACATAGAGGTGCAAAGAAAACCTGATCGGCAACAACTACATGAATGAGCACAAGCAGCTTTATAATTGCAAGAAATAATTAATGAAAATTCTTTTGGTGATACCGGACAGATTGTTGGAATTTATTTTAAATTGCCATCTTCATTTGTCCATACCCATTCAGTAGATAACAGTTTTATTTCCTAAGTAAATTTGAATTTGGTAATATATTTGAATTTGGTAATATATAATATAAGAGATGTTGTTCAACAGCATTTTTTGTGGGTGGAAGTCTAAACAAATTGAAGGTTGATTTTAGTGAAAGTTTGGTAATCAGTTTCTGAAAGAGGAAGTAGCGTGCTTCACTTATATTTTCACATTGGTTTAATCTATACAGATTGAGAATGAAACCGTTCTTTTAATAGCATTATCCTGTAGGAAGACTTTTACCTACGTTCTAGCATTTTGTGAAGACTGAACGAGATTTACTGCTTTAATTTTCCCAACACCATACAGAGGGATGGTTGTTGTTGAGACCCAGACCGTCCGACCTACCAGAAAGGTGTAAGGTAACTGTTTGGACGGCCGGGAAGTGCCACCCAATTTAGACTGGAACCCAGTGGGGGAATACAGAGAGATGGTGTCACATCTAGTAACACCATGAGTGAATAAAAACAGCTTGCAAATGTTTCTGTAGGTGCACACAAGTTTGTCAATACTGTACATGATAGATAATTTGGCAGAATTAGGGGATGGTTTAAAGAAATATAGAGATGAAACTCTTTCTAGCGCTAATGTCAAAAGCAAAATCAACAAATCAGTATATCCGGGCCAACAGCAACGTTGTAATGCGATTTAATTTTGTTTAATGCTAAGCTGCAATATCGGAATCGGTATTTGACTCAACTATCAAAACGTCAATGTTTTTCTTCAACAAGTGTTGTGATAATAATGTTACTATGCTCTTGTTTTTTAAATTTGTGAGAAACAGTGCAATGCATTCTGTGTTTTCAGAATCAGCTGCAGTTATCTTGGCTGTGCTCTTCTTAACTGTTCTCGTTTTGCCACGATAACCATCAAAAACTACATTGGTGTTTAAACCATACCTTTCAGATATATTTGAAGTGTATTCGTCAATAATGCATTTATATGTACAATCTCTGGGCCATAAGACATACCCTTCTTAAAGAAGCGCTGTATGACTGTCACAGGTACATATAATTATATTATATATCTGAATTTATTCAAATTTTATTTGATAGATTGCGTCACGACCATGTCTTTCCTGTGCAGTTTTATTTTACTGGAATTCAGTCCTTTCATTTTTAACACTTTACAACATAGTTGAAAAGTGTTTATAACTTTATTCATTCTGTCTGTCTGTTTGTCCGTTCGCACAATCACTGCCGTAAAACTGACTTTATCAAAATGAAATTTCAGTATGTTGTTCAGACGGTCTGTAGGATCTCTGGAAATATAAATGAATAATATCACCCAATTAGTTATGGACTCAAATCTGGTTGAAAAAGTGAAATACATTGAACCCTATGGGACCTAATTTTTCAAACGTATTTTAGGCGAATTTAAAATTCACAAATTGCTTCGAAAGTTTTAGGAAATATTCAAATTATTCCACAAAAAGTGTGAAAAAAATTTCAGCAAAATATATTCGGTAGTTTTTAAAATTAAAATTAAAATAATTACACCCATATTATATGAAGAGATCACGCGACCCACTTCAAACTAAAGTATGGCATCCATCTCGTATCAAAATCGTGATTTTTAAAGTTCCTTTTAATTTATATTTAGCGTTGTATCCGTCCTAAAATCGCTTTATTTTTGTTTAATTTCTATGCATCTATATTTTGAAACAATGCAATTACAATATATTTGAATTTAAATGATCATCAAACTTTAATTATTTCTACAGCGAAGCCTAATTTTCACTTATGGAGAATATAAACATATTAGGATGTGGGATGTGTTGTTTAAGAATTGCTGAATTTCTTTAACGCGAAATTATTTAGCTCTGAAATCTGCAATGTAACTGAAAGGAATGAAAGATTCATTGATTTTATATAGAGAAGCAGACGATTTTAAAGAAGACTTTTTCGACGAAGTTTTAAGCATAGAGTTAAACTGCTTTAACCTCCATGGTTTTAAGTTTTAAAATAGAATAAATTATTGTAGTATTGTGATGAATGAAAGGAATGTAATAAAAGTGAATGAATGAAATATTTACGGCTTTTACAGAGAGCCAGGCAATTTACATTTCAACGACGTCATTTGAATAAAGTTCATTTTTTTCGATGGAGTTTTGAGTTTTCAAATATAATAAATTATTGTAGTATTATGATAAATTTAAAAATATTACCGCTGAATGTATCGCATTTTAGAGATATTTAAACCAGGCTATTTATATTTCATTGACGTCATTCGCATAAAGTCCATTTTTTTCGATGAAGTTTTAAGTTTTCAAATTTAATAAATTAATGTAGTATCATGATAATTTAAAAAATATTACCGCTGAATGTATCGCATTTTAGAGATGTTTAAATAAAATTGCATTGCAGTTGAAAAGTGTTTCATAATCAATGCTTTATGCAAGATTGATCTTTCATGTTTCATTTCTGCAAGACCTATTTCAAAAGCAGTGTCACAATTTACTGGCTACTAAACATGAAGTCAAACACAGTAGCTCACTTGACATCGGAGCAAAGGGATTGTGCTGGTTTAACCACCACACGAACTTCGTAAGATCATTGTCATCCATTGCTTTACGACTTTCTCACAGTTTTATATGCTATCCGTTGAAGCATATAAAACTGCGAGAATATAAAACTGGAGCATATAAAACTGTGGTCAATGAAGATCTCAAGAATTCTGACAATGTTTCATTTATATCTAAAATAGTAGGCGCACCATAGATCAACACGAGTCAGTCCACCTACAAATTTCATCACCCGCATCCGTGACTGGCCAAATACACATATTAGTTCAAACTGCAGACCAAGAGGAATTTTTCCTTATTATTGTAAAAATCCATTTTTCTTTTCAATAGATCATATTTCTCATCTGTTATCTTGAACTTCAATTTAAACATTTGCTGAATTTATAATTGAGCTGCTTTTGCATGAAGGTACTCAGCGGCATGGAAATAAGGGAGCATAGCTGCAGTGTCTGTTGAAATCATGTTAAGGGGACGGTGGACTTTGAAATGAGCAAAAATCGACTAAAAACAGTTTTAATATATAACATTATTTTACACATTCAAACTTTTGTTTACGGGTGGGACAGCGTCTATCCCAAACGAAGAACCTCCCCCAAAACACAGGTATTTGACATACCCTATCCCAAACAGTTCGATCCCCCTTTGCAGGCATTGGCGTCCATTAGGGAAATCGCCGACAGAAACGTTGCACGCAAACGTTGCACGCGACGCTGTCCCACCCGTAAGAAAAAGGTTGAATGCATTTCTTTCGAAACGGAATTTTCAAAGGTTTTACATTTTTAAAATGCTCCATGCGTCTTAATTTTTGTCTGAGATGCACGAAATTTGGCAAGAACACACCTCTCATACTTTTTAAGGAAACTGGGTATGCATTTCATAATTGAACTTTATTAAGGTAATTAAAAGTGAATAAGAACCTAATTCAATAATGAAAATTAAGTTTTAATGCAAAAAAATATGTTTAAAAAATTAACTTTCTAAGGGATTTGAAAATGAATACCCAAATTTGTTCATAATGTGTTTTTGAGTGATCGTAATGTAAAATAAATCAAAAATGTGAAAAAATGCCACGCAAGGAGCATTTTCAAATGTTCGTTAAAAAAAAATAAATTAAAAAAAATAGAAAATTATAACAAAATTGAAAAAAAAATTAATGGTATTGTATATAGTAATGTTAAGAGAAATATTTATATAAATTTTCACGTTTCTAAGTCAATAAATAAATAAAAAAAATTTCAACGTCCACCATCCCCTTAAAACGCCGCCGGACTAGCGCACATTATTTTTCCCTAGGACCGCATTGGTCCGGACAAAAACAACCAGTGGGCTGTAAAAGAGCCGCCAAAGGGTTGGATGCTTTCTGTTAATATTATTTTGAGAGAAAAGGAGATCTTGAGTTAAAAGACAACAAATTTGGCTTTATTTTTACTTTCCCTGCAATACATGGTAATGTATAGGGAAAGTATTGGAATCATGACGAAAACAGCAACTCGAGTTTTCGACGGATCTACACGTTTCGAGACCTCTAGAACACGAAAAAACCATTTTTAACGTGACGTCTGTGTGTGTGTGTGTCTGTCTGTCTGTCTGTCTGTCTGTGCAATGTATGTATCCACTCTCACTCAAAAACTAATGGACCGAATTTCATAAAATTTGCTAGGTAAGTCGCTTGGGTATGACCCTAGTGCTGATTAGTTTTTGGTACGATTCGTAAAAACAGAACCCGCCTTTGTTTGTGAAATGGCCCGTAAAAATTTAATTTATCCACTCTAGCTAAAATACTAATTGACCAAATTTCACAAAATTTGGTAGATAAGTTACTTGCACGATACTCTGGTGCTGATTAGATTTTGGTATTAATCGGAAAAGAACAAAATGCCTTTTTTTACGAAATGGCCCGCAAAAATGTCATGTATCCACTCTAACAAAAATATTAATTGACCAAATTTCACAAAATTTTATAGATAAGTTACTTGGGGGATACTCTGGTGCTGATTAGATTTTGGCATTATTCAGAATAGAAAAACCTGCCTTTTTTTACGAAATGGCCCTCAAAAATCTCAAAATCTAAAAGAAGCAAAAAAGCTACGTACGTTCAAATATATCAATTAAATGCTTGTTTGATACGTAATTTTTGATGAGGAAAATAATAAAAACAACTCTATTACTCTAGGACTAACCATTCTCGAGATATTTGAGATTTTTTGAATTTAGTTATGCCACTTTTAGAAAAATGTCTAATTACCAAATAAAAACAGAAATTGAATTAAAAATGCAAACTTAGTGTTATTTTTTGCAATTAAACTCAATTTAATGAATTATTAAAGAAAAAAAAATATGAATTTGAGTCTGCAGGGAAAGTCATGTGCTGCCCACATCAGATTTTTACTTTCCCTGCAATGCATGGTAATGTATAGGGAAAGTATTGGATTCGTGCCGAAAATCGCAACTCGAGTTTTCGACGGATCTACACGTTTCGAGACCTCTAGAATACGAAAAAACTATTTTTAGTGTGACGTCTGTGTGTGTGTCTGTCTGTGCAGATATTGTATCCACTCTAACTAAAAAACTAATGGACCAAATTTTATAAAATTTGGTAGATAAGTCACTTGTGGGCGAATCTGGTGCTGATTAGTTTTGGGTACGATCCGGAATAAAAGAACCCGCTTTTTTTTAGAAATGGCCCGCAAAAGCTTGTATCCACTCTAAATGAAAAACTAATGGTCCGAATTTCACAAAATTCGAAAGATGAGTCACTTGTGGGTTACCCTGGTGCTGATTAGATTTTGGTACGATTCGGAAAAAAATAATCTGCCTTTTTTTGCAAAATGGCCCGCAAAAATCGTCAAAATCTAAACTAAAGAACTAGGTATACTCAAATATATCTATTAAATGCTCGTTTAATACGTAATTTTTAACGACGAAAAGAATAAGACCAACCCCATTACACTAGGACTAGCCGTTCTCGAGATATTTTAGTTTTTCGTATTTTCTCTACGCCACCTTTGAAAATAAGTCCGGTTACCGAATGAGAACGAAAATTGAATTAAAAGTGAAATAAATTTAATTAAAATAAAGAGAACGTGGATATAAGTCTGCAGGGAAAGTCATGTGCTGCCCACATCAGATTTTTAAGTCTTAGTGGTCAAAATACACATAGGTGAACCAAGAATTGGGCCCCATGCGGCTTTAAACGTTTTAGTGAAAACATTGGCTTTGAAGAAAATGTGGGTTTTGATACCGGACTCGCACAAAAATTATGGAACAATTGTCAAATCAAATAATTTGCGTGGAAACTGTTTATTATATCGAAGAACGAACTTCTCACCAAACTGTTAACTTCATTCTTTGCAGTATCTACAAGAGAAGTTGGAAATGAAAGGGTAATATCCTTATTTACCGTGGGACATTTCTTACCATTGGAGTTGCACACTATACACGGTTTTAAAGCTTAGAATATTCTGAGTATTTGTAAATTATGGAACAATTGTCAAATCAAATAATTTGCGTGGAAACTGTTTATTATATCGAAGAACGAACTTCTCACCAAACTGTTAACTCCATTCTTTGCAGTATCTACAAGAGAAGTTGGAAATGAAAGGGTAATATCCTTATTTACCGTGGGACTTTTCTTACCATTGGAGTTGCACACTATACATGGTTTTAAAGCTTAGAATATTCTGAGTATTTGTAAATTATGGAACAATTGTCAAATCAAATAATTTGCGTGGAAACTGTTTATTATATCGAAGAACGAACTTCTCACCAAACTGTTAACTTCATTCTTTGCAGTATCTACAAGAGAAGTTGGAAATGAAAGGGTAATATCCTTATTTACCGTGGGACTTTTCTTACCATTGGAGTTGCACACTATACATGGTTTTAAAGCTTAGAATATTCTGAGTATTTGTAAATTATGGAACAATTGTCAAATCAAATAATTTGCGTGGAAACTGTTTATTATATCGAAGAACGAACTTCTCACCAAACTGTTAACTTCATTCTTTGCAGTATCTACAAGAGAAGTTGGAAATGAAAGGGTAATATCCTTATTTACCGTGGGACTTTTCTTACCTTTGGAGTTGCACACTATACATGGTTTTAAAGCTTAGAATATTCTGAGTATTTGTAAATTATGGAACAATTGTCAAATCAAATAATTTGCGTGGAAACTGTTTATTATATCGAAGAACGAACTTCTCACCAAACTGTTAACTTCATTCTTTGCAGTATCTACAAGAGAAGTTGGAAATGAAAGGGTAATATCCTTATTTACCGTGGGACTTTTCTTACCATTGGAGTTGCACACTATACATGGTTTTAAAGCTTAGAATATTCTGAGTATTTGTAAATTATGGAACAATTGTCAAATCAAATAATTTGCGTGGAAACTGTTTATTATATCGAAGAACGAACTTCTCACCAAACTGTTAACTTCATTCTTTGCAGTATCTACAAGAGAAGTTGGAAATGAAAGGGTAATATCCTTATTTACCGTGGGACTTTTCTTACCATTGGAGTTGCACACTATACATGGTTTTAAAGCTTAGAATATTCTGAGTATTTGTAAATTATGGAACAATTGTCAAATCAAATAATTTGCGTGGAAACTGTTTATTATATCGAAGAACGAACTTCTCACCAAACTGTTAACTTCATTCTTTGCAGTATCTACAAGAGAAGTTGGAAATGAAAGGGTAATATCCTTATTTACCGTGGGACTTTTCTTACCATTGGAGTTGCACACTATACATGGTTTTAAAGCTTAGAATATTCTGAGTATTTGTAAATTATGGAACAATTGTCAAATCAAATAATTTGCGTGGAAACTGTTTATTATATCGAAGAACGAACTTCTCACCAAACTGTTAACTTCATTCTTTGCAGTATCTACAAGAGAAGTTGGAAATGAAAGGGTAATATCCTTATTTACCGTGGGACTTTTCTTACCATTGGAGTTGCACACTATACATGGTTTTAAAGCTTAGAATATTCTGAGTATTTGTAAATTATGGAACAATTGTCAAATCAAATAATTTGCGTGGAAACTGTTTATTATATCGAAGAACGAACTTCTCACCAAACTGTTAACTTCATTCTTTGCAGTATCTACAAGAGAAGTTGGAAATGAAAGGGTAATATCCTTATTTACCGTGGGACTTTTCTTACCATTGGAGTTGCACACTATACATGGTTTTAAAGCTTAGAATATTCTGAGTATTTGTAAATTATGGAACAATTGTCAAATCAAATAATTTGCGTGGAAACTGTTTATTATATCGAAGAACGAACTTCTCACCAAACTGTTAACTTCATTCTTTGCAGTATCTACAAGAGAAGTTGGAAATGAAAGGGTAATATCCTTATTTACCGTGGGACTTTTCTTACCATTGGAGTTGCACACTATACATGGTTTTAAAGCTTAGAATATTCTGAGTATTTGTAAATTATGGAACAATTGTCAAATCAAATAATTTGCGTGGAAACTGTTTATTATATCGAAGAACGAACTTCTCACCAAACTGTTAACTTCATTCTTTGCAGTATCTACAAGAGAAGTTGGAAATGAAAGGGTAATATCCTTATTTACCGTGGGACTTTTCTTACCATTGGAGTTGCACACTATACATGGTTTTAAAGCTTAGAATATTCTGAGTATTTGTAAATTATGGAACAATTGTCAAATCAAATAATTTGCGTGGAAACTGTTTATTATATCGAAGAACGAACTTCTCACCAAACTGTTAACTTCATTCTTTGCAGTATCTACAAGAGAAGTTGGAAATGAAAGGGTAATATCCTTATTTACCGTGGGACTTTTCTTACCATTGGAGTTGCACACTATACATGGTTTTAAAGCTTAGAATATTCTGAGTATTTGTAAATTATGGAACAATTGTCAAATCAAATAATTTGCGTGGAAACTGTTTATTATATCGAAGAACGAACTTCTCACCAAACTGTTAACTTCATTCTTTGCAGTATCTACAAGAGAAGTTGGAAATGAAAGGGTAATATCCTTATTTACCGTGGGACTTTTCTTACCATTGGAGTTGCACACTATACATGGTTTTAAAGCTTAGAATATTCTGAGTATTTGTAAATTATGGAACAATTGTCAAATCAAATAATTTGCGTGGAAACTGTTTATTATATCGAAGAACGAACTTCTCACCAAACTGTTAACTTCATTCTTTGCAGTATCTACAAGAGAAGTTGGAAATGAAAGGGTAATATCCTTATTTACCGTGGGACTTTTCTTACCATTGGAGTTGCACACTATACATGGTTTTAAAGCTTAGAATATTCTGAGTATTTGTAAATTATGGAACAATTGTCAAATCAAATAATTTGCGTGGAAACTGTTTATTATATCGAAGAACGAACTTCTCACCAAACTGTTAACTTCATTCTTTGCAGTATCTACAAGAGAAGTTGGAAATGAAAGGGTAATATCCTTATTTACCGTGGGACTTTTCTTACCATTGGAGTTGCACACTATACATGGTTTTAAAGCTTAGAATATTCTGAGTATTTGTAAATTATGGAACAATTGTCAAATCAAATAATTTGCGTGGAAACTGTTTATTATATCGAAGAACGAACTTCTCACCAAACTGTTAACTTCATTCTTTGCAGTATCTACAAGAGAAGTTGGAAATGAAAGGGTAATATCCTTATTTACCGTGGGACTTTTCTTACCATTGGAGTTGCACACTATACATGGTTTTAAAGCTTAGAATATTCTGAGTATTTGTAAATTATGGAACAATTGTCAAATCAAATAATTTGCGTGGAAACTGTTTATTATATCGAAGAACGAACTTCTCACCAAACTGTTAACTTCATTCTTTGCAGTATCTACAAGAGAAGTTGGAAATGAAAGGGTAATATCCTTATTTACCGTGGGACTTTTCTTACCATTGGAGTTGCACACTATACATGGTTTTAAAGCTTAGAATATTCTGAGTATTTGTAAATTATGGAACAATTGTCAAATCAAATAATTTGCGTGGAAACTGTTTATTATATCGAAGAACGAACTTCTCACCAAACTGTTAACTTCATTCTTTGCAGTATCTACAAGAGAAGTTGGAAATGAAAGGGTAATATCCTTATTTACCGTGGGACTTTTCTTACCATTGGAGTTGCACACTATACATGGTTTTAAAGCTTAGAATATTCTGAGTATTTGTAAATTATGGAACAATTGTCAAATCAAATAATTTGCGTGGAAACTGTTTATTATATCGAAGAACGAACTTCTCACCAAACTGTTAACTTCATTCTTTGCAGTATCTACAAGAGAAGTTGGAAATGAAAGGGTAATATCCTTATTTACCGTGGGACTTTTCTTACCATTGGAGTTGCACACTATACATGGTTTTAAAGCTTAGAATATTCTGAGTATTTGTAAATTATGGAACAATTGTCAAATCAAATAATTTGCGTGGAAACTGTTTATTATATCGAAGAACGAACTTCTCACCAAACTGTTAACTTCATTCTTTGCAGTATCTACAAGAGAAGTTGGAAATGAAAGGGTAATATCCTTATTTACCGTGGGACTTTTCTTACCATTGGAGTTGCACACTATACATGGTTTTAAAGCTTAGAATATTCTGAGTATTTGTAAATTATGGAACAATTGTCAAATCAAATAATTTGCGTGGAAACTGTTTATTATATCGAAGAACGAACTTCTCACCAAACTGTTAACTTCATTCTTTGCAGTATCTACAAGAGAAGTTGGAAATGAAAGGGTAATATCCTTATTTACCGTGGGACTTTTCTTACCATTGGAGTTGCACACTATACATGGTTTTAAAGCTTAGAATATTCTGAGTATTTGTAAATTATGGAACAATTGTCAAATCAAATAATTTGCGTGGAAACTGTTTATTATATCGAAGAA
The DNA here is from genome assembly GCA_951213105.1 of Amaurobius ferox. Classification (NCBI taxonomy): domain Eukaryota; kingdom Metazoa; phylum Arthropoda; class Arachnida; order Araneae; family Amaurobiidae; genus Amaurobius; species Amaurobius ferox. The sequence goes on from OX578136.1 coordinate 151,426,973, forward strand.
CGAACTTCTCACCAAACTGTTAACTTCATTCTTTTCAGTATCTACAAGAGAAGTTGGAAATGAAAGGGTAATATCCTTATTTACCGTGGGACTTTTCTTACCATTGGAGTTGCACACTATACATGGTTTTAAAGCTTAGAATATTCTGAGTATTTGTAAATTATGGAACAATTGTCAAATCAAATAATTTGCGTGGAAACTGTTTATTATATCGAAGAACGAACTTCTCACCAAACTGTTAACTTCATTCTTTGCAGTATCTACAAGAGAAGTTGGAAATGAAAGGGTAATATCCTTATTTACCGTGGGACTTTTCTTACCATTGGAGTTGCACACTATACATGGTTTTAAAGCTTAGAATATTCTGAGTATTTGTAAATTATGGAACAATTGTCAAATCAAATAATTTGCGTGGAAACTGTTTATTATATCGAAGAACGAACTTCTCACCAAACTGTTAACTCCATTCTTTGCAGTATCTACAAGAGAAGTTGGAAATGAAAGGGTAATATCCTTATTTACCGTGGGACTTTTCTTACCATTGGAGTTGCACACTATACATGGTTTTAAAGCTTAGAATATTCTGAGTATTTGTAAATTATGGAACAATTGTCAAATCAAATAATTTGCGTGGAAACTGTTTATTATATCGAAGAACGAACTTCTCACCAAACTGTTAACTTCATTCTTTGCAGTATCTACAAGAGAAGTTGGAAATGAAAGGGTAATATCCTTATTTACCGTGGGACTTTTCTTACCATTGGAGTTGCACACTATACATGGTTTTAAAGCTTAGAATATTCTGAGTATTTGTAAATTATGGAACAATTGTCAAATCAAATAATTTGCGTGGAAACTGTTTATTATATCGAAGAACGAACTTCTCACCAAACTGTTAACTTCATTCTTTGCAGTATCTACAAGAGAAGTTGGAAATGAAAGGGTAATATCCTTATTTACCGTGGGACTTTTCTTACCATTGGAGTTGCACACTATACATGGTTTTAAAGCTTAGAATATTCTGAGTATTTGTAAATTATGGAACAATTGTCAAATCAAATAATTTGCGTGGAAACTGTTTATTATATCGAAGAACGAACTTCTCACCAAACTGTTAACTTCATTCTTTGCAGTATCTACAAGAGAAGTTGGAAATGAATGGGTAATATCCTTATTTACCGTGGGACTTTTCTTACCATTGGAGTTGCACACTATACATGGTTTTAAAGCTTAGAATATTCTGAGTATTTGTAAATTATGGAACAATTGTCAAATCAAATAATTTGCGTGGAAACTGTTTATTATATCGAAGAACGAACTTCTCACCAAACTGTTAACTTCATTCTTTGCAGTATCTACAAGAGAAGTTGGAAATGAAAGGGTAATATCCTTATTTACCGTGGGACTTTTCTTACCATTGGAGTTGCACACTATACATGGTTTTAAAGCTTAGAATATTCTGAGTATTTGTAAATTATGGAACAATTGTCAAATCAAATAATTTGCGTGGAAACTGTTTATTATATCGAAGAACGAACTTCTCAGCAAACTGTTAACTTCATTCTTTGCAGTATCTACAAGAGAAGTTGGAAATGAAAGGGTAATATCCTTATTTACCGTGGGACTTTTCTTACCATTGGAGTTGCACACTATACATGGTTTTAAAGCTTAGAATATTCTGAGTATTTGTAAATTATGGAACAATTGTCAAATCAAATAATTTGCGTGGAAACTGTTTATTATATCGAAGAACGAACTTCTCACCAAACTGTTAACTTCATTCTTTACAGTATCTACAAGAGAAGTTGGAAATGAAAGGGTAATATCCTTATTTACCGTGGGACTTTTCTTACCATTGGAGTTGCACACTATACATGGTTTTAAAGCTTAGAATATTCTGAGTATTTGTACATTATGGAACAATTGTCAAATCAAATAATTTGTGTGGAAACAGTTTATTATATCGAAGAACGAACTTCTCGCCAATCTGTTAACTTCATTCTTTGCAGTATCTACAAAAGAAGTTGGAAATGAAAGGGTAATATCCTTATTTACCGTGGGACTTTTCTTACCATTGGAGTTTCTTACCATCGAGACCTCTAGAACACGAAAAAATCATTTTTAACGTGACGTCTGTGTGTGTGTGTGTCTGTCTGTCTGTCTGTGCAATGTATGTATCCACTCTCACTCAAAAACTAATGGACCGAATTTCATAAAATTTGCTAGGTAAGTCGCTTGGGTATGACCCTAGTGCTGATTAGTTTTTGGTACGATTCGTAAAAACAGAACCCGCCTTTTTTTGTGAAATGGCCCGTAAAAATTTAATTTATCCACTCTAGCTAAAATACTAATTGACCAAATTTCACAAAATTTGGTAGATAAGTTACTTGCACGATACTCTGGTGCTGATTAGATTTTGGTATTAATCGGAAAAGAACAAAATGCCTTTTTTTACGAAATGGCCCGCAAAAATGTCATGTATCCACTCTTACAAAAATATTAATTGACCAAATTTCACAAAATTTTATAGATAAGTTACTTGGGGGATACTCTGGTGCTGATTAGATTTTGGCATTATTCAGAATAGAAAAACCTGCCTTTTTTTACGAAATGGCCCTCAAAAATCTCAAAATCTAAAAGAAGCAAAAAAGCTACGTACGTTCAAATATATCAATTAAATGCTTGTTTGATACGTAATTTTTGATGAGGAAAATAATAAAAACAACTCTATTACTCTAGGACTAACCATTCTCGAGATATTTGAGATTTTTTTAATTTAGTTATGCCACTTTTAGAAAAATGTCTAATTACCAAATAAAAACAGAAATTGAATTAAAAATGCAAACTTAGTGTTATTTTTTGCAATTAAACTCAATTTAATGAATTATTAAAGAAAAAAAAAATATGAATTTGAGTCTGCAGGGAAAGTCATGTGCTGCCCACATCAGATTTTTACTTTCCCTGCAATGCATGGTAATGTATAGGGAAAGTATTGGATTCGTGCCGAAAATCGCAACTCGAGTTTTCGACGGATCTACACGTTTCGAGACCTCTAGAATACGAAAAAACTATTTTTAGTGTGACGTCTGTGTGTGTGTCTGTCTGTGCAGATATTGTATCCACTCTAACTAAAAAACTAATGGACCAAATTTTATAAAATTTGGTAGGTAAGTCACTTGTGGGCGAATCTGGTGCTGATTAGTTTTGGGTACGATCCGGAATAAAAGAACCCGCTTTTTTTTTAGAAATGGCCCGCAAAAGCTTGTATCCACTCTAACTGAAAAACTAATGGTCCGAATTTCACAAAATTCGATAGATGAGTCACTTGTGGGTTACCCTGGTGCTGATTAGATTTTGGTACGATTCGGAAAAAAATAATCTGCCTTTTTTTGCAAAATGGCCCGCAAAAATCGTCAAAATCTAAACTAAAGAACTAGGTATACTCAAATATATCTATTAAATGCTCGTTTAATACGTAATTTTTAACGACGAAAAGAATAAGACCAACCCCATTACACTAGGACTAGCCGTTCTCGAGATATTTTAGTTTTTCGTATTTTCTCTACGCCACCTTTGAAAATAAGTCCGGTTACCGAATGAGAACGAAAATTGAATTAAAAGTGAAATAAATTTAATTAAAATAAAGAGAACGTGGATATAAGTCTGCAGGGAAAGTCATGTGCTGCCCACATCAGATTTTTAAGTCTTAGTGGTCAAAATACACATAGGTGAACCAAGAATTGGGCCCCATGCGGCTTTAAACGTTTTAGTGAAAACATTGGCTTTGAAGAAAATGTGGGTTTTGATACCGGACTCGCACAAAAATTATGGAACAATTGTCAAATCAAATAATTTGCGTGGAAACTGTTTATTATATCGAAGAACGAACTTTTCACCAAACTGTTAACTTCATTATTTGCAGTATCTACAAGAGAAGTTGGAAATGAAAGGGTAATATCCTTATTTACCGTGGGACTTTTCTTACCATTGGAGTTGCACACTATACATGGTTTTAAAGCTTAGAATATTCTGAGTATTTGTAAATTATGGAACAATTGTCAAATCAAATAATTTGTGTGGAAACAGTTTATTATATCGAAGAACGAACTTCTCGCCAATCTGTTAACTTCATTCTTTGCAGTATCTACAAAAGAAGTTGGAAATGAAAGGGTAATATCCTTATTTACCGTGGGACTTTTCTTACCATTGGAGTTGCACACTATACATGGTTTTAAAGATTAGAAAATTCTGAGTATTTGTAAGCTAATTGAAGGGAAATAAATTGGCTAAAAATAATATATATCAGGCAAATAACTATACATTTTTTGTAAAAACTCTTAAATTTTGCATATTCTGCATTGGTATGAAAATATACGCATATTTAATAATGTTTAAAGAATATATACATATTCCATGAGGTATCTGAAGCAGAGTGGTACCAACCACATTATTGTCCGATGTCCAGTTCTTGAATTCTAAATTTATTTCTGAGACACTGCAATTTCAAGCTGTACGTGGGACGTGGGGGGGGGGGGGAGGGGGGAGGAGCAAGCGGGGTACAAGTGGGGACTTATGGGAAAATGCATTTCTCAACATGTACAACTTGTGTACAATAATTCAGCTTTCCCTTAATTTGTTGTGGGTTATGGTCTTTTTTTTTTGCCTTTATTGACTGAGCTAGATGTGTGTATCAAGAAGTGATTTGATTTTGTACGTTTAAGGAGACTAATCATTTAGACCAAGTATCATCCTATTTGCTATTTGCATGCGAACTTTTATGATGCAAAAAGATCCAATGTGGTAATATCTGTCTAGAATAACCCATCCTTTTCCAATAAACATCCACGTTTACTTCTTTGAATTGCCAGATCTGAAACTTTGCTCATTACTGTCATTTTCCCTTATTGTATAAAGCAATAGGGATCTTAAATATGGAGCCCCTATACCCAATATTCAGAATGAAGCAACAAACCATTAACGGAACTCGAATGCATTAGCGTAAGAATCAGTTCGTCTCTGCTCCTTGGCGAGAGAAAAAACGTCACGGCTAACGAAGCCGAAAAATCTAGTCTCTAGCATAAGAAACTCAGGCTACACCGTAAAGAAACGGGTTGAATAATCTCTATTAGGTCTACTAGTGGTATAACCAGAGGTTTTAGAGTCATGTTATGCATTGGCTGGACAATTATATTGATTATCATTGGATATGCAATATATAGCACTGTAAACTCCAATTCAAGAACCCGGATGAGCATATATGGGTCTATTATTGCCTGGTCCTTCCTGAGGACGGACAAAAGTTCGAAACTGGTCAGAGCAGCAATGTTGCCGGATGCTTGTGAAATTCGGTACACCGCGTTTAGCATATCTTTTCGTTCTCGGGCAGTCTTTTGCAAAGTGTCTGGTTATCCGAAATGCATGCGCGGCAAAACAGTCGTAATGATGATTAATGGCGGCATCAAGGTTGCAATTCTATCTTTTGCTTTCTGTTTTCGAACCCCACAGCAACTCATTTGAAGGCAATCAAGTAGAGAGAGAGAGAGAAAGACCCATTAGTAAAGGTATACCGAGAGGAATCCCCATTGGAGTCTCTGCAGTTTGTTTTTAATTGCAAATTTGAGGGGCAGATGCATCCGGTTTCTCACACCGTGAGGAACTTTTTGGCGAAAAAATGGCCACGAATACGGTGGGCTGAAAGTAGATGAGAGCAAACAAGCTTCGTGGAATGGAATTACCCACAAATATTTAAATCTTATTGCTTGGCATGTTACTGATGAACAAACTATGCAGTTACTGAAGAGCAAACAAAGTTGAATCGTTCTCAAGGTCAAAATACATTTGTATTGTCTGTAACATTTGTAGAACATAATGTTTGTAAAAAAAAATCATACCCGAAGCAAGATTCGAACCACGTTTTATCGACTGTCTAGCCGAAGATTTATCCATTGAGTTACGAAGACGGTGGACTTATCTCCATAGTTGTATTGTATTTCAGATTAAAGTGAAACTTCAGATGAACAACTTTCTAATTATCTCTGCTTTTTATACAGGCCTGTTTGTCGAAATACTTGTGAATTAGAAATGGTTTCCACAGTAGGAGGGTCCCCTGAAAAATAAAATTTAGGTCTTTTTCAGTGATGTACTGCAATAGACCAGGGATAACCCAGTTATATACAAGCATCTAACTTGCAGAGTTAAGAAGTTTCGTTACAATTGTGTTTAAAAAGTAATTATTCACTCTAAATTTATATTATGTTTTGCAGGGATAAGAAATAAACATTTTATTATAAAAAGTAAGGATATGAAAAACATATTTATAGGCAATTCAGCAATATACATTTTAGGAAAAAATTCGAAATGTTGATATACCCAAAAGTATTTACGCATTACTGTTTTATACTAATTTGTACAATTTTGAGTGCATTTTATGTAAGCCTTGATATCAATCATAGTTGAAATTCACATAAAAATGTTAAGGGGCAATAATTCATTTCTTCCAGTTACAGTGTTTAGTTACACTGTTAACTAGAGATTAACTTTAGCACGCATAATTAGACTTTTTGTAGAGCTAAAATTACATATTTTACAATTCTTGCAGTAGGATCATTGATAGTTTTGTTAGGTATACACAAATAATATCGCTATTGTCTTCTTTATTTGCATTGACGTGCAAATTATGCAGCAGCATTCAATAATTTATTAATTACTAAGAAATCAATAATTAATAATTGTTAATATTTTTTAACGCTTGGCTTCAAAGTGGTTTAATCTCTTATCAATAAAGTCAATTTTTTATTTCATACGGATGCTATCGAGAATTTCAAATATTGGGTTATTTATCAAATTTCTTGTCAATGTTGGATATCATATAGTTCATTTAAGTTGCTTGGCAAATGTATTGTCAATGTTGGTTATCATATAGGTTATTTATCATATAGGTTATTAAGTTGTGTTATTAAGTTGCCACCAGCAGCTAGCTGATTAAGATTATTTTGTGTGTAGTTTATGATTAGCTGGCACTAAAGATGAAAATCCATAGCATATTTTCAAAATGGATGTATGTGTTTTACATTTTTCTTGCGCAACGTATTACGATGTATTCTTTTGATTAATACTTTCCAAAATAAGTGAAAAGTCTTTATGACTTTGGTTATTTTGTCTGTCTCTTTGTTCGTTCGCACTATGAAATGACTTTATGAAAATTATTCGCACTTAAAATAAATTATTCGCACATAAAAATGACTTTATCAAATTGAAATTTTAATATGTTATTGAGACTCGTTTGTAGGACATTTGGGAATGAAAGTGAATAATATCACCCAATCAGTTTCGGATTTAAACCCGGTTGAAGAAATGAAGTACATTAAACCCTACGGGACCTTATTTTTTAAGTGAAGTTAAAATGCACAAATTGCTTTGAAAATTTAAGGACATATTCAAATTATCAAATAAAATGTGTAAACAAATTTTCAATAAAATATATTAGGTAGTTTTTTAAATAAAAATTGAAATTTTAATTAAACCCATGATATATAAAGAGATCACGTAACTCATTACAAAATAAAATATTGCATCCATTTTTTTCCCGCTGTGTAAAGATTGTGATCTTTAAAGATCGTTTACATTTATATTTAGTGTTGCATCGGTCTAAAACCGCTTTATTTTTGCGAATTATCTGTGTATCTAAATTCTGTGCCTACACAATTACAATATTTTTATTTTAAATAATCACTGAGCTTTGCTTATTTCTATAAAAAAGCCTACTTTTAACTCATGCAGAATGTAAACAAATCAGGCGATTATAAGGTGAGTTGCATAAGAATTGCAGAAACTTTTTCGCACAAAATTATTTAGCTCTGGAGTCTGGAATATAAGTGATATGAATGAAATATGCATTGATTTTACATAGAGAGGCATGATGATTTATATTTCAATGGCGTCATTTGAATAAAGTATATTTTGTGTATCTAGAATTGTCTTTTTCGATGAAGTCTTGAGTTTTCAAGTATAATAAATTATTATAGTACTGTGATAATTTAAAAAAATATCAGCGATGAATGTATCACATTTAGAGATGCTTGAATAAAATTGCATTTCATTTGAAAAGTGTTTCATAATCAATGCTTTATGCATGATTGATTTTCCTTGTTTATTTACATATTTAATTATTTTAATACAAGCATCCTTATGATATTGAATAAATTCTCCTTTCCGACGCTATCTTACAAAAACCTCAACACCATGATATATCCACTTGGATAAAATTTAATGTTGGGTTATCATTCAAGAGATTTGTTTGTAGATGTCTGCGTATTTGTTTTCATTTGATATCATGCTTAACGTAGCAGCGAAGCCATCTCTATATGGCTCATAATAACTTACCTGCAAAAGCGAATTGCTCCGTCATATCAACTGGGGGAAAATATCATGTTGCGTCACAGCTGATGTTCAATTATAAACATTACCCTGTCCTTTGCCAATTTAAACTATTTTGTACAATTTATTCTCTGGAACGTGAACTCCCGAGAAGGGACACCTTATTTCAAATACACTTCGCTGCTGAAAGATAATCTAACAAGGCAAAAAGAAAAAAATAAATAAATAAAATAAAAAATAAAATAAAATAAAATAATAATAATAATAATAAATAAAGAGATTTAGATAAAATTGTCAGTCTTCGCTAAACGATATAGTCCATGTTTTAAAATCCATCTATAATTTCAAATTAAAATTTTGTGACGGATGGTTTGATCGATGGTGGAGACCAATAGTTTGACTGAAAATGAAAACCGATGGTTTGAGTGAATTAAAATATATAAATTCTTGATTATTCACTCAGACATGTTCACTTCCCGAATTCAAAACTGTACACACTCTTCGCATTTACAAAATCTATTCTTAATTACTGTCCAAAGGCAAATTTGTTATAAATGCACTGTATAGCCGTTGCACGTATAATACGCGTATGGAGGGATAAAATTGAATAAAAGACATTCGTAACTTCTACAGTGTACTCAAATTAACTGTGCGCAAAGTATACGGGATTCTTAGAAAAGTCCTTGAGTACCACAATAACTTTATAAGGAAAGGTCCATGGATGTGCATGTTAGGTCTATCTATAGTAAAATGACCATGGAAGATCGAATAAAAGTGATTAGAGCTCCCTTAGCCGATAATTTAAAAATTTGGGATAACGAACTCCGCAACAAGACGAGATGGACGAAAAAAAAAAGAGTATTGTTGCAGAGTATTATTCAATGAGTAGAAACCGATTCTAAATCTATTACAATAGCCATTTATTAACACTTTACAACAAAGTTGAAAAGTGTTTATGACTTTGTTCATTCTGTCTGTCTGTCTGCCCGTTAGCACTATAACTGCCGTAAAAATGACTTTATCAAAATGAAATTTTAGTATGTTGTTCAGGCGGTCTGTAGGACCTATGGGAATATAAATGAATAATATCACCCAATTAGTTTTGGATTGAACCCGGGTTGAAAAAATGAAATACATTGAACCCTATGGGACCTAATTTTTTAAACATTTTTTAAGCGGATTTAAAATTCACAAATTGCTTCGAAAGTTTTAAGAAATATTCAAATTATTCCATAAAATACATAAAAAAAAATTCAGTAAAATATATTCAGTAGTTTTTTAAATAAAAATTAAAATAATAATGACACTTTTTATATGAAGAGATTACGTGACCATTATATGAAGAGATCACGTGACCCACTTCAAAATAAAATATGGCATCCATCTTGTCTCAAAATCGTGATTTTTAAAGTTCTTTTTAATTCATATTGAGTGTTGTATCCGTCCTAAAACCACTTTATTTTTGCTTACATTCTTTGCATCTACATATTGAAACAACGCAATTACAATATATTTGAGTTTAAATGAACATCCAATTTTGATTATTTCCGCAACGAAAGCCTACTTTTGACTTATGGAAAATGTAAACAGCAAAATATGTAGAATGAGTTGTATAAGAATTGCTCATTTCTTTAACGCAAAATTATTTAGCTCATGGAGTCTGCAATATAGCTGATATGAATGAAATATTCACTGATTTTAGAAAGATAAGGAAAGTTTAATTACTTGTACCTCCATGGTCTTAAGTTTTTAAATAAAATAAATTATTATAGTATTGTGATGAATGAAATAAATGGGGAAATGGTTATGAATGAAATGCTGCTTTTATAGAGAGAGCCAGGCGTGTTATATTTCGATGACGTCATTTGAGTAAATGCCATTTGTTTTCGATGAAGTTTTCAAATATATAAAGTATTGTAGTATTATGATAATTTTAAAAATATTACCGAAGAATGTATTGCATTTTAGAGATGTTTAAACCAGGCAATTTATATTTCAATGCCGTCATTTGAATGAAGTTCATTTCTTTCAATGAAGTTAAGTTTTCAAATAAAAAAAATAATGTAGTATTGTGATAATTTTAAAAATATTACCGAGAAATGTATCGCATTTTAAAGATGTTTAAATAAAATTGCATTGAAGTTGGAAAGTGTTTCATAATCAATGCTTTATGTATGATTGATCTTTCTTGTTTAACACAACATTGTTATTAGCTAATGACTGTCTTATTCAGGAATGCCAAAATAAACAACACGTACATGCAGGAGGAATTTTATGTACAGCCTGTTTATAATACCATCCGTCAGCAACTATGTACATTTACATTCGAGAAAGAATATGACTGTGGTACTTTGATAAGCATTGCATGTGTCACCGCATTTGCATTCCCTCATGACACGACTTTTTCGCAGGTATTTATTGACTTTTAAATATCCGTTTCGTGCGCTCCTGATGTCGGTTCCTGATATCGATTCCTGATATCGGTTCCTATCTCCTTAGATACTCCTCTATAACCTTGCAATTGATATTTGTAGTTTATCTCGCTGTATTTCCGAATTCGTAATCCCACCTTTTCAAATTATTCGCTAGAGGTGCTGCAATCTTTTTTATTCGCTGAGACACGCTCACTTTACTGTAGATAGGTCTAACCTATACACGCATCTACTTTTCCTTACAAAGTTATTTGGTGCTCGAGGATACCTTCCTGCAAACCCTAATATACCTGCAGCAAAGTCAACTTGACTCGTTTAAAATACTTAGTACCCCTAAACTATATAATAGATCTATTAAAAGCCATTAATAATTAAAAGTAAGAATGTTATACATGCTGTTGTTGTTACTTATTCCCCCGTGGTGAAGGAGTGCCTATGCACCACGTCCACTGGACCCCTGGTTCCATGGCGAAGGGGAGAAATTTGCAGCTTCACTTTATATTGAGGCACCCCAAGGGCGGAAGTCTGACTTTGCCTCGACAACACAACATCCATGCCCGCTGGCGGAATTCGAACCCACAACCCCGCAATCCAGCGATCAGACGGAAACGCTTGCCCCTGACCGTTCGACCACCGGATCGGCATGCTATACATAAATAGGTTGGCTTAAATTCGAATCTATTGATTTCTAAAATAAATGTTATAAATTTTACTCATATTTTTTCATTATAAAGTTATTCTAAATTGACATTCAAAGGCGATTGTGTTACTATTGAAAGCACTTAGTTCATGGGCGAATAGAAATATAACTATGTAAATGGGCAGTTATAGCTCTCAGAGGACTGTTAAGGTAGTTTTACCGCAAGTACTGTTGAAATGCGCATCCATTGGCGTGACCGGCTATATGTATGGCGAAAGTGAGGTTGATATTAAAGACATTGTACCAGAAGCAACTATGTATATACTCTTTATACTCTAATACCGCATATCACTCAAGCATTCACTTCACTTCATCTGCATAAATCGAACAGCCAGTCAGAACCTTCGCATGATTTTGCAAATCCTTGACATCCAATCGGTTCAGTTTCTTCACGGACTAGAGCATACCACTAGAAAGTTTCTGCTTTTCCATATCCCAGGGTAAGCATCTATAATCCGTGATCAGTTCGGCACGGCGTCTTTGTCATCAGGGGAAGATGAAACCGACAGATAGTTCTTTGGACCGATTCAACTTATCGAGGCAATCGGTATGTCTGTCATCCATTTCGCCATGATGTGTTTGCTTTATGGGGGATGAGCACATACATGATTCGTTTGTTAAATCGAACTCCATGTAGATATTCTGTTTCAAATTTAGCAGTAATTGCATCGGCATGTCGAAACAAGATGGAATATCTGATTGGCTCGATTGGAAAGGCTGATGACACGGTGGCTGTGACGATTACAAAGATGGACGACTTGCAGGGAGTTTGATAAGACCACAGCCTTTTTACAGGTCACGTGGAACACCATTAGGTCCGACATGCAAAACTTATCTAACGAAATATTTTGCTTTTCTACTAGATAAAGTCGTTGGATTGGAAATGAGGCATAGGCATATGCTAATAACCGAATTTGATTAGGATCTGAAATTGTTCGGGATGATATAAGTATTTTGCGATTAATGTGTTCTTGCTTGACTCGCTTTCATGAAATAAGATGTGTTATTTCTGACGTCTCTGAGTGTCAGGTTCGTGCCACATTCGTGAAGTTTAGCTACCATATCTTTTTCATAAAGGATTTGAGTTAAAGAAATAAAATTTTCTGTTATGGTATTTTGCATATTTGTATGCATACTGCCCTAGTTGCTTTCCCTACACACATAGCATAGGAAAAGTATTGTGAAGGAGTCAAAAAATTGAATTAGCGATTTTCACGAAAGTGTACGTTTTAAGCATCCCTGAATTAGAATCGAACGTTTCTGAGGGGATGTTAGTATATACGTATGTACGTATATTAGTGTGTGTCCGTGATTCCATGTACGTGATATTTCAAGAACGAATGAAGAGTTTTGAATAAAATTCATATGATAATTACAATTGGTGAATGCTCTTTGTTATTGTCCTAACAGCATTTTTTTTCACAGTGACGTTAGATTTACGTCACACTGTGACTTTGGGACGTCACAAGACATTGCAGTACATCTCGGCAATGTAATATTGAGGTCACAGCGAAGTTATTTTGGTCATTTTCATAGTCGTTTGTGACGTCGCATATCTTGTTTGTGACGTCATATTGTAATTGCCATTGTAATGTCGTTACATTTTTACATGTTAATTAAATTGTGGAAACGTCACAGAATATAGTCACAATGAAGTTACAAAGTTACTAATACGTAACGTCGCATAGAAGTCACAAATATGATATCCAATTGCGACCCAAGTGTCACGTGACTATAACGTCACTGTCACACATGTGACGGTCTTTGCTGTGAGGGTGGTGGACAGGCACTTGATTAACTGATTATGCACTTTCACCCAAACATAAGCAGGAATGCGAACTAGTTTGCCGTTACATGACGTTGTCCCACCGTAACCTTTTACGGACATTACATTATCCATGCCCACGGGTAAGATTCGAACCCACAATCCCACTATCGAGAGAGCACGAGAAAAAGCTTTCTTTAAACCTCTCGGCTATCGAGCAGGCAATCAGTGAATACTGAAACCCTATTAGTTTTAAACGCAATCGAATGTCCGGTAGACTCTCTAATTTTCGAATTAATTTTTTTAAAATAAAAGGAAAAAAAACGTCTTTAAAAGTAAAGACTGTCAATTATGATAAATAAATAATCATTTCAGACGTAATTTTTCATTAGAACTTGACATAAGGTTTAGAATGCTAGCAGAAGCTGTTCTTGAGATATTGCACGTTTTCTTAATAAATTTATAAAAAAAATTACTTAAAAAAAATACATTAAGTATCCTCCAGTATGTGCACTTTCAATATGCAGTATTATACAGCAAATATGTTAATGTCATTCTAATGAATCTAGTTTATTCCAATCATGTGAGAAGATAACCACTTGGGTTGAAGTACTTTGGTGTTCCTAGTCTGGTAAACCTAGTTCGAAAGCAGGTCTCGCAATTTCATAAGTCACCCCATCTCTAGCACATAGGGAAGCGTGCTGTTATTGTTGAGACCCAGATCGTCCGACCTACTAGAAAGGTGTAAGGTAACTGTTTGGATGGCCGGGAAGTGCCACCCAATTTAGACCGGAACTCAGTGGGGGAGGCATCCAAAGGGACCGTACCCTCCTTCCCCTACCACCAACCTCTCGGAAGGACTTACGGACCCACATGTTTAACGTGATCGTACTCCGCGTGAATACGGCGGCAGTTTTGGCAGTGGCGGGAATCGAACCCAGGTCTACCGAGTGCAATTCCCGCGCGCTAACCACTGGGCTACCGTGCCCCTTATAGAAAAGCGTGTTGAAGACCCAGGCCGTCCGACTCATCCGAAGACGTGAGCAACCATTTGAACGGCCGGATATATAGGAAAACATGTGTAGTAATTGGTATAATCGCGTAGTAATTGGAGTAATCGCGAAGAACCAGTGTCTTATCAGTGGACACTGGTTTTTCGCGGCATGGGAGGGGGGGGGGGGGGGTCTTTCGTTATATCCAATGAGAGAACGTGTCCTAGCGATACTTTTTACAATAGGTTTATATTCCGCAGCCAAAGAATTCGCTCATAGTCATTTGATTTACGGAAAGTATATTTTTTAAGATCTCAAATGCATTTCTATGGGGATTTCGTACGTGAGTTTGAATCAATCATTCTGTTTTGGCTAATAACTCGCCAAAAAGAGCTCATTTCAATGTCCGTGATGCTAATTCAATATCAAAAATATTGTGTTATGGATCTTACATATCATTGTTTTGTTGTGAAAGAAAAGTCATTCCATAATATAATGTAGAAAAAGTCATGTGCTGCACATATCAGATTTTTTTTTTTAATTTAGCAAATACTTATGTTTTACTTTTTTATACTGTTGTATATGGAAATCATGTTATCCCTAAAATCTTCTAATTCAAAATTTGGGCGAAAGATTTCAAAACACATATCGAATGTTTTTTAAAAGGTCTCCTTCAGTATTTGTATGTTTACCATAAATGTTAACTCGATGGAATACACCCATTCCTATGGAATTTTATGCATTATGTAGATAAATAGAAATATATAGAACTTTTTTAAACTCGCAATATTAGAGCACAAATAATTCAAAATTTTATATTTTCAGAGCATTATATCTTATGGAAAAACATTGTTATTCCCCAAACAGTAATGGGTCTACTCGAAATTGCTTATTCCGTGTCTGCTTCTTATGCTATGGATGTTAATGGTTTTGAAATACAATATTTTATCCCAAAGCAGACAAATGCACCTTAGTACTTGATGTCATAGATTTGTTGCCAATTTAAAAATATTTTTTTTTAAATAAATAAGAAAATGTTCGAAGAATAACTTGTAATCGCAATTTCGTAAAAGATAGCTTTCCTCATTCTGGATACTGATTACGAGGCAAGTGAAACTCAACCATGTTGAAAAATAACATATGAAAATGCAGAACAGACACTTACATTCACAGATATTTTATATAAAAATGCAGATAAATCAGGAAAACATTGTTTAGAGTTGCATTTCTTGATCAGAGTACGCATATCGATGTATTAAACCTCCAAAATTAAATTGAATCACGATTTATTCTTTTTTCATAAAGTTTATGAAATTTTGCCACATATTATTTAAGAACCTCTATATTTCATAGGATTTCTACAGACGATCTTCTGCAAGTGTGTTTTTCAGAATACGTGTACGATTTTTTGGTGTATTTTAGCTAATGGAATATTCAAACAATTTTACGTCTGAGTAAAAGAGAACATTCATGAATTTTAAACATTTTGCAATAAATCTCAGATTATCAGAGACCTAAATGCAGCATAGGCTAGTTTTGGCACACCGTATATAAGACCGACCGAGGGACAAAAATATAAACATGTGAAAAGTAGATTTTTGATGTTCAAAATGTGTAAATCTATCAAAATTAGATAGATCAGTGTTCGACACCCGTCACAATACTTATCTTTGACGTATACTGTGCATGCACTTTAAGGGAAATAAAAATTAAAAATAATTCTCAAAGAATATTTTATCGCGTTATCGCTTCTGGCTGTATTCAAGCAGGGATTTCATTGATATCCACTCCTTTGTAATAGAGTATCATTCCAAAGAATCTTGACTATCCAGCACGCACTAATCATATTTGCCAAAGATGCTTCTGCGAACAAGTCCAGCATCATGGCATGACTAATCCTGTTCCTCGAACGGGAGATTCCATGGAATATTCTTCCTTCTTTTATCTTCTTCATTTCCCTACAAAACACATTATAATTCGTTGCCATCCTGGAACAGGGGTAGCTGCAATTTCTTGGAATAGTCTAAAACTATCGGACTATCGTTTTTCATTGGGCGATGCTGATAGCAGTCCATAGATAGTAGCGTAATGGCGGATGATTCAGCCGGGATTTAATCCGACATTATGCGATTCTAATGTCTACAAAGGGCTGTTCCAAGAATCAAAGCCCTCTTCCTAGAAGTAAGTGGTCTGTTCATAGGCAGCGACCGAAAAGGAATGGTAAAAGAAGGGTACTTGAAGCATGGAGAGATCAACTTTGTGAGATATCTTGGGATGAGAAACTCCTGCCCTCTTTCCACATTAAATTTGGCACGGATTTAGAAAATAAATGACAAGATGGCATAGAGTCGTTTGGTACAAGCTTCGTAAAAATTTCATCTATCCAGTAAGAAGAAACCAGGTTAATAAAATCGGTGATAGGTAAGATATAGCATCAGATTTCAAAAATTGAACCAAAGAGGCAGTAGTTTCATATTAGAGCAGGTTTTTGACATTTCTAGATCGAGAGTGAGATTTGGTGGCACCCCCTATTCTAGTGCTTTCTCTGCTTAAAATAGCTCACTTAAGGTAATTTATTTGTAAATACACCCCCTTTAAAATTACCTGTTATGAAACATGAAATTGTCTTTTGAATATAAATTTCGGAACAAGCAAGACTTTTACTTTATTCTTTTTGTAGTGTTCTGTAATTAGTGATAAAATTTGTGTTTTGACATTTTTTTCCTGATCAAATTTTCCAGTCTCATAAAATAGGAAGTACATACAATACTGTCAAGAAAAGAATCGTAGATTATACAACTATTAATACACTCTAAAAGTAAATGCCCTTCCGAGAGGTTGGTGGTAGGGGAAGGAGGGTACGGTCCCTGTGGATGCCTCCCCCACTGGGTTCCGGTCTAAATTGGGTGGCACTTCCCGGCCGTCCAAACAGTTACCTTACACCTTTCTGGTAGGTCGGACGGTCTGGGTTTCAACAACAACAGCTCTAAAAGTAAATGCGTAATTTGCCCTGGGAGATATTTAGACACCACGGTAGAAGAATTATGCCCTTGACTTGCTTGTAGTAATGCATACCGTCATAGAGTATGTTTTCTTTCAAAACCAACTCGACCAAATCCAAATATCTTTTAAAAGTTATATATGGTTTTAAATTGTATTCCTCATGCAATTCTTTCAAGATCATTTGTAGGTTTGTTAAATCGATGTTATTAAACAAATCCCGGAAATCGTAGCTTCTGAAGTACAAATCTTTATGGCAAAATTTCAGCCGATCTATCAATTCCGGTCCGTTTTTTAACATAATGGAGCTTTGCCCCTTAATATCAGTCATAACGTATTGGAGTATAATCAGAAGTTTTTTATTTGCTTGTTCCAGGTATGATCCGCATCCCACTGTTACTGTTCGGAACTTGACGGGGTTTTTTTGTGTAACTTGGGAATGAGGATCAAGTATGGAAATTTTGCTGAAATGAACAAAATGAACGCAACATTCGAAATGAACACAAAAATGCTTGTTTCTGAAACACAAGATAGATCAACTTTATAGATAAAATCTATCTTGTGTTTTAGAAACAAGCATTTTTGTGTTCATTTCGAAGGGATATATGGACTTGAAAAAGAATTTTTTCGAAATGAACTATTCTTAAGCCTAAAGTTCTTCCACGTGCAAGCTTTTTTTACTTAATTTTTTTTTCCTATTTCCATTCCTCACCTTTGAAATTTGTTGATTATCTTTATCTTTATGACCTGCATTACGTTTTATAATTTCCTCTTTATGGTTGAATTTCCTTTATTTCATTGTATTTTGTAGGCACATTTTAAGATAGTGTATTATGAATTACTACTTACATTCTACCATTGGATTTACAATTTTATATTTATATATATATATATATATATATACAAACACACACACACATACACATATATATATATATATAAATGCGTGTAAAGGGAAAGAACCTGCCACTCTGGGTAAAATGCAGGATTTTTGCACAGAGTGATATAAACTAATCGTTTTATAGATTTTGTTGAGTGTTTCACATTTCAGTTCAAATTATACATATAAACACGTGAATTTGAAGCATAAGCATTTAATTTTACGTATTTACTGGTACACATAAAGTTTTTAGAGTGAATGAAGTTCTGTTTATAAGTTCACAAACTTAAAAATCCACCAATGGGCCAAAAATACTCGTTAACTTTTAAAAAAGAAACTTTATCGGAGTTTTGTCTGATTACACTGTTACTGCAAATAATGTTTATAATTTTGTCAAGTATTACAGCTTTTTGATTTCTACAATCATGACTTGCAGTTTTGCATTTAAAGAGGGGTGGTTAAAATGCAAAGCGCATGTGCCAACATTTTTTCCACATGTGTTAATTAATAGGGCAAGAAAAGGCATTTTGGTGATCTTTGTTTTGTTTCACTAGAAATGAAATGGTTGACAAACGTTCTAAATATGCGGTATACAATGTCACACTTCACCATATTGTTATCATTTAAGAAGGAAAAAGTTATTATTCCTGAAAATGTAAATCTTTTAAAAAATTTAGGATATGTAATTTGGTGATTTGGGTAGAGAATTCGGTGAAAATCTGTAAAATTAAACTTTAAATGTAAATTCGTAAAAGATCCGTCAAAAATAAATCTGATAAACTCGTATATCTTTTAATATTTTTCATTCTCGAGTTTTGAACGAATTATCATACATTTTTTTGTGAAAATATACTTTTTAGTGAATTTAAAATTGATTCAAATGAGCTAAAAAAATTCAATTTTCAAACTTTTTAAAAATTTTCAGGCACGATCACAAGAGCCCAGATAAAATAATTTCTGTATTGTCAATAAAATAAACATTATTACAGTGGTTATTTGTTTTTAGTATGACAAGTTAGAATTTTTACAAATTGTTTTGAAGTATAGTTACTCCAATTTCAGGTTTCTGATTTTACACAGATAATAGATAATGAACATTTTTGTCACGTTTTGCATCATGTTCAACAAAATTTAAATTTGCAGAAAATTTTATTAGAAAGTGAGTCACAGTTAAGGTTTATGAAAAACAGTTTTTATTTCCATTGCAACACAGATAAATATTGCATGTTCTACATTTAGAATGCGGGCTATAGATTCTATTTTTTTATTACACAAAGCTCACATTTGCCTCAAGATATTTCACATTGCTGGTAGTGACAACCTGAATGATGTTTCTTGACACTGAACTTGTTCCACTCTACTGCATTATTCTGTAACATTTAGGGGAAAACTTGATTTCCCCTAAGCTTCGCCGGAAACTTTTCCGGCGAAGCTTTGGCTGAAGCAAGATTGTCCAGAGGAACTTTTAAGTGCATAGACGATATCTTTTGTTCTTTACTTTTTCCGATATTTTTTCAATCCAAAATGTTAGCAATAGACGTTTATTATACATAAATATATAAGGGAAAAACAAACAAGCTTTACCTAACCTATCCAAAGAAAACGAAAGGAAAACACTGACACTTTAACTTTGCTCAATTCGAAAACACACGGACTATATGATTCAAGTAGTGCTTCTGCAATCTATAAATAAGGTCCAGTGCTTCTGAAATCCATAAATAAGGTCCAGTGCTTCTGAAATCTATAAATAAGGGCCAGTGCTTCTATATAAGGAATTTCCCTAGAACTACAAAGTGGGACATAAATGTCCTAACAGTGAGCATGGTCAGAAATCCATAGATAGGACTGTGTAAGGGGTGTTTAAATTGAGCGGCACATTCAAGATCCATTCGTCTCCTCCAATTTCACTTTTGCATTTTTTGCTCTGTATAAAAATTACAGTAAGATCCAAAATTTCCTGATTCTGGAATTTTTCATGAAATGTTTTCCAGCAAAACGTACTCTAAATTTATGCATCGTCAGATTTTGTTAGGCATTATGCCGTTGAGTCTGTCTTTATCAAAGGGATTGGGAGACTATAGCCTTTAGATTTTAAGCCCCTGAAATGAATTGGTGAAACCTAATTACGTTACTATCATAAAGTGACGACGATGTGAGTTTTAAATAAGGGCGGGGGGGGGGGGATGAGGACGAAAATGTTTATTCCCTAAATCCCCTAAAATCGCTAAGATGGACCTAACCACAGGTTCGATCAAAGGAATCAAATAATTCTATGAAAATATTAAATTTCAAATAATTCTACGAAAAATATAAAATTTCAAATAATTCTATGAAAATATTAAATTTCAAATAATTCTACGAAAATATTAAATTTCAAATAATTCTAAGCAAATATTAATTTTCAAATAATTCTATGAAAATATTAAATTCTAAATACATAATTCTACGAAAATATTAAATTTCAAATAATTCTATGAAAATATTAAATTTTAAATACATAATTCTACGAAAATATTAAATTTCAAATAATTCTATGAAAATATTAAATTTCAAATAATCCTATAAAAATATTAAATTTCAAATAATTCTATGAAAATATTAAATTTCAAATAACTTTATGAAAATATTAAATTTCAAATAATTCTATGAAAATATTAAATTTCAAATAATTCTAGGAAAATATTAAATTTCAAATAATTCTATGAAAATATTAAATTTCAAATAACTTTTTGAAAATATTAAATTTCAAATAATTCTATGAAAATATTAAATTTCAAATAATTCTAGGAAAATATTAAATTTCAAATAATTCTATGAAAATATTAAATTTTAAATACATAATTCTACGAAAATATTAAATTTCAAATAATTCTATGAAAATATTAAACTTCAAATAATTCTATGAAAATATTAAATTTCAAATAATTCTAAGAAAATATTAAATTTCAAATAATTCTACGAAAATATTAAATTTCAAATAATTCTAAGAAAATATTAATTTTCAAATAATTCTACGAAAATATTAAATTTCAAATAATTCTATGAAAATATTAAATTTCAAATAATTCTAAGAAAATATTAAATTTCAAATAATTCTACGAAAATATTAAATTTCAAATAATTCTACGAAAATATTAAATTTCAAATAATTCTACGAAAATATTAAATTTCAAATAATTCTATGAAAATATTAAATTTCAAATAATTCTATGAAAATATTAAATTTCAAATAATTCTACGAAAATATTAAATTTCAAATAATTCTAAGAAAATATTAATTTTCAAATAATTCTATGAAAATATTAAATTTTAAATACATAATTCTACGAAAATATTAAATTTCAAATAATTCTATGAAAATATTAAATTTCAAATAATTCTAGGAAAATATTAATTTTCAAATAATTCTATGAAAATATTAAATTTTAAATACATAATTCTACAAAAATATTAAATTTCAAATAATTCTATGAAAATATTAAATTTTAAATACATAATTCTACGAAAATATTAAATTTCAAATAATTCTATGAAAATATTAAATTTCAAATAATTCTATGAAAATGTTAAATTTTAAATAATTCTACGAAAATATTAAATTTCAAATAATTCTAAGCAAATATTAATTTTCAAATAATTCTATGAAAATATTAAATTCTAAATACATAATTCTACGAAAATATTAAATTTCAAATAATTCTATGAAAATATTAAATTTTAAATACATAATTCTACGAAAATATTAAATTTCAAATAATTCTATGAAAATATTAAATTTCAAATAATCCTATAAAAATATTAAATTTCAAATAATTCTATGAAAATATTAAATTTCAAATAACTTTATGAAAATATTAAATTTCAAATAATTCTATGAAAATATTAAATTTCAAATAATTCTAGGAAAATATTGAATTTCAAATAATTCTATGAAAATATTAAATTTCAAATAACTTTTTGAAAATATTAAATTTCAAATAATTCTATGAAAATATTAAATTTCAAATAATTCTAGGAAAATATTAAATTTCAAATAATTCTACGAAAATATTAAATTTCAAATAATTCTATGAAAATATTAAATTTTAAATACATAATTCTACGAAAATATTAAATTTCAAATAATTCTATGAAAATATTAAATTTCAAATAATCCTATAAAAATATTAAATTTCAAATAATTCTATGAAAATATTAAATTTCAAATAACTTTATGAAAATATTAAATTTCAAATAATTCTATGAAAATATTAAATTTCAAATAATTCTAGGAAAATATTGAATTTCAAATAATTCTATGAAAATATTAAATTTCAAATAACTTTTTGAAAATATTAAATTTCAAATAATTCTATGAAAATATTAAATTTCAAATAATTCTAGGAAAATATTAAATTTCAAATAATTCTATGAAAATATTAAATTTTAAATACATAATTCTACGAAAATATTAAATTTCAAATAATTCTATGAAAATATTAAACTTCAAATAATTCTATGAAAATATTAAATTTCAAATAAATCTATGAAAATATTAAATTTCAAATAATTCTATTTCTTATCATACACATTACAAAATTTCTAGTTAATATGTAATGTATCACATAAAATGTCGTTGAGGAAAATAAAAAATGTGGTTTACAAGCAAGCATTGAAGTAAAACCTAACAAATTGGGATAATGTCATTTAATTTGTTAACATTTGTATTGTTGCCTAGCGTTTAAGAGTAATTTTAGTTTTCCTTTCAAACTGTACATATTTCAAACTGTACATATTAACTGTACATCAATTGTGGACACCTAGTAGTCTCATTCCGAGACGCTGCCCGCCAAGGCCACCTGCACGGAGGGCCTAGCTCTGTGAAGGGCGTACCGTAGACAGCTAAGACTTATATAATTCAATGATTTTTTTTTACATAATGCAATGAATTTACTTCTTTCACAGTGAAAAAACAATGTATAAGACATACGGCCCTATATGTTCCGGTGTAATTTTTTAAATCTGAGTTTTACATCGTAAATCCCGAGCAATGCAGGGTTATCGCTTCTAGTTATGTATATAAATTAACTACAATCGCTATATTAAGTCATGCGAAACCCCTTGTGAGAATTACAGGACTGAAATTTTCTTTCGTTCTTTAGTGAACGGATATGTCGTGCCGGACAGAGCACCAGACGCGAAGTACCTGGTGCTTTAATGTCTGCGGTGCTTTAATGGCGCCTTTAATATCCAATCTCAGCTTCTGGTACTTATCTTCATACTGTGACATTATTTCATTGATCCATTATAGGAAAGCTCGTTATTTTCATTTACTAGATTTTATTTTGACTTGGTTCCTAGTGTGGCAGTTTATTGCACATTTTTCGTTCGTTCAGTTTGAAGGGTTGATGCAGATCTGGGTATTACTTAGCGTTTTGGGCAGTTTAGGGATGGTTTAGAACTTTTTTAAAGTTCAAAATATTAAACTCCGGTTTTATTTAGTTTCAGTTGCTAGAAAAGGGGTCTACCTAATTTTCGATTACTCTAGGTTTTAGTACTGCGCGGGGTCTCTTACGAGATTTCGCCTTACGATGATAGTCATGTAGACTGAATAATAGTGCGTTCGGGACGGATGGCAAATTCTTGTAGAATTTTAGCACTAGCTTTTTAATTTGAGCTCTCACGGTTCTGACTTTGAAGCCTTTTCTAATCACCGAGTTTCTTAAATATCTAGGGGCTTTCCTAATACACCTTGGGATTTTGTTTTGTCTTGTTTCTAGTAAGTCTACAGTAAATTTACAGACATATTCCCATATGGGTGCTGCGTATAGCATTCCTGGGCAGATGGCCGATTTACATATTAAAAGTTTGTTTTGATAACTAAGGTTTCCGTTTCTGATCATTGGGTATAAGGCTCCTGTGGCCATATGAGCTTTTTCGATTATATTTGTTACGTGCAATTTCCAGGTTAGGTGGGAGTCTATCATTACACCTAGTTATCGTCCTAGGTATTTGGTAGATTTTTCCGAATATAGTGCTTGATTGTTTATATACAGAGGTGGCGGAGGTTTAAGTTTCCTAAAGAAGTAAATCCAATGACATTTATTGGGGTTTAATTTTATTCACCATTTTTCCAGCCATGTTTGGAGTATGTCTAAGTATTGTTGTAGCTGTTTGTGCATTACTCAGAGATAAGTGTTTTTTGCAAGTATCGCACTGTCGTCTGCATAGAATGCCAGCTCAGTGTTTTCCGACCTGGGGTTGTCATTCAAGTATATGTTAGAAAGTGTCGGGTCAAGGATGGATCCTTGTGGTGCACTGATTTTTATGAGCTTGGGTGTAGATAAATTGCCTTTTACTCTGACTTGAAAGTGTCTGTTATTTAAATATGAGATTAAAAGTTTGATTAGTGCGTCAGGAACTTTCAAAGTAATCAATTTGTACGCTAATTCGCGGTGCCACACTTTATCGAAGGCTTTTTGGATATATAGAAAAATGGCAGCTGCAGGTGTCTTGTTATTAAGTCCAGAAGTTATGTACTTCACCACTGTCAGCAACTGATGAGTGGTGGAGTGTTTTGTCCGAAATCCGAACTGTCCCGGAATGATAATGTCATTCTCACTTAGGTGCGTGTTTAGTCTCTTAAGTATTATTTTCTCAGTAATTTTACTAAATGTCGGAAGTAGACTAATTGCTCTGTATCGTTCTTTAGTAATATAAATATGTTAAATCTCATTACTACACAATAAAATATTTCTGGTAGATGTTTGTTACAAATATAAAATTTTTTAGATATTTTCTGTTAGGAAACAAATATTTTTAAACCTATATCCTAGAGATGCAAACGCAGGAACTCTACCCATAAGAAATTTACTACAGTAAAAAAGCACTCTTGTGGCTGAACGGTTTGAACTCTGGCATTTAGATCTGTTTGTAATATGTTCGAATCTTATGAATAAGAGAACCCTAAATCTGCATACATGTTCAAAACTGATTCTCAATTTACTTTAAATCGCAGTCCCTGGTCAAATACTTCCCTTGTACACACAAACACAATAAACTGCAGAATAATCCAATCTGAGAGTTTCAAATTATCGCCAGAAACAAATGTTTAATTAACAAGTAAACTTTCTTCGTCCATCCGGACAGCTGGAATTCTTTACCTTACAGGACAGTTGGGTGCATAGTTTTTGCAGTATATAATTAACGTCACATACTGACACGTGTAATTAAATTACGGATTTCAATAGGCAATAATGAGTTGCACATAATTATACCCCACTTATTAATCCACTCAATACTAGCATGTTCATGAAAAATCACTCAAATCAACTTTGACGGACAAATGCTCGCAAAACCCCGCCATGCCGGAAATGCGCTGACGGAAACAAAAATTCAAAATTGCAGAACAATTGTTTTCCGTCGATTTTCTCACTCGATTTTTATTATTATTATTATTCGTTTTATTTTTCACCGGCAAAGTTTAAAATTAGCATGATGAACAGGGGGTATGGTAGATGACCCTTAAGAAATAATAAGCTCGTGCATTTATGTAAATGACAATGAGTGACGAGTAAAATTGGGAGGGGTGCTCGGAAGGGTGGGGGGGGAGAGCACGATGTTCCAGTGCCTTTTCTCTCTTAAAGAAAAAAAAAAAAAAGAACGCATCGTCTCTTGCCAGGAAGCTCCGTCACGATTTTCATTTAAGGTGTCGTAGTTTGAAATGAAAAATGCTGTTGGGCAAATCAGTAGTGAATTAAAAGCTACCGGGTGTTTTTGAAGAGAAAGGAGTAGAATGGGAATGAATGAGAAAAATTGCGGAAGACCGTGATTGGAAGAATCATTCGCAGTTATTAAGTGTCTAGAGTCTGTGCCTCCATTCCACTTTTTCACACATTCTCATTCCACATTTTTAGGCCCACTTCTGTTATGATTAGAATCAGAATGAAAAAAAAATGATGCGGGCAGCACATGATTTTCCCTACATATAGAAATAAATTTTTCTGTATCTATATTAAAGTTTTATTGCAAAATAAATAGATAAATGAATATTAGTTTAAAATTATATAAAAATTTCAGTTTTAAAGTTATTAGCTTTTTATTTAGTGACTCAGCACTTTCTAAAAATCATCCGCCCTCAAAAAATATATATCTTAGTAATGGTTTATGCTAGAGTAATGGGATTAGTTTTACTAATTTTTTTTCATATGACATTACGTATAAAATAAATATTTAATAAATACTTTTAAATATATTTATTCTTTCATTTCAATTTTTATCGATTTTTGAAGGCCATTTCTAATTTATCCAATTATGCCAAAATTTTTATCAGTGACAAGGTGAGTGGCTTAACTGCCAAATGTTTAATTTCAATTGAAAGTACTTTTAAGAGTGGCTTCTATGCATCGGCATATGAAGGAAACTAAATTCTCCCGATTTTTAAAAATATTCATAGCTGTCCTGCATCCATCGTGTCATTGAAATCATAAAATCTTAATATTTATTAGACTGCAGGACATATTTATAATTGCATTTAAGACAGCATAAACTAGTTCACAATGAATCAATCGAATCTTGATTAATTATTTTTAATCCTTGAATTAGTTAATAGTAAATAAAATTACTCATAAAAAGTATGTTACATAAATTTAAATTATATAAAATAAACAAAGGTTTATTATACGTTTTGGAAATAAAAAGGAAAAGCGTATTTTATATTTAACATATCGCTATTTAATTTGTATTATAAAATATGCCATCAGTTCAACTCTAACTGCGCTTTAGCTGGATACGTGTATTGGTTTTAAAATTTTGATGTGTATACATCAAAATCTTGGTTTGGAAAGGCAGTAGTGTATACAAGGGGGGGGGGGGGAGAGGGATGGTCCAAATGACACTCCTTAAGTTTTTGAATTTGTATGAATCACTGATATTAATTATACAGAAATTTTGTTTTTAAATATGGATGCTTTTATGTTCAAATAACCGACTTGTAGAACTTTTTTAAATTTATAATTTAACTATTTCCATTTATATATAAATTTGATGATGACGGCGGTCATGTTTTAATAATTTTTCAATCGTCCACTCCAAATCTATTTGTCTTCTTAATTACGCTTATTCTCTATGTGGGAACTATAAAAAAAAGGAACTTAAAGTTGAACTTTTTGATTAATTGTCATTAATCTATCATATCTCTTAACATGGCCGTAAAATCTCGTATAATGGAATTATTTATTATTGTACATTGCTTTGTTGTGCCGCTATATAAAACCCTCCAATTATTTACTTTCGCGTGAGTTCTGTAAAGGAATATTATTAGAATAATATTAAATTGATTACTCCATTTAAACTTAAACAATAAATCATTTATCAACAACATCAACACTTATTAAATTCATTACAAAATTAATTATATTATTTCGGCGATGGGAAGATGTGAGACATGTGAGACCAGTATGAATAAAATTACTTAAAATATGTCTATGACCTTTGATTATTGATGAAAACATACCTTCAAGGCTGCCCTGGACTATGATCATATATCAAAATGCTGGCATCAGTAATTCGTACTCGCTATAACTCGCGGTGTGTGACTCCTTCTCGTACTCTGATTGCACTCACACATCAATAGCTCTCGCCATTATTTTGGAACATCTACGGAACACTCTACATGTCTGTATTCACCAATTCAATTCATCGTCTCCAAGTTATCTGCATAAGTCTTTATTAAGTCATTTCTGCTGAAGTTATTTTATATGTCTGCTCAAGTGTCCTTAGGTCAAAGGTTGTGGTTCTCCTTTCCTCTGGGGTGTCATTTTCCCCCTTGCTTTCATTTGTAGCGACGCAACAAGCACCCTTTTCCATTGGATAATCTTTATCCAATGGCATGGTTCACATCCTCGTAAGAGCCCCCTTGTCTTGGCGCCCCTAAATTTATGATTTTGTGACCTTTTGGGTTCACGTGTCGCAAAACTCGGCGCCATCCAGACTGGCAGTATTGTTTGCCGTTTCGGACATAATAAATTACACATATAAACTTGTCTCATCAAAGTGTGAGATCTATTTCTGGTCTCACACTGTAAAAGCATTTTGCACAAGTTTCTATACATTGGTACATATGCCAGGGCTTATATTCATCAATTATGCATTCTGAATTCAATAGAACGTACAGAAATTATTAGAAATTGTGAAAGCAGATGCTCTTGAAAATAACTATCCTCGCAACAAGACATGAATATATTCTGGAAGCTATGGTCGGTTCATGACAAAGTTTTACTATCGTACAAGTATGCGCATATTTAGTAGATGGTTTCCATACTAGCAGAAAATCGATTTAAAATTTTTTTTTATTAAGATATGGAAAGCAAGAATATAATTTGAAATTTTGATTATAGGAATCGACTGATTGGAATTCAAGCTATTGGCTAAATACAGTAAAATTTTAGTTTTTAATTATTAATGGCTTTTAATAGGTGAACTCTATAACACAGCATATAGTTCTTCCTAGACCGCTGTACTTAAGTTTAGTTTTAAATCTCTTTATAAATGTTTTTTATGATCACTGTAAATAATACATCATTGAATGATCAATTATGATCAATTAATGCAAATGTCATTAATTAATTTATCAATTAATGACAATTAAATGGTAGTATCATGCGTAATTAAGGATAATATATAATTAATGGTATTTACTTAAATATGTTTCAACCTATGAAAAGTTCCTGGCCACTCCATTGTCGATGAGCGTAGCCCTCGGTTACTTATTGAATATTAATCACTAATGTTGTTTAATTCCTTTAATAATTTTCAAAAATTTATCATTAATAATCCCAAGATTAATCACCACTGCAGTCTTTGCATAAAGCCATATACATAATTTACTCCTCTCTCTCTTTCAAGTTTCTAGATATTTTCCTAAGGGAGTCAAGAAATTAAGGAATAGTTCCCACGACTGTAGCCTCTCGCATATCCTTCTTTTCATATCAGTCCATCAATCGGTAATTTTTCACTTCTGGTACGAAAAATACGAAAAGGCCAACCCTAAACATCCAGTCAAATCAATAGGCCGATCGAAAATTTCACCGATTAATTCGCAGGCATCCATTAAACATCAATCTGATAGGTGTGTTATCCGCATGACCACTCGATAGCGATATCAGCCACGAAAGTGTCTTTTCCTCCCCAATTCATCATCCACAATGACAATAATAACAACACCTCTCAGGTTCATCCATATTTCATAAGGTGGCTTGATTAATAGCGTCCCCCCCCCCCCGTTCCGTTATGTCGCAATATCGGAACGTTTACGTTCCAGAAAACGTCCCAGCTGACGCCTTTTTGATTTGAGGTTATTTTTAAAGTGTTATAATTCCGCCTCTATGCGTTGCAGATGCATTATCCGTCTGAGATGTCTGCTGCTTTTTTTTCTTTTATTTGTAATTAAAGAATGCTACGAACAATCCGTTTTCAACAGAGTATAGTAAATGTGACAAATTAGAGTTCCACAACTGGTGAATTAATCAGCAAGCGATCGTTTTCTGCCAAGTTGAAACTACGGACATTCTGTTTGAATCGAATAAATGAATAATTTAATCAGCCCGGAAATGATTCAGAGACAAGATCGGTGATCCAGAGGCTAATACATTGTTTGATCTTGGTATCCATATATTTTATTTGCCTTATTTTGAGTAAAAATCATAGATTTTGTTTTGCTTATTCATCGCTTTATCATAACAAACTGTATAATACTGTCAGATAGTAAAATTATAAAAATCCGCAAAGAACTTTGCTGTCCCAACCGGGAATAGAACTGCGGATCTTCGTACTGCGGTCAGCTGACGCGCTACCGTTGAGCTACTGGGATCGGATTGCAAGCTCTTATCGTCGATGTGAACTCGACATTCTCCACCCTATAATGTAAGATTGATGTGCAACTGACAATCTGACTGATCATCTCTTGCTACTTTTATCCCCAGGTTAGCCTCCTGCTGCTATGTTTATCCTCGAGGTTAGCTTTCAACGTGGTTGTCGACCCCCTGATTTAAAATCGACGCTCAATATACCAGAGTCCACTGAATCCGTGCTAGTCGTACTAGAGTCATTTTAAGACCTCTGATATTTTGCACTCACCTACAAAGTTAATTTGTTCCATTATTAGATTTATATTAGATTATTAGATATATTATATTAGATACATAGGATTAGAAAAGCCAAAATCAGTTTATCTCCGTTGAAATCGTACTTTCTAGTTTTGCAATCATGTCAAAATTGCTATGGAGCTGTGTTATCAATTTGATGGAGCAAGATTTCAATAGAAGTAATTAAATTTTGGAAAATTTGCTGATACCATATACAGTTCAAGTTAGCTCTCTAACTCTAATCAATTATTCTAATGCAAAATGAAATAAAAAAAAATATTTTAAATTTTATGTATTTTCCTCTAACTGATTATTGAATTAATTGAGCAACCTTATAGATGTTTAATGTCAAATATTACACAATTTCATAATGGTGTAATTTGACTAACAAAACTGATGAAATAGCACTTTTAATTCTATAGAAATACTTTTTATTTAAAAAAAATTTCTTAATCATTTTCACAAGACAAAAGCAGTATTGATTAAATATATGCTTCTTTAAAATAAAACTTGCAGTAAAGGAAATTTATTTATTTACTTCTGATGTTTTTATATACAATTTCTATATGGAATTTTTAGAATATTAGCTAATTATATTTTACAGAATATACGTCAAAGTACACTTACGCTTTTAATGTGAAACAAACAAAGTCAGTATTCATTATAAGTACAACAATTTATCAAAAGGTACGCTCTTTTTTTACGTTCGCTATATCCGAAAGTTGTTTGTACCGAAAGTTTGTAAGGAAATCTCAATGTGACATTATCTTTTAAATACATACAATATTCATAGGCAAATAAATTGAATGTACACGAATATAAATATAAGCTTCTTTTAAATGAAGCAAAACGAAATTTCCAAAACCGTAGTTTCCCGGAATTAAGATATTCCCAATTCCGAAATCCCAGTATTGTATAAAAACATCTAAGATTGAAATCTGTATTGAACACAGAGCATTTTAGAGCAAGAACTTTGCATTTTTTTTTCTGGTAGAAGTATTTACTGCTAATTAATACAGATTCAGGGGATTATTATAGTCCCACTCTCGTTAATAAAATTCTGGTAACAAAAAAATAAAGTTCTCAGGATTACAGCGAAGTGACTTCTGCCCTATTACAGCGCATTGCAATCATTTACTGCTCCATGCGAATGAGTGGCAAGTATCGCAAAATCATTCCCTGATCAATGAATAATGAAGAAATAACCAGTTGAACAATTTTTTGTTTGTATTCAACCCCCTGTTATAGGGCAGAAATCGTTTCTCCTGCAATTTGTTCCCGAACTTTGTCCTGGTATTTCACAGGTAGAAATCGATATTGTAGGCATAAATTAAAATTACTCTCATGCAGGTAACAGCATCCATGGGCCAGGTTCGTGTTAATTATGCGCTCATCAGCTGATATCTGTTGTATTGTGTTACAATTTTGCAGACCTCTCTATAAGGGGGACAGTCAAATTCAATCCTATCACATAGCGGGCTTCAAATTTCTTAAAAATTAGTCTAGACGAGGCTGCAACTGCCAAGGGGCGTAATTCTAACTTTGAGGACGCCACCTATTGGCAGGTTCTATGACTATAGATTGAAGTTATTGATTATTGTTAACCTGTAATTGTGTCGTCTGTTAGTGTTGTCAATATCTCCAGGATTCTTCGAAGCTTCTAAAACGTTTTTCGGTCACTTGACTATAGCTTTTTACGTACATGTGTATCTAGAAATTTTCTACTTCTTGGCAGGTGTACTTTCTACTCTACATTGACACATAAAGCTGTGAAAATTTAAACTCTATAAATCCAGAAAATCCAACAGGCTGGCCAATAAATTCATTTATTGGTAGAAAAATTTTGCTGTACTATTCTTTTTGAAAAAAAAAATGTCCTTGAAATATATATTCTTCAGGATCTGCTATAGAGCTCAGAAAATGATTGGTTTGAATTTAGCACCCAATTCCAAAGGAGAATAGGGGATTCTCTAAGAATTTCAACTTCTTTCTCCTTTTCCATTTCCAGTCCAAAATTTTTCGTTTTACATGAAGCATCTATTTCTCATGATTGGCAATAGCTACAGCTTCGAAAATGATTGATATGGTTTCACCATCAAACTTGGAAGGAGATAGGGTAATCCACTAAGCAATTTGATTTCCGGTTTCTCTTCCACTTCCGATTCAAAAAATTTCCTTGAAACACATATTTCTCAGGATCGGCTATAGATAAAGCGTAGAAAATAACTGATATGGATTAAGCTTCGAATTCCAAAAGGGCTAAAAGCATTCACTAAGGATTACCACTTCAGGTTCTTGATGCGTCACTTCTGATTAAAAAATTTACGTTTTCCTTGAAGCATCTACTTCTCGGGATCTGTTATAGATAGAGCTGACCCTAACAGCATTTTTTTTCACAGTGACGTAAGATTTACGTCACACAGTGACTTTGGGACGTCACAGGACGTCGCAGTACTTCTCGGCAATGTCATATTGAGGTCACCGCAAAGTTATTTTAGTCATTTTCATGGTCGTTTGTGACGTCGCATATTAACTTGTTTGTGACGTCACATTGTAATTGCTATTGTAATGTCGTCACATTGTTACGTGTTAATTACATTATGGAAACGTCACAGAATGTAGTCACAATGAAGTTACAAAGTTACTAATACGTAACGTCGCATAGAAGTCACAAATATGATGTCACATTGTGACCCAGGTGTCACGTGACTACAACGTCACTGTCACACATGTGATGATCTTTGCTGTGAAGGGAGATGATGGACTTGGATTCAAAATCAAAATCTGGTGGAAAATTTCACTTCCGATTCAAAGAAAAATTCCTTGAAACGAATATATCTGAGTATTGGCTATAGATATAGCTTAGATGATGAATATAAATTTAGTATCGAATTCCACAAGGGTAGGGGTTCATTAAGGATTTCCAATACTGGAGATGTCACTTTAGGTTTTCTGGCAATTCGTATGACTGTTCAAAATGAATATGCAAAAAAGAATTAAAATGTTTAACAGTTCTGTTTGAAACAAAGTGTACACACCAATTACCTCCATGTGAAGGCTCCTTCACAGAGTTTTTGTTTCAATTAATGGATTAGTATGAGAGTTATCGCTATGTTTATGCAATAGTGATTTGATTCATGAATGTATTGCTTCTTCATTGATTCCTTATCTACAGTGACGATAGAAACAACACTTTTCAGGTTCATCCATATTGTATAAGCTGGCTAGACTAATTGAGTCCGCTATGTCACCAAATTGGAATTATTATGTTCGAGAAAGTGTCTCTGTTGATGATTTGATGTTCGAATGCATTTTTACCGTGTCACGGCTCCTCCTCTTTGATGTTACACTTGTGGAATCGGGATGGACATCCTTTTATGACCAAATTATAGCACTGAAGTATTCAATGAACCAGAAGTGATTTATAGATGCCAAATTTGCTCACACATGTGTGATTAAATGCTTAACAGTTCATTCTTCTTATTCGTGGATATTTTTGACATGTTTCATGGGGTCATAGAAAATCTTTTGTAATAAATCAAATCATTATGCTATTAAAATAAAAAAAAATCGAAAATATGGCAGAACTGTCCATTTCTCTAAATAAGCCCTGGTAAATTTTTGAAATTTCAGAACTATATTCTAATGTTCACCTATGTGGTATATATCAAAATTTGAACGAAGACGTGAAATATTATAACAATGCAAATACAAATTCTTACGAAAATAAATAGTAAGCGGACATTTAAATTTTATCTCAAATGTACTTATTTAGTATTTTCTTGCGAAGCTTCTGATGGTATTTTGAGGAACTGCTAATGGTATCTTGAGGAACTGCTGCTTGGTGATGGCTGAAATATGTTATACCTCAGCATACGTTGTTTTGCCTTTACGAGCCTAGCTGACTTTCTTTCAATGGACTAATTAATGCTATGATATGTTTGTTAAAGGTGTATCTAAATGAATAAAGCAGATATAACAATTCAAATGGAAATATTCCCATAGTTACTATCCAATTTAAAACAAACGTAACATTTTTAACACTTTACAACAAAGTTGAAAAGTGTTTATGACGTTGTTCATTCTGTCTGTCTGTCTGTCTGTCTGTCTGTCCGTTAGCACGATAACTGCCGTAAAAATGAGTTTATCAAAATGAAATTTTAGTATGTTGTTCAGTCGGTTTGTAGGACCTATGGGACTATAAATAAATAATATCACCCAATTAGTTTTTTATTGAACCCGGGTTGAAAAAATGAAATACATTGAACCCTATGGGACCTAATTTTTCAAACATTTTTTAAGTAAATTTAAAATTCACGAATTGCTTCGAAATTTTTAGGAAATATTCACATTATCCCATAGAATATATGAAAAAAAATTCAGTAAAATATGTTAAGTAGTTTTTTAATTAAAAAAAATTTTAATATAGGGAAAAAAACAAATTCAATTAAATTCTGACTTTGGGATATCTTCCAGAAAGAAAAGAAAGAGATATTATATAATAGATATCTCTCCATTTGTTTAAACGTTTTGCATATGGGAGTGGCTTCATATTTTAAAGTAAATTTGGTAGATAACAATTTTTCTTTTTTTTTAAATTTTATATAACTCTTCATGAAAAAATTTATTTGATGGCATTTTAAATGCACTTCCCTACGTCCTAGAGAGTTAAAATTTGGTACACAGCTTAAATTTGTTGAACATTTTATTCGACAAAAATTTGATGGATCTTTAAATATAGATCATACATTTTTTTCGAAATGGCCTGAAAATAATCCCCGTTCACTTCTATAAATCATTGTTTGTAATATTGTTAAAAATTCTGATGTGGACAGCACATGTCTTTCACTGCAGACTCATATTCGTTCTCTTTATTTATTCAATGATAATTTGAGTTTATCTGTACAACATAAGTATTTTAAATGACATTGAATTTACCCGTTAAACTTAAATTTGGTTCTCATTTGATAGCTGGACTTATTGTCAAAGGTGGCGTAGCGAAAACGCGAAAAAACTAGAATATCTCAAAAACGGCTAGTCCTAGAGTAATGGGGTTAGTCTTATTCTTTTTGTTGTCAAAAATCACATATAAAATAGGAATTTAACTGATATAATTGAGCACACGTAGTCTTTTATTTTTATATATAACGATTTTTGCTGGCCATTTCGCAAAAATAGCCCATTCCTTTTTCCCGAATCGTACTAGAATAACCTACAAATGACTTATATACAAAATTTTGTTAAATTTGGTATATAAATCACTTGTCGGTTATTGAAATATTATACACCAAATTTTGTTAAATTTGGTTCATTAGTTTTTAGCTAGAGTGGATAAAGGCAATTTCTGCGGCCATTTCGCAAAGAAGGCAGATTCTTTTATTACGAATCGTACTATAATCTAATGAACATCAGGATTTCCCACAAAAAACATACCTACCAAATTGTATGAAATTCGGTCCATTAGTTTTTAAATTTGAGTGGATGTAATATCCACACAGACACACAGAAACATACACAGATACACCCCTACACACACAGACGTCTTCCTAAAAGTAGTTTTTTCGTGTTCTAGAAGTCCCAAAACGTGTAGATCCTTTGAAAATTCGAGTTCCGATCTTCGGCACGATTCCAATACTTTGAGTACATACACATACACATATATATTATCTGTGTATTATCTGTGTATCTAAATTCCGTGCCTATGCAATTACAATAGTTGTGATTTTAAATGATCCCTAAACTTTTATTATTTCTTCAAGGAAGCCTAATTTTAACATATGCAGAATGCAAATATCTCAAGCGATTGTAAGATGAATTACATAAGAATTGCTGTATTTTTTTCACACAAAATTATTTAGCTCTGGAGTCTGGAATACAAGTTATATGAATGAAATATTCATTGATTTTGCATAAAGAATCAGATGATTTATATTTCGATACAGTTTTAAATATTTAAATATAATAAATTACTGTAGTACTGTGATAATGTAAAAGATATTACCACTGAATGAATCACATTTTAGAAATTTTTAAATGAAATTACATTTCAGTTGGAAAGTGTTTCATAATCAATGCTTATGCATGATTGATCTTTCTTGTTTTTTCTTAAAATGGTATTTCTCTATATAAGTCGTTTTGATATCACAAGGCCTCGGCCTACAAAGCACACACCCTGAGAAATGCTGTATTTCAGAGAGAGTTTCGGAAAAACTTTTGCATTTAACGATTTTTATACTCTTCATACCTATTTATCTCTAATTTTTCACTCTTGACATCCAAAATGAACGAGCCTATGTCAACTTCCTTCAATGCCTTATATTCAATAGCTTGATTTTACCTGTTAGCTACTAGTGCCCATGATCGAGGATAAATGTTAAAATATTTACAGCAAACGAATATTTACATTTATATTCATCGCAGATGTCTATTTGTATTTCTACGTGTTTTATGTACTTATGAAAAAATTAGCTATGTCGTCTGTTTGTCTTTCAACGAGTCTTTTACAATTTGGGTTTGTTCGAAAGTCACTGCAATTTAAAATGCAAACTAGAAATAAAAGAAAAATGTTTTTAATGTTAATTTGCCTTTCGTATGTTAATGCTTGATGTTAAATTTTACCTATGTGAATATTTAAAATTTTTATTTAAATTATTCATTTTTAATACTTCCTAACATGGTTGAAAAGTGTTTATGACTTTGATCATATCATTCTGCCTGTCTGTCCGTTAGCACAATAACCCCCTTAAAAATTACTTTATCGAAATAAAATTTTAGTATGTTGTTGAGACGGTCTGTAAGACGTCTGAGAATGAAAATGAATAACATCGCGGAATTACTTATGGATTTAACAAGGGTTTAAAAAAAATGAAATACATTGAACCCTATGGGTATTAATTTTTCAACAGTTTTTAAACAGAATTAAAATTTACAACTTGCTTCGAAAATGTTAGGAAATATTCAAATTATCACATAAAATGTGCAAAAGAATATTATCAAAATATGCTAGGTAGTTTTTTAAATAAAAATTGAAATAATAATTACACCCGCATTATATGAAGAGATCACGTGACTCAAAATAAAATATGGCATCCATTTCTTCTCCTGTGTAAAAACTGTCATGTTTAAAGATCATAAAAATTTATATTTAGTGTTGCATCCGTCATAAAACCGCTTCATTTTTGCATATTATCTGTGTGTCTGAATTCTGTGCCAACAATATTTTTCATTTTAAATGATCACTAAACTTTGATTATTCCTACAACGAAACCCAGTGACGCCGAACCCATTAGTGCATGCAACTTGCACCCACAGAAATTGTTGGTGTTGTTAATCTTCTGTTATTTTTTGTTAACTGTTATTTATTAACTGTTTTTATAAACTGTTATTTTTTGTTGGTGTTAATCTTCTTTAAATCGTATTAGAATGAGAATTTCCCGAGAAAACTATTTAAAATGAAAAAAATCTGATGTGGACAACACATAACTTTCCTTATATAATACAACGAATTTGCTACTTTTACAGTAAAAAAATAGGTTTTTCTTATAGTAGATACTTATATTCTTTCCAAGATATTGAATTTTCGTCAATTAATTTGTCATTTTCATTGATTTAGCGTCATTCTTATCCATTTGGCGAGATTTTCGTTAATTTGGCAACATTTAAAAAGTCGCCAAATTGGCGATATTCCGCCAAATTCGTCACCAAAATCTCGCCAAGCGTTATAAACGGAGAAATAAGTTATCCTTATAGCAGATAAATGACTATTGGTGTTCGAATACAAAACTCAAAGTATCTTTTCTCATGAATAGAACAAGCTAGATACACGAGAAAGATGTCACCCAATTTATCGCATGATATTACATTTGAAAAGTGAACATGTTTCTCAACAGTTAATATATTTTTTTTAATTTATGGGATTTTTTGATAAATTTATTTAAAACATGTGCAATATCTCGAGAACGATTCGTGCTAGCGTTCTAAAGTTTATGTCAATCGTTGTCTAAGGAAAAATTCCATAAGAAATGTCTATTTGCGTAACTTTATTAAAGATTTTGATTTTTTGATGATTTTTTCAAGATTTCACTCGAAAATTTAGAAGATTCCAAACATTCGATTACGTTTAAAAACAATAGGCTTCCAGTATTCACGGATTGTGATTTTTGTACCAAATTTCATTCGAATCGCTCCATTCGTTCGTGAGATATCGTCTCCATAGACTCACTGACACACACATACTTTCACACACACACATACACACACACACACACATACTTTCACACACACACACACACACATACTTTCACACACACACACACACATACTTTCACACACACACATACTTTCACACACACACATCACCTCAAAAATGTTTGGTTCGTGATCAGAGATGCTTGAAATGTGCTCTCCCATCGAAAACTCAAATTCGAATTTTCGACCCCATCACAGTACGTTCCTTATACATTATGTATATAAGGAAAGTAAAAAAAAGAAGGCATAAATGAACAATTCAAGCTCACAATTGAATTCTTTAGTTTGAAGCAATTGCTTACACTACCCCCCTTGATTGACTTATGACCATTACCACCTAATAGAAATGGTTTTGGTTTGACCTCAAAAGATCGTTGCAGTCGGTGGTCGAGTTATAAAATAGAGCTGTTGAAAAGTTAGCTACCTCCTTCGAGGAGTAATTTAATTGATACTAGCTCTTTGGCTACCTCACGTTCCCTCAAACTGTTCGGACATTGATAGTATTGCGGTCGACTATGGTTGCTATGTGTGCTTTATCATATCTAGGATAATCCAACTTAAAATAAGTTTTAACAAATTCTAGGTTATGGGTGCTAAAAGAACTTAAAATTACCAAATAAAATTGCTATGGATGCGTTGCAGCCACTACAAAATTCTGAGCAAATATCTTTTATTGTTGAAAAGGACATTATGCAAGATATTCCGTTTCAGTGGGCGCAAGAACAATATTTAAACAAGAAAGATCAATCATGTATAAAGCATTGCTTATGAAACGCTTTCCAACTGCAATGCAATTTTATTTAAACATCTCTAAAATGTGATAAATTCAGCGGTGATATTTTAAAAATTATCACAATACTACAATACTTTATTATATTTGAAAACTCAAAACTTCATCGAAAAAAATGAACTTTATTCGAATGACGACATCGAAATATAAATCGCCTGGTTCTCTATATAAAAACCGTGAATATTTCATTCACAAACTTTTATTCCATTCCTTTCATTCAGCGGTGTTATTTTTAAAATTATTACAATACTACAATAATTTATTTTACTTAAAAACTTAAAACCATGGAGGTAAAAGTACTTTTTAACTCCATGCTTCATCGAAAAAGGCAATATTATAAAATCGTCCGCATCTCTATGTAAAATCAATCAATGTTTTATTTATATCAGCTATATTCCAGACTCCAGAGCTAAATAATTTTGCGTTAAAAAAATTCAGTATTTCTTTTATAACTCATCTTACATCTTGATGTGTTTACATTCTGCATCCATTAAAATTAGACTTCGTTGTAGAAATAATCAAAGTTTGATGATCATGGGGGAAATCACCTTGGCCAGCACATTAAACACTGATATTAGACCAAAATCTAAACCTCAGTTACTCCTTAAATAATTGTTTTGTGATAACAAAATTTTTTATGTACAATCCAACACACTTTATAAAATTATAAATATAAACATTGTCAATAAATGAGTAACAGAAATAATTAATTAAATAGTAAACACATTCATGTTTATCAAAAATCAGATTTCATATGGATACCTTGCGTGCAGGATTTCAAAAGAACTGTTATGCATTTTTACTTAATATTTTATATATAAACTCTGCAAGAGGTATGTTTCAGACTATGACTCAATTTATAATGAAAAATGGAGTCAAAATAAAAATTCGAGGCACTTATATAAATGAAATTTTAAAATTCGAAAAAAATTATAATCAAAATAATTTTCGATTTTTTTTCAATAAATTTTCCAGAAAATTTAGGTATAGCATGTTCACATATGCAATATGAAATAGCATGAACATTTTTAGAATTATATGTTCATTAGTTTTGGAGGTATGATGCACACAATGTAAAAAAACATAGTTTTGAGATAAAGTGCTTTAAAGTCAAAATTTTGTTTAAAATACCTTTCACAATAATTTTTTGAAACATTTATCATCTAAAACTCTCCAGAAGCATAAGTAGGACCTTCTTTCAGTGTCACAGCTTCTTCGATTGAGCTTTTGCTTCTTCTTCGTGCTCTTCGAGCCTCCAATGTGCACTCTTCTGTTCGAATTTCTGCCACAGCTATTTGATTTTTATCTGTTTCTGAAGTATAATGCATAAAAAATTAGTCCAATTCCCTCATTGTATTCAACCGGCTAATTTGACCTTCATTAAAACATATAACTGCTTCATTTGTAACAATTTGAACAATTTTTCTGGATGAACCGGATGTTTTCGGACAAAATTTCCAGATGAGAGCATTTAAATTTTCATTTGTATTTTGAGTATGTCCTCCTAAGCACGCTTTTAACAGAGAAGGCATAGAAATGTCTTTAAAAATGTGTTTAGTGCTATCCATAACTGCAGCTGGAATAAAAGTTGAATGTCTGTATGCTTTTTTGCTCACAACAGCTCTTTGGTATGGTCACCAAGAGCTTTCTCCTTTTAGACAAAAGTCATGGAGTGGCTCCTCATCAGGGGAGCGTTTGTGGTAAATAACTCATTAAAACCTTCTAAATAATTCATTAAATCATGCTCATTGTGTCTAAATAACTCATTAAAACCTTAAAACAATGAAACAAATGGCAGTTGCAACGGTACTATAAACAAAACACGACAGAACTATAATCAAAATAACACAGTCAATATTAGAACTCAAACATTCAGGAGATTAGCTGACATATGCCTCTGCAGGGGAAACACTTCTTCTCTTTACATGTAATACCAATAAATCATTGAGGATAGAAGAACAAGAAATAAGTGATCGCGCTACTAAGCATAATGTAAACAATTACACAACAGACGCCTTAGGGCGCGGTAGCCCAGTGGCTAGCGCGCCGGAATTGCCCTCGGTAGGCCCGGGTTCGAGTCCCGTCACTACCAAAACTATCGCCGTGTTCACAAGGAGTACGATCACGTTAACCATGTGGATCCGTAAGTCCTTCCGAGAGGTTGGTGGTAGGGGAAGGAGGGTACGGTCCCTGTGGATGCCTCCCCCCACTGGGTTCCGGTCTAAATTGGGTGGCACTTCCCGGCCGTCCAAACAGTTACCTTACACCTTTCTGGTAAGTCGGACGGTCTGGGTCTCAACAACAGCAGACGCCGCGATGGCGTCATCGCCGGTTTAAAGAGACTCTCAATAAAATTTGAATGTGTATCTTCACATATTTGGTGATAATTTGGGTTCTATTTGGAATTTCTTAATAATTTATTTTTATGAATTCTTGACATTCCATTTTATTTTCTCCAAAATGTTTGAAAATTTGATTATTTTTAAGGTTCAAGGTGATGTCCCCCTCCCTTTAAATTAAAAAATATTGTAATTGCGTTGGCGCAGAATACAGATGCACAGAAATTATACAAAAATTAAGCGGTTTTAGGACGAATGCAACATTAAATATAAATTAAAAAGAACTTTAAAAAACATGATTTTGACACTTGGAAAAACGCTGGATGCCATATTTTATTTTGAAGTGGGTCACGTGATCTCTTCATATAATATAGGTGCAATAAATATCTTAATTTTTATTTTGAAACTACCAAACATATTTTGCTGAAATGTTTTTTATATATTTTATGGGATAATTTGAATATTTTATAAAATTTTGGAAGCAATTTTTGAATTTTAAATTTGCTTAAAAAATGTTTGAAAAATTAGGTCCCATAGGGTTCAATGTACTTCATTTTTTCAACCCAGGTTCAATACAAAACTCATTGGGTGATATTATTTATTTACACACACATTCCCATATGTCCCACAGACCGTCTCAACAACATACTAAAATTTCATTTTGATTAAGTCATTTTTACGGCAGTTATCGTGCGAACGGACAAACAGACAGAATGAACAAAGTCATAAAAACATTCAACTATGTTGTAAAGTATTAACAAGAAAGATCAATCATGCATAAAGCATTGATTATGAAACACTTTCCAACTTCAATGCAATTTTATATAAACATCTCTAAAATGCGGTACATTCCTCAGTAATATTTTAAAATTTATCATAATACTACATTAATTTATTATATTTGAAAACTTCATCGAAAACAAATGAAATTTATTCAAATGACGTCATCGAAATATAACACGCCTGGCTCTCTCTATAAAAGCAGCATTTCATTCATAAATTTTTAACACTTTACAACAAAGTTGAAAAGTGTTTATGACTTTGTTCATTCTGTCTGTCTGTCTGTCTGTCTGTCTGTCTGTCCGTTAGCACGATAACTGTCGTAAAAATGACTTAATCAAAATGAAATTTTATTATGTTGTTCAGACGGTCTGTAGGACCTATGGGAATATAAATGAATAATATCACACAATTAGTTTTGGATTGAACCCGGGTTGAAAAACTGAAATACATTGAGCCCTATGGGACCTAATTTTTCTAACATTTTTTAAGCGGATTTAAAATTCACAAATTGCTTCGAAAATTTTAGGTAATAGTCAAATTGTTCCATAAAATATATAAAAAAACATTCAGCTAAATATATTCAGTAGTTTTTTAAATAAAAATTAAAATAATAATTACACATCTTATATGAAACGATCACGTGACCATGATATGAAACGATCACATGACCCACTTCAAAATGATATATGGCATCCATCTTGTTTCAAATTCGTGATTTTTTAAAGTTCTTTTTAATTCATATTGAGTGTTGTATCCATCCTAAAACTACTTTATTTCTGCTTAAATTCTGTGCATCTACATACTAAAACAACACAATGACAATATATTTGAGTTTAAATTCTCATTCAAATTTGATTATTTCTACAACTAAGCCTATTTTTCACCTATGTAAAATGTAAACAGCAAAATATGTAGAATAAGTTGTATTAGAATTACTGTATTTCTTTAACACAAAATAATTCAGTCCATGGAGTCTGCATGGCTGATATGAATGAAATATTAATTGATTTTATAAACAGAAGGACGATATTTTTCGATGAAGTTTTAAGCATACAGTTTATGAATTGTAGCTCCATGGTCTTAATTTTTAAATAAAATAAATTATTATAGTATTGTGATGAATGAAATGGAGAAAGTTATGAATGAAATCCTGCTTTTATAGAGAGATCCAGGCGTGTTATTTTTTCTATGACGTCATTTGAATTAATGTCAGTTGTTTTCGATGAAGTTTTCAAATATAATAAATTATCGTAGTATTATGATAGATTTAAAAATATTACCGTGGAATGTATTGCATTTTAGAGATATTTAAACCACGCAATTTATATTTCAATGCCGTCATTTGAGTGAAGTTCATTTTTTTCGATGAAGGTTTAAGTTTTCAAATATAATAAATCAATGTAGTATTGTGATAAGTTTT
The DNA here is from genome assembly GCA_951213105.1 of Amaurobius ferox. Classification (NCBI taxonomy): domain Eukaryota; kingdom Metazoa; phylum Arthropoda; class Arachnida; order Araneae; family Amaurobiidae; genus Amaurobius; species Amaurobius ferox. The sequence goes on from OX578136.1 coordinate 151,470,819, forward strand.
AAAATATTACCGAGGAATGTATAGCATTTTCGACTTTTTTAAATAAAATTGCATTGAAGTTGGAAAGTGTTTCATAATCAATGCTTTAAGCATGATTGATCTTTCTTGTTTTCATTCATTTCATTCATCACAATACTATAATAATTTATTTTATTTAAAAACTTAAGACCATGGAGGCACAAGTAATTAAACCCTATGCTTAAAACTTCATCGAAAAAATCGTCCTTCTCTCTGTACAATCAATGAATATTTCATTCATATCATCTATATTGCACACTCCATGAGCTAAATAATTTTGCGTTAAAGAATTGCAGCAATTCTTATACAACTTATTCTACATCTTTTGGTGCCCCTTTCTAGTAGTTCGGACAGTCTGGGTCTCAAGAACATCAACAACAACAACATCTTTTGGTGTTCACATTTTCCTTAAGCGAAAATTAGGATTCGTTGTAGAAATAATCAAAGTTTGATGATTATTTAAACTGAAATATATCGTAATTGCGTTGTTTCAGTATGTAGATGCACAGAATTTAAGCAAAAATAAAGCGATTTTAGGACAGATACAACACTCAATATGAATTAAAAAGAACTTTAAAAATCACGATTTTGATCCAAGATGGATGCCATATTTTATTTTAAAGTGGGTCACGTGATCTCGTTATATAAATGGTGCAATTGCTATTTTAATTTTTATTTAAAGAACTACTGAATATATTTTGCTAAAATTCCTTTTATATATTTTATGGGATAATTTGAATATTTCCTAAAACTTTCGAAGAAATTTGTGAATTTTAAATTCGCTTAAAAAATGTTTGAAAAATTAGGTTCTTTAGGGTTCAATGTATTTCAATTTCTCAACCCGGGTTCAATCCAAAACTAATTGGTTGATATTATTCATTTATATTACCATAGGTCCCACAAACCGTCTAAACAACATACTAAAATTTAATTTTGATAAAGTCATTTTTACGGCAGTTATCGTGCTAACGGACAGACAGACAGACAGAATGAACAAAGTTATAAACATTTTTCAATTATGTTGTAAAGTGTTGAAAACGATGTTTAAGCTGCATGTGTTAAATATTTGTATAATATAGAATAAACTGCCTTAGTTTGAAAAATTTCAGGATTTTACTTAGGTTAAAACTTTTATTTTTAACACTTTACAACATGGTTGAAAAGTGTTGATGACTTTGTTCATTCTGTCTGTCTGTCTATTCGTTAGCACGATAACTGCCGCAAAAATGACTTTATCAAAATGAAGTTTTAGTATGTTGTTCAAACTGTCTGTGGGATCTATGGGGATATAAATGAATAGTATCACCCAATTAGTTTTGAATTGAACCTGAGTTGAAAAAATGAAATATTATACTAAACCCTATGGGTCCTAATTTTTCAAACATTTTTTAAACGAATTAAAAATTCACAAATTGCTTCGAAAGTTTTAGTAAATATACAAATTATCCCATAAAAATTATAAAAAAAATTTCAGTAAAATATGTTGGGAAGTTTTTTAATTAAAAATTATTTAATATAGAGAGATAAACAAATTCAATTAAATTCTGACATTCTGAAATATATTCGGTAGTTTTTTAAATAAAAATTAAAATAATAATTACACCCATATCATATGAAGAGATCACGTGACCCACTTCAAAATAAAATATGGCATCCTTCTTGTGCCAAAATCGTGATTTTAAAAGTTATTTTTAATTTATATTTGGTGTTGTATCCGTCCTAAAACCGCTTTATTTTTGCTTAATTTCTCTTCATGTATATTCTGAAACAGCGCAATTACAATATACTTGAATTTAAATGATTAATGCCATTCATCTTGTGTCAAAATCGTGATTTTTAAAGTTCTTTTTAATTTATATTAAGTGTTGCATCCGTCCTAAAACCGCTTTATTTTTTATTTTTTTTCTGTGCATCTATTTACTGCGACAACGCAATTACAATATTTGTGAGTTTAAATGATCATCAAACTTTGATTATAATTCTACGGTGAAATCTGATTTTCATGTATGGAGAATATAAACAGATCAAGATGTAAGATGAGTTGTATAAGAATTGCTGAATTTCTTTAACGCAAAATTATCTAGCTCTGGAGTCTGGAATATAAGTGATATGCATGAAATATTCATTAATCTTACATAGAGAAGCAGACGATTTATAGTATTGACTTTTTTGATAAAGTTTTAATTTTCCAAGTATATTAAACAAGAAAGATCAATCATGCATAAAGCCCTGATTATGAAATACTTTGCAACTGAAATGAAATTTTAAACATTTCTATAATGTGATACATACAGTCCTGATAGTTTCTAAATTATCACAGTAATACAGTAATTTATTATACTTGAAAACTTAAACTTGAAAAGTCGAAAAAGTCGTTAGTTACACAAAATGAATTTTATTTAAATGACGTCATCGAAATATGAATCGTCTGTTTGGTTCTCAATGTAAAATCAATGAATATTTCATTCAAATCACTTATATTCCAGACTCCAGAGTAAATAATTTTGTGCGAAAAATTATTCAGCAATTCTTATACAACTCACCTTACAATCGTTTGATTTGTTTACATTCTGCATGCTATATTATAGCATTAAATTTAGGCTTCGTTGTAGGAATAATCAAAGTTTAGTGATCATCTAAAATCAAAAATATTGAAATTGTGTAGGCACAGATATTATATACACAGGTAATACGCAAAAATAAAGCGGTTTTATGACGGATGCAACACTAAATATAAATTTAAAAGATCTTCAAACATCACGATCTTAACACAGAGGAAAAAAATGGATTCTGTATTTTATTTTGCAATGAGTCATGTGATATCTTTTTATCTTATGGGCGTAATTATTATTTCAATTTTCATTTAAAATACTACCAAGCATATTTTGTTGAAATTTGTTTTACACATTTTATGTGATAATTGAAATATTTCCTAAAATTGTCGAAGCAATTTGTGAATTTTACTTCGCTTAAAAAATGTTTGGGGTTCAATGTATTTCATTTTTTTAACACAAGTTAAATCCAAAAATAATTGGGTGATATAATTCATTTCCATCCCCATATGTCCCACAGACCGTCTTAACAACATACTAAAATTTCATTTTGATAAAGTCATTTTTACTGCAGTATCGTGCGATCTGACAGACAGAATGACCAAAGTCATGAATATTTTTCAACTATGTTGGAAAGTGTTAATTATTGTAGTACTGTGATAATTTAACAAATATCAGCACTGAATTCATCGCATTTTAGAAATGTTTGAATAAAATTGCATTTTGTTTGGAAAGTATATATTTCATAATCAATGTTTTATACATGATTGATCTTTCTTGTTTCATTTTACTCAAATGATGTCACGTTTAAAGTATTTAGCACAACTTGGAGGTTAAAATATTTCTGCTAACAGTACCAGAATATCAAAAACTGTAAATTAAACGTTTTAGCATGTGGTATGCGCCTCTGTAGGGTAAAATTTTTTAATTTACAAAGTTTTAAATACGTTTTAGCATACAGTTATAAGTACACATTTTGAAAGTTAAATAGACAATAGGAAAGAAATCACGGCATATGATATCAAAATTATCTACCACTTATAAAACAAATTAGAAATATTTTTATATCAATATACACTTTATCACGTGTATTCGTATTATACAGATTATATATGACAGTCAAAAATTTAAATTCATGAAGTTTTAAGTATATGTTTTCAATTTTAAAATCTACGAGTATATATGATCATGGACATTTAAAAACTCGGTAAAATCCAATGACAACATTCTACCGAAGCTATTTTTTGGGGTTAATTTTTGCTACTTGATATAAACATATTAAAAAATTAATGTGTACAGCTAATGACTTTCCATAGAGACTCAAATTCATTTGTTCTTAGAGAATTCACTTGAGTTTCATTGTACAAAATATCAGAAATATGTATTTGAAATCGAATCGAATTTGCTGTTTAAATCATTATCTTTTCATTTGGTAATTTTATTTCACTCGGCAAATGTCAAAAAAGGCAATATCTTGTGAACGGTTTATACTTGCGCAATAGGGGTGGTTTTACTCGTTGTTTTACGAAACATTACGCATAAAACAAGTTATTTGATGAATACGTTTAAATATTTTGTTTTTGCTGACCATTACAAAAACTGAACGTTTTATATTTCTCTAAATCGTACAAAAAATCTTGTTTTTTTTTTTTTGTTGTTGTTCATATGACCCCTGTTTCTGCAGAGCACGAATACAGGTCCAGTGACGCCAGAAGAAGGACAGAGAGAATGACACACAAGACAAGAGTACAAAGTACAAAAAATCTAATCAGTGCTAGGAAAATGAATAAGTGATTTAATTATTCTGTTTCATTACATTTGGTCGGGTAGATTTTATATAGAGTGAATACATACATTGCGATGACTGGTTCTGTATATGCAATAGGTTGAGAGGCTATTTTTCCAGATCCATGGGGTAATATGAAAATATGGGGTAATAAATATTGCGTTTTTAGGTTAGTGAACTTTTATTGTTTTCAAAGAAACCTTGAAAAAAATATTCATCAGTGATATTACCACTAGGTGTTTTTATAATTTTAACTTTCCAAGACACTACCTATAATCTGAATTTTGGGATGCCTAAGAATAAAACGTGCACTACAGTTTTGTTGGCCCCGAGTCCTCAAAATTTTCAATCTGAAACTCTACGGGGACATCAGTACAAACAAGAATTTTCCTATACCCTCGACGGCGAAATAAATAAAACTATATCTACCAGTAAAATTACAGATCTTCATGCTATATAATGTTTTCGTGCTAAATAATAAGATCGTTTCATCATGTTTGTCCACAAGCAGAGAACATGGAAACCGTCATTAGGCTGCAGTTCTTTCTATTCCACTTTTTGGGTACATCCATATTTCATAAGGAGGCGTGCTTAATAGCATGTCCCCTTATTCATTATGTCGCGAAATTACGACGATTAAGTTAGAGAAAGTGTCAGCTGACTCTGATGATTTGAGATTAGACTGCTTTAATATGAAGCACCTTTACTTGTACCTTGTATAATTTCAATAAAAAGTTGAATTATTTCATTAGAGCATGAATGAGACAACAAACATTTACGTAAACTAGGATACCAACATCCAAAAGTTATCCCGATACCGACATCCAAATCTCTGTTAATTTCCGCATTATTACAAGTAATACTTTGCTGTTTTATACGTTGAATCATATTATTGTACTAAACTTGAGGTCTCTGTATTATAAATACAGAATAATAATTTGTGCATAAATATTGAATAAATGGAATACGACATAAAATGCTATCATGTTAAATATCAAAATATTAAAAAACTACTATATCAAATCACTGCTGGAGGACAAGTCATCAATTCGATCTTTCTTCTGTATTATTCAAAAGTGTCCGTTAGTTTTTTACCTGAATCTATTTTAACTTTTTGCGTCAATATTAATTCCAACTATCCCAAGTGAATGATTTGTCTCTGGCACCACGGTTCTCAGGGTGATGACTTGACTATGTTTACTTTATCTTTCTCTATTTTATCCTCATTTTATAGCGTTCATTTTTTTCATGTTTGTTCCAGTCATTCTCCTTCCTCTTATTTCTAGATAGCACTGCCACTTCTGATTTTAGTAGTCGCTACCATGTGGCAAGCTTATATATCGTCATTTTCTTACTCGCACTAAAGAAGAAAACTAACTTGTTCAAAACGATCGTTTGCTTGTTAACATTTTAGAACAAAGTTGAAAAGTGTTTATGACTTTGTTCATTCTGTCTGTCTGTCTGTCTGTCTGTCTATCCGTTAGCACGAAAACTGCCGTAAAAATGACTTTATCAAAATGAAATTTTAGTATGTTGTTCAGACGGTCTGTGGTACCTATGGGAATATAAATAAATAATATCACACAATTAGTTTTTTATTGAACCCGGGTTGAAAAAATGATACATTGAACCCTATGGGACCTAATTTTTCAAACATTTTTTAAGCAAATTTAAAATTCACAAATTGCTTCAAAATTTTTAGGAAATATTCACATTATCCCATAAAATATGTAAAAAAAAATTTAGTAAAATATATTTAGTACTTTATTAATTAAAAATTATTTAATATAGGGAAAAACACAAATTCAATTAAATTCTGACTTTTGGGATATCCTCCAGAAAGAAAAAAGAGATATATGATATAATAAATATCTTTTCAGGAATTTAACCTTTTTTGTATGTGAGAGAGGCTACACATTTTAATATAAATTTGGTAGATAACAATTTTTCAAATTTTTTTTAATTTTATATAACTCTTCATGATATACTTATTTGATGGCATTTTTAATGCAATTTCCTACGTCCTAGAGAGTTAAAATTTGGTACACAGCTTAAATTTGTTGAACATTTTATTTTACGAAAATTTGGTGGATCTTTAAATATAGATCATACATTTTTTTCATAATGGCCTGCAAATAATCCCCGTTCACTTCTATAAATCATTGTTGTAATATTGTTAAAAATTCTGATGTGGGCAGCACATGTCTTTCTCTGCAGACTCATATTCACATTCTCTTTATTTCTTCAATAATAATTTGAGTTTATCTGCACAAAATAACAGCCATAAGTATTTTAAATGACATTGAATTTGCACGTTAAACTTAAATTTGGTTCTCATTTGATAGCTGGACTTATTGCCAAAGGTGGCGTAGCGAAAATGCGAAAAAACTAGAATATCTCAAGAACGGCTAGTCCTAGAGTAATGGGGTTAGTTTTATTCTTTTTGTTGTCAAAAATCACGTTTTAAATAGGAATTTAATTGATATAATTGAGCACACGTAGTCTTTTATTTTTATATTTAACGATTTTTGAAGGCCATTTCGCAAAAATAGCCCGTTCCTTTTCCCTGAATCGTACTAGAATAACCTACAAATGATTTATATACCAAATTTTGTTAAATTTGGTATATAACTCACTTATAGGTTATTGAAATATTATACACCAAATTTTGTTAAATTTGTTCCATTAGTTTTTAGCTAGAGTGGATAAAGGCAATTACTGCCGACCATTTCGCAAAGAAGGCCGATTCTTTTATTACGAATTTTTTATCGAATCGTACTATAATCTAATGAACATCAGGATTTCCCACAAAAAACATACCTACCAAATTTTATGAAATTTGGTATATTAGTTTTTCAATAGAATGGATGTAATATCCTCACAGACACACAGAAACATACACAGATACACCCTTACACACACAGACGTCTTCCTAAAAATAGTTTTTCGTGTTCTAGAAGTCCCAAAACATGTAGATCCTTCGAAAATTCGAGTTCCGATCTTCGGCACGATTCCAATACTTTGAATACATACACACATACACATATATTTTCTGTGCATCTGTGTATCTAAATTCCGTGCCCATGCAATTACAATAGTTGTGATTTTAAATGATTCCTAAACTTTTATTATTTCTTTAACGAAGCCTAATTTTAACTTATGCAGAATGCAAATATCTCAAGCGATTGTAAGGTGAGTTACATAAGAATTGCTGAATTTTTTTCACACAAAATTTTTTAGCCCTGGAGTCTGGAATAAAAGTTACATGAATAAAATATTCATTGATTTTGCATAGAGAATCAGATGATTTATATTTCGATACAGTTTTAAATATTTACGTATAATAAATTACTGTAGCACTGTGATAATGTAAAATATATCACCACTGAATGTATCCCATTTTAGAAATTTTTAAATGAAATTGCATTTCAGTTGGAAAGTGTTTCATAATCAATGCTTATGCATGATTGATCTTTCTTGTTTACATTCAATTTGCGCAGCTTTTTCTATTTATTTATTATATCCGTGTTATACTAATGTATTTATTTTTATTTACTTATAGTTGTAGTCCTTTTCTATGGACGACGCTTATTGCGAAAACTGCAGAAGAAACTGAGGTGACCGGAATGAACTACAGGGATTAGCTTTCGATGGAGAAACGTTCATAAAATTCCACAGAGGCATTCACATATATTTAGGTATACCCGGGGAAATTTTGAATGTATTACAATTTTATTACAGCTCTATCCACCATTGGTTGTATATTTTGTGCGGTTAAAAGAACATTGACTGATCAGTTTTCACAGTAAGGAGATGTGCTTATGCAGAATATACCCAATTTCTTGTGTCTGTTTTCTTCAAGGAAATTAAGTCGTATTCATGGAAGCAGCAGTTTTATTTATTGTAATTAAAAATCTGTTTCTGTCTTTTGCTTATAAATCAAGAACGGCTAGACGAATTTACAAACTGTTTTCACAAGCAGGTTAAACTTTATAAATAGCAGTTTTGCTGCTAAGATATTTCGATTTGTCTTGCTTTTATATGTATATATATGAAGGTGAAAATTTTTCATGAGTAATGATAATACTTAATACAAACTTATAAAACGTATATTAAAACATTTCTTGGATGATCTTGGAAACTTTATAATATAAATTTTATCCTCCTGCATCTTCCGCAGAACAAAGAGCACCTGATGTTAAAGTTTTGTACCGTATTGGTTGTTAAAAATTTCGTAGCTTATCACTGTAATTCACCCATCGTCTGAAAAAGATTCTGATTTTCACAGAACATTGGTTTAACTATATCTAACATTGAAAATTCCTCCTAGTCGATATTCAATCTCTCCTTCCTTTTCAGAAATTGGTTGCACCTATGATTTCTGTCTCAAACTTGCTCAAAAATCCATTTTTATTACAGTAGTAAATAAAATCTTGAATTCTCATATTACTCGAAAGAAAGATAAAACAGACACTGTAGAGCTAGCTACAAGAATTGTAAGTCAACTGAATAATTTTGTATAAACTAATACGGCAACCGATAAAGAAGAAAAATCCAACCAACCTTCAAGGAATAAGTTTCCTTCAAGGAATAAGTTTTGTCCTTGTTACAAGGCTGAACTGCTGAGGGTAAAGGTTTTACAAAATGTTAGTTAATAATTGTCCCCTGAATTGTATAATTGTCTTTACTCTGGCATTTTTGGGGTTTCTTTTGTGTGGTTATATAAGCATCAAATGAATACTTATAATTCACTGTCAGCTCATAACTATGGACTTCAAGTAGCAATAGAACTTCGATTAGATTTTCGCTGTTTTGAAAATCTAATTTTAGTTAATATTAAAGTTAATTTAAGTTAATATAATTTAACATATACCATTAAAAATAAAATTTTAAACCCTTTATTTAGTTTTATTCAATTCTGTTCAAAATATCTTAAATCATCTATAGTTTTTGTAATAATAATCTTTCTGTTAATTTTGAATTTAACGCCTTATCATCTGTTTTTGTAGAAATTTTAAATCCAAATTACAAAGTACTGATTCTTTTAAGTATAGTATACTTTCCTTCACACGATAACATTGATGCACTTATTTCTGAATTTTCATTTATAAATTTTTTCGTTTCTCATTTCCTGTTTGTGGGGGATTGTAATGCCAGAGCAAATATGTGGAGATGCGGTTTCATTGATCAAAGGTGATACAAGATAATTGATTTCTGTCTTGAAAATAATCTTATAATTCTTAATAACCCTGGCTGTGGCCCAACATTTTGTTCACATTCTGGTATTGGGTTATCTGATCTCTCCTCAGTTAGCTTTGGTTTTTATGATTTCATTCAAAATTGGGAAATACTATCTCGTGATTGATTCAGGGATCACAAATTTGTTTTACGCCTATTGGTATAGAGATTGTTTCGGTTAACTCTTTCTTTTTAAAAACATTTTTGGCATTGGAAGATGTATAACTTTAAATTCCATCTGGAGCATTTACGCTGTAAAACATTTGCAAGCATGTTGCTGAAAGTTTCAGAGAAATCAGCTGTCGGGAATGGGGAGTTAGGTTCCTGATAGTTATGATATTATATATATATATATATGTTATATAATATATATATAATATATATATATATATTATATATCATATATATATATGTATATATATTTATATATATATATATATATATATATATATATATATATATAAATATATATATATATACACAAAATTAACGTTTCGGCCGACTGTAATTAGCTGACTATTTCAGAAATGAAGTTGGAATTTTCATGAACACCTGTAATTGCGACTCTTCTGATAGTTTGCCGAAGTTATCAACAAAGCAGCTGAAAAAATGAACCAACAAATGATCTTTAAAGAATTGCATGAGGAATGCAATTTAAAACCATATATAACTTTTAGAAGATATTTGGATTTGGTCGAGTTGGTTTTGAATGAAAACATACTCTATGACGGTACGCATTACTACAAACAGGTAAAGGGCATACCCATGGGTGGAGCATGCTCGTCAATATTGGCGGATATTTATCTATCCAAATATGAAAGAGGAACCCATATATTATCGGAAATACCTTATTTCCGTTACGTTGATGATGTGATAATAGGGGGTTATGAAAACACCCCAAACCTAGATTTTGCATTCTACCCAAAAGAATTAGACTTAATTGAAAACCCGATCAATGAGGATGGATCGACAGACTTCTTGGATTTATCTATAAGAAAACACCAACAGTATGGAATTTATACAATCATACACGACAAGAGAAATTCATACAATATCAAAATAAATAATATTATTGATTCAAACCTCACTAAAAATATATTCAGAAATATTATTACCGGATACTTCAGAAGAAACAGAAACTACAGTACTTTTAAAAAAGACTGCATTTATGAATGTAATAAAATAATAAATGATGCATTGAAAAGAAATTACACTAGATATTTTTTACAACATTATTACTATTCCTTTTTCAAAGAAAGAAATTGTGCTTTGTTTGCATCTAAATGAGCATTCTTAATCATATATATATTCATATCTGCGATCCTATCATCATCATGAAGTCTTTTCGCGCATGCGCGACTTTCCCCTATAAAATGTTGTGTTTTCATGTTGGATTGTAGGGTGTATCTCTTCCTTGCTTGGTTCCATCTTTGCTTTTGTGTCCGTTCGGGTGCTTCCATCTTTGCACATGTGGGAGATTGACCATTGAGTTACATTGGTGCCGTGAGCGTTGCCCGGGTCGTAAAAGCTGCTTCAAGCGGGAAAGGGGTGTCGCAATCCACCCCTGCCATTCTATGCAAATCATATGGTCACTCCTGTTCTCGCTTATTTTTTCTTCTTGTTTATATCCTTATATATATATATATATACAAAATTAACGTTTCGGCCGACTGTAATTAGCTGACTATTTTAGAAATGAAGTTGGAATTTTCATGAACGCCTGTAATTGCGACTCTTCTGATAGTTTGCGGAAGTTATCAGCTAAGTAGCTGAAAAAATGAGCAAAGGTTGACACTGAAAAAAAAAACCTTGTCAACTTTTTATTATTTTATCAAAAAGGTTAAAGATTGTGTCTTTGAATTTATTAGAAAGAACAAATATAAAATGCATATTAGTTTCTCCTGGTGGAACAAAGATTTGGTTAAATTCAGAAATTTATTACAGTCCTTTCTATAAGAGTCAAATCTTTAATCAAAAATTCTACATCAATAAATAAAATTGCATTAGCCAAGGCTAAATTTAAACTTAACAAAGCTGAATTTAAACATAACGAAGCTGAATTTAAACTTAACAAAGCTGAATTTAAACTTAACAAAGCTAAATTTAAACTAATGATTAATAAAGCTAAAAGTGTTGCTTGGAAAATGTTTTGTTCTAGTTTCGAAACTTGGTGCAGAATTTAAATTTGCATTTGGTAAATTATCTAAAAAACATGATATCCATTTTCAATTTCTGGTTAATTTAACGTTGAAATATACTAGACAAACTTCAAAGCTCTTGAACTAGAGTTTTTAGGATGATAAAAATTTTATATTTTTTCTTTCTTTTTTTCGGTTCCAATTGATGAACTTAGGTTGGTCACTGGGGACGAATTGTCCTTGGTTTTTAATAACTTCAAAAATTGAAATGGCTTAGACAACTTGGACTACAATATTTGGAGAGGCTTGTTTAATTTTAATTCTAATACTTTTATAAAACTCTTTAATCTTTATTTTAAATTTTGTTATTTCTCACTCAGTTTTAGCAATAAAATTTTCAAAAAGGTCTTCATTAATAAGTTTATTCATCTCCTAAAAACAAAAGTTATTCTTCATCCAAATCAGATTGATTTTCGGGAGCTGTACGGTTGTGAAGTTACAACTCATAAACTTATTAGTGTTATAAAAAATCAACCATGTTTTCTTAACTACAGATATTCGTTGGGCTTTTGATAATCTTAACTGGGACGTTCTTCCTTTCACTTTTGAAAAATTAAAATTCCTATTCTTTTTCGGATTTTCCTATTCTCATATCTCAACAGTTCCTTAGATTGAAAATGAATTTACCCTCTCTAAAACTATTTCAAAGGGATCAACGCAGGGATCTGTAATTGTTTCCATACTTGACATGTATACATTGATGAAATTTTATTACGCAACAATAATTTTTCTTATTTACAAGCCTTTGCTGATAACCTTGCGGTGGTTACTTTTGGTATCATTCGGTTATCCCTAAAACATAACATAAATTCTCTTCTGAACTTAATATCAGATTCCTTAAATTCATTGCTTCCCGAAATTTATATAAAAAAAATCTGATGTGGGCAGCACATGACTTTCCTTGCAGACTTATATCCAAGTTCTCTTTATTTTAATTACATTTAATTCACTTTTAATTCAATTTTCGTTCTTATTTGGCAACTGGACATATTTTCAAAGGTGGCTTAGAGAAAATACGAAAAAACTAAAATATATCGAGAACGGCTAGATCTAGTGTAATGGGATTGGTCTTATTCTTTTCTTCGTTAAAAATTACGTATAAAATAAGCATTTAATGGATATATTTGAGCATACGAAGTTTTCTATTTTAGATTTTGACGTTTTTTGCAGGCCATTTTGCAAAAAAAGGCAGGTTATTTTTTTCCGAATCGTACTAAAATCTAATCAGCACTAGGGTGACCCACAAGTGACTTATTTATCTAATTTTGTGAAATTCGGTCCATTAGTTTAGTTTTTCAGCTGGAGTGTATACAGGCCATTTTTGCGGGTCATTTCGCAAAAAAAGGCGAGTTTTTTTATCCCGTATCGTACCCAAAACTAATCAGCACCAGATTCGTCCACAAGTGACTTACCTACCAAATTTTATGAAATCGGTCAATTAGTTTTTTAGTTAGAGTGGATGCAAAATCTGAACAGACAGACACACAGACAGATCCACAGCCAGACAGACAGACACACTCACACACAGGCGTCACGCTAAAAATGGTTTTATCGTATTCTAAAGGTCCCGAAACGTGTAGATCCGTCAAAAACTCGAGTTGCGATTTTCGGCATGATTCCAATACTTTCCCTATACATTATCATGTATTGCAGGGAAAGTAAAAAAGCTGTGTTATCATTTTTGGTAAAAAAACTGACAAAATTGAAAAGAAGCCCAATTTTTAAATTAAAAAATAAATCATTTAAATCTCTACTAATCTAAAATGACTTGGTTTAATTGTTGATAACAAATGAACTTTGAGCCCTCATAATAAATAATAGCAAATTAACTTGTCTACCTTAAAGAAAAATGTTATACATTATGTTAACATTTTGAGAAAGTTTCGGATAATATATGGGGTATAAACAAAGGCCTTTTAAGATTTTGGTTTCAAATTGTCATTGAAAAAACTTATTGTTTTATACTTTGGGGGTGTAGAGGAGGACATTTAACCTCAGAACAAATTAAAAAACCAATTTCTCTTCAAAGAACTTTTCTTTAAAAAATTTCATCTGCTTATAGAACATCCTCCAATGACTCTCTTTTTTCCATTTTAGGCATAAGAGGTGCCTCTAACACATCTAGTAATCAATACTTTATACAAAAAATTATATTTCGAAAACCAAGGATAAATGTTTTTCCAGTTCGAATTTTCCTTCTCCCTCTTTATTTGATTATAAAAGCCCTCTTTCGAAAATTAAGCCTTGTAACCGATTGTTACCTTTTCAAAATATAATGATGATATTAATCCTATTTATAAAATTTATACTGATGGCTCAGAAATTGAAGATAATGACAGTTTTTCAATCCGAAATTGCTGTAATAAACTATTGATTGGGCATCTAAACATAATACTAATATTTATACTACGAATAGTTTATCTTCTACTTCGGCACTCAATTCTATCTCCAATAAATTTGATTATCAAAAAATCAAAATATTAAAGAAAATATTTTAATTAAAATAATCTTACCAATTTATTTTGGATCCAATCACATGTAGGTGATATTAGGAATAAAACAGCTGATAATTTTACTAAAATTGATGCATCTTCTGGAACACTAATTAAAATCCCTTTTTCATACTCCTGCCTTACTAAATTTTGTAAACATTGAAAACTGGCAAAATATTTTAAATGATTATATTTCTCCACGAACTAACAATGCGTCTAGAATTGAATACTTCTTATCTTCTGTGGACTACAAACTACATATTTATAACAAGTTTTTAGTATATTTTCTGACTAAACATAGCCTATCTACATTATTTTAATAATAAATCTACCTCAAATTGTATTTGTAATAATTCTGAGGATGTTGATCATTATGTTTGCCCTTCCTCACGCCAAAAAATTACATTTGACCAAATCTTCTTCTAAAAATCAACATATTTGGTTTTCTAATATTTGTGAAATAAAAATGCAATTAACAAAATTAAAAAGCTGATATGGACAGCATATGACTTTCCCTGCAGATTTATATCCACGTTATCTTTATTTTAATTAAATGTAATTCACTTTTAATTCTATTTTCGTTCTCATTTGGTAACTGGACTTATTTTCAAAGGTGGCGAAGAGAAAATACGAAAAAACTAAAATATCTCGAGAACGGCTAGTCCTAGTGCAGTGGGGTTAGTCTTATTATTTTCTTCATTAAAAATTACGTATAAAACAAGCATTTAATGGATATATTTAAGCATACGTAGATTTTACTTTAGATTTTGACGATTTTTGCGGGTCATTTCGCGAAAAAGGCAGGTTATTTTATCCGAAGCGTACTAAAACCTAATCAGAACCAGAGTAATCTGCAAAGGACTTATCTACCGAATTTTGTGAAATTCGGTCCATTAGTTTTTCAGCTAGAGTGAATACAGGCTTTTTCGGGCCATTTCGCAAAAAAAAAGGCGGGTTCTTTTATCCCAAATCGTACCTAAAACTAATCAGCACTAGATTCGACCACAAGTGACTTACCTACCAAATTTTATGAAATTCGATCAATTAGTTTTTTAATTAGAGTGGATACAAAATCTGCACAGACAGACAGACACACATACGCATAGATACACATACAGACGTCACGCTAAAAATGGTTTTTTCGTATTCTAGAGGTCTCGAAACGTGTAGATCCGTCGAAAACTCGAGTTGCGATTTTCGGCATAATTCCAATACTTTCCCTATACATTACCATGTATTGCAGGGAAAGTAAAAATTAATAAATGTTACTTGGAGCTATATCTATGCTGTTCTTTTAGTATATGTATATCTACGAATTTATTTCTTTTCTATTTTGAATCGTTTATTATTTTACTTTTAAATTTTATTTTTTATTTTGACTTTCTTTTATTTCTTTTCGGCTTTACTTTTCTAAATTTCCTAATTTGTTTCCTTTTCTTTTTGCTTTTATTAAATACTTTTTATCTCAAAAAAGTTACCTAACAATATTAGAGTCTGGGTAATTTTATTACTATGTGTCTATGTGTATCGTCTACGTATGTCTTTGTGTACTGTCTTTATATATTGTACATGTATTTCTTAGTATTATTTCTGTGTTTTTCCCGGTCGTACTCGTACATCCAAACTTCTCAAAACTTTTTGGGTGAGCTGGATGGTTTGGATAATTAAAAAAAAACTATAGAAAATTTTAAATAAGTCTTTGAAAGTTCACTTAAAGAGGGTTTTAATACAAATTTTAGTTTAGATTCAAGATGCAAACGATTATTTGATAACCTGTTTATATAAATTCGTTTAAACAAAGAGCCAATATTTTACATGTAATACTTTTTGTGCACTTTCATTTAAATGAAAAAATGAAGAAAAATATAACTGACAAAGTACTAACTCCGTTTTTTATTATTATTTATTACCGATTACATCATTTGGTGTTAAAACCTTAGACAACAGTAACAAGAAGGATGGAAGAATTAAGCAAAGGGCTAGTTAATTTTTAATTGCTGTCTTTTGTGAACTTTTATTTAGTCTAAAGAGTGCAGTGAAAATTGACTATTACCAAACAGTACTTTCTATTAATTATTACCGATTACAACATTTAATGTCAAAATCTTATACTACTGCAACAAGTGTAAGATTGAAAACTTTTATTTGTATTTACTCCAGTTATGTATATTTCACCTTAAATTAGATGATGTTCTATTTTTTTTGTTGTTGTTGTTGGAAAAACTTCAGTCAATAGTATAGTTGGCAATTTGGAGATGAAGCATTCAACTGACGGAAAAACGATGAAGTTAAATCGAAATTGAATCTGTAAACTGTCTTTAGCTTTTTAGTACTTTATATTATTTTATTATGGAAGATGGTATCATGAAAAATGGTATCGAATGAAAGATATTATCAGGAAATGATATTTTCTCTTTTCAAAAATTCGAGCTACCATTTATATATCTGCAGGACATTGTTTGCAAGTTATGTACATCTTTTATTTTAAATTGGAAGATGGATGATTTATATCTCATGTTGTAAGAACTTCTACATCTATTTATAGTAGTTTGGTAATAAGCGATAAAGCTATCAACTGCTGATTGAAGTTGGAGAGAAATAAACCTTCTAGCTTTTTTTTTTCCCCTGTTATATATATAACTACCATCTAAATACTTGTAGTATGTTTATTGCATATATGTATATTGTATTAGAGAAATACCACTAACAGTAGTTGACTATTAGACAAAAAAGCTTCCAACTGCTGATGGAAGATGGAGGTTGAAATTAAAATGCATCCTAGAATATTTTTAGCATCCATCTTCTAAAAGCAGTTGGGAAAACGACGGCGTACGATTTTCCGGAATATTCTTCCTCTTCACAGTTCTTCAAGGCAATGAGAATATCACCACCGGAGAAAGAAAATCTGCGTAATTTTAAAGCACCTATTTTATGCCATTAACCACATTAGGAAATACATCCACGCATCCAAAATATATTGATATCACCGACAATATAGACGGCAGATCCTAAACCGAATCTAAAATCTTTCAACACATTCAACATTTTAGATCAAACGTGCTCAAATTAAAAAACGATCTAAAGTTGGTACATGGCAATCTGCAGCAGCGCCAACGTAATATGCTCCGCAATATAAGGTATATAAGAAAGATCATCCTGTCAGCCATTTTATCGATGGGAGTTAGCCACTTCCATGGGAATTGCGCCAATTAATGCACATTACACTCATTAGAAACAGCGCTCATGGCTGTCAGAGGGCTTTCGATGCATCATGTGATCCGGAGCCGACGAAAATTGGTGAGGGGTCATAATCACTTAATGGCCGAGCAGACGTAATTCCTTTGTAACTTTCGTCCAAACGGTTCTTGTACCTTTAAGAAGGATGGGGCTGGAGAAGGAGAGGGCAGAGCTCACGGATCTCGTCGGCCCGAGATCGCATCGTTGAGTTGAGTTGTGTGGGGCCGAAGCATGAATTCACCATAAATCATCAGTCCAATCACGATTAAGACATAACACCACATTACGTACACAGACAAAACAAATGAAGTTCGGACTTTAATCGGAGGGGCGGAGTTTCGACCACTGTGCATGGGGGCAAACACAATGAAGTCTTGAGTTTCTCTAATTGCGCCCCCTCCGGCCTATATCCACCCCCCACCCTTAGGAATAAGTCTGAAATGCGGGGTAAGGAAATCTAACCACGCCGATAGCAACATTTTTATCTTCGAAATAATCTTTGCATACGCTTTCCGAAACATCGGTTTGGTAAAGATATAAATGCATATTCCTGGGTGGCCACAACTAAGGTCATCAATCGGGGGCCGATGACTCATCGTTACAGAATGAAGACATTAAAGGGGCGCATGTGTTAAATATGGCTTCGAGCCTTGTTACGTAATTGTGATTGGTAACTGATTTTGTAGAAACTCCAAGCAAGAGATTGAAATCAGAACACTGGTAGTCAATTTGATAAAAATCATAAACGTTAGTGGGACCTAAATAATATATAGGTATATTTTCTCTTGAGAGGGAGGTAAGTAATTTTATCGGCCCGAGACACAAAATTTCTCAAAAATAAGCAATTTTAATGGTATTTAATGTTTTCTGTTTTATATATTTTTAATGATATAATTGTGGGTTTTTTTTTAATTTTTCATTCATTTAAACTTTTAAATTATACTTAATTCATATTTTTGTTACTTAAAAATTTCGATGTGTAATTAATTATATGGTTGCGAATATATATATTTGTAGGAACTTCAAATAACTTTTTTTTTGTTGCTATAAATCAAAATAACACGTGAAATAAAAATCGCCAGTATTGCACTGAAAGTATCCATATACCTTAAAATAAAATGCATACCAATTTCATCTGCAGAGCAGAAGCTTAGTAAATAAAGATTATTTCAAACTGTTGTTTGAAATAATCTGAAATTAAAATACTTCGTTCCTAACAACATAAACAGTTAATAATCCTGAAGAAGGCGGCTATTTTTTCGCCTACGAAATCGATTGATACTTTTAATCAGCTTCTTGCTTTTAATCAATTGCTGTTACTAACGAAGTATTTTAACTTTAGACAGAAATGTTTAGTTAATTACATTTTATGTGTACGATTATTTTCCATTGATATGGATACGATGAATGTACGAAAATTTAATTATATCTCCATTTTTACGTACATGCCGAAAAATTCCTGAATTCCACATCGTACACTGCTGACCATTAAAATTGCTACACTATGAAGGCGGCATGCAACAAATGTCAAATTTGCGTGAAATGTACTACATGCTGGGAAATGCAAATGATTAGCATTGCGCACAAAGCAGGCATAACGCCATCTGCATTTTGTATAAAAGGGAAGATTGTACAGCCTGTTTCTCATTTGGAAATCACATTTGAACGTTGGTTGCTTGTGTGAAGGTCGTGTTATGCCTAGTGTAAGAAGGAGAAACTCCTACCGATACATATCGAAATTCGATCGTGGCCTATCGGGACTGCGGTTTATCGTTTCCCGACATTGCTGCTCGCGTTGGTCGGGATCCCATGACTGTCAGGCGAATATGGAATCGATGGGTCCAGGAGGGCCATACTAAACGCCATGCAGGATCTCAGCGGTACCGGGTAACTAACGCCTGAGAGGACAGACATCTTGTCCTGTCAGCCTTTCGGGATCGTACAGCCACGTCACTTACCCTAAATCAGGAACTTAGCTTGCAATAAGACATGTGTCAACACAAACAGTGCGATGACGTCTGCAGCACCACGGACTGCCAGCACGGCGACCATTGTTGCGGTTTTCCTTGACGCTGCAGCAGAGACGGCGCGCCTACAGTGGTGCGACGAACGACGACACTGGACACAGAAGTGGCACCAAGTCGTCTTTTCAGACGAATGCCGGTTCTACTTATAGCATCATGGTGGACGTATCCGTATGTGAAAGCACCGAGGCGAACGGACATTGCCAGCTAGCATTCATCATCGTTATAAGGGCCCAGCACCTGGCTTGATGGTATGGGGTGCTATTGTGTACACATCCCGGTCACCTCTTGTTCGCATAGCCGGTAATGTGGACAGCCGCTGTTACATTTCTGACGAGTTAAGGCCCGTGATTGTGACCTATCTTCGAGGCCTGTGTGACGCCATATTTCAATAAGATAATGCACCACCGCATGTTGTCCGTGCTGTCCTGGCCTTCCTCGATACAGAGGATGTTCGACTGTTGCCCTGGCCAGCACGTTCTCCAGATCTGTCACTCATTGAGACCATCTGGTCATGGGTTGCCGAAAGACTGGCACGCCACCACTCACCAGCCCACTACGATTGATGAACTCTGGGCATAGAGTTGAAGTCGCATAGAATGACGTACCCGTATCTGTCATCCAAGTTCAATTCGACTTGATGCCCATCCGGATTGCAGTCGTTGTTGCTACCAGGTGTGGCAGCTCTGTGTACTGAATTCTGCATGCTGTGTACCCCCAAACCACCTGCAAATTTAATCATGTATTCCTTCCATTCTACTATATATGTACAATAAATAAGATTCTGCTATTTGCTTTCCTTCCTGTTGTAGCAGTTTTAATGGCCAGCAGTGAATATTCCAATATCTATATGTCGCGCATATGAAAGTGTAGTGTTTCTTTTAAATAGTATTCCTAGTTCCTTCGAAATCAACATGCTAAATATATTTTAACATTTGTGGGACCTGTCATTCTCCTCCTTCAAGTGTGGTAAAGATCAAGTAACAAAATATATATTCAAAATTATTCTGTCGAGTTTTGATCATTTTCCTAAAAAATATATTTTCCTTTACGATGTCAACGATTTTTCCCCCTTTTTTTGTAGAATCTCGTTAATTAGTTTCTTATCTTACAAAAGTTGGAATCAGAAATTTGAATATTTATCTACCATATATAACCCTCGATTACCAGATTTTCAAAAAATATGAAAACAATACTGGAGACCTCGAAAAAATTGCTTTGAAGAGGAGTTATATTTTGGAATAAAAAATAATTTGTGAAATCAAACCTTTGTTATAAAATTATGAAATATTGTACTTTTCAGAAGCATATAATTTTAACAGTAAATCTTCACTCCCTAACATGCAGGAGCCAAACTCGCATCTCACATATTAAAATGTATATTGTGTTAAAATTATATCCTTTATAGTAAAGTGACGTACCTAATAACAGTGATGTACCCAAAGGAGGTGAAAATACATCATTTTTTATTTTCTGAAACATTGCTGCACTGAATGAAATTTTTTAATCAAGCCCTATCACAAACATTTTGCAATTTATTTTAATTCCAGAAAGTTTTAAATATGAGAACTTTTGTGAGTTATGTTAATTTCAAATGTATTTATTTTACAAATATTTGAATGTTCGAGATACCAACGAAGTCTATTTTGTATTCAAAAAATCTGATGTGGGCAACACATGACTTTCCTTATATAATGTAATGCATTTAATACTTCTACAGTAAAAAATTAAGTTTTTCTTATAGTAGATACTAATATTCTTTCCAAGATATTGAATTTTCGACTATTTGTCGTCATTTTCATTGATTTGGCGTCATTTTAATCCATTTGATGAGATTTTTGTTAATTTGGCAACATTTCAAAAAGTCGCCAAGTTGGCGACATTCCGCCAAATTCGTCGCCAAAATCTTGCCAAGCGTTATGGATGAAGAAATAAGTTATTCTTACAGCAGACAAATGACTATTGGCGTTCAAATACAAAAGTATTGCTCAAAGTATCTTTTTCCATGAATGGAACGAGCTAGATCCACGAGAATGATGTCACCCAATTTAACGTATGGTATTACCTATGAAAAGTGAACATGTTTCTCAGTAGGACATATTTTTTTTTATTTTATATGACTTTTTGATATTTTTTCTGAAAAATGTGCAATATCTCACGAACGGTTTGTGTTAGCGTTCTAAAATTTATGCCAATCGTTTTCTAATGAAAAATTACATAAGAAATGTCTATTTGCGTAACTTTATTAGTGGTTTTGATTTTTTGACGATTTTTTCAAAATTTTATTCGAAAATTTAGGGGGGTTCCGAACATTTGATTGCGTATAAAAACAATAAGCTTCCAGTGTTTACGGATTGTGATTTTTGTACCAAATTTGGTTTGAATCGGTCCATACGTTCATCAGTTATCGTCTCCACAGACTCACTGACACACACACAGACATCACTTCAACAACGTTTGATTCGTGATCAGGGATGCTCAAATTCGAATTTTCGACCCCGTCACAATACTTTCCTTTTACATTATGTATATAAAGAAAGTAAAAAGCGGGAAGACATTTATTCAGAATTATTTCAAATTAAAAGAATGATTTATTTTCTGGAGGATATCTTTAAAAACACATTTTACGATCAGTTTATAATTGATAACATTGATAAGACCTTAATTAAATCAGTACCAAGATTCAATTAATTGACTACTTATTACCATGACCATGACTAACTAGTATTAATAATTAACGATATATGATTAAATATTTTGCTTCTCCTCCGAAATATTTCTGGGTACGCCCCGACTAAATGTACAAATACCTGTGAACTGATTTTCTCGATTCACGAGAAATAAACTCCGAACACGTTCTGCTCCTATTATACAATTCACCATAAAACTGAACTTGGATAAGAAGCGAATCTAAATTCCCCCGGATCGAATCAATTAAAGGGCAGCTTTTTCATTCTCACGAATATCTCAACGAATAAATTAACAAAAAGAAAATATGGCAGCAGCCGCAACTCAGATCCTGCATTGTCTTTCGCAGTTAACGAACAAAACCACGGTCAGTGAAAAATAATCCAATTTATTCAGGCTCCTTTTTACATTTCCGTGTTTTACTAATTACAAAAAAAAAAAAAAAAAATGAAAAAATGCAGAAATAGACGCATTTAATATCCTGGAGTGGCAACGGGTGCACAACACTCTGTCATTCAAATTCCCGACGGAAGAAAAACAGATCTCTGATGACCGCGCATGTGCCTTGGCGTATAATAACGATAAACGCGCAGGAATAAAAATACGATTCGAAACCCCGCTAAACCACACCCGGATATTTTCGCAAAGGCACTTTTCTGCCCGGTCATAACGTGCAATTAGGAGTCTCGTTATATTTGCATTCAAGTCCCGAGGTGTGGTTAGCGAATGAGTAAGGGGTCCGCGCCAACAAAAGTCCGGATTTGAAGCACCGAATTGTTGTCGGAATCCGCGCTGTTCGCGGACCTTTCGACAGGTGCTTGGTTAGCCAAAAAATTAAAATTCGCCCGCCCCGTTCGGCCTTGTTTTCGTTCCCTCCCTCAACCACCCATCTCGTAAATTTCCTTATCTAACGCGCATTTGTCTTCGGATTGAGATGCGGCGGATTTAATTCTTTACGGAAAACAATCATGTGAGCCCACCCACTCTGGATTGGAATGCAAAAAAGACAGCAGTTATTTCTTTTTTTTTTCATTTCTGAGGAAATCTTCTATTTACTAAACATTCGATCTGATCCTTTGATAACTCTCCGAATATCAATCACATCGAACAATCGTGTACAGTAAAGCGAATTAGATACTGTGTTGGAACCTCGGCAAAATACGGCCTTTAGGTATTGGCTAAACGACAAGAATTTTTTTTTTCAATTTCAGATGATAATTTACGTAGTTTAAGGTGACCATTCCTTAAACATTTTCGAAGATTGTTACCGAAACACGACTCTTGTCCCGGTGTATTTATTTAGTCAATTTTGTTTCTGTTTAAATGTTTCTTTTTTTTTACAATGAAGTCAAATTTTGGTATTCAATTTGTAGAAAAATAACTCATATCCAATTCGGAACTCAAATTATGCATCTTTGAATGAACCAAACGACAAAGCTACTGAGACACAATTTGTATCTTTTAAAATAGAATTAAATCTTACATTCTCTTTCTCCAGATTTCAGAGCTAAGTGAATTCCAATTTCTTGTCTAAATGACCTCCATTCCCTATTTTATGAACATAGGCTAGCGTCATAATACTTGTGAGTTGAAAATCCTTGCCATAAATTGTAGGGTCCTTGTAAAATCAAATTTTGGTATTTTGCGGACCTTAAATATAATGGTATGTAACCTGAAACACTGCAAGCAAGAATTGGCCACAAGAGCATTTTGCATTGCATATCAACAGAATTTGTCAAGATTCCCGCATCTCTACAGGGTTAAGTTGTTCGGGCGCCATTATAAAGAAATTTATTCTCAACCGGGATTCGAACCACAAATCTTTTCAGATGAGGCTTCTATCCATTAGGCTCCTAGAACAAAATTATGTCTTATAGTAGAAGTGGATTCTTCTACAAGATCTTTATTAAAAACATTCCCTCTCGACGTTTTTTTAATCGATATAAATAAAATTGAACATCTGCTTATTTATTTGTGTGTCTGTCTCATCATCACGGGAAAACGGCTGCACCGAATTATTTCATGAAATTTTGTGTATATCCGTAAAATAGCCCCACTTATAATTTAGTTTTAAGGACCAAGGGTTGACGAGGTATTGATAAAAACGCATAATCAATCCTTCCATAGCGATAGCATTACCGATACTATTTTCTGCCAATTTAGTTGAAGAAAATTATATCATGTCGCTTAGCAGCGGAATTAAATACAATGTATTTATACGACAGAGGATTCACAACCAGGATTGAGACAGTTATAACTTGTAGCACTATTTTTGCGTTTGCATTTGGACTTATGCTTATCTAAACTTCAAACTTTTTGCAAGGTGGTTTGCAAATGGGACCACGATATCTTATTCTATAGATTTGACAAGTTAATTTATTTTGTGTATAATAAGGAAAAGGATTCTTATCCATCGTTTTTAGGGGCATTAAACTAAGTATTTTAATAAAAAATCTGATGTGGGCAGCACATGACTTACCATATATAATGCAATGAATTTACAACTTTTACAGTTTAAAAAAATGTTATTCTTATACTAGATACTTATATTCTTTCCAAGATATTGAATTTTCTTCAATTAGTCGCCATTTTAATTGGTTTAGCGTCGTTTTTATCCATTTGGCGAGATTTTCGTTAATTTGGCAACATTTAAAAATGCCGCCAAGTTGACGACATTCCGCTAAATTCGTCGCCAAAATCTCGCCAAGCATTATGGACGGAGAAATAAGTTATTCTTACAGCGGATAAATGACTATTGGCATTCAAATACAAAAGTATTACTCAAAGTATATTTTCTCGTGAATGGGACGAGTTAGATCCACTAGAATGATGTCACCAAATTTATCGCACGATATTACATATGAAAAGTGAACATGTTTCTTAACAGTTAATATTTTTTTTTTAATTTATGGGATTTTTTTGATAAATTTATTTGAATAATGTGCAATATCTCGAGAACGGTTCATGCTAGCGTTCTAAAGTTTCTGTCAATCGTTTTCTAAGGAAAAATTGCATAAGAAATGTCTATTTGCTTAACTTTATTAAAGGTTTTGATTTTTTAATGATTTTTTCAAAATTTCATTCGAAAATTTAGGGGGGTTTTGAACCTTCGATTATGTTTTGAAAAAATAGGCTTCCAGTATTCACGGATTGTGATTTTTGTACCAAATTTCATTCGAATCGCTCCATTCGTTCGTGAGATATCGTCTCCACAGACTCACTGGCACACACACACATATACTTTCACACTCACACACACACACAGACAGACATCACTTCAAAAATGTTCGTTTCGTGATCAGAGATGCTTGAAACGTGCTCTCCCGTCGAAAACTCGAATTCGAATTTTCGACCCCGTCACAATACTTTCCTTATACATTATGTATATAAGGAAAGTAAAAATATCATTTAGAATACTACTAGAATTTGCGCATTCTTAATTACGAGCAACGTCGGGCATATCTGCTAGTTTTAGTATATGAAATGAAAATTGTATAAAATGTATACTGTCATCAAACATACTTTCATTATTATAACAGTTCGTTATACTGACTCAGTCCAGACGTCATGTCATAGTGACCAAACAGTCAAGATACATATGTAAAATACTCCCATTGCATACCAACGTTCATGGACCGGTTAGTATGCACTCATTAGCATCGAATCGCCAATAACTGCAATGGCCGAAAAAAACGTGCTATAAACCACAAATTTTGCTAGTTTCAATGGGAACTGTCAATTTCTGTCCTTACGCATGCGGCCGGTATAAAATTCGTTTTCAATTTAGCTCACAGATCGCATACGAAGCTGCAAAAGAAAAGTTCATAAAACACAAAATTCGCCTATAAAGGGCATTTTCTAATATATGGAAGACACTCTTATTGCAAATACTAACATCCATGGACCGATTTTGAACTTATTATGCTTTCGTAGCCAATATATAGCCGATATCTATAATGGCAGCAAGAAACTTGCTATAAGCCACAAAATTTTGCGAAATTCGATACTCTAGATACAAATAGTCAGCGTTCAAGTAAACGTTGTCAAGAATTCTCGCAAAATGTATCGCTACAGTTAGTTATTAGTTAGATCGATGCTGCTCGACTTCTGTGCCTATGATTGTTGTGCTAAATTTTCCCACAAAATTACTGCACCTTTTCTCTAAAAACTTTGAAGACTGTTGGAAATAATATCAGTCCAAAATCTCATATTTATTGATACAAGGTATAGGATTAAAAATAAAAGACATGAACATCTGTTGATGGTTTAAAGTAATAGTTGTCCTAGTTAAAAGAAATTTATAAAACCTAAATTATTTATAGAAACAAAATCCTCTCAAAAACTGAAATTCTGGTTAATTCATAGAAACTTTCCGCAAACGTCTCAATATTGTTTATAAAAGAACAAGAAAGTTCTACAGTAAGAAGGAATTCGTGTAATGTATATAATCCTGCATCAGAAAGACGTAAACTTCCTTTTAAGAAACTCCACTTCAATATCTGACTGCCCTGATTTTAAAATATTCTTTGTGAACGGAAGCAGCAAAAAGTATCTGGTCACTTCAAATATAAATAAATGCAAGTGCAACTCTTTAATGTGCATACAGTTTGGAACTTCAAATGTGGCAGATTACCGAATTTACCAGATTATCGGATGTTATTTATTTGTCAAAAATGCTACACTGTACAGTATCTGAAAAAAAAAAAAAAAAACAGTTTAAAATTCTAAAATTATACTTCAATAGTAAACTTCAGGGAAGAAAAATCTCTATATAAAATAATTTTGTTTTTCAGTAAATGTACTTCAGTACAGTTAAATGGACCCAAATGACATTCAAACGGCCTGCCAGACTATCAAGCCTGCTGAACCATAGAATGCTTTCCGTACCACATTTTCGAAAATACATATTGCAAAATAAAATTGTCATTACTGCCAAGTACTTGGAAAAGAAGTGGAGTTAGAGTCTGTATTTGGTTTTCTAATATGGATCCTAAGGAGAACTAATGTACATTTTCCTAAAATGGGGGGGGGGGTTAAGACGACCCCTCCATTCCTCTTACGCTACTGCAAGCAGGGGGCAATATTTGGTCTGTAATGAACTTAGTTATAACTGTTTTGACGTTCGCTTGAGGAAGCTATTTACCCTGTATTTTTAACCAGAAATGCATTGAAAAGTTTGGTCATGAGCCATTCTCGAAATTTTTAAAATTGTACTTTCCGCGCAAAATCTCTCAAAAGATATTCTGCGATTTTCTTGAAAATTTGGTATGCTTATTGTAATCCTTTGGCTAGTATGTTGTAATTTTTGTCGCACAACCCCTCACTGTATATTTTCACTTCTTCAAATTAAGTATTTCTTTCAGAACAGCGTTAGCAGTGACAAATTTATAATATAATTTCTTTGTTCACTAATTAATGTATCTAACTATCGAGTACATCCATTTTTGGAAAAATGACTTTCAGTAGAGTGTTTACATCTGTACTACCAGAATCATCCAAATTAAAAGAATTAAAATTTAATTTTTTTTTTTGTAAAAAAACCGTGCAAATCCCTAGTGAGCTATCAATCACAGATAATATTTTTTTCCTATGTGGATGTTAAAAGTCGTCGCCACTTTCGTCTCCAAAATTTTCATTTCTGTGAAGCCTCATCACTATCGATTGATTCGTCCTCCGAATCATTATCCGTAAAATCTTCAAATTTTTTTTTCATCAGACAGGCCTGCATGTTTTTTTTGGCTCCTAGAACAAAATTATGTCTTATAGTAGAAGTGGATTCTTCTACAAGATCTTTATTAAAAACATTCCCACTCGACGTTTTTTTAATCGATATAAATAAAATTGAACATCTGCTTATTTATTTGTGTGTCTGTCTCATCATCACGGGAAAACGGCTGCACCGAATTATTTCATGAAATTTTGTGTATATCCGTAAAATAGCCCCACTTATAATTTAGTCCATCTTTTGAGTTTTAAGGACCAAGGGTTGACGAGGTATTGATAAAAACGCATAATCAATCCTTCCATAGCGATAGCATTACCGATACTCATTTCTGCCAATTTAGTTGAAGAAAATTATATCATGCCGCTTAGCAGCGGAATTAAATCCAATGTATTTATACTACAGACGATTCACAACCAGGATTGAGACTATAACTTGTAGCACTATTTTTGCGTTTGCATTTGGACTTATGCTTATCAAAACTTCAAACTCTTTGAAAGGTGGTTTGCAAATGGGACCACGATATCTTATTCTATAGATTTGACAAGTTAATTTATTTTGTGTATAATAAGAAAAAGGATTCTTATCCATCGTTTTTAGGGGCATTAAACTAAGTATTTTAATAAAAAATCTGATGTGGGCAGCACATGACTTACCATATATAATGCAATTAATTTACTACTTTTACAGTTTAAAAAAATGTTATTCTTATAGTAGATACTTATATTTTTTCCAAGATATTGAATTTTCTTCAATTAGTCGCCATTTTCATTGGTTTATCGTCGTTTTTATCCATTTGGCGAGATTTTCGTTAATTTGGCAACATTTAAAAATGTCGCCAAGTTGACGACATTCCGCTAAATTCGTCGCCAAAATCTCGCCAAGCATTATGGACGGAGAAATAAGTTATTCTTACAGCGGATAAATGACTATTAGCGTTCAAATACAAAAGTATTACTCAAAGTATCTTTTCCCGTGAATGGAACGACTTAGATCCACTAGAATGATGTCACCAAATTTATCGCATGATATTACATATGAAAAGTGAACATGTTTCTTAACAGTTAATATTTTTTTTTTAATTTATGGGATTTTTTGATAAATTTATTTGAATAATGTGCAATATCTCGAGAACGGTTCATGCTAGCGTTCTAAAGTTTTTGTCAATCGTTTTCTAAGGAAAAATTACATAAGAAATGTCTATTTGCTTAACTTTATTAAAGGTTTTGATTTTTTAATGATTTTTTCGAAATTTCATTCGAAAATTTAGGGGGGTTCTGAACCTTCGATTATGTTTTGAAACAATAGGCTTCCAGTATTCACGGATTGTGATTTTTGTACCGAATTTCATTCGAATCGCTCCATTCGTTCGTGGGATATCGTCTCCATAGTCTCACTGGCACACACACACACACACATATACTTTCACACTCGCACACACACACAGACAGACATCACTTCAAAAATGTTCGTTTCGTGATCAGAGATGCTTGAAACGTGCTCTCCTGTCGAAAACTCGAATTCGAATTTTCGACCCCGTCACAATACTTTCCTTATACATTATGTATATAAGGAAAGTAAAAATATCATTTAGAATACTACTAGAATTTGCGCATTCTTAATTACGAGCAACGTCGGGCATATCTGCTAGTTTTAGTATATGAAATGAAAATTGTATAAAATGTATACTGTCATCAAACATACTTTCATTATTATAACAGTTCGTTATACTGACTCAGTCCAGACGTCATGTCACAGTGACCAAACAGTCAAGATACATATGTAAAATACTCCCATTGCATACCAACGTTCATGG
This sequence comes from Amaurobius ferox, assembly GCA_951213105.1. Classification (NCBI taxonomy): domain Eukaryota; kingdom Metazoa; phylum Arthropoda; class Arachnida; order Araneae; family Amaurobiidae; genus Amaurobius; species Amaurobius ferox. The sequence goes on from OX578136.1 coordinate 151,500,590, forward strand.
ACCGGTTAGTATGCGCTCATCAGCCTCGAATCGCCAATAACTGCAATGGCAGAAAAAAACGTGCTATAAGCCACAAATTTTGCTAGTTTCAATGGGAACTGTCAATTTAGTCCTTACGCATGCGGCCGGTATAAAATTCGTTTTCAATTTAGCTCAGATCGCATACGAAGCTTCAAAAGAAAAGTTCATAAAACACAAAATTCGCCTTTAAAGGGCATTTTCTAATATATGGAAGACACTCTTATTGCAGACTAGCAGCATACCCGTCCTTCGTACGGAGTATATAATATAAAAAAACTTATAATTCGCAATCATGTGCAAATTCTGATAAAATATTAAATGTATTGCTCATAAAGAGAAGTTTAAGAATATCTGTTCTCACTATGCAAAATTATCTTCACGGGCAAATCTGAAGAATAAAATATCCTGGCCCCTTTTGTAAACAAATTCACACACAAAAAAAAGAATTGAATCAATATATGCAACCACGTATTACTTATATTGTCGCAAATTAGAAAATATGCCAGTGTGTTAGTAGAAGCTTAAACATATTGTAATATGAGTCTTAAAAATATTTACCAAAATAAAAAAGATGACGTAATAAATTGAAAGTATCAAAAATCCCTGTAATCTTAATACCAGAAGGTTGTAATTGATTCCAATATATGCCAATATATATAAAAATTTTGCCAATATACCTGTACTACTTATATTCTCGTAGATTAGAAGATATTACTGTGCATTTGTAGAAGATTACTTGTACAACGTACTATATATGAGTTTCAACAATTTTCGTCATAATGAAACAATGGCATAATAATTTGAAAATATCAATAATTCCTGAATCAACTGTCCCCGAAATATCAATAATAATGATGTTTAAACCTGAAGACCGTAATTGATATTATCCAGTCAAAAATGCAATGTCAATGAAATTTATTTTATATACATATTTTTATTAGATTTAATAAAAATCGTATGACACATAACACATTGGATCCGTTGCTAAGCTACATGATATCATCTGCTTCAAATAAATTGATGGAAATCATGTCGCCTGAATAATGTGATCTTCATGGAAGGTTTGGCGACATTTTCGTCTCCATGATATTTTTATGGATTTACAAATATTTTTATCAATGTAGTGATATTAAAAAAAATATTTAAATGCGTTACTAAGTAGGATGGATGGACTGACCGACAAATGCTACAGAAACATCATTTCAGTACTCTATTCTAAAAAAACAAATTTAATTTCATTGATTTGGGTCATTTTTATCAATTTGGAGATATTTCCTCTAATTTGGTAAAGTTTAAGAAAAGTTGCCAAATTATTTAGAGATATTCCACTAAATTCGTAGCTCTAAATTTACAGATCTGAAGAATAAAATATCCATATCCCGTCTGTATATATACTAAATGAAAACACTAAAATTGTATTAGACGATACATACATCCGTTCTACTCTTTTTCTGCTTCAACAATCTGCTAAATGAATTTATTGGGTAAACACAATATATGAGTTTATTAGCTAAACACAATATATGAGCTTTGAAACCTCTTTGCTAAAATAAATAAAAGTGTGATGTACGCAGTTCGCAATATATATAATTAAAAGAACAATCAAACCGTTCATTTATTATGAGTTTATTAGCTAAACACAATATATAAGCTTGTAACCTCTTTGCTAAAATAAATAAAAGTAATGTACGCCGTCCGCAATATATATAATTAAAAGAACAATCAAACCGTTCATTTATAAAATATATTTTTACATCCATCTATTTATTATACAAATAGAAAAAATAATAATAATCATTAACAAACACATTTAATTCCATTCCTTTGCCGAGCAACATGATATAAGATAGAATCTTCCTCATAAAATGCGAAATTAAATAACCATTTTAATTTCTTTATACTTCTAATCGTTGAGTAAAAGCTTGTGAAATACATGGAGGTTAATACATGTAAAAACATGGAGGTAGATTTTTCCATTTAAATTCATGTTTCAAACAATTCATGCTTTCAGATAGTGACTATTTAATGCAAAAATCCTGCATCAAACTCAAAAATAAAGTTTTAATTCCCTTTGACGTTTTAAACAAACGATTTTTATCCTTTCCGTTTGGATAAACCACGGAGTTGGAGAGTAGAACTCCTATAAAAAAAGTTCCGTTTTTCTTTAATATCTCGACAACCTCTGGTCTTTGAAACTTGAAACTTGGGCAAAATTTATGGGGGGCGATTTCAAGGCCTCCCACAAAATTTCATTAAATTCGGTTCAGCCGTTCTCTCGTGATGATGAGACAAACGAAAGTTTCGTTTTTTACTAATATCTCGAGAACAACTGGTCGTAGAAATTCCAGCTATAGACTAAATTTTAAGTGGGGCTATTTCCAGGCTACCCACCAAATTTCATGAAATTCGGTTCAGCCGTTCTCCCGTGATGATGGGACAAACAGACAGACAGACAGACAGACAGACAGACAGATTTTCAATTTTATTTATATAGATATTAACATCCATGCCATGGACCGGTTTTGAACTTATTATGCTCTCGTAACCAATATATAGCCGATATCTATAATGGCAGCAAGAAACTTGCTATAAGCCACAAAATTTTGCGAACTTCGATACTCTAGATGCAATTAGTCAGCGTTCAAGTAAACGTTGTCAAGAATTCTCGCAAAATGTATCGCTACAGTTAGTTATTAGTCAGATCGATGCTGCTCGACTTCTGTGCCTATGATTGTTGTGCTAAATTTTCCCACAAAATTACTGCACCTTTTCTCTAAAAACTTTGAAGACTGTTGGAAATAATATCAGTGTAAAATCTCATATTTATTGATACAAGGTATAGGATTAAAAATAAAAGACATGAACATCTGTTGATGGTTTAAAGTAATAGTTGTCCTAGTTAAAAGAAATTTATAAAACCTAAATTATTTATAGAAACAAAATCCTCTCAAAAACTGAAATTCTGGTTAATTCATAGAAACTTTCCGCAAACGTCTCAATATTGTTTATAAAAGAACAAGAAAGTTCTACAGTAAGAAGGAATTCGTGTAATGTATATAATCCTGCATCAGAAAGACGTAAACTTCCTTTTAAGAAACTCCACTTCAATATCTGACTGCCCTGATTTTAAAATATTCTTTGTGAACGGAAGCAGCAAAAAGTATCTGGTCACTTCAAATATAAATAAATGCAAGTGCAACTCTTTAATGTGCATACAGTTTGGAACTTCAAATGTGGCAGATTACCGAATTTACCAGATTATCGGATGTTATTTATTTGTCAAAAATGCTACACTGTACAGTATCTGAAAAAAAAAAAAAAAAACAGTTTAAAATTCTAAAATTATACTTCAATAGTAAACTTCAGGGAAGAAAAATCTGTATACAAAATAATTTTGTTTTACAGTAAATGTACTTCAGTACAGTTAAATGGACCCAAATGACATTCAAACGGCCTGCCAGACTATCAAGCCTGCTGAACCATAGAATGCTTTCCGTACCACATTTTCGAAAATACATATTGCAAAATAAAATTGTCATTACTGCCAAGTACTTGGAAAAGAAGTGGAGTTAGAGTCTGTATTTGGTTTTCTAATATGGATCCTAAGGAGAACTAATGTACATTTTCCTAAAATGGGGGGGGGGGGTTAAGACGACCCCTCCATTCCTCTTACGCTACTGCAAGCAGGGGGCTATATTTGGTCTGTAATGAACTTAGTTATAACTGCTTTGACGTTCCCTTGAGGAAGCTATTTACCCTGTATTTTTAACCAGAAATGCATTGAAAAGTTTGGTCATGAGCCATTCTCGAAATTTTTAAAATTGTACTTTCCGCGCAAAATCTCTCAAAAGATATTCTGCGATTTTCTTGAAAATTTGGTATGCTTATTGTAATCCTTTAGCTAGTATGTTGTAATTTTTGTCGCACAACCCCTCACTGTATATTTTCACTTCTTCAAATTAAGTATTTCTTTCAGAACAGCGTTAGCAGTGACAAATTTATAATATAATTTCTTTGTTCACTAATTAATGTATCTAACTATCGAGTACATCCATTTTTGGAAAAATGACTTTCAGTAGAGTGTTTACATTTGTACTACCAGAATCACCCAAATTAAAAGAATTAAAATTTAATTTTTTTTTTTTTTGTAAAAAAACCGTGCAAATCCCTAGTGAGCTATCAATCACAGATAATATTTTTTTCCTATGTGGATGTTAAAAGTCGTCGCCACTTTCGTCTCCAAAATTTTCATTTCTGTGAAGCCTCATCACTATCGATTGATTCGTCCTCCGAATCATTATCCGTAAAATCTTCAAATTTTTTTTTCATCAGACAGGCCTGCATGTTTTTTTTTGCCCCCCCCCCCCCCCCCACCACCGAAGCTTACTATCTTAAATGACTCAGTTACAAACGTGGCGGGATGGCAGCGTTCCTCAATACCATTCCAAACGTGTATGGAAAATATACGTTCATACCACACACGTCACAGATAATTAGAACGTAAGTGTATGCCAAATCAAACGGTTAATCGGTAAATCTATTGATTTTCAGAGAAGTCGATGCATAAGAAGGCTCCTCTTTCTTGTTCCACAATAACGAGATTTATTCATTTTTTGCAAAAGGCATGTGATGGGCACATTCAATTTTAGTATCTCCGTGATTCTGAAGGAAAGAAATTCCAAACTAAATCGTTTCATCGTCTTCCCTCGATTTCTCCTGTCCCGCGCGTGTTGTCTTCGAAAACCGATACCTTCTCGCGGCCTTTGGAAATAACCTAACCAGGTAACGACCGCTCAAAGTCAAATAAAAATAAAACCGTGCCCCTTTTTCTCACCACAACAAGTGGAAGCTCTTTTGCCAGCCAAAGCTCCGTAAAAGGAACCCGGCACCATGTAATAAATTCTCCATTACGGGCTTGCACGCACAATAGAATCCAGAAAACGATTATATAACAAACAGCGCAAAGTAAGGAAGAAAAAAATCCCAGAAAGGCGGGGGCCCTGGATATTTGGACACAAATGAAGCTTCGGGTCCGGCCTCCCCAGTTGCCGTCCCCGCTGATTGTCGTTTCTCACTTTGGGGCTGCAATTTCTCGCCACGCAAAGTGATATTCAACCCGTTATTAGGTGTCGTTACGGGGATACATTTCTGACGCGGTCCCTTTCTTGGCGCTCGGAAGGGAGGGCCCGAACACGAATACATTTACACTTCGTTATGGGGTGCCGAGAAACAATTCAATTGGTAAGGTTTCTCTTCCAGGACGTGAAGATCGTCTGACGCTGCGCATTAGACAGAAAGTTTCTACCTCGAAAGAAATCAATTATATGGAGTGAAGGTGAGTTTCTTGGATCGAGATGAATGTCAATAATCGTGCATTCGGCTGGGAATGTGCAAAGATTTTTTCCACCGTTTTGAAGCAGCCCAGGATTGATTTCTATAGGAATAATCATACATCCCGGTTTAGGGACCGATCCTATCCTGGCATTCCTCTCGGTTTGTAAGACAATGAAAAAAATCTGATGTGGGCAACACATGACTTTCTTTATATAATGTAATTAATTTACTACTTTTACAGTACAAAAAGTAGGTTTTTCTTATAGTAGATACTAATATTCTTTCCAAGATATTAAATTTTCGACAATTAGTCGTCATTTTTATCCATTTGGCGAGATTTTCGTTAATTTGGCAACATTTCAAAAAGTCGCCAAGTTGGCGACATCCCGCCAAATTCGTCGCCAAAATCTCGCCAAGCGTTATGCACTGAGAAATAAATTATTCTTACAGCAGATAAATGACTATTGGCGTTCAAACACAAAAGTATTACTAAAAGTATATTTTTTCATGAATGGAATGAGCTAGTTTCCACGAGAATGATGTAACCCAATTTATCGCATGGTATTACATATGAAAAGTGAACATGTTTCTCAATAGGAATTTTTTTTTATATGACTTTTTGATAATTTTTTTTTTTTAAATGAACAATATCTCGAGAACGGTTCATGTTAGCGTTCTAAAATTTATGTCAATCGTTTTCTAATGAAAAATTACATAAGAAATGTCTATTTGCGTAACTTTATTAGTGGTTTTGATTTTTTGACGATTTTTTCAAAATTTCATTCGAAAATTTAGGGGGGGTTCTTAACATTCGATTGCATATAAAAGCAATAGGCTTCCAGTGTTTACGGATTGTGATTTTTGTACCAAATTTGGTTCGAATCGGTCCATTCGTTCGTCAGTTATCGTCTCCACAGACTCACTGACACACACACATACTTTCACACACACACACACACACACACACATACACACACAGACATCACTTCAAAAATGTTTGATTCGTGATCAGGGATGCTTGAAACGTGCTCTCCCGTCGAAAACTCGAATTCGAATTTTCGACCCCGTCACAATACTTTCCTTATACATTATGTATATAAGGAAAGTAATAAAAATGTGGGGAAAAAATTTCAATTTTTTAACCAATTACTCAAAGGTAATAAATAAGAAGGTACAGAACACTTATAAACCACCCGAATAGAGATCTCAGATATAAAATATGCGTTAGAAATGTGCAAAAAGGAATTAAAGGTATCAATAAAAAATTAGACATTTATTTTCATTTTGAATTATTTTATAATAATATTTTAGTGGATTTTAATGAATATAAATTAAAAATATATTATATATACTATTACCTCGTATTAGTATTGATTGACTCAGATTGAATTCAGAGTTTTAGAATTATTTGCGAATACAAAGTACGCACTTGGAAAAAGATGCCAAACAATTCTTGCTACACGTGTCAAATTTTTAGGTATACCTCTGTAACAAGCAATTTGCATTGTTAGTTTGAATCAAAAATTGAAGAACTTTAATGAATGGAAAGTTTAGAAGGCACTTTAGTGGTGGTGAAACAGTAGTTCAGTGGTTTCAGTGCGGATTGAGACCCTCGTCACCGGATGCATCGGAAACGGAAGCTTTCGAAAGGGCACACTATTTACTCATTGAGGGTCACCACTAAACGGTTACAAAATTGCGATATAAAATGAAGCATCGTTGCATTCTGGACGGATATCCAATTTCTGACGATTGCTGATCGTTTGACGAAGTGCGTCATAAAGTTTTGCCAATGTCAAGGTTGAAAAGCAGAATTATGCGGGAACTTCCGCAAGATGGCGAGTCACAAAAGCGTAATTTGTTCGTATGGGTATAGTTTTAGTTTAGCGACAGAGCATCTTTTGTTGCAAATGAGTCGGCGAAGTCGTTAGAAGTTATCGAGATGCTAGAAAAGTAATGAAGGTCGTCATGTTAGAAGTTATGATACCTAAACTTCTACAATTTATTAGCAGGTGGTTCATGAGTTCTCCTGTAGTGATGCAAAAGATCTTTGCGCAGACCAACATGGGAAACACAATTTTTGTTTCAATTTGACAACATAGTAAAACTTTGTAACTTTCCTACATAACAACTCTTAGGTCTTGCTATTTTCACTTGCAATAACACATGAGAGGTAAAATTTTTTAGACGCAACTAAATACAAAGGAATGCAACCTTGCGGTTATCTGAGCATAGCATAATTTTAAATTACAGCCGCTCTTCGTGATGTTACAAATACAATGTTATAAGAATAATACACACATATATATATATACGATATATATACAATATATATATATACAATATATATATATATATATATATATATATATTTGAAAAAGAATTTTTTCGAAATGAACTATTCTTAAACCTAGAGCTCTTCCACGTGCAAGCTTTTTTGCTTGATTTTTTTTGTTTTCCTATTTTCATTCCTCACCTTTGAAATTTGTTGATTATCTTTGTCTTTATGACCTGCATTACGTTTTATAATTTCCTCTTTATGGTTGAATTTCCTTTATTTCATTGTATTTTGTAGGCACATTTTAAGATAGTGTATTATGAGTTACTACTTACATTCTACCATTGGATTTACAATTTTATATATATATATATATATATATATATATATATATATATATATATATATATATATATATATATATATATATATATATATATATTTATATATATATATATATAATATGTAATCATTTTATCCATTAGTTTTGTAGGAACACTAGCTGAAATACCTGAGGATGTTCTGGCTAATACCGAATTAAAATTAACAAAATCTGAAATATTTTAATAAATCTGCTCTAGAATAAATTTTAATAACTCTAGACTAGCTTAACAAAGCAATCAAAATATTAAGTAAATTGGTTGATCCGTTTTCGAATTATAAGCGGTCATTACAAACAGACAAAACAGGTATTGTAATTTCCGTTGTTCCGCGAGGAGATAGATGTAAGATGATAAAACTTTTATTAAAACATTCCCTGGCCTCGTTATTTGGTAAACGTTTCACCAAATTATATTGCATATCCAGGAGATGTATATTAGGATTTTCATTTTGAAATAATGCGGTATAGAATCGGAAATATTATTAGCCTTAAACTCGCCCTATTTTAAACTTAACAAACCAGTGAAAAGAGTGTGTACATCCTTTGAGCCGTTCTGCAGTTATAAGCAATCATGACAGACAGACATATAGAAATAGGCTATTAAATCTCGTTATTCTGTACTTTGTTGGTGTGGTGAAATGTACATCAGAATATTCCTTGGAATATTCCCTATCGCCTAAAGAAAATCATCAAAATCTAACATGTGGTTCAGGAGATAATGTAAGGCAGAAACGTATATTCGAATATCGCATCCATTTAAATTTTGATTGAAGTGTTTGTTCTTAAGCTTCAGAAGCAGGATCTACTAATAGAAAAGCTAATATTTATTTATTTATTTCTGTCAGTGATGTATAACGGAACAATTTCAATTACAATGATCACAGTACAGGGAATCATACAAAGTAAAATCCCTAAACATTCATCTTTAAAAAAAATTCCAACATAGCAAACAAATCGATACTATTTGAGCATAAATTAAATAACGAATAACATTTAAAAATAGAAAAGTTTCTCTAAAAATGTCGATTAACATTCGTCGAAATGTGAAACAACGCGTGGCACCTTAAACTATAGGTTTGCTAACATGAAGATCGATCACATTTAAAAGTGTACTGCAATCAATTTGATTGTTGAGTAATTTCTTATAAAACACCATACGCAACATGTTCCACCGAGATTTTAATTTCTGCCGATTATGTGCTATCGATTGAAAAAAAAGTTTGCACCGCTTTTAGTGGTGAATTGAAGAAGTTAGAATTCTTATCTCGACAAGGTAGGCAAAAGTTTCTAATTATAAAGTTGTAGAATGTTCTCTATTTAGTACGGAAAGACAGACGATAAAAAAATAAATAAACGAACAGGGAATGCAAATGTCTAGTTTACTCCGGAAGTACTTCTGAAAGAAATGGCAAGAAAATTGTCCGTGTAGTAAACTAATTTTAATTTATCTAAAAATATCCTTTTTGCAGTAAACAAAAAGTGTTGTATAAAAAAATGTTGCAGGCAAATGATGCCAGTACAATAATTATATATTTTCCTTGACCTCATTTTTATCGTCTGTATATGTTAAGTGCAAACTATACGTATTTCCATAAAATAGAGAACGCTCTACAACTTTGAAAATTGTATATCTTGCTTCGTTTCGTTTTCGAGATACGAATTCTAAGTTCTTCAATTTGCCGCTAGAGGCGCTGCAAAATTTCTCAATCAATATCGCATAGTCGCTTTCCAATTAGTGGACAGTGATTCTGCAACTTTAGAACACTTTAATTGAAAGTTAAATGGATTCCCTGGTATATAAGATATGGATTTTTTTTTTTTTTTTTTTTTTTTTTTTTGTAAAAACATACGGCATAAACACCACAGGAGAAAAAAAGAAATACACAGAAATACAAAATAAAAACACGAACGGACAACAAATTCTAAAAGGTTATACATATTTAAAAATTAGATGTCGTTGAGCATAGCTTTACAATTGGAGCAGTCATAGCGCCGGAATACTGATTTTACAAAGTATTAAAAAAATGCAGAGGTGGATTGATCTGCGAGAACATTTTCTATTTTTACATATATTTCTGAAGTACCTTAGCACTAGAACGACGGATATTTTGAACTACCTAGAACGACGGGCAGCGGCCAATTTGACCTCCATAGAAAAAATACAACATACAGTGAAACCTGTTTAAAGTGACCCTCCTTGGGATCGTGAAAACTGGTCACTTTATGAAAATGGCAGTGGTTACTATATGAAAATGGTATGGTCACTTTGAGAAAAGTGGTCACTTTAGTCAGGTGGTCAATATACCAAGGTGGTCACTTTACCTTTAATTCAAAACCAAAACATTATAGTTTTAGCATTTAGGATGTTTCTTCGACACATTTTTTGCAATAAGCATTCTTGCATACATTTTTATTTGCATGCTGAGTTGGGCCAGCCTTTTTTTTCACGACGTTTTGAGAACCAAATCTCCAGGAAATAGCGGTACTTTGTTCCAATATTTTCCACTTAGTACCATCTTTGGCGCGAAGATTTGCTGAAGGTATTGAATTGAAGGCGAGTTGAATTGGACGTATCGTTACCGTCACTGTCTATTTGCTTCTCTGAGGAGCTGGCGCTGTGCTCTGCAATTTCATTTTCATCAGAAACTACAAAATCTGCATCACTATCACTGTCGTTATCACTGGATTTCTCGCTAAGTTGCTGCAAAAGTGCTAGACATTCATCAGTAGTCAGTCGTTTCCCACGAGACATCGCGCCAAAATTTTATGCAATAATTTACATCCAGCACGGGCACAGTCGTTGTTCGTTCTTGAAACATGCCGAATAATGCTAAAAAGCTGATGCAATCATTCTTACGACTTACAGTAGCGCAACGCCGCAGTCGAATTGCGTCATCGTGTGAAATCTCCTTAGCGGTCATTTTGACCGCTGCCGTCGTTCTAGGAAGATCGTTGATTTGTTTCCTTATTATAAAACCTATAATAATTTTCTTCTGTGTTTTCAATAACTTTAAGAAAATAAGAAAAGTCATAAAATTTCAACCGGCTGGGATTAGCCGTTTTGGAGGAATTGTTTCTCAAAGCGGGCAAAATGACCGCTTCCGTCGTTCTAGTGTTAATATCATCCACTCTTAGCACGTAAATTGCTTCATAGTCACAGAACCTGCCTGTAGAGGGCGCTCTCAAAAATTTGGAATATTCTTCTATTGCAGATTACAGCATCCACAGATAGGTTTCGACAAGTTACTTGCTGTCATTAAAGATATTGGTTGTTCCACGCTGTCCAGCGCATACTAAGCGAGAAACCAGTCCACGGATGGTGCTTGAATTCCAAAACTATTAATCGAATTTCTATGAAATTTGATGGATGAGCATATTGATTTTAGTGTGAATAATTACTAATGAAATTATTTCGAATTTCACGTGTGATGTCATACGTCGAATTCGACGATATAAGGTTGAGTGCTTTAGGCATAGCCAGAATCTCGGAAGGGAAGAGGGGGTCGATGATGGAGTGTTTTTGTTTTCTTTACATGGCTAGATTTCCTTTACCTATCTACTTTAGATTTTGAATCCTAAACCCACCCCCGCCAACGCCACTGCTTTTGTTGATACCCAAATGTCATTTTTATCCTTTATCAAAATATTAATTTATGGTAGTTTAAGAAAATGAAGGGGGCGTATTTCCTTTGCACCCCTCTATTGATACGTACTGTAATAAAAGTTCGTATTACAGACCATAACTCTGGCATAAATCCCAGTCCTGAAAACAATGCCACAACGCCCGCAGACAGGAGAAAACAATTTCACTGACGATTATTCCCTGTTGGGTATGCCGCTCACGCAGTACAAAGGGTGTGAGGTGTTGATGAGGATTCGAACTTCCAAGAAAATTGACCCATTAAGAGAATGGCAGAGGCGTGATGATCTCGAAAAATTCATTATCTGTTTAGGTGCGCAGCTTCTTCCCCCCGTGATGAAATAATATTTCACCGCTCAAATCAATTTGGGACCGGTTGCTCGACCCCGACCCGCGTCGAGTTTCTCAACTCCAAACAAGACTTGCCATGAACATAAGACATAACTTGCTTTATGTTCCCTCAGAGAATAGTACTTCCATAGCGCACACTTGATCAGTTTTGACAGATTCCCTACCATAAAGAGAGAGAGAGATTTGTCATGGTTATTAGAAAGTATTGTCATGACTTTCCACTACTACACTTAGAGGGAGTGAAAGGGCGAAATCGTATAGAAAGTGAACCGTGAAATTGCGTAGAAAATGAACAGTGGAAGATTTTTTGAACCATTGGTTATAGACCCATAGTTCAAATTGCAAAAATGCGTTAAATAAGGTAGGAAGTAATGAAATAGTAATTAAAATGCTGTACCATATTTTTATAAAAAATTAAGAAAATTAACTTTTTATACAGCCCCGCTATCGAAAAAAGTCAAATTACAAGAATGTTGCCAGTACTTCATTTATTAAAACTAAAGAACAATTTGTTTCTTAAAAGTTCAAATTTTGGACGAAATAAATTATCAAATTTTTTGACTTATACCACTTTCTCGTGACTTTTCGGTACTCTTTTAATCAACAAAGACCACGAATCCAGGGGATATTCACAAATTGAATTGGTGTACAGAAATCTTTTAGTGGGATTTAAAAAAAAAATCCATGATTTGTTTTTGCAATTATTAAAGACAGGCAGTCGATACTGATCAAAAGTTATTTTAACACTTAAATAAGGTAAATGAAACAGATTACAGTGACTTTGCGGGTCTGTCAGATATTTTACTGACGAAATCTATGGGAAAATAAGCATGCCTTTCAAGATTTGAAATCAAATAGGGTCATTTAGAACAACTGTTTTCAGTAGACTCGATAAGTTTCTATCACATTTTTGTATGCAGTACAGGTTCAGACACCAAGGCGAGACGACCGCTAGGTTTACGCCTATTATTCGCCAAGGAGCAATAGCAAAATCCACTTCCAGCGAAACCGCAGCCGAGAGCCACGTTTTCGAAGGGATCATTCACCGGGTAGGGACCTAAAGAACACCCGTCAAGCCCGACCCCAGCCACCGTAGGGACCTTGGCTCAGGTCATGAATAGACGCAGTCCAGTGGTCTCGGACTCTCGGAGGAGCCGGGGCCTGATAGACTCGCTGGCTCGACGGACAGTTCATCGTCTACCAGGTAACCCGATCTATGTGCCCCCCAGAGTCGGAGGATCAAGGCTACAGAGCCAACATCCGTAACCACCATCTCAGGGTGCCCCGCCCCGGGGGGGAGGGGGGATTGTGTGCGGTACAGCAGGTGGGATATTCGAGTAGACCGGAGACGGGTTTGAGTAGACCAAGGAAGATGTTGTTCATTACTTACGACCCGAACACTCGCATATGAATAGGACGATAAATAGGCTTAAATATATATTACATCATTTTCCGTTAGTACTCGTTGTATTGTAAATGGAATTAACCTGTTGATTGCAATCGACATACCAGCCGCAGAATAAAAGCTTTAGAAGGATGCCGACTTTACGGAAACGACGATGATATTTCCTCGCTGTATCTCTAAGAGCTCGGTTGCATTTGCCGTAAATCAAAATCATCTCACAGAGTTCGGCATTACCGAACAGCGCCATTATTAAATCTAGTTATGTAGTAGAGTTACTTAAATGTTTAAATGCAAACTATGATTATCTATAATAATGATATAATAGCTTTATCTGCATAAAATAAAGTTGATGAAGTGGTAATAGTTTTTGCAACCGAAGTTAATTTGTAAATGTCCCCTTATTTCCCAATGAAATTTTAATTAATGATAACTATGTCAAATTGGAGCCAATTCTTTGTCAGTTAGACTAAGTACGGTATGGTTAACATTTTTGTAATTTAACTTTTTTCGATAGAGGGACTGTATAAAAAGTTAATTTTCTTAACTCTCTACAAAAATATGGTACAGAATTTAAATTACGATTTCGTTACTTTCTACCTTATTTAAAGCATTTTTGCAAATGGAACTATGGGTCTACAACCAACGGTTTAAAAAATCTTTCACTGTTCACTTTCTATGGGACACCCTGTATATTGCATTGAAAACGAAAATCACCTAACATTATCCTGTATCACAAATGATGCGCCATTATATTGAGCAAAGTTTTTTGCCTTGTGGACCTTCTCAAAGAGTCCATTACAATCGTATTGAGCGCGGTTTGAGTGCATGTATTAGAGGACCCCCAGAAAGTGTGAAAAGATTAAAAAAGAAAATAAAAAAGCTATCAATGACTTCGGAGGCATTACACGCTCGTTAACAGAGGCCGAGAACTCCAGAGAATAAAGTCAGTCACCTAATCCGAAAACGTGACCCACGGGGTGTTGTCTTGAAAAAAAAAAACCTGCTTTTATTCTGAAACGGAAAAGACGGAAGAGAAAATTGCACACACTGTATTTAAAGAAAATACATTTTTCTCCTGTGCCACATATGTGCCACGACTGAATTAGGGTTTTCATAGGACAACAGCATGTGAGCCGTCACATGTGATGCAATCGGTATATACTATTGAACAGAAATATATGTATTTACAAAGGCCAATAGATGGTTGTCATGTAAGTCATAATCGTCATATACAGGGCTCCTAGAAAAGTTCATAAGCGCCCCGATAACTTTGTAGAGAAAGGTCCACGAGTGTATACTGTAGGTTTATCTATGATAAAGTGACCATACTCAATCGAATCAAAAAGAGATGCTACGCCCCTAGAGTACAATTTATAAACTTCTGATAGAAAATTCGGCAACAAAGCAGGATAAATGAAAAAAATGCAATTACAAAGAGCACTGTCTACTGCAGTGGCTTTCAACCGATACGCCAGTGCTACCAGGGGTGGCTTGAATGTTAGTCAGGTGCAGGGGTTTTGATTGGTAGTCAGATAGTTTTAATACGCCGTGCGCAGACGTGATTATTACTATTTGTTCTCCAAAATATTAAATATCCGATTGTTTTAGTCTACCGATAGTTTTCGATGTTATTGCAGCCATGGGAGAGGAAACTGCAGCAAGAATGTAATTGGTCAAGGGCGCCGTAGATTCAAAAAGATTGAAAAACACTCGTATAATATTCACAATTTTATTTATTTAATCAAAACGTACTTTCTAATGCTTCTTGATCATTATTTCAAACGTAGATCTTAAATTGCTTTAATCTATTTATTCTATTTATTCAGTAAAAAAACTAGTATGATGAATTTGGTATGACTGTGACTGAATATACAGATGTGACTGAAAACGTATGACTGAATATGCATATTAGAATCTTTAAACGATTTTAAACCTATGGCTGAAAAAAATTATGAAGGTTTAAGTTAAGGTTTGATAAACTGTATGCGTGCCAATTAAAAATTTCAATTTTTACTCCTTGAAAAATGTCAAGAGTATTATAGCGATGCCTGATGGTATTTAACAATGTGGTGCTCTCTGAAATAATTTAATATAGCGCTGGTGCTCCCGATGTTTAAGGTTTGCTGACGCTCGACGTAGAGCCTATGAAAATGGAAATTCTTAATTGTCCGTATAACGCCAAAAGAGAGATAAAGTAAAAATGAAAGGGAAGGTGAAAAAACTAGATTTCGTCCATGTTTTAAATAAATGGCTGAAAAAAATTATGAACACCATGTTTTAAATAAATTATTAAACATTAAACGCCACGTTGCGTCTATTACTTTACTTTTACATACGATAACGTGAGTATTGAGTGATGTAGTTTAGTAGCATTCCAAGAAATCCAGTGTCAATTCTTGGTTCTGGACAAATATTATTTTCAGTTTTATGTTACATACAATATACAAGTCTACATTGGTGTTCGATAAAAACTATGATGCATGTTGCTGGTAATGAGAGTTGGGGGTTGCTCTTTTTCCCTCAGACCCTGTGTTGAAGGATGAGAAATTAAGGTAATTCGAACGAATTCCTATCGGAACATGGAGTGGTGTAACTAGTAACATGCTTGGACGAAATCAAATAGATCAGGGCTCGATATTCGGTGCTAGAAGATTATTATTTTCAGAGCAAAGTAATTTAAATACTCTATTCTATAAGATTTAATTTTTTTTTCAAAATATAAAATCCATAATGTATATTAATATTCATTATGCCATTTATATATATTTATATTTTCGGATTATCTGAACTTTAGTATATCCGGTTAATCTCTAGTTCGGTTTGACACTGATAAGCAAGACACTACTTTATGAGCCGAAAATACATTAACCTACAGACGGCATATATGTTTATTTTTATTCTTCGGGTATGGCAAACTTAAATATATTGTGAAAGCTATAACCGGTTTTTGATTCAATTTTGTCTTCACACGCCCATTATGTATATTGATTTGATGGTTTGCATAGTAACATAATTCAGTTTGAATATTTAGAAAAATGTTTTATCTAAATATGAAACAACATGAATATAATTTTGAATTTTAACTACAAGAATCTGCTGATTTAAACTCAAACCACTGATTTAAAAAGAGCAAAACTTTAAAATTTTAATTTTTCTAGTCATTTAATATATGCGCTATATAACATGGCGGAAATTTAAATTTTCTATACTATACCTCTCATTCAAGTTGCTTCACCGCAAGTATAGGGGCAGTTGAATTAGAAGTCCGGTTCTGGTTAGGGTGAAAAAATGATCTCAAATGCAGAGTGCGTTCGCACCGGAATGAGGAAAGCGTGACCAATCATTTGATTCCGAACAAAAAAGGACCATCCAGCCGATAGCTCGTGAACAACAAACAGCGTAGAAGGTGCTAATATCTCAATATACCTAAGTACCGCGAAATGGCGAATTAGGAAGGGGGGGGGGGGAATCATCCCTTCCCGTATCACGACTCCACGGTATTAGACGATGGTGAAGAATGCATAAAAACCAATTACAGGCCTGATTTATGGACGGACGGTCGGATTTGGCCCGTTCCCACGCGGATGTGATCTTGTGAAGAACGGGGTAAGAAGCTGTGACCGGTATTTGTCCGAAGAATCCAAAGAATAAACGGACTGATCAATAGGTCACATGGAATGGTGAGCACGTGAAGGAGGATCGGGGATCATCTGAGTCGCAACCAAATTTTTTTGTGTGGCTGGGGCAAATTAAATTTGCTCCGCAAACATATCACCCGCCCATGTTGGGAACCATAATTTCGTTTTCCAAGTGTTAAATATACGTAGAGTATTCCACGGGAAATTAAACATGATTTCCAGAAGCAGCCATATGAAGAAAGCGACAATATTTTATTTGCACATTTTTTAGTCTGTAAGATGATAAGAAATCTAACTTTCTTAAAATAAAAAAAGTTGCAACTTTTTTTTTAATAAATTTTATTTAACAATGTGTACAGCTCAGCTTTGAAAATAATTATCTTAATCCAATATTGGCTGAGTTGGGCTCTGTAATTCGATACTATAAGTGTGCACGGATTCAACTTTCTAGGTCATCTGAAGTATCTGGAAAGATTTTTAGACCCCATCCCCGAGGGAAAAATCGAAAATCGTAACTCATGGTCAATACTATGCATAGTTAATACTCCTGTCTAATGGTCGATTTATTCCATAGTGCATATATCTCAAGGTTGACATAGGTCGATATGCAAAGATTCAGCTTTTCAAGTAACCGGGAGAGGAGGCTGGAGGGCCAAAAAAGATTTTTTACATCCGGAGGAGGAGGGGGATGGGGGTAAATCGAAATTCCAACTGCACTAGGCTTAGCCAAGTGTTCAATAATGCAAGCGTGCAAAGGTTCATTAATAATATATCTACTAATTCATATTGTGTTATTCCTTTCAAGCATCCCATTTATAATTCTATAAATTTTGGTCATCTTTTTAAGAAATTCAAGCATTTAATGCCTATTGGAGATTTGAGTGTATCTAAGACTTTTAAATATTGGCCTATTGGTAGATCAATATTTAATTATAATGAAATTTCACAATCTCTCTCTTTAGATCAGAATTCAAAATCAATTTTAGAAAATAAATGTAATTGTACAGTAAAAGATTATGCTAAAGTTCTCAATCCTGACCTGGGGCATATAGTTACAAGAGACTTAGGTATTGTTAAAGACATTTCGTTAAGAACCATTATGTCTTTTGGCACTAAATTCAAGTTACCCTTTTGTCATAATTCTATTAAAGTTTTAAAATCCATTATTCTTGATAAAATTATATATAAATTAGCTTCTAAATATGCTATGCCTTTAGAGGCATTTAATATGTGGAAATTTACTTTATTAGAATCTATTAAAACTGCTATTAGTAGTATTAAATTGTCTAAATCCATATATAATTTTGATAATATTAAACCCTCCATTACTGATTTACAAAAATCTTTTGTTATCACCTATGTTGATAAAGCCTCTAATAATTATGCTATTATCTGTAAAAAATTTTATATACAATTTCTGTTAGATTATTTAAAAAATAATAGTCTTTTTAAACTTGATTTACATTCCATTGATAGTATTAAATTAAAAATTATCAATACGTATAGTGACTTAAATATTAAATATAAATTTCTTAAATTTCCATACAATGTGCTTATTCCAAAATTTCATAAAATTTCCATTAGATTTCGAACTGTAACTAGTGGGCATAATACTTACTCTACTATTGCGAGTAAATTACTTCTAAATTCTTTAAATCAAATAAATGATAGTTTATGTAACTCTAGCAATAATTACCTTATTCTTAATAATAGTAAAGAATTAAAGAATAGATTAACATCCCTTAAAATTCTAATAGGATTTCAAACTTTTGATTTTAAAGATCTTTTCAATAATATCAAGATCTCTGACTTGTATGATGTAATTTTGGCCCTATACAATGATTATATAACTGATCTTACATCTCCAGCCAGTTTTGTTAATTTTCCTAAACTTCTTCACTTAGTTATTTTCATAATTATATTTTTCAAGGAAATAAATTATACCTACAAGTTTCAGGAGTTCCACAGGTGGCTGCAGTAGCAGTATGTTAGCTAATTTATATCTTTATTATTTTGAACAGTCTTTTACATCAATAGATTATACAATATACAGATATGCTGATGATCTGATTTGCTTAGTACATACTGAAAGTTGTGTCATTAATATTGATTTCTATCCTGTTAATTTGGAATTAATTCCTAATGAAGCTACTATTAGTAAAAATATTAATTTATTGGATTTAAATATTTTTGTTGAACCTTCTAATAGAATTGTTACTAATTTATATGATAAAAAAGACTCTTTTAATTTTAAAATGAATTAAATCTTAACATTTAATTCCTGCAACTCGTTTCTATTGTTTAAAAATATAATTCTTAATCAGCTTTTTAGAATATATAGATTATCTGATAAAAAATTCCATGCTTTACATATTGATAATCTAAAAATTACCAGCAATTTATATAAATATCCCTCTTATTTTGTAAATGGTATAGTTAAAAAATTTAGAATAGCTATATTTTCTTGAATTTTATTTATTTAATATTGCTTTAAATTTTAGCCTGACATCTCCCTTCTCTTGTTTTAATTATATTTTATTTATACATCCACTTAGACATTAGCCTTTCTATTATTGCCCCTCTTGATGGTATATAATCTTTTGTACATGTCTTTTCGTATTACTGTTATTTATTTCTTCTACGAATGGCAACAGTATATCTTATTCCTTTGTGAATGGCAACACTTGTCACTTCTTTCCGTGTTCCCGTGCTTACTAGGTTAGTGTGTTTTTCAGTCAGTTTTTTGGTATCCATTTTTCCTTTTATTTTTCTTATTTATGTATGTCGTCCAAGTAGAAATAGTTTATAGATATAATCTATCTATTTCTTCAGAAACATACATTTTTGTGTTTGCTTCTACAAAAAACTTGGACATGATTGCGATTTTTATAGAAGTGAACAATTCATGATTTAGGCTTAGAGCCTTGTCCACGTTTATAGTGTTTGTGCTTGATTTCGTTTGTTATTCTTTTTTCGATTCCATACCTTTGTATTTAGATACTTTTCACTGACTTGTTGATTCAATATTTATTTTATTTATTTGTTTTTTTATTTTTTTCCATATGCTTGAAGATTATTGATTGATACTTTTATTTCGTAAGCCTGTTAGATAGTTGAATTATCGTGTTACAGCTTCTCACTTTTCTTTCATTGGATCTTCAAACCTTTTTTTCTTATATATATATATATATATATATATATATATTTCTAACTGGTGCATTTCCAATTTTTTACTTTAAAACCTGGAACATTTTGTAAAAACATAGGACATCTTAAAAATTAAGAAAGCCAAAAATAAATATGTTATATATTATATGTATTATATATTATATGTTGCACTTTAAATAAAATACTGGTTTTAAAATTACACACTTTGACTATCATAAATTCCGCTTTAAAAAGAGATATAAATTTTTTCATATTTGATGAGAAAAAATACATCTTTGAATAGTACACAACAGTCAAATTTATATTTTAGATTCTACAGAATATTTATTATGTTATTTATATTTTATGGACCTGTTCGAGAAGTCTTTTTCTTCTGATATTTGGACATAAAACTCAGCACAAGAAAAATCTTTAAAATGAGTTTTTACAGTGGTCTTTACAAAGCTTTCACTATCTCAATTTGAAGTCTGTTTTTTGTTTGTCCACAGCGCATTTGTTAATGAAAAGACGCGTTCAACGGCTACATTGAATAATACGGCAGTGTAAAACAAAAACTAAATAGGCATTTCAGATTCTCAGCATTTATACCCTGCTTTGTAAATTGGGCGAACATTATTACTATGACTATTGTTCATTGATACTTTGATCCTTCAGTTTACTCCATACTTCAAGTTTGCAGTGTGGAGTGATACACAGAATTTTTCCAGGAAGGACACTCAAAAAAGCGAGGCATTTTATTAGGAAATGAGACTGTCTCAGAAAAACGGGAGCAACTAGGAACCCTAGTCTAGAAGAACTTTTCGAAATGTGCATTTTCTCCATTCCATTGATGGACATCAGTGCTCTATTTTCGGGGAGTGGGAGAATCCCACAAGATTTAGTCTTCTATGTCCCAGGATAGCTTCTGGGGAAGAAGCGTTAGTTAATTCTTATATAGATTATTAGCGTTAGTTAATTCTTATATAGTTTATTTGATGGGTAGGAATTTATAGTTGATGTAGTTAGCTCTGCTTTTATTGATGTAACACCTCGTGTACTTCAGGGCGCAGTATCCCAGTGGTTAGCGCGCGGGAATTGCACTCGGTAGGCCCGGGTTCGATTCCCGCCACTACCAAAACTGTCGCCGTGTTCACGCGGAGTACGATCACGTTAAACATGTGGGTCCGTAAGTACTGCTGAGAGGTTGGTGGTAGGGGAAGGAGGGTACGGTCCTTGTGGATGCCTCCCCCACTGGGTTCCGATCTAAATTGGGTGGCACTTCCCGGCCGTCCAAACAGTTACCTTACACCTTTCTGGTAGGTCGGACGGTCTGGGTCTCAACAACAACAACCTCGTGTACTTTTTCTCGAAAGAAGATAATTCGTTTTGATTCCGAAACCATCATTATGCATGTAAGTAAATCATGGTTTACTTACATGCTGCTTAATATATTAAGTACTTTTTGTATTAGTTTGAGCAAAATTTTTGCAAATGTGTTAGTACCTGAATCGTCCATCTCTAGACTAACAACGGAGGTAACGCTAAGGGGGTAAAAAAATATGAAGTTTACGTTTTCCTTTAGTTTTAGAAAAAGTAATGAATGTAAAAGTAAGAATTGTTTTAGAGATATATCAACCCAATCCAAATACAGAAAAAAAGAACCAGATCCTCTATAATAATTAGAAAAGTATGGTAATAAAATCTAGGAGTAATTATTTAAAAATACTCAAAATTTTCGTGTGAGATATAAAAATATAGCGCGTATCAAAACTAAGGAGAAAATATCAAAATTTTCATTTTTGCATTAATTTGTGGAAGGGATGGTAAAAAATACCCTGTTTATGTTATTTTCGTAGTTTGGAAAGATGTAATGAACGAAAACATCTGAAAAGATTACCACGATATTTTTAGCCCCTACTATAGAGAAAAAAAAAGTTACCCGGTTATCCCTATTTGATGCGAAGAGAAAGTATGTGTGTATAAAAATATTTATAAATGAAAGATACCAACATCACTGGTTAGAAAACTGCAATTATTATAATTTTGCATTCAAAAGGAGTTTTGCATTTTCAACTGTCAATTAGCATGGATCCTCGTGCTTGCTTATAAAATTATTTAAAGTTTTTTAATAACGGAGTATCCAATTTTACTATTTTGAGTGAATTAGCTAAGATTGCGGAATTATTTCCGGAATATTGACTTTGCAAATCAAGAATACGGCAAGCTGTAGATCATCTCTTATTTACAATGTAAAAAATTGCTGTATAATTCTAACATTTTCATAGCACGAACCGTTGAAAATTGTACATAACCAGTGATGTAATATATATATTTGCAAGACGTGTACTGCATTGTAAGATCGCTTCATTGAAATCTTGCTAACTGAGCATGCGTTGGTGGATTACCATGTTCACATAATTACGTTTACAACATGTTTGCTGCATTTAGCCATATTTCTATTAAAGAATACATCACTTTGAAGAGAAATTCAATTAGTTTAAGGGGCAGTAAAATTTCAGCACCCTTAAAAATTTTAATCATATGTGAATTTATATCACAGGATGCTGGCATAATTTTGACCCATATGATGTGATATAAATGTTTACTGCAATTTTTAGCAATGTATATATGTAATTAAAGTAAAACTATTAAATAATAAATATTTTTGTATTCAACTAATGCTCTCAAATACATAAAAATGTTTTAAGTCAATAATGAATATATTTAAAACAATTTAAAATATTAACTAGTTAAACTCATCTTTGACGTTTTTGAAAGTAATTGCGGTTATAATTTGACTAACCGCATTGTTATATCATTTTCAGGTCATCAAACGTGCGGAGGTTTGTTTTAGGGTGTGATAGCTCAGTGGTTAGTCCACGGGGATTGCTCTCGAAAGACCCGAGTTCTATTTCGGTCTCTGTCCAAACTGTCCCGTGTTCACGCGGAGTACGATCATGTTAAATATGTGAGTCCGTAAGTCCTGAGAGGTTGGTGGTTGTTGTTGATACCCAGACCGTTCGACCTACCAGAAAGAGAGGTTGGTGGTATGGGAAAGAGGGTATGGTCCTCCACTGGGTTCCAGTGTAAATTGGGTGGCACTTCCCGGCTGTCCAAACAGATACCTTACACCTTCGGGTAGGGTAGGTCGTACGGTTTGGGTCAAAGAAGATGTTTGATTTGAATTTTAACCTTCTGGGTGTAAGCACATAAATTATGGTGTCACTCGAAAGGGTATCTGTGGGGTACTACACATTTAATACTCATTTACATGTATTAAATTATGTTCTTTGTTTGTTACTGTGGCAATGTTCAGGACATTTGACTGGTCAGATCGATTAGGGAAGGTTAAAACACCGTAATTCACGGGTATGATCATGATTCCAATAAATTATTTGGATAGGCTAATGATGTTTCTATGACCAAGCCAAATGACTGATAAGACCGGTCGATAGTTCAGAATACAGTCGATATATCAATAATATTTACTCTAGGAATAATGCCAGGCTTCCAAAGCTCAACCTTTGGAACCTCAACATTTGGAAACCTCAACTTTTATTTGTAACTTATTGATGACAATTTGCTAGAAATCAACAGTGTCGCAGGAGAAAAATCTTATACACGTTTTGCTGGATCAACGAATATTGCTTACAAGAATCCCACGCTTCGTGAAGCATGACTGTCTTGATTGTCAATATCACTTGGCGACAAAGTGAAACTTCCCTCACTATACGTGCTTCTTCGGGACTGCAACAACGACCATCACGTTCAGTTACCTTAAAACTCAATTGTCTTAAGCCAGAGCGGCGGAGGAAGAGACTGAAGCACCAATTTCGGCTGCCAGATGTCTGATTTATTCATACTGGATAGCTTTATCCCTCTGAAGTAACACAGTTTCGATGGTCTTTCTTGAGTTCATTCGCACTGAGATTGACGTCGCACGTTTCTCACCGGATAATTTAACCGATTCCTTCCATTCAGATGTCGAATATTTATTACACAGAAGACGAAATCACAGACTCATAATGGGGACGTAATTCATTTTAGTGTGATTCTTGCTGGCAACTTTTATTCTTCCGCTGAAAGGGTGCCCCCCCTCCCAACTCTTTTGTTTCTCGGCGTCTCAGGCCAGTGAGTTTTCGCACGTGCTTTCAGGGTCCCCAATAAACCCCCCTTTGCTCCAAGTAGCGGACCGAAGAAACACAAAAATAATAAGTGATCTTTGAATTAAAGAAAAAAAAAGATTCGTTAGAATCCTGTGAGGCGTGACATCACGCAATCTACGCATAAAAGAAGATTCGTACCGCTTTTCCCCGCGATCCGACTGTTGAGCGGTGATGACCAACTTCTGAAAAACACAAAAGTGTAAGACTGGGGTCGTGCCCCACCCATCGGTGTGTTCCTTCCCCCCTTTTCTCTATTTTTCCCAGTCCGACTCACATGCAAAGGTAATTTTTTGAACCATTTATGATTTCCTAAAAGTTCGAATGAGTTAACAATGGTCCATAATGCTCATCGTCAGACAATGCATTTTTTTTTCTTCCTTCCTCTGTCGTGGACAATTTATTTCATTTTATTACCTGTTGCTGGCGATCACTAACACGCACGGAGTTGTGTTAAAAAATTATTTTGTATCTTTTGTGAGCCTCATATTTTTGTCTGTGTTTTCTTTATGGCTTGAATCTTCTTCTTTCTTTTTTTTTTTACGAGTGAGCTTTCAAGGACGTTGTGAATTGTTTCACAGTTGCTTACTCCGTTGCGTGCGCAAAATAATCGAAGTTCAAGTTTGAGAATTCTTTGTCTTTTAAAGAACTGATTCTTTGCGCAGGTGGAAAAGTAACGTGTCAGGTAGCATTTAACCCTTTGGTGCAATTGTGTGTCACTGACTTATACATTTCGCAAACGTCATACAACTTGTTCAGTAATTTCAGCTACGTAATTTACATATCATTTAATTATCCTCTTTCGTGCCCTGTTTTGACTGCAAGATCAAAACTGGTCGTTAAATTTATTGTAGAAGGTTTGCACTTTTAAATTTAATCACATATCCTAACGCCTCTTTTACACAATGCAAGAAGTTGTGTCAACAATGTGATCGTTTATATTTTGAATCCTAACTATTCAGTTTAAGTAGGATCATTTATTTAGTGATCTGTTTTCCCCAGTCTTTCACCATTGCCCACCTTCTTGAACACATTATCATAATATGACTAAATAATTCAGCAGTCTTTACGCGTAAGACCAACAGAAAATCCACCTGCGAATCCACCATTACTATTTCGTCATTTGCCGAAGAAGCCTAGGCTGAAGTCATGTGGAATAAGCGTTTTGATTGGTCAGTTACAGTCGAGAAACTGATTGATCTTTTCAGATGCAAAAGTAAATTCAAAAAGTTGAATACAAGTCATTGGATTTTCAATTTTGATTTTCAGCAAACCAAATTCCGCAACCAGCCCACTCGCTTTTTGAATATGTTCGAATGTCCTCAGTAAGGCGGAATAGTGATCGTTTAATAGTCCGTAAACTGCCGTTTCGTTCCCTTATACTCGTATGATTACGCATTTATATTTAAAAATCGTCTGACTTCGGCGACCATCCTTCTCTTTAAAAATGTCTACATTATGGATATCATCTGCGCTTGGCGAACCATACACATGTAGTTTGGTCTTTCAATCAGTCTAAACAGTCCTGTTTTGACAAGCCGAAATTATGTGGGGGAGGGGGGGGGGGGGGCGATTTACTGGCAAATCGTTTGGACTGTGGCACTTCTCACAGTTCTGTCGGCCGACCGTGCCGCGCCGTGGTCGAACTGACATGGTCTTTTGGCTGAGTCTTCAGTCCACAGGTTTGCAAGCGTTTTTCAACATCGCCTGTCTATACTTACACTTTCTCCCCAGGGGACCCACTTAAAGAGGGTGGTGTACGGAAGTTAGCTCCTTATAGCTCTGGTCCTCCTTAACTGTGGGGTGAATCAATCAGTGGATAGGCCCGGGTGCTTATGCTTTTTGAAACAAGCGTTTCCAGATGGCGGAAATGAACAGTGTCTTTGTGGTCTATTACCAAATCCTTCGGCGATTGGGGTCGTCTCGGTGGGAACCTTCTGGTCCTGCCCAGTGAATGGTTTCGCCGACTCTCGCTCTTCTGGCCGTGGTCTCTCTGGATGGCGGATAACCCATATGCTTCCCTCCCTTATAGTGGCGTACACCATCAAAGATTCTCACAGGGGGTGTGTGAATCTGTCTATACTTACAAGAAGATTCCAAGACATAATGAAGATGGTGAACCAACAGTCCGATATGTGTGCATCGGTGGTGGTGGGGGGGGGGGGGAGCGAAACAAACAAATATAACTGTCACAGTTTGGACAACATATTCTGACTGAGTGCCAAACAACGTGCATGGCGAGTCTAAGCGAGCATAATTTCGTCCCAGTAGCTTACTGGATAGAAGGTTCTTTGGATAGTTCGAAGAATCGAGGTTCGAATTCTGGTTGGGGTTTGGAATTTTTACAATGACGCCCGAAAACCTTAATCCAGCATATTAGATTTAGTTCATGTGTTTGAAAAAAACGTAATCGCTAAAAGTGACGAAATAAAAAATAGAGTTCGCTACCTGCAGTTAGTGTTCTAAATATGTATTTCACAATTTTGTCTTGGACCCCCTTGCACACCTTTAGGTCCTCCTGTACTGCGATTTTCGCGGCATGGTAGTTACGCTCCTGGCTTCTCTCAAAATGCGGCTCCCAATGACGCTTCAATTCTCGTGCTCTCACTTTGAAGCGTCACTTCCCGAAGCTGCATCCAGAGTGCAATCAATAATCCAAAACCGACCCCCGCAACCTCTCAAGATCCTCCAGAGCGGATTGAGACAAACGATCGTCTGGTATCGCGCAACGTCTTCATTCGATTCCATGTGTGGTCGCCCCCTGACCCCCCTCATCGGTTATTACGTCCATTTCGAACGTGTACGCCTGTATTTTAGTCTTCACCGAGTAAGCACTGAGTGATGGTATTAGGGTTAAAAGCGCACAACCTACATGGCCACACCATTGAATTGCTAGTTATTATTGCAGGGAGAGGGGGAGGGGAGAGATATATAGAACAAAAAGCTGTTCTTATTAGTGTCAGTCATTCTAGATGGGCATTTCCCACAAGATAGAGAAAACTGCTGTTCTCATTTTAAAAGAACCGAGATGTAATAAACACTCAAAAAATCGAATTTTCGTTCAATGTAAACGTTTATTCTAAGGGCCTTTCAAGGAGTGTTTTCTTAAAATGTGTTCTTCCTGTTTTGGTACTCTTTATGTAAATTCTATAGCGTGTACTTTCATGAAATTTTGTAGGAGCATAAAATTTATGATTGCGCGTCTAGTGAACTGAAACTTTTCTACCTAAATTGTTTGGTACTTCAGAAAAGTGTATGTATACGTGTTTGGAAAAATATACCTATATAATAATTTCTATGCTCGAAAAGTCATACACTTTGAATTTTCAAAATAATATAAAGTGCCAAAAAATTGAAAAAATATAATTTTTTCACTTAGATAGTACTTATCCATGACATAACATTAAAGAAAAACTATTAAACGTATAAAAGCACAAATAATACAATAATGCAGCGTACAGCTGTTTCGGGGATACGCTGAATCCCCTTCGTCAGAGCAAGATAACTGACATACCCGAAGTCAAAAAGAGAAATGGCGGCAAAAGGAAGAAGCAGGGGGGGGGGCGGTTATTTTCCTAAGATCTGGATTAAGAGAGAGCCAACCAGAAAGCAACATGAATGATTTATTAAGAACATACCCAAGACCTGAATTAATAGACAGCCAATTAGAAAGCAGCATGAAGAATTTATTAAGGATTTCTTCATGCTACTTTCTTATTGGCTCTCCCCAGGTTTTGGGTATATACTCTCCCTGATTTTTTCTTTTGTGCCCATTCCTTTTCTTGAGTTTGTTGGTTCTCTTGCACTGACGAAGGAGATCCAGCGTATCCTCGAAACAGCTGTATGCTGCATTATTGTATTATGTACTTTTATACGTTGCTCAAGTTTGTCTTATCCTTCGCACAAAGAGCATTTTACTTATTGAACAAAGCATTTTCCCAGATTGAAAGAATTTTCGTTTTTCAGCCCTATTTCTCTAATCATCATTATGTCTTCTTGTATATCTTCATGTCATTGAAGAGTTTCTGAAGAATTCATTAAAGAGTTTCAACAATACTTCCAGAGTCAAAATATAAGACCTGCCTGTTCTCGCATCGTCTGCTACAGATTTAGTTTATCGAACATGTTTTACTTACCTCGTAATTGTTGAATGGTTAGAGACTTTTAGAAAATGAGTATTTTTCTAAAACTTTCAATCACGCTGTTCTAATAATGGATAGAGAAATATTGCTCTAAAATAAAAATTATTTTGCTCAGGTAAAAACTGTTCTTCGTTTCATGTTAATCATGTTCTTCGTTTGGTAAAAAAGAAATAAAGATGTCTATAATTGTCATTTGTCGTATTAGAAACAGCAGACGGTATTTCTGATATGTTTTCTAGGTTTATATTAGTGATTCCTAACTGAAAAAAAAGTGTATATAAATTTCGCGGAACATTTTATGTTTATTGGATTTTACAATACATGGTAATGTACAGGGAAAGAATTGGAAAGAAATCGCAACTCGAGTTTTCCAAGGATTTACACGTTTTGGGATCTCTAGAATACGAAAAAACTATTTTTAGAGTGACGTCTCTGTGTGTGTCTGTCTGTCTATCTGCCCGTGAAATGTATGTATCCATTCCAACTCAAAAACACATGGACCAAATTTCATAAAATTTAGGTAAGTTATTTGTGGGTGACTCTGGTGCTGATTAGATTATGCTCAAATATATCAATTAAATGCTTGTTTTATACATAGTTTTTAACTATAGAAAGAGTAAGACCATCCCCATTACACTAGGACCCGCCGTTCTCGAAATATTTTAGTTTTTTCGAATTTTCGATACGCTACGTTTGAAAATAAGTCCAGTTACCAAATGAAAACGAAAATTGAATTAAAAGTGAATTATATTTAATTAAAATAAAGAGAACGTGGATGTAAGTCTGCAGGGAAAGTCATGTGCTGCTCACATCAGATTTTTACTTTTCCTTCAATACATGATAATATATAGGGAAAGTATTGGAATCATGTCGAAAATCGCAACTTAAATTTTCGAAGGATCTACATGTTTCCGGACCTCTAAAACACGAAAAAACTATGTTTAGCGTGACGTCTGTGTATATGTGTGTTTGTGTGCGTGGCTGTCTCTCTTTCTGTCCGTGTGTCTGTGTGTGTGTCTGTCCAATGTATGTATACACTCTAACTCAAAAGCTAATTGACCAGATTTCAAAAAATTTAGTAAATAAGTCACTTGATAAAGATAATAACCTGCCTTTTTTTGCGAAATGGCCCGCAAAAATCTAAAATAAAAGACTGCGTATTAAAAAAAAAATAAAAGATAAAATCTAAAATAAATAAAAACTCTAAAATAAAAGACTACGTATGCTCAAATGCATCAATTAAATGTTTGTTTTATATGTAATTTTTGACGATGCAAAAAATAAGATTGTTGAAATATATTAAAATTGTTGAAATATATTAATTGAGTGCTTGTTCTTTATGTAAATTTTGACAACAAAGCAAATAAGACTGGCCCTATGACCTCTAGGATGATCTTTAGGATTTTGAGGATATGAAAAATTTAAAGGGAGTTAAGTTGCCAAATGATACAAAGATGCAATACAAATGCAAATTGGATATAATATCAGAAAAGTATGCATGTTATTTTTTGCAATTAAATTCAATTTAATGAATTTGAATCCGCAGGGAATGTCATGCGCTGCCCACATCATATTTTTAATCTATATAGAAGACATCGTGAAATCGGTCGCTTATCCTATCTTTTCGACTGTACTTGTTATTAACACAGATTAGCGAACTGAATTCATCGACATCTCACTAAGCTGCTTCCAATTTATAAAAAAAAAAATCTGATGTGGGCAGCACATGACTTTCCTTATATAATGCAATGAATTTACTACTTTTACAGTAAAAAAAAATAGATTATTTTTATAGTAGTTATTTGTATTCTTTCCAAGATATTGAATTTTCGTCAATGAGTCGTCATTTTCCATGTCATCATCATCCATGAGTCGTCATTGATTTAGTGTCATTTTTATCCATTTGGCGAGTTTTTCGTTAATTTAGCAATATTTAAAAAAGTTACCAAGTTGGCGACATTCTACCAAATTCGTCGCCAAATTCTCTCCAAGCGTTATGGACGAAGAAATAAGTTATTCTTACAGTAGATAAATGACTATTGGCTTTCAAGTACGAAAGTATTACTCAAAGTATCTTTTTTCATGAATGGAACGAGATAGATCCACGAAAATGATGTCACCCAATTTATCGCATGGTATTACATATAAAAAGTGAACATGTTTCTCAATAGGAAATATTTTTTTTTATTTCATATGACTTTTTGATAAGTTTTTTGAAAAATGTGCAATATCTCGAGAACGGTTTATGTTAGCGTTCTAAAATTTATGCCAATCGTTTTCTAATAAAACATTACATAAGAAATGCCTATTTACGTAACTTTATTAGCGATTTCGATTTTTTGACGATTTTTTTCGAAATTTCACTCGAAAATTTAGGGGAGTTCTGAACATTCGATTGCGTATAAAAACAATAGGCTTCCAGTGTTTACGGATTGTGATTTTTGTACCAAATTTCGTTCGAATCGGTCCATTCGTTCGTCAGTTATTGTCTCCACAGACTCACTGACACACACACACACACACACACACACACATACTTTCACACACACACACACACACACACACACTGACATCACTTCAAAAATGTTTGATTCATGATCAGGGATGCTTGAAACGTGCTCTCCCGTCGAAAACTCGAATTCGAATTTTCGACCCCGTCACAATACTTTCCTTATACATTATGTATATAAGGAAAGTAATAACCTATTTATGATTTTTACAATATATTTAAAAATATTACATAAGTACGAAATTCGAAAAAGATATATTGTTTTCCGTTTTGAAAATGATTTTAATGCCAGTATAGAACTAAATACTATGGAATATTATTGTATGATATTTTCATTTATTACTTTTTGTATATTTTCATATGAATTTTCATTTTCATATGAATATTTTCTTATGAATATTTTCATGTATTACTTTTTCTATATCTATATATATAAAGAAGAAAGGCATGTATGTATGTATGTATGTATGTATGTATGTATGATCCACCATCACGGGAGAAAGACTGATCCGAATTTGATAAAATTTGGTGGGTAGTCTTG
The DNA here is from genome assembly GCA_951213105.1 of Amaurobius ferox. NCBI lineage: Eukaryota > Metazoa > Arthropoda > Arachnida > Araneae > Amaurobiidae > Amaurobius > Amaurobius ferox. Next base: position 151,532,141 of record OX578136.1, read on the forward strand.
AAATAGCCCCACTTAAAATTTAGCTTATGTTTCGAATTTCTAACACAAGGGGCTGTCGCGATATGAATGAAACACGAAACTTTCGTTTGTCTCATCATCACGGAAGAACAGCTGTATTGAATTTAATGAAATTTTGTGGGTAGCTTTGAAATAGCCCCCCATAAATTTAGTCCAAGTTTCGAGTTTCTAAAGCCAGGGGTTGTTTAGATAGTAATGGAAAACGAAACTTTTTCCTGGGAGTTCTACTCTCTAACTCCATGATTCCCAAGGAAAAAAGTTGGAAATTGTCGGTTTAAAACGTGAAAGTCAATTAAATCCCTGAGTTTTATGGGAGTTTATTGTACGTATTAGTAGTCACTTTTGAAAATCGCAGGTTTGAAATATGAATTTAAATGGGAACTCTATAACCATGGTTTATTTTTCACAAGCTTACTCAACAAATTTTATTAATTTGAATAATAAATAAACGAATATAATATATATATATAAGAAGAAAAGTATATATGTATGATCCAATGGATCTGATTGGCCAAAGAGTGGCCAATTTTTTTTCTTACATAATGCAATGAAAAAACAATGTATAAGATTCACGGCTCTATATGTTCCGGTGTAATTTTTATCAGAGGTTTGCATCGTAAATCCCGATTAACACCGGGTAATCGCTGCTAGTACATAGTATAATGTATAGGGAAAGTATCGTGACGGGGTCGAAAATTCGAATTTTCGACGAAAGAGCATCTTTGTAGCATGCCTGAAATGGAATCGAATGTTTGTGAAGTGATATCCGTGTGTGTGTGTGTGTGTGTGTGTGTGTGCGTGTGTGTGTGTGTGTGTGTGTGTGTGTTTGTCTGTCTGTGTTTGTCTGTCTGTGTTTGTCTGTGAGTCTGTGGAAGCGATATCTCACGAACGAATGGAGCGTTTCAAACAAAATGTTGTCTGAATATTACAATCGATGGCGGATACAAAAGCCTATTTATTTTAAACGTAGTCGAATATTAGAAAGATTCTTCAATTTTCAAATGAAATTAAAAAAAAATCATTAAAATATCAGAACCCTTAATAATGTTACGTAAATGATCGTTTCTTATGTAATTTTTCATTTGAAAGCGAATGAAACACACCTTTTAAGGCTATCATGATCTGTTCCTGAAATATTGCACGTTTTTCTAAAAAAATTATCAAAAATATTACATAAAATTAAGAAAAGTATTAGCTATTGTAAAATATGTTCACTTTCATGCAATAGTATGAGACAAATGTGTTAACATCATTCTCATGGATCTAATTCATTCTATTCATTAGAGAAGATTTGTATTTTACGATCAACAATTCGCCAATAGTCATTTGTATATAAGAAAAGCCCTTCTCTTCGTTTGTGTGTAGCGTTTGGCAATATATTTGGCGAACTTGGCTACTCTTTTAGCGAAATATCACCAGTTTGGCGATATGTCGCCCCCAGATTAACGAAGATATAGTTGACATTGCAAAAATGACGCCAAATTAATTAAGTAATTATTCAAATATTTTACTATATAGACTCTATTGCTTATTGCGGATGATATCAATATTTATAGTTGTCAATTTAGAGTTGGCGAAATATAAATTAATCGAGTACATCAAAATAGTTTTACGTGTTGTTATCCGGAAAAGCGCCAAATGTACAATTCAATTTTACAATCACTGTGTCGTAGAGTTTATACATCATTTTTTCACCGTGAAGGAAGTAAATTGATTGCATTAGGGAAAGTCTGTTACCCACATTTTTTATCATTTAACTAAATTTCACTTTACTCTTAATCTTTTTTTTTTCTTGCAAAACCCATTGTATATTTTCTTCCCCGTTACTTGTTCGAAAATAAATTGACTGCCACCGCGCTTCCTCTACAGCCTCTCTAAATCCCCCCAAAGTGTCCATTCTCCTATTTTAGGACTGTCCGGCAATCCTCTTGTCTCATAAAGTCCGGCTCCCTCACTTCTACCCCATCCTATACTTGACCAGTCTCGGCTAGTTGAACACGAGCAATTACACACACTATCTCATGATGGGCCCCAGACAACAGGCGATGCCGGATTAAACATAAGCTGCAAAATAAAATACTTTCCGACCCCTCCTCCTCCCCATGAGGGTGGATTAAGATTCGGGAAGTTCGTCCTTATCTAGAAAGGTCCGGCAAACTCCAAGCTTCATTTAGCCCGAGTCCGAATTTCTAGTCTGTTGCCCGGGTAAAGCCCCCGGGGCTACTTTAGTACGATTGTATCGATAACTATTGACTTGTAATCTGGGACTTGTAGCGAAAGAGAAGTCGGGGCTGGGGGGGGGGGGGGGGGGGCGGATTGTGGAGATAAAATATCACTTGTAAGGAGAAATGGGATGTAGTATTGGTCTATGTTTTTGAAAATACAGAATTAAAGAATTGTAGTTTGCTCGAATGGTGTTGGGAAGGTTGAAGAGTTACTTAAAGTAAAGCGGTGTTTGGGCGAAAACTGTCATTGTCAATCGGTTTGCAGACGTTTACTTTGAGAGATATGTACTGGAAATAGATCGTTGACGAATTGTTCCAAAACTGTGTGTTAGCAGTGTAATATGACACAGCACGTGATTTTTTTTTTATTTATTTATTTTTTTTTTTAATTATAAATTGAAATTATTTATTTTGCGTGTATTTTCATATTTTCTGAAAAAAAGAAGGCTTACTTTAGGAGAAAATCAAGACGTTGATACATCAGATTTTTCTTGTAATTATGTACTCCAATGTATATAGTACTTATCAAACTTGTTTTTTATTTGCAGACAGTCCAGAAGAGTGATGGCGAGAAGTCTGAATCTTTGCAATCCAAAACCATCAATCATGGGATAGAACCTAATGGTGCCGGATTTTAGATTCCCCCTCATGGCGAAGGAAATGAGGGTGGCATAAAAGTCTTTCAGGACCCTTCTAGAAGCCCCTCCAGCTATCTAGAAGGCTGAGTTTTTGAGGAATTGTATTGAGTACAGCACAGAGTCTAACAAAGCCGAACTTCGATTATCCGGCGGGGAAGGGCGAAGAAACTAGGGTATTTTGAAACGTCATTTTAGACTATCCAAAAGTTCAACGTAGAAGGGTGACTTTGAAGATTGAATCTTTGCACACTTATATTATCGACCATGGGGCAGAACCTAACGGGAACGGATTTTCTATTTCTCCATCAGGGCGGGAACAAAATGAGGAGAGGTCGAGAATTCAGGCACTCCAGAAGCTCCTCCTCCCACCAAGTGACCTAGAAGACTGAAACTTTGCACAGGTAGTTTCGACTACGGAACAGAACCTGATTGAGCCAATGTTTGATTAAGAGTCTATTTTCGATGATAAGGGCTATACATTTTCAAACAAAGCATAAAATTTATTAAAAAAGTTGCAAAGTTAAAGAATTTCCCTGTCATTGCCATGCCGAAATATACTAGTAAAAAAAGAATTCTGTTTACTAGGCCAAAAACGGATTACGACATATTTATAACTGTGTCGAAACGAATTTATAATGACTTTGGCCTGAGATAAAACAAAAAACTTAAAATTCGAAAAAAAATTCAATTAGAATATTAGAAACGAAAGCTTCAACCTCGTTCAAAGACAATATCCCAGTTTCTCGGCATTTATACGAAAATTGCATTTAAGCATAGGAAAAAAAAATGATTACATTTTAAATAATGCCTCACCTGTTAAAGTGTAAAGTAGTGAATGCAATAAGTGTCATTCGTTAGCACCATTGTTTTCACTCTGCACGATTTTTCCCCTCAGCCCGAAAACACGATCTATTTTTCGGTTTCTGGATAACAAGTTTTATTGCAAACTGGAAATTGATTTCAATTCGAAATCAAGTCGTGACGAGGTATTAATGGGACGACCGGAGGGGATTTTCCGGAGGGTTTGAATTTATTTTGAGTTCCAAAAGTAATTTAAATTCGAATTAATCAATGATCGTTTTTTTTCCCCACAACAGCGTTCTTTTGCTGTTTGGTCACATTGCAGTGATTGCTGTTTAAAGTGATAATTGGTTATGAAAATCAGGCAGTTTACTGAAAACAATGAAATAAGATTCCAGTGTTGTATTTAGGAGACAGACATATTTAAATATAAGTAGCCACGTAGGGTTGCTTTCAAACTTATTTTCAAAATGGGTTTGGAAAGAAAATTGGAATTTTATGAATTTTCATTTATTTACTTAGTATTTAAACCTCTCAAAGGCAGGGAAACTAACACTAAACACTTAAGTTCCAACTTTGTAATACGTTTTATTTTGTTTAACGATGTATGGCGTTTAGTGTCGATAATAGCCATTCTTAAAAAAGTCGGTTTATTTAGCTTTTATCCTGATGTCGAATCTATAATTGTGCAAAATTTCAGGTTTCTGTTTCACCAGAGGGTTTCTGGAGGGTCTGAGAATGCTTTTCGAAACCCCCATTTTCTCCACCTCTAATGAAAGGAATGGAAAATCCAGTTAGGTTCTACCCCATCGTCGATAAGTGTACAAAGATGTAAAACCCTCTGGGTCACCACGGGACTTCTGGAGTGTCTGGAAACACACAAATATGTTTGACAATTATTATGTAGATTTTATTTTGTCCATATCTACAGATTAAACCTCATCTAATCCAGTGTTTTAAAAGTCTGATACGCATAGTCTCAAAGTCTGATACGTAAAATCTGATACTCGAAATAGGTTTCTGCCGACAAAATTGTACCCATTAAAAGTAGTTAAATGTAAAAGATTTTAATAAAAATTATTCGTCTCATTTTAATACATAATTATAAACTATCTATATAATAAAATATATCAGAGTACGAGGCTAATTTTTTTCACTTTTAAAAAATCCCCACTTTTTTTTTCATATGAAAATTTTATTACCACATTTATAATAATCTCATTAGATGAATTGATGTAATTTACCATGTTCGAATTTCATAAATCTTAACGGTCTTTTTGGTATCAACACACAGGAGTTCAATATTTCCCATTAAATACAAAATTGTTCGCTTTACATCAGCCTATTCCGAATTATCTTTTACGCCATAGTGGGTTCTGGTAAAATCATAAATAAAAGGTACATCATTTCATCCTCTTTGTTTATGTAAGTTTTTTGGTTGGTAGTGCTTTACTGCTCATTTTTATTTAGGAATTTAAACTTATAAATTCCTATCATTGCAGAAATCTATTCATTAATTGAGGTTGCAATCAAATGTGCCATCTATGTTTTAATAAAAAAAAAAAATTAAGTTCATTTTTCTCAGAATCTACTATAGATAGATCTTAGATGATGACTGATATGAATTCAGCACCAATCAGCATTTCGAAAGAGTTAGGAGTTCTTTAGGGATTTCAGCTTCTGGTTTTCCATTTCCGGGTAAAAAAAAAATGTTTCACCTTAAAACATATATTTTTCAAAATTGTCTATTGTTAACGCGGATCTTTTAAATCGTGGATGCACTCTCAGGATACACGATTAAGTCCAAATTTCTGGATAACTAATACTTTTATTTAAAAGCACTAACAAGCGAAAACAGGAACAATATACAGCGAATAGTTCGATAACTATTACAAGATCACAAAATAACTGTCAGGTACAATAAAACAACAAATAAATACTCAATTAATTTACAAAATAGCTAATTCTGTTCTCAAAACATTGACGTATTTCACAATTCGCTTTGAGTTGTATCACGTGAATAACTCCCCAAATGAGCGATTACTTATTTATATACTCTCCATAGAAATTTCTATAAAATGCCCGTATCTCCGAAACTAGTGGACATTTCTAGAAAGTTCCACCGGATTCGGAAATTCGACAAAAGTCGCTAATGTATCATAATTTCAAATTTTAAAACTTGTCCCTTCAGACAGAATTATACTCTTGGTTTAATTTTTATTGAATTTCTCATCATGTAGTCACACTCATAATCTCTCTGATCTTCTGTTTAAAATTACCTATTCAGACCCACTCAACTCGATTCCTTTGGACGAGTGCTGGAGCATGTGGGAACAGCGAACTCTTGCTGCTTATAGTTTTCATATTAAGTATGTTTTTTTCCCCTGTCACCTGATTAATAAGATGTTCGTAGAAATAAACTATCATCGTATTAAAAGACAAATTAATTTTTGTTAATTCGGATTGGAATCGAATTTTTTTTTTTTTTTTTATTCTGTCGGAATCAAAAAATAGTTGTATAGAATCTTGCTGTCCGTACTGGGAATATAACCCTGGATCTTCGAACTGGTCAGCCGACGCTCTACCGTTGAGATACTTTAACGAAACTGCAAGCTCTTATTGTCGAAGTGCACTCTACATTCCCCACTTCCTAATGCCAGATTGGCGTGCAACTGACTATTTATTCCTTTCCTTACTCGCTCCTCTCAAAATTTTGTAAACTCATATACTTAATCTTTGGCAAAATTATCTTAATGATTATATTTCCACCAGAACTGGTGATCCGGCAAGAATCCTGTCTTACCTCCCTATCGTGAATCCTAATTAACAAATTTTTAATAAATACCTCATTTACTTTCTTACTGGTCATGGCCTCTTTCTTGATTACCTATACTTTTTCAAAATTAAATCCACCTCTAACTGTATTTGCAATAAATTCGGTGACGTTACATGACATTTTCGATTGTCCTTTTTCTAAAAATTTTCATCTCTACAAACTCTCCCCCTCTAATAAACCAATTTAGTTCTCCAAAGTTCGTTCAAAACCCTCTTCAGTAGACAAAATTAAAAACTGTATTCTTGTTGCCATGGAAATTTCTAATAAAGTGACCTAACCTTATGAGTAAGTAGATTCTGCTCTCATTTAATTTTGATCAATGAATCCCTTTACTTCATTCTTATTAACTTATATGAACTTGTGTTCCCTCCAGATTTTCTGTTAAAAAAAAAAAAAAAAATGTTAACTGTTCTTATTTTCTTGGTTCTTTCTTATTTATTTTAACCCTTCTTATTTGTATTTTTTCTAATTTTTCTTTTCTATATTTTATTCTAAATTTCTCTTTTTGTTTTTCATGTGCCTTATTTTATTTCCTTTTCATATATTTTCTTTTTATATATTTTCTAAATTTTACTTTTAAAATTTTATTATTTTCTTTAATTTTAATCTATTTTTCATTATGTTATTTACGAATTTTTAATCCGACCTCACGCTAAATTTTATTTTTTAATGATCTTTCTATCTACATTCGCAATAACCCTTATCCTATTTTTGAAAAATGGACGTACTTGTCAAGTTCAAATATAATGTAAAACTGTCTATTTAATCACAATATTTTTCATCAATTGTTATCTTTTTAGATCTAAATAAATGTTCGTTTGGCGGGATATTTACGAATTTTTAATCCGACCTCACGCTAAATTTTATTTTTTAATGATCTTTCTATCTACATTCGCAATAACCCTTATCCTATTTTTGAAAAATGGACGTACTTGTCAAGTTCAAATATAATGTAAAACTGTCTGTTTTATCACAATATTTTTCATCAATTGTTATCTTTTTAGATCTAAATAAATGTTCGTTTGGCGGGATGGTAGACCTAGGGTGCCTTCTGAGTGTAGGAGGTATCCTTTCCCGGCCATGCAGCTAGCTACTCTAAACCTACTATGTGAGTCGCACGGTCTAGAGTCTTCAGACCTCCGACATTTTTGCAGTAACCTATAGAGTTGATTTGTTCGGGAGCCATTCTAAAGAACCTTGCTGGCCCAACCGGGAATCGAACCACTGATCTCCATACTGGCTATCCGACGCTTTACTGTTGAGCCACTAGGATGAAATCGCAAGCTCTTATTGTCGAAGTGGGCTCTGCAGAGTTCAGTTCTGAATTTACCATAGATAGCAGAATAATAATTAAAGAAACTTAATTAAAATGTCCTAATTAGTTTCATTTAAAAAGTAAATTTTAAAAAATATCTCTCTTTCGGCAGTATGGCAACATCCATAACTTACTTAAGAAAATTCTCTCTCGTTATTCCTAACACACAATCAGATGACAACGCGACGCCTCGGCCTCAGATCAATCATCCATCGTTGAATGTAAAAAAAATCCCTTTTTTTACCACCTCCAGTCTGACTTTTTTTTTTTTTTTTTGCAATCATATTACGACTTTTGATACTTTTCTAGGGCTTCTGATTCCGATATCCTAACACTCGGGGCACACCGAACAGGGAGGGGATAAAATAAAATAAAATAAAATAAAATAAAACTCGAATGATCAGTGAAACCCCCCAAGGCGGATAAAAAATCCTTGTGGTGGGTGGTAGGGTAGAAGTGAAGGGATTACGAAAATGTCGAACATCATGTACGAAATCATTCGTAAGAGTAAGCTTAATGTTCTAGCAGCGCAGATTTTTATACAAGCAGGATTTCAGTGAGTGTTCGTTCACTCTATAGTTTGTATAGAGTGAACGAACACTCATTGAAATCCTGTTTGAACGAACACTCAAAACTTCTACAGGCAATCATGTTGATGCATGTCAGCCTTTGTTGATTTTTGGCGACAGAATTGACGATGGCCAACATGGCGACTTTCTGATAAGTCTTAGGAAATTCTATTAAAGAAATTGACATGATTGTCGCGGAATGAGATTAGAACAAATATGGATTAATTTGAATAACTTAAATGGTATTTGAAGCGATTGTAGCAATCGACAACGATTCAATTTCTTATATTATATAAAAATTAAGAAAAAAAAAGAAAGAAATAGACATGCTGTAAGAACTTTTTTACTTTCCCTGCAATACATGGTAATGTATAGGGAAAGTATTGGAATCGTGTCGAAAATCGCAACTCGAGTTTTCGACGGATCTACACGTTTCAAGACCTCTAGAATACGAAAAACCCATTTTTAGCGTGACGTCTGTGCGTGTGTCTGTCTGTGCAGATTTTGTATCTACTCTAACCAAAAAACTAATGGACCGAATTTCATAAAATTTGGTAGGTAAGTCATTTGTCGGCGAGTCTGGTGCTGATTAGTTTTGGATACGATTCGGGATAAAAGAACCCGCCTTGTTTTGCGAAATGGCCCGCAAAAGCTTGTATCCACTCTAGCTAAAAAACTAATGGACCGAATTTCAAAAAATTTGGTAGATAAGTCACTTGTGGGTCACCCTGGTGCAGATTAGATTTTAGTAGGATTTAGAAGAAAATAATCTGCCTTTGTTTGCAAAATGGCCCGCAAAAATCGCCAAAATCTAAAATAAAAAAACTACGTATAATCAAATATATTCATTAAATGCTTGTTTAATACGCAATTTTTAACGAAGAAAAGAATAAGACTAACCCCATTACACTAGAACTAGACGTTCTCGAGATATTTTAGTTTTTTCGTATTTTCTCTACGCCACCTTTGAAAATAAGTCCAGTTATCAAATGAGAACGAAAATTGAGTTAAAAGTGAATTAAATTTAATTAAAATAAAGAGAGCGTGGATATAAGTCTGCAGGAAAAGTCATGTGCTGCCCACATTAGATTTTATTATTGGAAAGTGGATGACATCATTTGTAGGAGAATAACATGCGTCGTTTTCGAGATATTGCAAGTTTTCCATCTAAAATGGGAAAAATTAAAAAAGCAAAACAGAACAAAACATAATAGACTCAATATAGATAAAAAAGTGAAAGTATTGGAAGTGTACTTACTAAAAATTAACTAAAAATTATTATCACCATTATTCATGAGATCACCATTGTTATCACCATTGTTCATGAGATGCCCTCAACTTTTCGAACATTTTTTCTGAAATCGAAAGGAAATTTTAGTTAATTATGTTAAAAATTAAGAAATAAATCTTTTGTATGTGATTTTTTAGTTAAAAGCTAATGCATTTACAAAGCGTTAACATGCGGCGTTCTTAAGACGTAGCACGTTTCTGATCTAACATGAAAAGAAAATCGTAAAAATTAAATATGTATATTAATTTTAAATATGTGATTGCTGTGTAAATTTTTCTTTCGCAGATGTTTGTTTCGCCAACGTTAGAAGAAATTTATAAAAACGAAAAAACACCTGTTTAGAGGATGAAGTGGATTTAATTTATCGGCTTTCTACCAAAAAAACAAAATTAAAAAGTATTGTTAAATTTTTTACTTTCCCTGCAATACATGGTAATGTATAGGGAAAGTATTGGAATCATGTCGAAAATCGCAACTCGAGTTTTCGACGGATCTACACGTTTCGAGACCTCTAGAATACGAAAAAACCATTTTTAGCGTGACGTCTGTGTGTGTGTCAGTGTGTCTGTGTGTCTGTCTGTGTGTCTGTCTGTCTGTCTGTGCAGATTTTGTATCCACTCTAACTAAAAAACTAATTGACCGAATTTCATAAAATATGGTAGGTAAGTCACTTGTGCACGAATCTGGTGCTGATTAGTTTTGGGTATGACTCGGGTTAAAAGAACCCGCCTTTTTTTTTGCGAAATGGCCCGCAAAAGCTTGTATCCACTCTAATTGAAAAACTAATGGACCGAATTTCACAAAATTTGGTAGATAAGTCGCTTGTAGGCCACCCTGGTGCTGATTAGATTTTGGTATAATTCGAAAAAAAATAACCTGCCTTTTCTTGCAAAATAACCCGCAAAAATCATCAAAATCTAAACTTAAGAACTACGTATGCTCAAATATAGCTACTAAATGCTTATTTAATACGTAATTTTTAGCGAAGAAAAGAATAAGACCAACCCCATTACAGTAGGACTAGCCGTTCTCGAGATATTTTAGTTTTTCGTATTTTTCCTACACCATTTTTGAAAATAAGTCCAGTTTTCAAATGAGAACGAAAATTGAATTAAATATGAATTAAATTTAATTTAAATAAATAGAACGTGAATATAAGTCTGCAGGGAAAGTCATGTGCTGCCCACATCAGATTTTTTAATTTGGTAATTATGCTAAAAATGTTTCTTTTGTATTTTCATCTGCGGTTTGATATCCCACTCCTGTTGATACGATTAACATGAAATATTCACGAGCGTACTTGACTCCCTTTTTATCACTTTCTCAATGAAGCCTGCTCGCGTGCTAACCACTCACTCTTCCGGCTCTATTTTGCTCACTTATGAATCGCTTCACTTATTTATGGCATAATACACCCGTGCACATAGATTCAATTTAGGTGCTTCATTAGGGCGTAGCCACTTAATGGCCTACACAAGTGTTTATTAATATAGGTCGCGTTAATAACCAAAGCGCTCTGCTCCGACGCATTGGGTCAAGGGTGGAATCCTTTTATTTTTGGGGATTTAAGTATTTTCATCCCTTTTGTTTAGGACGTATGAAATTCTTTTATTTGGGGTATTGAAAAATGGGCATGGTTGCGCATGAAAATAAAACGGAGCGCTGGGATGATTTTTGTTCAAAACAGGCGATTTGGAAATTGAGTGGTGTTAATGTATCATGTACGTAGAGTATGCTTATTTATGATTCGGGCAACGCTGGGTAATTCGTTTTACTATGAAATAAACTAAGGTTTCAAGTAGAAACATCCATAACAGGGGAATTTCTCTAAGTTGAACCAATTTTTTGGAACCGTGAGTGTTAAAATTAAGGCAATTTCACTGTATTTTACACACCCGGTAAAGAAATTGTGGTTATACCACTGTATCGTAGGCAGTGTTACTTTCCGGACTTTTTAACCGGGGGGGGGGGAGTGAGGGAGACGAATGAAATTTTAGGGGGGAGGACAAGTTCTCTATTTTCTCTATATAAATATATCTAAATACTGTGTCACATACATAGAAACTAGGTTAACACAAAATGTCTCCTGGGAGGGGCGAATACTCGTCTCCGGGGGGGGGGGCTTCTGCCCTACCCCCAAAGGTATGCCTGAAAGAAACACTAATCGCAGGTGTGATTGCACTTATTTTAATATCAGTATATTCTCTCCCTCTCTTTCGTGGATAATTTTGATCATACAATACTTGGACTTGCTAAAAGTGAACAGATTCTCGTTTGTCTCTGGAGGACTTGAGCCGCGTTGCTACACATCCCGATCTGCTTGTCTCTCTCCCGCTTATCTGCCCTCTCCAATCTCGGTCTCGTCTTTTATTCAGCCACAGCCAGTTCCTATTTAACCGGCGTGCGCTCGTTTTTGGCGATGTTTAATGTGTATTATGCAGTGTGTCCCCTCCCAGCCCGTTTTCTGGCGATTACGAATCCCCCCCCCCCTCCCTCACCGGGTCTCTCTTTAATCATTTGCGGTAATAAGGAGTTGTAGAAACGGACTGTAGAAAGCGGATATCTTTTGAGACTTTTCTTTTCCTATTTTTTTATGCATTCATCCTCGTTTTGAATGCGCGCGCACGATGAACAAGGGCCCATGTGTGTCTACAAGCGCGTAATGAAGCCGAATTACTCGAATCATCGATTCGTAAGATGGGGCGATAAGGCCGGGCCGTGATGACTGCCAGAGAAGTAAGTTTTGAGGTGGGGCGCAATTAATTGCTTTTGTTAGATTGTTGTTTACAGAACTGCGGGATGAAAGGATGAATGTTCTTTTTCTTTTAGTAATTTTTTTTCTTCCCATCTTTCGTCAAGTAATCGTGAAGCTTTTTGATGATTCGTAAGACAGTCTGACTTGATGATCTAAATAATTCAGGCGGGGGGAAATGCTCAAACCTCTAAATGGTGCCCCCAGAAGACGTGACGGAATTTCTTTGTGCGGCAAATGATCTATTTACCATTTGTTAACTCTTATTGTAATAATGGTAATGTGGCATTCATGCATTTATGAATAAAAACAATTCGGGGACATTTTGAATTTTTTTTTTTTTTTTTTTTTAAATCTTGCTTTCTCTGCGGATCATTTAAAAAGCTAATAGTGGGAAGAGGTAATGTTGAGTTTGGGCAAAATAGGAAACCACCATTTACATTTTTCTTTTCCACAACCCAGGCCGTCCGGCCCACCGGGGTTTTTGAAGAAATAAGTCGGACGACTGGGAGAAGACTACCTCCCAGTCTCCAGGAATCTAAAGCTGCAGTCCGATCCGCCGAGTTATCATTTATTAAAATTTAGAGCATAGAAGATATATAATTCCAAAAAACAAGCAATTTAACAATTTATATTTGACGCGAAGATAGCGTTAGTCTTTGAACCGTTAGATAGCGGTGTAACTAGGAATTTAATCCTTTAAGCAAAATATATAAAAACCCTTCCCACCCAAAATCCATCTTAACACTATAGGAAATATTTCACAGCTATGTTTCTAATGAGCTTCGAATGAAACCCGTAAAATAATAACTTCTTATTTATGGTCCGGGATAGAACAGTGGTTATGGGAAGAGTCTCAAGAGTAGGATCCAAGTTCGTTCCTTACCGCCACCCAAAACTATCAGTGGGTCTACTCAGAGTAAGGGCACGATATATTTGTAGGTCCGAAAGTCCTCCCAAGAAGTAATGAGCAGGGGAAAGAGGGTACGATTCCGTTCCGTATCTATGTACGATCCCTATGGTTGCCACCCCCCATTGAGTTTGAACTACTCCCTGTAGTGCAACGCAGTGTAACGTAAAAATAGTTTACAGTTCGGTCGCTATGTAGGCAAACGATTTAATATCTAGCCATTGGGGGTAAAATCCCTAAAAAAAACACAGTTTTTTGGCATGTGCAAACAAATTTTATTTTAAATTCGTTCATCCACGAACTGAAATATTTAGTTCGATTTCGAAGAATTTTTTCCCGCCAAATTTGCAACGAGTATAGCACGTGGTTTCCAAAATCCCCAATTTAATCAGCTTTGAAACTGTTGAGTTACCGCTTAACATTTTATACTCGGAAAACCATAAATGACATTCACTTTCCGTAATAATACTCCGCTAAAAAAGTTTAATTTATCACAATTTGCTCCTTTTCTTGAAACTAAAGGAACGGGCCATTGCAATCCATAAGTTTTACGAGAATTAATCGCAAGCAGCATAAACCTTGGAAAGTTTAATCACTTTGAATCCGGAAGCTAACTTTTAAAGACTTGTAAAATTTGTTACGTATCGAATAATAATAAAAATGAAATAATTAATGCAAATATTCCAGGAGTTTGAGATGGAAGACGCTCATAAAAGTTGATCAACTCTTTCCCTGCCTTTCCCTTCAAGAACGCATAGTTTCGGATTTTTAAACGCCATTTTCATACGGGCATTCTACTCGTTCTTCGCCGTCGATAACTTAATCGTAAAACTCTTGTACTGCTTCTGCCATTAAAAGTCTTGTTTATTGACCTATAATCGCAGGGATGGCTCAAGAACGCTTCGCAGAAAGAGTTTTATAGCCCGTACCGGATAAGCTACGGGAAAAACGGAACAAAAAATCCAAAAAATTTGCTGGCGTTGCCACGATTTTAATAAGCTTTTCCTCAAAAATGTTATTTTGTTTAAAAATTTTCGGAATAGCTTCGTCGTCGTTCCTCGCTTAACTGCCATCGAAAAATTAAAAGATAGGCAATATCCGGAGAAAAGGGGGCGTCCGGGAAAAGAGGGAACGGCACGACATTTCCGGAATCATCGTAGCCGGGAACAACAAGAGTTTGTTGGGAAAAAATACTAGGAATATAAATTTAATGATGGTTTAAACTCATGTGGCCACTAATGAAAAATTCCCTGGGTGTGATATGTCGTTAGTTTCACAAAGAAAAGCATATGAGGCAGGTATCTTGAAGGCGGGATTGTTTTCAGCTTTTTGGACATTAGTTTTGATGGATTCACTCCCTTATATAATCCGCGACAGCCATTTCTTGGACAGTCGTTAGCGTTAATGACGGCGCTGATTTCCGAGGGTGATTGTTGGCGGCGTAACTTTGTGATGTTTCCGAGGTTATTATAACTTTTTTCCCCCCTCAACTTTCCGTGCTGGCTGAATAAGGTACGAGGGTGTTTTATTAATTTGAATTTTAGCAAGGAGTGAAAACGCTAAAAACTTTAGCGGTAATTTACGAAGTATAGTACCTAACTTAGTTCGAGCACTAACTTTGTCTATAAATAAGAGTATTCATTGTTTTTGTGAACTTTGCTCCAGAACTGTAGGTAGTTATGTACGAGTTTTAGGCATTTTACAAACTTAATGTTTAAATCTGTCGTCACAAACAAAGGGTTTCGAAAATAAGCAAACATTTACAGAACATTTAATTGTAAGGATAAGATGTTAAGCCCACACTTGACTGGGTGCATAAACTTATACCAAATATTCCTTTCCATCCACCCGCCTGCAACGTTTGCGTTTCTAAAATCTAAGGGTACACGTGTACTACGTTTATCGTCCGATCAATACCGTCAATTAATAAACCCCCTAACGAAACCCAATTACTTTATGAACACCTACCCTCTCCCCTAACAAAACTCGAATTATATAGAACCCCCCCAACAAAACGCACCTGTTTCATGATCAGCGAAACTCGCTATATTTTGAATCAGGGATATCAAATTAATAGTTCTTAAAAAGCGATGGGGATCATCAAGGAAAATAAATGTAATTGTCAGGTATATTGAATTATCATCGACTTAGCAGCATTTGCCAAAAGTCGACAAGTTCTTATTTATTTATTTATTTTTAAATATGCTACCCAGAAAGCCAGTTGGCGAAATTAAGCCACATTTATCGCCAGGTCGCCACGTTTGTCGCCAAGAGTGACAGGCGAATAGCGAAGCAAAAACAGAAAAGGTCTTTATAGTATAGAGCGGTGTCTCCGCACCGCGACGTCACCATCAATACGCCATATAGGAAAAGAGGTATAATTAAAATTACTTCGTAAAAGGCTCCCTATAAAGTTGCTGCGGTACTGGTTGTGACACCATTCCCTCAGTGAGATTCTAATCTAGTTTTTGCTATGTATGTTATTACAGTTTGTCCATTAGAGTTAAACTTCTCAAAATGGATACTTCTTATTACAACACTTGTGGACCACGGATTTGCAGTATTGCTGCTCGTTAGCACGACACTATCTATGAATTAATCACAGAGCTCGAAATTCTTTAAAATAAGGATATAGCAAAAAAATTCTGGTAGAAATAATGTAACTTTGAATCCAGAAACGATTGAAGAAATATTTAGTCCCTCCCACATTTAATAAAATTTCTTGCTTATATGCAATACCCTGTAAAAGGGCGAACGTCATTTAATATTATTTCTGATCACTTAGAATTTTATTAACGGTGGGCGAGGTTAAAAATGCCCGCCACCGTTTCTGGATTCGAAGTTGCATTTCCTCTACCATACAAATTCTAAAATCCTTCCTTTAAAGGGTCTTGTGTTCACTGATCAACTCCTTGCCTGCTCCTTGCTGACGAGCAACAATGATCGCGAAACCATGGTTCACGGGTATGATAGATGATCAATTGAGCACTTTATTCCTTGTATGCAACGCCCCGTTACAGGGCAGAAATCGCTTCATTGTAAACGTTCCAAATAACACACGGACGTGTTAAATCTTTGATTTACGGACAGCTATTAAAATATTCCTACAAAATAAGATTGGTTGTTTTTAATATTTTAAACAGGGAATTAAGATATAATTTTATATTTGATTCTATTAAAATTCAGTGATTAATTTTTAGCTTTATTCATTTTCTCGCTTCTATGTGTGTGTTATCCACTTAGGCTTCACATTTTAGTGTTATAAAATCTTCTAAATCTTGGTGGTTATATTAATAGTTCCATAACCGAATTATTAAAATGATAGCAATTGAATGATGATAATTGAATTGCTAATGAACTAATGTAAAATGACCCTTTTGTGCTTTTTCAATAAAGAAAGCAATACCATTGATGAAACATACTTCCAAAAGAAACATAACATTTTCTAAATAAACAAAAAAAAATCTGATATAGGCAGCACATGACTTTCCTTATATAATGCAATGAATTTACTACTTTTACAGCAAAAAAAAAAATACATTATTTTTATAGTATTTATTTATATTCTTTCCAAGATATTGCATTTTCGTCAATGAGTCGTCATTTTATATGTCGTCATCATCAATGAGTTGTCATTGATTTAGCGTCATTTTTATCCATTTGGCGAGTGTTTCATTAATTTAGCAACATTTAAAAAAGTCACCAAGTTGGAGACATTCCACCAAATTCGTCGCCAAAATCTCGCCAAGCGTTATGAACGAAGAAATAAGTTATTCTTACAGCAGATAAATGACTATTGGTGTTCAAATACAAAAGTATTACTCAAAGTATATTTTTACATGAATGGAACGAGCTAGATCCACGAGAATGATGTCACCAAATTCATCGCATGGTATTACATACGAAAAGTGAACATGTTTTTCTATAGGAAATATATATATTTTTTATTTTATATGAGTTTTTGATATTTTTTTTTAAAAATGTGCAATATCTCGAGAACGGTTCATGTTAGCGTTCTAAAATTTATGTCAATCGTTTTCTAATGAAAAATTACATAAGAAATGCCAATTTGAGTAACTTTATTAGCGATTTTGATTTTTTGACGATTTTTTCAAAATTTCACTCGAAAATTTAGGAGGGTTTTGAACATTCGATTGCGTATAAAAACAATAAGCTTCCAGTGTTTATAGATTGTGATTTTTGTACCAAATTTCGTTCGAATCGGTCCATTCGTTCGTCAATTATTGTATCCACAGACTCACTGACACACACACACACACACACACATACTTTTACACACACACACACAGACATCACCTCAAAAATGTTTGATTCGTGATCAGGCATGCTTGAAGCGTTCTCTCCCGTCGAAAACTCGAATTCGGATTTTCGACCCCGTCACAATACTTTCCTTATACATTATGTATATAAGGAAAGTAATAACAGTTTTTGAACGACATTTTTTTTTAAGTTGGAAAATGAAATATTTCAAATTTTACTTTCTATTGTACATCTATAGATTGAAATATAATAATTGCTTTTGAATCCTACCTAGAATTTAAAGAGAATATGTTTTTCAATACTATTGATTTTCAATAACGGACACTTCTTAATAACGACAATTTTTCGTTCCTCATGAGTGGCCGCTATCATGAAAGTCTATTTCTTTAAGAAATGTGTCAACCAAAACTACCCCATTATAAAGAAATATTCCCCCAAAGACCAGATTTCCAACTCGTTGTTTTCAAAATTAAAGGTCTTTGACGATAATCTGCTAATGATCTCTAGCATAAACAACTGCCCGGCACAATAAAACACTAAATAAATGCTTAAATAATTCATTTTTAAGATTGTATATTCTCAAGTAGTAGTAGTCACAATTGATTTTAACTCGTATCACGTAACATCGCGCTTTAAACAACAAGCTATCCGTATAGCTTAGATTCTTAGATGGTGACTGATATGGATTCAGCATCACATTTCGTAAGGGATTCATTAAAGATCTTTTTCCCTCTTTCAGTTCAAAAAATGTCTTTAAAACAACTATGTTTCCAACTATGTTTTTTCCATAGTCAGCTATAGCTATAGCTTATGTGATTACTGATCTAGATTTAGCATCAAATTTTTGAGGGGATAGAATTTGAATTTCAGCTCAGGTGAGATATGAAAAATGTTTTTGGTTTTTTACTGGTAAATATTTTTTTGCCATTTACTGTTTTGAATAAACTTTTTTGAAGCTTGTATTTTTAAGGATCAGCTATATAGAACTTAGGTGATGACTGGTATGGATTCAGGATAAAATTCTGAAGGGTGTGGGAAGGGAGGGAGGGGGGAGAGTTCACAAGATATTTCCATTTCCATTCTTTTTCCTCTTACGGTTCAAAAATTATTCTTGAAAGG
The DNA here is from genome assembly GCA_951213105.1 of Amaurobius ferox. Lineage (NCBI taxonomy): Eukaryota > Metazoa > Arthropoda > Arachnida > Araneae > Amaurobiidae > Amaurobius > Amaurobius ferox. The sequence goes on from OX578136.1 coordinate 151,550,896, forward strand.
TCTATTTTTTTCCCACAATCAACTACAGGTAGAGCTTAGGTGATATTTGATATGGATTACATCATATTCTGGATAGGGTTGTTAGTTTCACTAGGGATTTTCATTTCCAGTCCTGGAGATGTTACTTCCAGTTTTTTCTAAAATTCGTATGACTATACAAAAAAAATCTGATGTGGGCGACACATGACTTTCCTTATATAAAGCAATGAATTTACTACATTTACAGTAAAAAAATATGTTTTTCTTATAGTAGATACTTATATTATTTCCAAGATATTGAATTTTTAATTAGTCGTCATTTTCATTGATTGAGCGTCATTTTTATCCATTTCGCGAGATTTTCGTTAATTTGGCAACATATAAAAAGTCGCCAAGTTGGCGACATTATGCTAAATTCGTCGCCAAAATCTCGCCAAGCGTTATAAGCGGAAAAATAAATTATTTTTATAGCAGATAAATGGCTATTGGTATTCAAATACAAAAGTATTACTCAAAGTATCTTTTCTCATGAATGGAACAAGCTAGATCCACGAGAAGGATGTCACCCAATTTATCGCATGATATTACATATGAAAAGTGAACATGTTTCTCAACAGTTGATATATGGTTTTAATTTATGAGATTTTTTGATAAATTTATTTTAAAAAATGTGAAATATCTCGAGAACGGTTTATACTAGCTTATGTCAATCGGTTTTTAAGAAAAAAGTACATAAGAACTGTCTATTTGCGTAACTTTATTAAAAGTTTTGATTTTTCGATGATGTTTTCAAAATTTCACTCGAAAATTTAGGGGGGCGTTCTGAACATTCGATTACGTTTAAAAACAATAGGCTTCCAGTATTCATGGATTGTGATTCTTGTACCAAATTTCATTCGAATCGCTCCATTCGTTCGTGAGATATCGTCTCCACATACTCACTGACACACACACACACACACACACACAGACAGACATCACCTCAGAAATGTTTGATTCGTGATCAGGGATGCTTGAAACGTGCCCTCCCGTCGAAAACTCGAATTCGAATTTTCGACCGCGTCACAATACTTTCCTTATACATTATGTATACAAGGAAAGTAATAAGTGTGTAAATTTATTACTATATGCAGACTCTAGAAAATTTTTCTATATAAGGGTTCCACTGAATACATTTTGAGAAATGTTGACTTCCCTAGTAGCAACCCAATATTGTTTTTTCATTGTTTCCAATATTGGACGAATATGAAAAAGTGGACATTTTGACGGAATCGGTTCAATATTGGCTTAAATTATTGGGACAATATTACGCCAATATTGCCAATGTAACACCAATATTAGCGTAGAATTGTAATGAAAATATTTAGCCAATATTGGCAGTCAATGTAACCCTAATATTTGCCAAATATTGGGATTACATTGGAAATATTTCCAATATAATGCCAATATATACAATATTGTTCTACTATTGGACCAATATTAAATGCTACTAGGGCTAGGAAATGAGACGCATCGAATCAGAATAAAACTGAAACTCAATTAAAGTGGAGTACTCTATAAAGCAAAAATTATTTTGAGGGATTTTTTTATTCATTTTAAATTCCTCTACATCGTCACCTTTAATTCGAATTTTCAAATTTGAATTTTCAGTTGACTTGGAAGCTGAGACGGATCAAATGGGACCAAAATCGAGATTCTAGCTCGAGTGGAAGTGCTCGATCTTTTTGAAAAGCGGTTTTGGGGGTTTTGATTATCTCTTCGCATCGTTACCCTTAATTCGAATTTTCAAAATTTTAGATATTTCGTTTGGTTTCAAAGATGAGACGGATCGAATGATACCAAAATGACGATTCTAGCTATAGTGGAAGTAAATAAAGCACATGGCTTTGTGCACATTCAATAATGAACTGATTTACAACGTACAATATAGCGCAAATCAAGATAATTAAGCAAGATCAAACTTTTTGCAGTGAAGAAGAAAATCAACTCATTTCCGAATTACAAGCTGTTACTGTCGAAATAAATTCTGCAACGTATGCTTGTTTATCTGTATTTGCGCTGCATTTTACGTTGTAAACCTGTTCATTATAGTATTCATTAAAGTTATAGCATATATATATAGCAATAAAGGATCTATTTCAGTTGGTATAGAATTCATGTTAACTATGGAAACGGGCGAGAGGTAAGGATTTCTGGTTAGTTTGCTGTTACTTATGTCTGTTTGTTATTGATATTGTGGGTTGTCGATATGGAGTTGTATATAGTGCGTTGACTGAAAGGTATTGGAACTGTAATATACTTATATATTATTTGATGTTTCGTTTGATTTAAGGTTAGTTTTATTTGTACAATGTTCTTATTCAGTTAACTTGGTCATAGTTGTCTTGAGGTTCGTCCTATCGGAATGGTCAGTATTCTGTATTCACTTTATACGTTGTTGTTATTGTTATTGGGGTGAAAGATTTTACTAGTCAAGTTATTTGAAAGTAATTGATAATTGCAGTTTTAATTGATGAGGGGGGTAGGTGTTTGTCTATTTGGTAGTACGATGTTACTGTTTATTTGGTGGAAATGTTGTTTTTGTTTCTTTGGTTGTACTGTCGGTTTTAAATGTTGTTGTTGAGACCCAGACCGTCCGACCTACCAGAGTCGGTTCTAAATGTTGTTGTTGAGTCTCAGACCGTCCGACCTACCAGAGTCGGTTCTAAATGTTGTTGTTGAGACCCAGACCGTCCGACCTACCAGAGTCGGTTCTAAATGTTGTTGTTGAGACCCAGACCGTCCGACCTACCAGAGTCGGTTTTAAATGTTGTTGTTGAGACCCAGACCGTCCGACCTACCAGAGTCGGTTCTAAATGTTGTTGTTGAGACCCAGACCGTCCGACCTACCAGAGTCGGTTTTAAATGTTGTTGTTGAGACCCAGACCGTCCGACCTACCAGAGTCGGTTCTAAATGTTGTTGTTGAGACCCAGACCGTCCGACCTACCAGAGTCGGTTCTAAATGTTGTTGTTGAGACCCAGACCGTCCGACCTACCAGAGTCGGTTTTAAATGTTGTTGTTGAGACCCAGACCGTCCGACCTACCAGAGTCGGTTCTAAATGTTGTTGTTGAGACCCAGACCGTCCGACCTACCAGAGTCGGTTCTAAATGTTGTTGTTGAGACCCAGACCTTCCGACCTATCAGAGTCGGTTTTAAATGTGTTGCCCTTATCTAGTTTTAATGATTATTACCGGATATTTGGTGCGTTTGTTTTATATGTTGGTTTACAGTTGTTATTTTAGGTTTTTGTGTTGGGGTTTTTACTTTGTTCGTAATTGGGTTCGGTTTGTTTAGGGTGCCTACCTGGCCTGTTGACGTCGACCACTGCCTAAATATGAGCATTAACGGGTCCCGCTCCCATGTCTTTTTTTTTTTTTTTCTTTTTTTTTTCGTTTTGAGATTTTCTCTTCTTTACATGTATGTTTCTTTTAGTTGGTTTTGTTTTGCTAGTATATATTAACCTCTTGCGATGTTTTACTGTGATTTGTACTTCATATAGTCCATTGTAATATTTTGTTATAATATTATTTATTTAAAAGCATAGTTACTTATTATTTTCCCGTAGGTGTAGAGGTTAACTTGTTCACCTTCACAATCTTTGTATCTTTGTATCTTTTGAGTTAATAAATATTCTGTAAAGTGACGTATTTTGAAATTCAAATTGAGGGGGGGGGGGGGGGTCAGTTTTAAATATCAATCTCAAGAGATTCAAGTTAGATGTCTGCATGAGCTTGGGCCTGGCCCGTGGATTTAGGCCGAACCTGGCCTATGGGCCGGGCTCAGGCCACGTTTTATTAAATTCGGGTCTAGTTGGGCTGGATCAAAATAAATAAGAAAGCCAATAGGTACTGTTTATTTAAAAGTTAACACTGATATTCTATTTTCAATTTTGTCTATGATTTTAATTTCAATTATTAGATTTCGAATGTTTCTAAATTATTAAAATGAAATAAATTATATTCTTAAAGTAAAACACCTTCCGTCGATTTCTCTCCTGTAACAAATATTGAATGGAAATTTATTTTAGCAAACCATTTTAATTTAAAATTAATATATGGATAATACGAATTATTGTCATTGAATTTATTTATATTTGTATTCTAAACATCTACCACTTTTAAGTTAAAATTATTAAATTTTAAAAATATTCATAACTGTGGCATAATTAAAGAAAATAATACTAAGTTTTAATCGCATTGAAATAGTTTTAAAAATACTAACGAATGTGGCGTATGATATTTATTTTGCAACCACTGCAGTCAAAAATATTTGGTGCTGATGAACTCTAACAAAAGGGCATTGTATTGTTCCCTGATAACTTAAATGGAAGCATTAAAAAAAGCATTTTTTTAAACATAATCTCAGTAAAGGGCCATTTTCTCATTTAATTTCTTATATTATCAAACCAAAATGATAAATACAATTAAACCCTCTATCCCCCCCCCCCTTATAAACACTCCTGATTCTGTATATGCTGGTGCGTCGCCGTTCTGGCGGTGGTTCTGGTCGGGTGGTTGGTTCTTTTGCGGGCGGGTCCCTAGCTTGCTGGGTGGGGGTTTTAACTTCTCCATCGGCGTTCTTCGTTGGTACTGATGACGATTGGCCTCGCTCGGCAAAGTACTGATCTGCTGTTCGCTTTATGTCCTTAGCGGTGCGCTCTTTGGGTGATGGAGTCGGCGGTTTTCTCTGTCCGGTGGGTTCGGATGGCTCTTTGTTCCGGTTTCGTATTGGAGGCACTTCATTTCCCTCCTGGGAATCTTGATATTCTAAACCTTCGGGTGAGCCCCCTTGGTCTGGGTCGTGCGTACAGTAACCTGGTTAATCAGTAGGCATTTGCTTAAACGCTTATGGGATTTATTTGTTATTATTTTTAATTTATCTTTGTTTGTTTGTGATTATGGTTTAAAATGAAGCCATTGATTATACTCTTGTACTTAATTTCCTTTTTATTTTTAACGACTGTATGATTTTATTGTAAGGTATTTTTTTCCACAGTTATTAATGTTTTCTGTCACGACTTGAGACTTTTCTGTTCTTCCAACAGAAGCGTTGCCTGCACGGTCATTCTTGTAGCTATTTTTAAAATGTTAGATAAAGCTCTGTGGGTGATACTGTGTCGCCGTTCTGACGCTAGCGTGGATTGTCTGGCTGGTCCTTTTGCGAGCGGGTCTCTGGCCTGCTGGGTCGGGGTTTCGCATGTCTCCATCAGCTTTCAGCACATGCGGCTAAAATCATCTGGCCTCTCTCAGCTGGGCGTGGGTCTGCTATCCTCTTGGTGCTCCCGGGTGGTGCGGTCGTTGTATGTCGGAGTTAGCGGCTGCCTTGGTAATCTGGTAAGGGCGGAAAAGTCCAGTGATTACGACACGAGAATTGCATTCCGAGGATTCGAGTTCGATTTCCAGCCCTTCCCAAACCATCTTCGTATTTACGCGGAATACGGGCACTTTAAATCTGTGAATCTGAAAATCCTTCCGAGAGGTTGGTGGCAAGGGAAGACGAATACGATCTCTGTGGATGTCGCTCTCACTGGGTTCCGTTCTGAATTGGGTGACACTGTTCCGGCCATCCAAATAGATACCTTCTTACACTTTTAGGTAGGACGGTTCGGGCCGAAAGAAAGAAAATAACCTGGTTAATGATTTGTCAATAAATTGATACCCTATTTCTCCGAGGTATAGCATGACCACGTCCAGTTATTTATTTGTCTGTCTTGTTATTTTTCTCTAACGCACTTTGAGTTCATATATTCAGCATGTTATTTATTTGTTCTTGTTTGATTCTCAAGTTCACATTCTCTGCATTTCTTCTCGTTAATAACACTAGGTGGTGATACCATATTGGGTTCTGTTGTTAAGCAATTTTCTGTTGCTCAGCATGTCTAGTTCTCATTTGGTCATTCAAATCCAGGCTTGTTCGCACTGAAGAAGGAAATCCAAATATTTGGAAACCGTACGTCTGCTCACTAAATCTTATTTGCGCAGCATTTTACGCAGTAATCTAATTTATTATGGTAACCATTTACTGAATTTTTATTGAGTACCATGCAATCGCTACCGATCACTGACACACAAAATGCCATACCTGAATGCCATACCTGCAATTGTTTTTTCAGATTACTCAAGCTAACTGCAATTCATTTCTTCCATTCAACTCATCGGTCCTCAGCGTATCCGTGTCGTTGTGCTTTGTGTGTTTGCACTCCGGCTGAAATAAAGAAAAGCTAATTCGAGCAAAAAATTTAATAATTCAAAGAGAAGAAAACATTAACAGTCCCTCCCTCGTATCACTGTACAAACTTCCCACCCACCAATTCTCTTTCTAAACGGATCTGGTGTTCTAAATAGAAATGGGAGGGGGGGGGTCGATCCACCCCTTCCCTCCCCCCTGTTACATCAGAAAACACACAATGACGAACCTTCTCATTAGTCGTACATCCATCATTTCTACATTTCGCAAATTGCAATCGCAATCCCGGATCAGATAAAACAGGGGGGACGACTTAATCGCATTTAGCAACGACCCCCTCCCCTCCAATCCCGCTCGTGGTATCTGCGAATCATCAGGAATGCACACGCACAAGAAATGTAGCAAGGCCTATTAAAACCCAGTAGATTAAAGGTAATTATCGACAGCAATGTGAAGGTTTTGCAAGCGGGGGGTGAGATAGGGGTGTGTGTGGGATATGGGAATGTTTTTCCATGGTTTTTGGCGGTCCCGATCTCAGGAGTTAGGCGAGTCATCAAGCGAAATTACCTAGCTTGTCGATTATTTTATTAAGGAATTATCGTGCCCATTAAAAGCAGATCCATCTGAGGGAGAGAACCGCTGGGATTTTTTCCACCCTCTAAGCGCATAAAGTGCGGAAGTTCAAGATGCCAAGATTTTGTTTATAAAAAATGTGGAAGAAGTATTAACATCGTGGTATCCTAGTAACGACTTTTCTTTCTTTTGTTGAATTGCAATTTTTTACCCGTATAACTGCTACCTGATTAAAAACTTAATACTTTGACAAATACTTTTCAAAGTACTTTGACAAATTTGGGATCTGGGTGAATAAGAGATATGTACGAACTATCATATTGAGACCCATAAATCAGTGTAGAAACCCCAGACTCATCCAGACTCGTCCGACTCATCCAGAGGACTTAAGTAACCTTTTGGACGACCGGGAAGCCATAAATCAGTGTGTAAATTTTATAAGAACTTTTTTTTTTTTTAAAATTATTGGTAGAGAAAATTGCAAAACAATGGTCAATTGAGGCCTCTTTTTTACTCTCCTCATAAACATAATGTATAAAGAAAGTATTGTGACGGGGTCGAAAATTCGAATTCGAGTTTTCGACGGGAGAGCACGTTTCAAGCATCCCTGATTACGAATCAAACATTTTTGAAGTGATGTCTGTGTGTGTGTGAAAGTATATGTGTGTGTGTGTGTGAAAGTATGTGTATGTGTGTGTGTGTGTGTCAGTGAGTCTGTGGAGACAATAACTGACGAACGAATGGACCGATTCGAACGAAATTTGGTACAAAAATCACAATCTGTAAACACTGGAAGCCTATTGTTTTTATACGCAATCGAATGTTCAGAACCCCCCTAAATTTTCGAGTGAAATTTTGAAAAAATCGTCAAAAAATCAAAACCGCTAATTAAGTTACTCAAATAGACATTTCTTATGTAATTTTTTATTAGAAAACGATTGACATAAATTTTAGAACGCTAACGTGAACCGTTTTCGAGATATTGCACATTTTTCAAAAAAATTATCAAAAAGTTATATAAAATAAAAAAAAAATTCCTATTCAGAAACATGTTCACTTTTCATATGTAATACCATGCGATAAATTTGGTGACATCATTCTCGTGGATCTAGCTCGTTCCATTCATGATAAAAGATACTTTGAGTAATACTTTTGTATTTGAATGCCAATAATCATTTATCTGCTGTAAGAATAACTTATTTCTCCACCCATAACGCTTGGTGATATTTTGGCGACAAATTTGGCGGAATGTCGCCAACTTGGCGACATTTTTAATTGTTGCCCAATTAACAAAAATCTCGCCAAATTAATAAAAATGACGCTAAATCAATGAAAATGACGACTAATTGAAGAAAATTCAATATCTTAGAACGAATATAAGTATCTACTATAAGAATAACATTTTTTTAACTGTAAACGTAGTAAATTCATTGCATTATATAAGGAAAGTCATGTGTTGCCCACATCAGATTTTTTTTTATTCGATTCGAAATGTTGCAAAACGGACAAAAGTATACAAGATTTTATTCTCCGAGCTGTATTTCATGTTTTATTAGCTGTCAAAGTTCGCCTTTCTGACTGTTGCGGGAAAACGAACCATTTTGGCGCGCACGGAATGTGACGTCAGAAGGCTCGTCCGCTGCTCGCGTCTTCGAGAATTGGTGAATAAGTTTGGTTACATTCGGAAAGTTTCGATAATTTTACCTGTTTCTTCCATCCCAAACTGCCGAATAGTTATAAGTATTGTATCGCTCTAATGTGTCCGGCTACTAGTTTTACATCATCAGATAAAATATTTATATCTCTGCCAAAAAATGACGTTTTCATAAAAAATAGTGTGAAGCGCAAGAAGTTAGATTTTAAACACAATTCACGACTGTCATTAAAGAGTGTTCGTTGCGTATATTATAATAATAAATCAGTGAGTCTATAATTTTATTTTCAAATCCTTTTTATGAGATGTTATTTCTTTATGATTTATAAACTTTGAACATTCTTATGGGTGTTCACTACTGATTCAGCACTCTATCTTTAGTTTTGCTATTACGGATGAATTTAAAACCCGATTCAAAGTGGATTATTGACTTTGTACCCGGTTTAGTGTGCGATGTTCGCAGTTAATTTAGAGAATATAAAAAATTCCGTGCATGAAACATTTTTATACCAGTATACTTCAGTGAGCAATTGCAATTTAGTACTTCAATTAATTACATGTGCTTTTGAAAAGTTATAAAATAGATTTTATCTAAAAAAATAAATCACAAATTTGAAACATTGCACAAAAGAAATGTAAATAAAATGGAAAATAAAATTGCTTCATCTTAAAATTGCATCACCTAATCAGAATCATAAATGATTTACTGTTTATTATAGGTTTTGAAACATAATAATATAAGTAACATTTTAAAACTGCTTTTAATTTAAAAATAAATTATTAAATATTATATTTATAAATATAATATTTAATAATTTATTTTATGATTTGTGATTTATAATTTGTTATTGTGATTTATTATTTTTGTGATTTGTATTTTATAATTTATGATTTGTGAGGATTCTATAGAATCTTCACAAATCATACAAATATAATAAGAAATGCATAAACATAAATGCATGAATATTATTTTTAATTCCCAGAAAAAATACCCCGCTCAATCTAAACTTTCGGTTTAAATTTACTGTATAACAAACGTAACTATAAAAGGCTATTTGCACTCAAAAAATTAAGGAACACATTACAAAACAAGAAAGGAACAAACACATTACAAAAAAAAAAAAAAAAAAAAAAAAAAAAAAAAAAAAAAAAATCAGCGGTGAGTTGTCGTCCATTCCGATGGAGTCGAAATGGTTTTGCGTAAATAAGCCAACGTCACACGGGGCGTTTTGTGTTTTCTCAGATTTTGCGGGGTTTTTTTTTTCTTGATATTTAAATAAATAATTGTTTTAAGATATTTTCGCTTGGATATTTGAAATCAGAAAAAAAATCTCTTTAAATATGAATTGGTTCTAAGAGTTAAAAAAAAAATTAGAATTGTCCACTGTTTTTACCCCAAAAAATTTTAAGCATCTGTTTCTCAGGATCTATTATAGCTAGAGCTTTGATATAGATTCAGCATCAAATTCTGGAGGAGGTTGAGGGGTTCACTAAGGATTTCAAATTTTTAAGGTTTTTTTTTTAATTTCCAATTCAAACATTTTCATTTTCCTTGAAACATCTACTTTTTAAAATTGACTATAAATAGAGCTTAAATGATAACAGATATGGATTCAGCATCAAATTCAAAAGGAGGTTAAGTAATTCACTAAGTATTTTCATTTCCCGTTTTTTTTTTTAATTCCGAATTAAAAATTTTCCTGGAAAATATATTTCTCAAAATTGATCATAGGCATAGCTTAGATGATGACTGAAATGGATTTAACATCACATTCCGGAGGAGTTATAGGAGTTCACTAAGGATTTCAACTTACGGTTTATTTTCTATATCCTATTTAAAAATTTTCATCTTCTTTGAAACATTTGTTTTCAAAATTGACTATAAATATAACTTAGATGACAACTGACATGGATTCAGTATCAAATTCCGAAGGAGATTATGTGTTTCGCTAAGAATTTCACCCAGATCAAGAATCTTTCTTGAAACACATATTTCTGAAAATCGAACATAGAGAGAGAGCTTAGATGATGGCTGATAAGGATTCAGTATCGAATTCTGGAGGGTAAGGGTGGGTGGGAACTCACTAAGGATTTCCAGTTTCGGTTCTGCAGATGCCACTTCCGATTTAAAAATGAACATTTTCCTTGCGACATCTATTTTTCAGGATCAAATATAGATTGAGCTTAGATAATAACTGATATTGATTCAGCACCAAACTCTGGAGGAGATGGGGATTTACTAAGGATTTGATACTTCCGGTTTTTTCCGATTTCGGATCAAAACATTTCCTTGAAACATCTATTTCTCAAGGTTAGCTATAAATAAAGCTAAGATGATGACTGATATGGTTTCAACATCAAATTTCTGAGGGATTTGGGAGGTTCACTAAGTGGTGTTCCAGTCGATCATTTAATTATTCAAAATGCAGCATATTTTTTTTTAAAGGAAACGTTATTATACGTAACTCGGAACTATATTTGTTTATCATATTTCTGCATCTTAAATTATAGGTAAAGTCGAGTATACGTTCATGTACTTCATAAAAATCAACTTACGTGATGAGATTCAAGAATCAAAACGACATGTACAATTGCGAAGTGATTTTTATGATTTTGCAATTTGAAAACTTTTGGGATATTTTTCAAAAGGACCATGTATTTGCCTGCGTATCCAATACGCGTATAGGAGACGGCGAACGAATAGCGTTTGCTGAAATCGGAATGATAGAACCGAAACCGGGAGAATTATCCTTTAATCCTTCTCGGCAAGGCCCCAATACGAGCCTAGTAGCTTCATAGTACACATACCTTATCACACAAAAATGCATCATTAAAAAATACCCTGGGATTAAATATCGTCTTGTACTTGTAATTAAATAAGTTAATATGTCCAGTCTTTGGCTAAAACACTTGACGCCACTTTTAATGACGTCATATATGGTAGTGTTTAGACTACCATATATGAACTAAACGATCTATGAACTGAACATATATGAACTGTGAACATATATGAACTGAAATGAAAACTGAACGATCATTTTTCGAATCGCTACAAAGAGATTGATGTAAAAATTCCTCAGAATCCCGTTCCATTAAATAAATAAAATAATGAATCGGTGTTTTATAATAATTGCTCCAACTTGTCTCAAGACTTGTTCGGAAGTATCTCTGTACCAAATTTCGCAGCTGTGCGTCATTTGGATTTTCCAAGATGCGCCCACACATACAAACACAAATATTGTCATTTTATTTTTTAAGATACTGAACTTTTATCCCCCGAACGAGGGGGCCGCACTTCGTGTCCAACGTTCATGTTTACGACTCAGGCAAGAGAGGGTCCCACACACCCGGCGATCGCGCTATCTCGTTGCGGATTATCTATGCGGACAGGGCGCTCGACGTGCAGGCAATAAATACGACAGCGTCTCGAACAAGGCACAACAGTTCAGTTTTCTGCGATAATGAAACCGTAAAAACCTCGACGCAGGATAATGAGGAGGCTGAGTTATTTCGAGAGTGTTGTCTAGGCTCCTCCTCGGTTGTCAACCGGTGTTCCTCGACTAGTCGTCAAATTGACATGCTGTCATCGTATCTCAAGAGGCGTGGACAGAGTTAGAGACGTGTTGCACGAATTACGATAGGAAAAGAAAGATGTGAAAAAAGTTGTGGACCCTTAAATTTATTTAGAGTAGTGGGTTCTAAACGGTGGGATTTGACCCCGAGTCAAGGAGATTGGGTGAATAGTTTGGGACAAGAGTTTCCTTTCACAATTTCGAACAATTCCACATTTTTTTTTTAATCGCTTGTATTTTTAAGGAAGTTTGATTGGAAGCTATTTGAATTTAGTTGATGAAATAGCTCATATAGATTCCGTTATTGTCTTTTTCATGTTTGTTATATTCTTAATTCCACAGTTTGTTATACATTGATATTTTAAATGAAGTTTGATCAAATATTATTTGAATTTATTTGAAGATGCAATTTTTCGAAACTTTTCTTCATTTTTTCAGATTTTTTCTTCATTTTTCTTTTACTATTATTTAATTTTAGTAGTATTTATACGTTGGTGTTTTCACAGTAATTTAAATGAACAACTTGTTTCCTTCATTCTTGTTATCATAATTTCGTAATCTTTTATTTACAATTATTTTAAGAATAATTTTTGTTGGTGACGCTGCTCATTTAGCCGATTATTTTCTTACTTACTTTACTATATAGCGCTTTAGTTCAAAAATTTATTCCCAAAGCAACTGCTTTGATTCCTTGTTCTTCTTACTTGACCTTATTCCTAGGTTTTTTTTTTTTTTTTTTTTTTTTTTCGTATTTTTTGTTTCTCACCGATTTTCTTCCTGCATTACATAATGCAACCATTTAGTGACAGATATCTTCTTGCTTATTAGTGTAATGACTTTGTCTCTTACTATTCTGAAGAAGGAAGCTGTTTTCGTCTTTTTAACCGGCTGTTACTTTTAATCCACTGCTTATACTGTTGCTAACCAAACTCATTCGATCGCATCATAAATGTCTCAAAAATCCGTTATGGAAGTAACAGATAAAAAAAAATAAAAATGCAATCAGCTGTCCTATACCTTGAAGAAATTCAGCAGACTTATAGGAAGCAGAACGTTTTATTTTGCATAATAAAGGAATATGTCCATGTGTGTGTGTGTATGCGGTCTTTAGCGGAAAATCTAAGCGTCAAACGGCAATGAAATTTAGTACACATCTACTTGAGGACCCGAATAGGTGCACCTGGCGTTATTTTATTTAATTTCGAATTAATATTCTAGTTATTTTATGGTTTACCCCGATTTTGACCGCAATTCCTTAGCGACCTAAAATATTATCACAGAAGTTTCATCGTGCCACTGTCGAAAAGATCAAAAAATTCTCTTTCAAATAAACTTTAAACGGATACTACATGATAAATAAGCGACTTTTAATGAATTTTTTAAAACTATATATATTTCTTGCGTTTTATACCTCTTCGATTATTTTTGTATTACAATATTAAAATTGACACGCCATCCAAAGTTCATTTGTTTTCAGCAGCTGCTTAAAATATCACAGACCACTCCAGAAAAAAATAATTTCATAAACTAATTCGTTGATAAACGATAAATTTTTTAATCTAACGATAATATATTTTGTAGCCTTCGTAGCTGGTTTCCACTGATATAAAGACCTTTTGAGTTTTGATTGCTAACGCTATCTATTGGTGTTATAGTGGGTTTACCCCAGGTTTTCTAACTTTGAAAATCAAAAAATAAAAAATGTTAAATAAATGTTAAAAATTAATGTTAAAAAATATTATCATTATTTGAAATTATCCTTATGAGAATTGTGCTAAAATGTGACTAAAATGCGATGAAAAATCGCTAAAATAGCAATAAATTTCGGGTTTAAAGGAACTTGAAGGATTTCAAGCATTTTCCTTTATTTGTGCGGCGAGAATTATTTTATCAGTAGATTTTAACGTCGAATGGAGTGTCTCCGCAAGTGACGAGTTTCCGTTCTGTGATTTAGAAGGGGAAGAGGCGTTTCACGCCCCTTGCGCCGATGTACACGGATTTCTAATTTGTTATTTTATATAAATACCCTGATGTTACTCCGAGGCAAAGCTGTTCACATTTTCTAGTGAAAAATAAAGAATGTAACATGAGAGCTTTCTTCGACCGATGCTTTTAGCTCTCAGATTGGATTGGATTGGATTTTTTTTGTTGCTCTACTGTTCTTTTATTTATGCACACGAGGAGCTACCTTGATTAGAAGTAACAGGGGTGGGAAAATCCGGTAGTTAAGGTACGGGGATTGCACTCGGAGGACCGGAGTTTGATCCCCGGCTTTGTCCAAAACTATCCCCGTGTTTACGTGCAGTACGGGTACGTTAAATCTGTGAGATCAAAAGTCCTTCCGAGAGGTTGGTGGTATTAAAAGGAAGGTACGGTCCCTGTGAATATCCCCCCCCCCCCCCACACACACACACATACACACTGGATTTCGGTCTAAATTAGGTGGCACTGTTCCGGCCGTCCAAACATATACTTTACATCTTCGCGTAGGTCGGACGGTCTGGGCAGAAAGAAAAGAAAGGAGCATCAGGAGCAACAAGGAAAGAAAGATCAGGAGCAACATTTTAAAGTGGATTCTGAACCATAACGAACTGGCATGTTAACAAAGGTTTTTCCCATCCGTACAAGGTATTCAAACCCGGCTCATATATATATATATATATATATATATATATATATATATATATATATATATATATATATATATATATATATATATATATATATATATATATATATATATATATATATATGTGTGTGTGTGTGTGTGTGCGTGTGTGTGTGCGTGCGTGTGTGTGTGTGTGTGTGTGTCTCTGTGTGTGTCTATAAAAGGGCCTTATAGTTTCGTAAAGAAATAATGTCCCCTATACGAAAACTGTCTTTGAATATTCTGAATATTCTTGGCCACAGGTGAACCTTAAAACTGTCGCAAAGTTTTTAATAAGTAGCTTGCGACTCTAGTAAGCTTGCGACTCTAGTAAGCTTGCGACTCTAAGCAATCTTTTATTAAGCGACCCCTGGTTTGGAGAGCTGTGTGTTTATTATAAGAAAACAAGTATGTTTTCAAAAAAAAAAAAAAGAAAAAATCAGTAAATTAATCTCAATGAGATTTTTAGAGTGTGCACATGTTATAAATAAAGCTCTCCAGAATTTTCACATTTTGTGACAAGTTCATCGAACACGCTTTAAAATTTCAAACAAATCTGCAAATTTCAAAGCTTTATCCTTGAGAGGGAGGAGGAACTTTCTCCATATACGCAGCGTCTTCAATCTCTGTCGCCTGAACGACGCGGCTTCTCTTTACCTGAAACATTCAACTGTCCAGAAAAGTGCTGCCGTCGCTTTGTCTTCTGCCTTTTCGACTGCAACAGAAGCACCGACGATATGATCGATGGAGGCGGCAATTCAGCAACTATTCCATCCACCCCCTGAGGACCGTTTGGGAATGTCGCGAATCTCTGGATGACGGACGAAGGAACAGACCTCTCCCGACAAGAACTGCTTCGTAGCATGAAAGTTGACCGGAGAAACTTGCCCTAATTAGGAAGACCGGTCGCAAAGCTGTACAAGAAAGATAGTTTGAAATGTTATTGTGACTTCAAATGGCAACACGCTGAGAAAGTCTAGCTGTCCATCCATACGTCTTGTATAATGCAGTGGCTTAAGTCAACGCACCGGCGGGCGTAGATACATCTTCGTCGAGTGGGTTGGATTGTCGAAGTTAAAATGAAGATATTCTTGAAGACGACCAAATTATTCATTTAGTCTGGATCAAGGAATGCAAAAATAAAAATCTGACCAATATTATAGGCTACTGGGCTCCTAGGTTAATCTCTGTTACTTTCTTACAGCCTCTGGAGAAATCAAAAAAGAAAGTAAGAATAAAAATCAGGCATAATTCCTTAGCTTGATGACCTTTCATTGATAAAGTTGCTGAGGTATAAGATATTCCCAGTTTGACGAATTATTCGTCTAGATCTGCAAATACACATGGAAATAACTATTTTGGCTCATTTACTAGCACAGTCGATGCCAGAGTAGGCAAGATCCAGGTGGGTTAAGTGTGTGTGTGTGTGGGGGGGGGGGGGTCGTGCTAGGTATGATTGACTTAATTTTTTTTATTCTGGCTTTGAGCATATGATGTCCACGAGATTAGCAAACGATTTTGTTCTCAGGCTCTCTGAAGAGACTTTATTGTCACTGAGGAAGATGCGCAAATCACAATTAAAACTCTCTGCACAGGTTGTTTATGTCTGGATAATGCCATTTCAAAATTAACGAACAATTTTTAATTGTAATTATGGGAAAACTGCTGTGTTTTGGCAACAAGTCTTCTGGTCCGTGGCTTCACGAATGAAGAAATGTTACTCTCGTCGACGTCAGGCTGGCAAATTTTTGATTGGTTGCCAGGCTCATAGCGCAATCTTATATTGAAGAACCATGGCAAGATCCCCTGAAGCAAGTCGACGCGATTGAGCAAAAGAACTTGTGGCATTCTTCAGTTCTAAAAGTGCTAACCATGTAAATTTTGAATGCATATAGGAGGTACTTTTGGGGGAAATGTATGCTGTTAACCAATTCCTGATGTTAACATTTCATCATCTTAATGAAATACTTTTATTACAATATTATGCGTCTATTGCGAACATTGGGAATAAGTATCATAACTAAATTAAAGAAAACGGAAACTAAGGCAATACTTTGTTGAACGTCTGGTTTGGGTACTGTCTTGATAACAAACTTAATGGCAATGCATTTCCAGAATGAAAACGTCCACGAGTAAATAAATTGCCGATGTCTCTTGAAAGAATTCCACAGTGAGCAAATTATATTTTCTTTGTCTGTATCTATAATGCAAATAACTTTGGGCTAAATGATCGTAAAGGCCCATGAGTATTGTATGTAGATGCATATTTTCGTTTAAAATAGAGTTAAGATATGCAAGAGGACGTTTCACAAATATTTAGTTTAATTGCTGGCTTTATTTTTTAATTACTAACATACTTATTGTATTAAATACTAGTTTAATTTCTGGTTTGAGTACTAGTTTGCTGACTATGTAGTGATATTCACAAGAATCGAAACTGAGTTTTCGAGGTGTGAGGGTATTCTCAAATGAAAAAATTTGTCGATGTACTTAGATCTAGGGAGTTTAATTATAATAACTATTTAAGTCATCTTATAAAATTGTACTACACAATATGCCACTGAAATTGACCTGATATTTTTTGTTGTTGTTATTTCATTATGTGGGACAAATGAAATTGAGTGAAATGGCGAAGCTAAAAAAGGAAATCTCAGACCGATCTGATCGGTTAGTTGTAATATCGTTCTTATATACCATAAGCAAAAACATGCCTTTCATTGGATAAGTATGAGTAAGATACTCGTAATTGCATAGCGCCATAAATCTCACTTCTGAGTACGATTTAACCAGAAACACTGGTTAACATTTCTGAACTTGCACTGTAAGAAAAATGTTTTGTGAAGGCCTTTGTTGATGTTTAGTTTTGCGAATATTTTGATGGCTTTACATTGGCATCATTAAATTCTCGAGTCTTTTGCTAAGATTGAAGGTACTACAAAACCAACATGAAGAATCTGACTTTGGGAATACAATTGCCAATAACTGTTCGGGATCTTTAATTACAAAATGAGATATCTTTGACACTGTCTTAATTTATTTTTTAATCCTGTCTATCTATGAATGTTGAAAGTGGGTGGAATAGGTGAATAATAATACTGTCAGCCTTCCTATAACGCGGATCCGAGTGCAGCGCTTCTTAGCGCTCGTCAGCACCAATAACCAATAACTGCATTGACAGAAGACTTACTGCGAGCTACAGTTTTGCGAACTTTTCTGGTAACCTTGAAGTCAGTCATGCCACGCAACCAGTTTCAAATGCAGTCAATCCTTCTATAATGAGGTACTCTCATAACGCGGAGCAAAAATTGAGACAACCCTCCTACAACACGGAGCAAAAATTGCGACAGTCCTCCTATAACGCGGTACTCTCATAACGTGGTTTCCATATAACGCGGAGCAAAAGTTGCGACAGCCCTCCTATAATGCGGTATTCTCATAATACAGTTTCCATATAACGCGGAGCAAAAATTGCGACAGTCCTCCTATAACGCGGGTTTCATAGAA
Source organism: Amaurobius ferox (assembly GCA_951213105.1). Taxonomy (NCBI): domain Eukaryota; kingdom Metazoa; phylum Arthropoda; class Arachnida; order Araneae; family Amaurobiidae; genus Amaurobius; species Amaurobius ferox. The sequence goes on from OX578136.1 coordinate 151,569,053, forward strand.
TGCGGAGCAAAAATTCCAACAGCCCTCATATAGCCCGGTACTCTCATAACGCGGAGCAAAAATTGCGACAGCCCTCTTATAACGCGGTTTTCATATACGGTGAACAGAAATTACAACAGCCCTCCTATAACGCGGTACTCTCATAACGTGGTTTCCATATAACGCAGAGCAAAAATTGCGACAGCACTCCTATAACGCGGTATTCTCACAACGCGGTTTCCATATAATGCAGAGCAAAAATTGCGACAGCCCTCCTGTAACACGGAGCACAAATTCCGACAGCCCTCCTATAACGCGTTACTCTCATAATGTGGTTTCCATATAACGTGGAGCAAAAATTGCGACAGTTCTCCTATAATGCGGTTTTCATAAAACGCGGAGCAAAAATTCCGACAGCCCTCATATAACGCAGTACTCTCATAAAGCGGAGCAAAAATTGCGACAGTCCTCCGATACTCTTCATAAAACGCGGTTTCTATATAAAGTGGTAGTCTTATAACGCGGTTCTAATACAACTCAATTAGCGTAAGAACTACTTTGGGAAGAGACTTTAGATGAAGAGGAATTGATGACATTAATTAATACATTCACCTTAAATGCATTGGTAGAAGAAAATATGTATAATGAATGGGTTGCAAATTTCAATTTAAATGATGTGAAAAGGGGACTGGATTTGGGTAAACAATTAGAAAATTACTTTATTGAAAATGATCCTTCAACAGTGCAAAGTGCAAAGTTTAAAAGAGTTGTATAAAATTGTTTGGCTCCTTATAGAGAGATTTTGGTAGAGTTACAAAATAGAGTTACATTTGAAAATTAAAAGGAAGATATACAAAGTAAAGAGGACATTCGACCCATTAAAAGAAAAATAATTTGGCCACTAATATTTGACAGTGATTATAAATGTCCATAGGATTTTTGATTTCAAGCTTAAGTTCCTTGTTTTTGTTGGAAAAAAGTTATTAAGTTTATATTTCACATTGCTTTTTCAATTTTCTTATATGAAGTCTTAAACTCATAAAAATAATTCGAGATATGTAAACATATATTTATTGCCTTTTGTATCTATAAATTTATATTTCACAACCGTATTCATCATAACAAGGTGCTCTAAAAATGCAGTTTTATATAACGTATAACGCATCAGCCTGATTTATATGTTCTGAATTGCACTTAACGCGGTTTCCATATAAGACGGTACGAATTGTACTGTTTTGTACTAATTCTGAATTTTTTACAAAGCGTTTTCCATATAATACGGTATGCGGTTCCCATATAGCACGGTACGAATTAATTTGATTTGCATTAATGTGAGTTTCTTATAACGCGGTACGAATTAATCGCGTTATAGGAGGGTTGACTGTTGAAACCCACACCGTCCGACCTACCAGAAAGGTAGGAGGGTTGACTGTATCAAAATAGAAAGAAAAACTAAAGCGAATGTATTTTCATAAGGATCTGACTTCTATAGTTGATTACTTAGAATTTGTAGTGAAATCCTCATCGGGTGGCAAAGACACCAGAATTATTTCTTGAACTTAGATCTAGGAAATTGCAAATACCGTAATTTCAAATTTATAGTTAAGTCCTCCCCGGGCGGCAAAGACAGCAGCAAATTATGTCTTGAACTTGGATCTAGGAAATTGCAAATACCGTAATTTCTGGAAAAAAATCCTAGATTTTTAAACGTTTATGAAGTAATCGCCACTTGACATAACAACCCTGGATTGGAAGTTGGTGCCAAATATTTTCTGGAGATCACTACTTTTTGATCAGGAATCGATGTAAGCAGGACGACTGGACAAAAGTTTATCTTAGTGATTTATACATAGATGAGCATCACATTGTACAAATTGGAATTGATTTAGATAATTTGGGGCTCTTTCGAAACTTTCACTTTTTCGAGTCCTGAACACGTTTCCCAAACCATCTGTTAAAATCCTCATCTAACTATTATATGTCTTGCGAATTTTGCTGTCAGAAGTTCATATAAACTTGCATTAGTTAGACACTCTTTTGCAGAAAAAAAAAACCGAAGCACCCCCTAAAAAATAATCTGATCATCTCAAAATTTCGCATGCAAATTCTTTATACCAAATATGCAAATGATTAAATTTGCAAGGCCAATGAGTGTTAGCTTCGATCATAGAGCGCGTTTCTGCTGCGCAACTAGTATCCTATAAAACAGGTTAAAAATGTAGACGGTTCACCTTTGCTCGGTATCGGCGTTGCAGTTCCATAGAGACGTAACCAATAATGCCGTTACTACGTTGTCGAAGATCTTACAAGCAATTAGTCGAGTTCGAGCGTGGTCATATAGTCGGGATGTGTGAAGCTGGCTGGTCATATCGAGCAATAGGTGGCCACCTGCACCGAAAGGACACTGCTGTACATAGGTGCTGGCAGCAATAGTTGTTGCAAGGACCTCATCGGCGGAATGACGGCCTGGAAGGCCAAGGTTCACGAATGCAAGGCAAGTTCTGATGATTGTGTGGGACCGATCAGGCCTGAACTGGCCCAGTGGCGTCACTGTCCACCATCCAACGTGCTACAGCCACTTCCATAACACCCGTTGTACCTTCCACCATCTCACAGCGCTTAGCTGAGGTGGGGTTATGCTCACGGCGACCTTTAAGACGTCTGTCCATAATCCCACATCGACAGAGTCGTTTGAAGTGGAGTCGTAGCCGAGCATCATGGCTGCTAGCAGACTGACATCGCATAGTGTTCAACGATGAATCACGCTTCAGTCTTTCAGCAGTTGACCATCGGTACATGTGTGGAGGCGCCAGAGCCAGCGGTCCCAATCAGCCTTTGTTTTACACAGGCACACAGTCATTACCCCTGGTGTGGTTGTGTGGAGTGCTATCTCTTACGACAGCAGGTCGCCCCTAGTCATCTTGCGTACAACTTTAACAGCTCAACGATATGTTGATGAAATCTTGCGGCCGTTTGCGTTACCCTTCATGGCACGTCATTATGGGGTCATTTTCCAACAAGATAATGCCACGCCACATACGATTCGCATGTCTGTGGACTGTCTCTGTGCTGTTGATACTGTTCCTTGGCCGGCAAGGTCACCAGACCTTTTGACAATCGAGCCTGTATGGGACATGCTGGGCCTTCAGATTCAGGCACCCTGAAATATAGCAGATCTGAACCAACAATTGAGGAATGCCTGGCAGAATGTATCGCAGGATGACATTAGGAAACTTTATCACTTCTTACCTGACGTTTACAAGCATGCATTGCCGCCAAGGGGATCTCACCAATTACTGATTTGAAAATTCAATATGCAATTGCTAAATATTGATGGGTCCTGCGGCCTTGATTTTGTAATCATTTCATTACCTGTGTATGATCTGTACGCATATTTAATTGCAATAAAAACAGTCACTTTCTTCAAGGTGTTTGGTGCTTTATTTTTTATTTATTTATTTATTTATTTTTTTGCAAAGGAGTGTATAATATCAGCTTACCGGAATGGCAGTTTAAATCTGTACGCATTCTTGAGGTCAGTTTAAACTGTTACATCTGTTAAGTTTAAACTGTTCGGGCCACATTTTAATGTTATATGGTGCCATGATGCAATGCCTGTACCAGTGTCACTAGGTTGATAACTTTTCCATTTTCAGTTCTGTTAATCTGGATCAGCATTGGAAATAAGTAAAATGTCTAAACTAATGAAAACGAAAATTATAAACCGAGGGATTATAGACAGATAAAACTTGGTGACTGTCTTGCTAACATTTTATTGGCATAAATTGACCTTCTTAAATTGATGGTTTAGTTGGCTTAAATAAATTTAACGAAACAATTGCAAATAATTAAATGGTTTTAATTATAGAGTAATATTTTTCCTATGTTAGTCATCTCTGTTAATTGACATTAGGCTTTAGGCCTTGGTTAATTCTTTATTCTAAAATAAGGCTGTTCTAAATCCAAATTTCTTATTAGTAGAGCTACTTTTACTCGATATGAAAACCCTATAACACATTAAATAATTTACATACTTCTGATAAATCGATTTGAGTGACACATGAAAAGTGCAAAATATCGTTTCTTCATGGCTATAATCTGTTAAATGTAGTCGTTTCTGGTGGTTATCTAGTTATCGGAATTGTTTTTTCTGTCATGAATTATAAATGATGACGCATAAAATACCAGTACAATATGCAGTTAAATTGCTGTTTATCTTTGTTCTTCATAAGTTATAAATATTTTAAGATCATCCCATGAATTTGTAAAATTCAACAGTAAGATAACCTGCAGAATCTAAGCGCAAATTAAACTCTGTCAACGAAAACAGAAATTTCGAATGACGACTGATCGATATCATCAAGGCTTACGTATTTTTGAATTTCCCAGTGCGATCAAATACGCATTATACAACCTTCGGTTAGTGACCCTGTTCAACAGTATTTCTCTTTTCATGAAATTATGTAACAACAGAATGTTATTTTTCGTTTTCATCGTATCATCACGTTTTCTATCTACGCATGTGATTAAAAGAGAAAATATATATATATTTTTTTTTATGTTATATAATGCCTAGATCACTTCTACCCATAAGAACAAATGTAAAAAATTGCACCGATTTATTTCACCCAACCCCATAAAATCAACGCTAGTCTGAAATGAAAAATACATGAATTCAATTATTCATCTAATTCCAACTGAATCAAATTTGCCCATGATGCATTGCCAAGACCAGCCATTGGCGCAATTAGTAGGATTTGCTGCGTCTAGAACCCTTCGATACCACCGCCAAACACCACCATTAATCGCCCAAGAGACACCTAACAAGGAATAAATAATCGCAATGATCATTTTTCGACCGTGTAATTCTATGTTTTGGAACAATCAAATGGTGGAGGTCCCGTAGACGGAAGAAAGGACGGTATAGAAGTGTGATAATCGATTGGCTTATGCATTTATCTGGCCTTTTTCGTGATACGATAACTTTCCATGATGAGTGCCCCACAATTTAGGTTGCGAGGGAGTTTCTGGTCACTTTCTGCGGTTCGCCCAGCATGTTTATCAATCATAACTGCAGTCCATGTTTTGGCCACGCCAAGACAAATGGGGCCCATATTATCTTGTTGTAATTTTTAACTCTTTCGTAGATTTCCGGGAGGTCTAGATCCATATTTTCCATACCCTGTTTCCATGTATGCCAATGAATCAAGCTGTTGCCAGGCAAAACAAAAGGAGGGGTAATTTATGGCAGCGCGACAGACAGCAGTGGTGGTCCGTGCCCAACAGTCATTCCTAGCAGTTCTTGTAGATCACGTGATTCGCGTAATCGCTGGCCGAATAGGCGTAATAAGCGGTTGTAAAACTCAAAAGAGGGGGAGCGGTCACGACGAATCTTTGATTTGTGCAAAGTAATGAATCCCTTTTGACGATTCTCATAAGCGATTCCACTCACACGGGATGAGTTAGTGTCGGAATGAATCGATGAGCATTACACTCAATAAATCGTTGTAAACGTCGAAACGATGATAGGCTTCAGGAACAATATATGAATCTTGTAGAGGGTGTGCTGATAGCTCCATTTTTATTGATCATACTCAAGACGGGACCTATTAACAAGTTGTAAGTGATATAGGAGTAGGTTATGTCTATTTCTTCTTGCTTAGATTTCTGCTTTATTAGAATGCATGTAAATGTTTCGAGTTAAATATTACTATTGACACCAGGAAGTTTGTGCATTTATGGAAAACTTCTAAGACACATTATTAGAGGATTGATTAAATGCACCAACAATACTTTGAAAAGAAATATTACGAAAAATAGTATAAAATTTATAATAGACCAGTTAAAATCCCTAATCAAATTATTACTAGTACATTTAGACAGAAAACAGGACTTTTTATCTTTAACAATTCTGATTTATCGAATATGCTTCCTCAAGCTGCAATGTGCAAACAAGGGGCATCCAGAAGGCCAAGCAACTACTAGGGACCTCATCTTTGCAGAAGGTGTCAAATTTTTGTACCTTAATTTTATTTGATTTCTCTTGCATTTTTTTAGATTCATTAGTGAATCATAGTTAATCCAATGTTTTGTGTTTTATATAGTTGTACTTTTTATCATTGGTCATTTTTGTATCAGTTTACAGTTGTTTTTACTACTGACTTCGACCTTTTTATCGGATTATAGTGAGCATAATGCATTCATGATACTATATAAGCGCCATCATGAACTCGCTGTGTGATTTGGAGGTTTTAATGTAGCATTTTATATTTGTTTTAGACTCTTCGAGTCTCGGTATTTTGTGATTTCAAAAGAGCTTGATGGACCTCGGCGTAAAATATATTTCCATAATCAGTGTTGTTACGACGTATCTTCTAGAATCATGGGTGTACTCTCAAGATAGACGAATGAGTCCAAATTTCTGGATAACTAACACTTTCATTTATAAACACAGCGTAAACAAGAACAATATGCAGCAAATAGCTCGATAATTATCTCACAAAATCAAACAACTTATCAGATCGCGTTACTTATCAAACTGTCAGGTACAATAAAATAGCTAATAAATGCTTCACTAATTTCACAAAACAGACGTTACTATTCTCAAAACATCGACGTATCTCACAGTTCAATGTAGCTCGTATCACGTCAACATCTTCAACTGAGTGATGACTCTTTTTATAGACTCTCTACTGAAACTCATAGAAATCTCTTTCATCTCGTTGAATATTCATCACTTCGAGGTGTTTCTCGAACGTTCAAAAAGTGGCCAAATATCACTAAATAAGCGACAAATCATCGAATCTGGCAACCCCTCCGAACTTCCACACGTGGCAACCCTGGATCCATGTCATAGGAAAGGTTGCCTGTGTTGCCATAGGAAAGGTGTTTTCTCCGTCTGGTTTTCAAAAGAGACTCCAGTGAGATCATTTTATACGTTTGTAACACTATATTGATTCGTCAACTATATTGATTCATAACTATATTGATTTGTAACACTATATTGATTCGTCAACTATATTGATTTGTAACTATATTGATTCGTCAACTATATTGATTCGTAACTATATTGATTCATAACACAATATTGATTCGTAACATTATATTGATTCGTAACACTATATTGATTCGTCAACTATATTGATTCGTAACTATATTGATTTGTAACACTATATTGATTCGTCAACTATATTGATTCGTAACTATATTGATTCATAACACAATATTGATTCGTAACATTATATTGATGCGTAACACTGTATTGATTCAACTATATTGATCCGTAACTATATTGATTTGTAACCCAATACTGATTTGTCAACTATATTGATTTGTAACTGTATTGATTAGTAACACAATATTGATTCGTCAACTATATTGATTCGTAACTATATTTATTCGTAACACTATATTGATTCATAACATTATATTGATTCGTAACACTATATTGATTCGTCAACTATATTGATCCGTAACTATATTGATTCATAACACAATATTGATTCGTCAACTATATTGATTCGTAACTATATTGATTCGTAACTATATTGATTCGTAACGTTATATTGATTCGTCAACTGCATTGATTCGTAACACTATATTGATTAGTAACACTATATTGATTTCAAGTCCTGAGTTTTACAACATCACAGTTTTATACAGCTGTGATGTAAGGGTTTTAAAATATTTTAATATCTCGACGATTTCGCTATCAGAGTCATCATAATTATCTGATCGCACGTTGTAAGAACTTACATGCCGCCTCGAGCATAGGTCACTTTTATCACTGACCGGCGTGCGTTTTCTCAAGAGATGCTTATATGCTGGCACAGTTGAGCTTATTGTTTGATTAAATGAAACGGAATAACTTGAACCCTTTAACCAGAAGTAACTTTTCCATTCAAGGTCATACTTAGAGTGAGCTAACTTGAGTAGATTGTTAGAAAGTGTTTCCAAAGTGTATACACTTATCCCCCGATTTACACGGCACTTGTTTTACACGATTTCGCTTTTACACGGTTTATAAATTAACAGATTTCAAAAAATTGATAAAAATGTATATTCCGCTCCATATACGCCGATACAAAGATTTGATGACATTTTTTAATTTTATTCCTTTGGTAACATTGATGAAAACAACAGGGGATTCCCGGTGTTGTAAAATATATACATTTAGGGGAATCCCCGTATAGGGAAATCCCCGTAATAGGGGATTCCCCGTATGTATTTCACAACAGTAAAGCTATCTGGTTCATGCAAGTACATAGTGCAGAAACATTTCAGCAGCAAAGCTTATATTATTGTGCGTTTATCTTTTGAACTGGTAAATTTTTAACATTTATAGTTTTTCTTTCATCTTTATAGTTTGCGTAAATTTGCTAAGGTTCTATAATGTCAAAGGATTTGAAGAAAAATCAAATGAAAAGAAAAGTTATTTCTTTAGAAACTAAAATTCAAATATTAGAATGTCTACGTAATAGAGAAAGAGTAACGGATGTTGCGAAATTCTACTCCATGAATGAAGCCACAATAAGGACAATAAGAAAAAATGAAGACTCCATTAGAAAAAGTGTAGCAGCTGGAACCTGCAGCAGTATGAGTACGACTTCATATGTTAGAGATGTTACAATGGAAAATATGGAAAAAGCCTAGTGATATGGATAGAAGACCAAACTCAAAAGCGAATCCTGATCGATACCAATGTTGTTACAAATAAAGCTTTGAAGATTTATGAATCACTTAAGAATCAGTCGCCGTCGACTTCGATGAAAAGAAGGTATCTTTTTCCGCAAGCCATGGGTAGTTCGAGAGATTCAAACAAAGACATTCTTTACATAATCTGAGAATGAAAGGTGAAAGTGCATCTGCTGATTCGGATGCGGCACAACAATATCCGGCAAAACTTGCTGAAATCATTGCCGCTAACTCCTACACTTCTGATCAGGTTTTCAATGCTGACGAGTCCGGATTATTCTGGAAAAAAATGCCGGAAAGAACCTTTATAGCCAAAGCTCACAAATCAGCTAGTGGTCATAAAGTAGCGAAAAGTCGTATAACAGTTCTTTTCTGTTGCAATGCTTCTGGCGATTATATGATGAAACCATTGGTGATTAACAAATCAAAATCACCACGATCGTTCAAAGGAATAAATATCAAAAACCTTCCCGTTTATTGGATGGCTAATAGAAAAGCATGGGTCACTGCTATAGCTTTCAATGAATGGTTCCATAACTTCTTTGTTCCAGATGTCAAAAATTATTTAACTAAAAAGGGATTGCCTTTTAAGGCTCTTCTATTAATTGATAATGCACCAGGTCATCCTCCAGATTTACAACACGAAAATGTAAAAGTTGTTGTTTTACCAAAGAATACAACTTCCTTATTACAGCCGTTAGATCAAGGGATAATTTCGACTTTTAAAGCACTGTACATCAAGCAAACTTTCAGGTATATCTTAGAACAAATGGAGAATGATGAATCTGTTACTCTGATGGATGCTTGGAAGAAATTTACAATTTTAGATTGCGTTAAGCATGTTGGACTCAGATCAAACAATCAACGATCAACGCCTGCTGGAAAGCAATATGGCCGGATGTTGTTGAAAGTGGAAATGATAAATCACCAATAGAGCATGAATATTCTCAGTTCACTAAGTTGGCCCATACTATAGGTGAAGGTTTTGAAGATTTAGCTCAGGCAGATATTGAAGAAATAATGGCTGATGAAGAATTGAATGAAGATGATTTAATTAACATGATTCGTGAAACAAACTAACGTGATGAAGACAATGATTCTGATGAAGAGCAATCTGAACCAGTTGCGTTCACAGCAAGAATCATAAGCGTAGGACTTGATTTGGGAAGAAAATTGGGCAACCATTTCTTGCAATATGACACAAATCTTGATCGAGCTCTCCAATTCCAGCGAGACCTTCGTAAATGCTTAAATCAATATGAAGAGGTCTATAAAGATTTAGCAAAAATACCTACGCAATTGTTAATTACCGATTTCATGACAAAGTCTTGTCAACCCGATATCTTGCCTAATTCCTCAACCATTGAGCCAGAATCGCTTCAAGAAAGCTCAAGTGATGAAAGTGACATCATACCTATCAGAAAGAAAAGACTGATAGTACATGAAAGTGATGATAGTGATTAAACTTATAATTAATTTTTAAGGGTCTTTTTTTTTTTTGTTCTTTATTCCTAATGTAAAATAAATTAAATAAGTTATATTACTACATTCATATGTTTGTTGTTTTATAAACTAAGTATAATTTTAAGTTTTCTAAGATGTCTTACTTTAGTTTTACTTAAATAAATGACTGAATCATGCACATTTTGGGGTTATTTTCGTTTTACACGATTTTACTTAGCAAAATCCAAGATTTCAATTTACACGGTTTTGTGCAGAACCTATCTTCCGTGTAAATCGGGGGTCAAGTGTATTACACGTATACCTGGGAGTACGCGAATTGAATCCAATGATATACGCGGTGGAGTTTGTTGACTGTTCGTTTGTAGTGACAGAAAGAACTTTTAAATTAAATATTAATGAATAATTCTTTTATACAAAAGAAATAGCAGAAATTAGGGTACTTTTTACTTTCACTACAATGCGAAATATTCTTAAAGGGGAAGTTAAGTACAGGATTTCAAAAATTCGACTGTTGGATTTTCATGAATTTCAAGTTTTGAGTATCTCTGTATAATTTTTTTAAGGATGTTTGTGTGTCTGCCTGTATGTCTGTGGCCACGATATCTCTCGAACAAATTTAGCAACTCGAATCATATTTTCCCCGATTATTGCAGACTCACTAAGGATTTCCACCCATTTTCCCATTATGGATGTGGCCTTTTTATTAAATTAAACATTTTCCTTGCAACTTATATTTCTCATGATCAGTTATAAATAGAGCTTAGATGACAAATGATATGAATTCAGCATCAAATTCCGAAGGGGGTAGGTGATTCACTAATAATTTCCACCTCTTTTTTTTCACTTTCAGTTCAAAAAATTTCCTTGATATGTCTATTTTTCAAGATTGGCTATAGAATTGACTATAGCTCAGATGAAAACTGATATGGATTCAGCATCAAATTCCGGAGGGGGGGGGGGGGGGGGTTGAGGTTCACTAATAATTTCAACCTCTTTTTTTTTCACTTTCAGTTCAAAAATTTTCCTTGAATATTTATGTTTCAAGATTGGCTATAGAATTGACTATAGTGTATAGATGACAACTATTATGGATACAGCATCAAATTCCGGAGGGGGGTAGGGGGTTCACTAATAATTTAAACTTTTGTTTTTATTTCGATTTCAGCTTAAATATTTTCCTTGAAATATGCATTTCTTAAGAGTTGCTATAGAATTGGCTATAGCATAGATGATGACTGATATGTATTCAGCATCGACTTACGGAAGGGGAATACGGGTTGGGAGGGTCCCTAAGAATTTCAACTTCCGGTTCAAAAGATGACCTTTTCGGTTTTTCCTAAAATTCGTATGACCATACGAAATGAATGCATAAAATAGTATAAGAATGTGGAATATTTCCATCGAAAATAAAGTAAACAACCATTTGCCACCACTTGAAGGCTCCTCCATAAATTTCTTGTTTTACCACAATGTCGAAATTCGTGAATCTATAGGGAAAGTTATGCGTTAGATATATCAGTTTATATTTCTACTCTACATATTGCATCAAATTTTTTTCATACATCTCCTGTTACGAATTTATAAAATTCTGTGGAGTCTCTTTTCCTCCTGTCACTTTCGTTTCCTTCGATGACTAGACAGAAAAAACACCCGTACAGGCATCATTTCCCATGACGTGAGTCTAGGGTTGCCACTTGCAAAATCTCGAAGGGTTGCCCGATTTGGCGATTTATCGCCTATTTGACGGTATTTGGCTATTTCTCGATGGATCGAGAAACACCTCGAAATAACCAATATTCTACGTGATACGAGAGATTGCTAGACGCTTCTATGGTGAGTTATCACTCAGTCGGAGAACCGTGGACGTAATGTCAGCTGCATTGAACTGAGATTTTTGTCAATGTTTTGACAATAGTAGCTCCTGTTTTGTAAAACGACTCTTGTGAAAGTTTTGAGAAGAGTATCAGTTATTTTGTGAAATTAGTGGAGCATTGAAGTGCTGTTTACTCTGTGCTTGGTATAAAGGTGTCATCCTAGTAGCAATTGAATATCGGTCTAATACTGGCCAAACATTGGCAATCAATATGGTAAATTATGGTTAGCAATGAGATCATGGAGTATTAGAGAGAAGTAGATAAAACTCCAATGGATGAAAGGCTTGAAATGCTTAATGTTTAGAAAATGATATCTAGGTGTCACAAGTTTCAATCAAGTTCCATCTATTTTCATTTAACACAAGAATAATACATTCATTTAACACGTAATATTTAGCATGGGTATTTTTTAGGAGTAGAGCAGAGTAGAGACTATAATAAATTGAAGGGTAAAATAAATTTGAATGCGCAGAAATATTTATTGTTTGAACTCTAATTTGCCCTGTACTCATAATTATTTCTGCAAAATAAAATAAATATCATTCAATTTAATGTCAGCTTTTCTCTGTAGTTACGTTCATAAAATGCAATGGGCTTTAACTTATCACAGAGCCACTTAAATTATCTCAAGGAATTTTGGTATTTTTCCAACAGGAAGTTTCAAGTCTCCCCTTTACTTCAAAACATGAGATCCTAGTATTGCATTGGCAGCGATCTTTTTCAACATATCAGCCGTGTGAAACGCGAAGTTTATCTTCGATTCAAAATATCTTTGAATTTCAGTAGGAGGTCTGAATAATATTTCTTGTCTCTATCAAGAAAAAAAAGCAAGATTGTGTTATGTCACATATATTGGAGTACTTTCAGTCGTTTTCTTTTCATATCTGTGATTCCCAAACTGCACAGTCTCAAAATTTTTAGGTAGAAAATCCCACTTTTAGTAGTTTATTCTGAATCTTTTCTTAAGATTGAACAAATGAAGAACACCGAAACAACACTATCGTGAATTCCCTCAATTTCGGAAAAATGACAGTGCAGAAAAACATCACAACAAAGAGATGAGGACTTTTTTTTTTTCCAGATAACGACAGTACAGTCTTCATAGCTTACAAAGTCATTTTACATTCTATGGAAAAAGTCATTTGTCTATTCAACGTTCTATCAAACTTCTGCATGTTTCTGTTTTTCCGTCTGTTTACCAGGTAGGTTAGGGCAATAATTTATTCTGGTATCGCCACTTCGAATCGACGTCCGAATTCCAAAGCCAATTATTTTAGTTTGGGTGGCTGGATATGGTGGGGGGACGGGGGAAGAATGGATGAGGCAGTCGGATTTTCGATACGACTTTTTGGGGGAAAATGCCGCGCAATCTTGTGCCGGGAACAAAATTCATGACGGAATAAACTCCATTTTATGTTCTTTAACTCCACCGAAGAGATAAGATAATGGTCAGTTCGGCAGAAGGAGAGGCAGTTGGACAAATGCGGAATTCGGAGAGAAAGAAAAATGCTGCGATTTCTTTGTGGTCAATGGTAAAGAAACAAGAATTGGCGAGAAATCGCTTTTGAGGTTAGTCGCAAATTTAAAGTTTCCAATATTTATACTGTCCCCGTTGGTGACAACAGGGAAATGGAGTACACATTTTATGTATGGTTATTATGGAGTACAAATTTTATGTATGGGTATTGTGGCGTACAAATTTTATATGGTATTAAGGATTTTGAGATTTCTAGTTACTTCTGTCTCATTTATAGAATGTGCCTCTATGTGTTAAAATTACTTTTTAGAATTATGTAGTTCCGAAATTTGGATCGAGGAAAAGAGAACTTCTGCTGGTTGGATTGGACAGATAAAGTTCAAAATTCAAAGAATTAATATATAACGAAGCCCCGATGTGTATTTCTGTGCCATTGAAAACGCCCAGAACCACGGGTTCAAAATCGGAAATATCTTAATTATTAAGCCACGTTGTGTAATATTTTCCCAGAGCCCAATTAATGTCATTTATAGGTGCGTTTAAAACCCAGCAATGTGCGTCATAGCAATCCAATTTAAACTTGATACTTTACAATGACCAAAATGGTGAAAAAATATTCCGCTGAGTTCCCGCATACTTTATAGTTTTGCAATTTTGATGATCAAAAGCGGCGTTTGGCGAACGAAGCCCATTGCGAATAAGGCATTCTTTTATTAACAAAACGTATGACTCTCTGACTCCGTTATGGTTAACTGTTCTTATATATTGATTTCTGTGATATTTTAAATTCCATCCCTTTTTCTAATAGGCTACTAACTTGCCCTTCCAGATCACTGTTTAAATTTAAATGTATCTACCATTTAAATGGCTCTAACCAGAAGCATACATGAGGTAACCTCTAGGAGTTAGTCGGACCCAACATTTAAAAAAATTGATAAAATTGTCAGTTTTGAACTCAAAAAATTTGACAGTTCCTGGTAGTCCTGCTTTTAAATTTTCCTCTACGTGTGCGCCTGGATGCATTTCACAAATGAGTTAAAATTCAGAGGATAATAACATAAAGGGACCGAAGCGCAGTTTTGACATTTGGCTCACTTTTTTTTGGCGAGAATCACATTTTGCAATTGCAACCTCCCAAATGGAAACAAATGATCGCACGGTCCGGCTGCACTGACCACCCGTTAAGAAAACCGTCTCTGTCCGATGCTTTCATTCATTCGAAGTAATATTTCCAGCTTATCTCCTAAAATGTTCTTGCCCAGAAATACCCCTTTCCAATGTGAGCCGCACTCGTCCAGGGAGTTTTTATCGCCGGTGAGCTATGGACTCACAAGCAAATGCGGGCGTTTCTACAGTTTTTATGGGCGTTCAATTTATTTTCACCTTTTTTTTTTTGTAAATTTCCAGGCGTCTGCCGAAGAGACATGATGGAAACGGAGGGAACTGACGAGCGGAACTCTTTTGAGATTGCATAGCTTGTGCGATATTGAAGACGACTCGCATCGTGTCAAGATATCAATAATTTTACGGAATCTCGGTAAACTATATATAGAAAAACTATTACATGTTTGAAGAAAAGAAATGAAAAGTCTGTAAGGAAAGTCTAGCACCTGACTTTCCTTACAGCTTAACGAAGTTCGTTATGATGGAAAAACAATAACACGAATATTTTTACTTTCCTTATATACATAATGTATAAGGAAAGTATTGTGACGGGGTCGAAAATTCTAATTCGAGTTTTCGACGGGAGAGTACGTTTCAAGCATCCCTGATCACGAATCAAACATTTCTGAAGTGATGTCTGTGTGTGTGTGTGTGTATTGAAACCCAGACCGTCCGACCTACCAGAAAGGTGTAAGGTAACTGTTTGGACGGTCGGGTGTGTGTGTGTGTAGAAGACCCAGACCGTCCGACTCGTCCAGGGGACTAAGAGCACCTATTTGGACGGCCGGGATGGGTGTGTGTGTGTGGGGGGGGGTGTGAAAGTTATGTGTGTGTGTCAGTGAGTCTGTGGAGACGATATCTCACGAACTAATGGAGCGATTCGAATGAAATTTGGTACAAAAACACAATCCGTGAATACTGGAAGCCTATTGTTTTTAAACGTAATCGAATGTTCAGACACCCCCCCCCCCCCTATATTTTCGAGTGAAATTTTGAAAAAATCATCAAAAAATCAAAATCTTTAATAAAGTATTAACTGTTGAGAAACATGTTCACTTTTCATATGTAATATCATGCGATAAATTGGGTGACGTCATTCTCGTGGATCTAGCTCGTTCCATTCATGAGAAATGATACTTTGAGTAATACTTTTGTATTTGAAAGCCAATAGTCAATTATCTGCTATAAGAATAACTTATTTCTCCGTACATAACACTTGGCGAGATTTTGGCGATAAATTTGGTGGGATGTCGTCAACTTGGCGACTTTTTGAAATGTTGTCAAATTAACGAAAATCTCGCCAAATGGATAAAAATAACTCTAAATCAAAGAAGATATCAACTAGTTGTCGAAAATTCAATATCTTGGAAAGAATGTAAGTATCTACTATAAGAAAAACCTATTTTTTTTACTGTAAAAGTAGTAAATTCATTGCATTATATAAGGAAAGTCATGTGTTGCCCACATCAGATTTTTATGTCTATATATCGCGGGAAATTAATAGGGATTTTTTGTTGTTGATGATTAAAAAATATATATACAATTTCATATAAATTGATTGATCATGTTCCACAGATATCAAGATCGCCGAGTAAAATTCATTTTTCTGATTTCTCTGTAACGACTACTGAGAGATAACTACTGAGCAATAACGCCTGTTTATTTCGGGTTTAAATTACTTACAGAGCATAAATTAATTTGATTATAGCGAACGTATTTATTTATTTTTTTTTTTCATAATAAATGTCATTTTAGATGGAAAATGTGAATTCTAACATTCTAAGAACATCAAATGTATAGTTCTTTTTGATTTTTGAGTAAAAAATGTTTGAAGAAAATGAGGGCCTTTTCCTGCCCCGACCGCTTTGAAAATTAATGGACTTCTTACGGTTACGGATTGCAGTCATTGTAAGGATTGCAGTAATCGTAACAAAAGAGACTATCTAAATGTGTTGAATGATTATCGCCTTCATCGACTCCTTAGCAGACAAAGACACACACACGGACATACAGACACATACACGGACAGACAGATACACAGCCATCTTGAAAAAATGGTTGTTTTGCGCACAAGAAGGCTTAAAACGTGTAGATTTAAAACTCCAAGAATCGGAATTTTGACCATATAACAAAATAATTTTCTATTTAATACAATATATTGTAGGTAAAGTAAAACGGATAACTAAAATGATATTTAAAAAATGCATGCATTTTGGTTTTATTAAAAATGAAAACGAATTAAATTAATATGGGTGGTGGTAGTGATGGGGGGGGGGAGGGGGGAATACTCCGCGTATGTCGGGTATGCTCGAACACTTGTATGTGGAACTTGTCTGCAAGATTTCCTTCTTCTACAGCTGTTTTTCGTAGCTAGTCAAGCTAGCTTTGCTAGCTAGTCAAGACGCTATGTTAGCCAGACAAGACACTATGCTAGACGCGATGAAAGCGAGACAAGATGCGATGAAAGCCGGACGAGACGCGATAAAAGCCGGGCAAAACGACATGAAAGACTTTGTCAAAGTCGGACAAGACGACATGAAAGCGGCTATGAAAGCCGGATAAGATGAGGTGAAAGTCGGACAAGAAGCGACGACAGATGAAATGAAAGAAGTACATGATAGTCCCACTAGAGGGCATTTTGGTATCAGTGTTCCGTATCTGTTACGCGATCGCCACTTGGCGACTGAACATTCCACCTTGGCGCTAATTAGGTTTATTGTAACCCTTCGGAAAGACGAAGAGAGCCAGAAGAAGAAGAATTTTTGAAGACAAACAATGTCTTACGCAAAATAAAGTTTTGTTAATATACAGTCCATTCGCAGCATTCTTTCGCTTACCTCCGCACATTTAATGGTCCTAACGACCCGGAGGTACTACCAGTTCCTATGGTAATGGATTTGATTAAATAACTAATTTAATCTTACTTTAGTTTCATCGCGCGCCATGACTGACAGTACCACAATTACTGTTCTAAACCGCAAGCGCGGTAATATTAAAGGTCAACTGACCAAAGTTACGAACTGTCTTACCGAAGGAAAAGAACCAACATTCAATGAACTGAATGTCTACTGTGAATTGATTACAAAAATTCAAGTAAAGTTTGATGCACTAAAAGAAGAATATTACGCTACTGTTCCGAATGACGAGTTCAACGAAACGGAAGCTGCCCTTTCGCTAATTGATGAAGAGATGCAAAAAATAGAGGTAAGAATTAAGTCCTCTATTAATAAAATTAATGATAATCCAGATAATTCTACAACAACTAGGAATAGTTCTACTCAAGAGGTATGTTCATTACATACAGATCTGCATAAAAGGGCCTCGATCAAACTACCCAAAATTCCATTACCTATATTCAGTGGTAAATTTGAGGAATGGAATATGTTTAAAGGTCAATTTAATACTTTAATAACTGAAAATCAAGATTTATCAGAAAATGAAAAACTCCATTATTTACGCGGTTCATTAAAGGGTGAAGCTAAGATTATTGAAACTTCGGATGATTCGTACAATTCTCTTTTTAAGGCTTTGGAACAACGCTATGAAAATCATAGAATTATTGTTGACACGCATATGAAAAATATTCTTAATATGGATTCAATTAAACACGAATCTGAAAGGGAACTTCGCAGCTTATTAGACATTGTAAAGAAGAATCTCAGAGCTTTAAATGTTTTAGAATTTAAACGCGACAAATTTTCTAATGCATTATTATTAAATATAATACTTAACAAATTAGATCGCGAAACACGCAAGCAATATGAGTTAACAAACAATGAAGTTCCAGATTTCGATGCATTTTTGGAATTTTTAGAAAGAAGATGTCAAATTCTTAGTAGTATTAGCAGAAATATTGCTAAACCCAATGTGGAACGATCAAAATCATTCATCGTTAAATCCAATGATTCCTGGAAAGTATGTGTTGCATGCAAATACAAATATCATCCTATTTATCATTGTGAAAAATTCAAGGACATGAAACTAAATAACAGATTAGAGATTGCTAAAAAACACAAACTATGTTTTAATTGTTTGAGCGATCTTCATATTTTATCAAACTGCAATTCGAAAGGTTCTTGTTTCGTTTGTAAAGTATACGCTGCTACATAAGTATTATTATACACCCACTTTAACTAAAGCGCATATGTTATCGGCAGACACTTCGGCATCTTTTAAGGAGCCAGAAAGAGTAGACAATTCTGCTCAATTTATTGACTCGCACCAGGCTCGTTCTTCCTTTTTTACAAATGGATATTCGAAAAGTGTGTTGGTTAATACAGCAATCGTATACGTAAAAGATTCATGTGGTGAAAGAATTGCATTGAGAGCAATTTTGGACTGTGCATCTGAGTCATCATTTTTATCGTACAAAGCGGCTGATGCACTTAAATTAAAGAAAGAAAAAATACAAATACCAATTTGCGGTTTGAATGACACTACTCTAAATGTCAGGTCAAGGGTCACCGCTGAAATATCGAATGAAAGTAATGATTCAAAATCGAAATTAGAGTTACTTATTGTACCTAAAATAACAGATGTTATTCCTTCGAAGAAATTTAAGATTTCTAATTTGAAAATTCCAAAGAACTTAAAACTCGCAGATCCTAAATTCTTTTTGCCTCAAAAGGTTGATTTACTTTTGGGTGCTGAATATTTTTTCGCTTTCTTAAACTCGGATAAAATTAGATTAACAGAAAATTTATTTCTACAATCAACTGTTTTCGGATATTTGGTTTCGGGCAGTGTTTCGGACGATAATTCTGATATGTCAACTAACTATTGTTTTTTGTCTAAAAATTTGGAGACTCTAAATAAAACACTTACATCGTTCTGGGAAACAGAAAACATCGAAAGTCACGAAATTTGTATCAGTGAAGAGTTAAAATATTGCAACGAACACTTTGATAAAACGCAACGCAGATGGAACATATGTAGTTAAAATGCCATTCAAACCAGAGCTCTCTGAAAATATGTTAGGGAGTTCTAAAGAAATTGCTTCTATAAGATTAGAACATTTATGGAAACGCTTAGAACGCGATCCTACCATGCAAGAGCTATATTCAGATTTTCATAGGGAATATGAAGTTCTAGGCCACATGGAGGAAATAAAGGAAGATGAAGATTCTGAAGAAGGTTATTATCTCCCTCACCATGGCGTTTTGCGACCAACTAGTCAAACGACCAAATTGCGCGTCGTTTTCGATGCGAGCGCAAAAACTACTAACAAAAATTCTTTAAATGATTTAATATGCAAAGGAGGGGTGATACAGGAAGATCTTTTTTCGATATTAATACGTTTTAGAAAACATCTCTATGCATTCATCACAGATATAGAAAGGATGTTTAGAATGATTGAAATTGATCCGTCACAAAGAAAGCTTCAAAGGATTTTGTGGAAATCCAATAAATCGGCAACAACCAAGGCTTATCAGTTAAAAACGGACGGTTACCTACGGCACGGCGTTAACACAGCTCCTTAGAAAAGGAGGAATGTCTTTGAATAAGTGGTGTTCCAATACAACTCACACTTCTGAACAGATTTTTCCCTTAGATCGAAATTCAGAAGAGATAACAGTAAAAACGTTAGGCATGCTTTGGAATAGCTCAACTGACACATTTACATACAACGCTTCAATCGACAATAAGTGTAGTTTCACCAAACGAGATGTGCTCTCACAAATTGCCCGCATCTATGATCCCATTGGTCTTCTCGGGCCAATTATTACCAAGGCGAAGATTTACATGCAACAATTGTGGTTGCTGAAATTAGGCTGGCATGAAACATTACCACCAGACTTTTTGAAACAGTGGATGTCCTTTATTAAGACACTGCCAGATTTAGAATTCATCAAAGCGCCCAGATGCGTCCTTAAATCCGAGGTCAAGTCTATTGTTCTCCATGGATTTGCTGACGCCTCCACCAAGGCTTACGGAGCAGTAGTGTACGTGCTGTCTGTAAACTATGCAAGCCAAGTCTCCTGTCAACTTCTGTGTAGTAAATCACGCGTGGCTCCCATCAAAACCTTGACGATTCCAAGACTTGAACTTGCGGCGTGTCTCCTTCTTTCACAACTAATCCATAAGGTCTTAGATGCTTTAAGACAGAAGGTGGACTCTGTTCAACTATGGTCTGATTCAACTATCAGCCTGGCTTGGATAAGGACCTCTCCCCACTTGCTCAAAACCTTCGTAAGTGACAGAGTATCCCAAAATCCAGCAGCTGACCAAGGACTTCCAATGCCAACATATCCCCTCTGAATCTAATCCTGCTGACCTCATTTCCAGAGGATTGGACGCAGGAACTCTTGCAGACAGTAAACTCTGGTGGTGTGGACCAGATCCTTCTGTGTTAGCAATTTCGACTCACGAGACTTTGAGTGATCCTGATTTCATAATGGACAAGGTCTATTTGGAGGAACTCAAAGTCCCTTCTAAATTAACTTTAGCCCTGAATAGTGACTCTAAATTTTATGATAATTTAATTGATCGCACTAATGATTTTCATAAACTAATTAGAATACTAGCATTTATTTTTAGGTTTACTAAAAACTGTAAGAGTAATGCTCATGCATTAAAAGGTGCTCTCTCTGTAAATGAATGTAAAGAGGCTGAATAATGTTTAATTCAGCAAGTCCAGGTAAGTTATTTCACTCCAGAAATTTCGGCCTTACAGAAAGGAGCATCAGTTCCAACTAAAAGTAAGCTCAGATTTTTGCATCCATTTCTAGACAGTAGAGGTTTAATTAGGGTCGGTGGTCGTCTTACTAATTCAAATTTAAATTACAATCACAGACACCCAATAGTTTTGCCTTCTGGTAATAAAATAGTTAAAATGATCTTTCAGTATTATCATAGAAAAAATTTGCACGTTGGGCCACAAGCCTTATTGAACACTGTTCGGCAAAATTGTTGGCCGCTTGGTGGCAGAAATATTGCTCGACAAGTTGTTCATGAATGTGTACCGTGCTTTAAAGCAAAGCCTATTGTGGCAAATCAAATGATGGGGGATCTTCCTCCTGAGAGAGTTATTTGTAGCGCTCCATTTTTTAATGTCGGTTTAGATCTGTGTGGACCATTTCAAATTAAATACAAAGGTCAGAGAAAGGGCGCACTTAGAAAAATCTATGTAGCTATATTTATATGCATGGCCACTAAGGCTATCCATTTGGAGTTTGTCTCGAAACTAACGTCAGAAGCTCTAATTGCAACGCTCAAGAGATTCTTTGCTCGTCGCGGTAGAAGCTCGACAATCTTTAGCGATAACGCTACGAACTTTGTAGGAGCTTATGCGGAGCTCAAAAGGTTGCAAAAACTAGTTACAAAGGATGAAAATATCTCAAGTTTTTTGGTTTCAGAAGGTATGGTATTACTTGGAAATTTTTGCCTCCTAGGGCACCCAACTTTGGGGGTCTGTGGGAGGCAGGTGTAAAGGCCATCAAATACCATTTGAAAAGAGTAGTGGGTTGTGCAAAATTAACACTAGAGGAATTTGTAACCGTAATGATACAAGTCAGGGGAATTCTAAATTCTCGACCACTTTCCCCTTTATCCGCAGACGCTGATGACTTCCAGGTATTATCCCCTGGACATTTCTTGTTTGGAAGGCCTATCAATTCAATTCCAGAGCCAAGTTTAATCGACAAAAGGGATAATCTATTAAACAGATGGCAAAGAACTCTAAAGTTAGTTCAAACTATCTGGAAGCGCTGGCAGAATAGTTACTTGAGTCATTTACAACAGCGCAATAAATGGTTGTTTAAAAATCAAAATATATTACCAGGAATGTTAGTGTTACTTAAGGACTCAAATCTTCCTTTCAATAAGTGGCCTATAGCCAGAATTACTAAAGTTATGCCAGGTGCAGACGGAAATGTTCGTGTCGTAGACTTACGCACTCCGGCAAGCAATTTTAGGAGATGCGTTTCTAAAATATGCATCTTACCAATTCCAGATAATCACAGTCCAATGTAAAATAATTATTGTTTATTTCTATATTTTATATTTTAGTATTGAAGTAATAATGTGTTCTTTTTATAATTATTGTAATATTTACTTTGCATATGTTTATATTGATTTTGCTAGAATATGTTTTATTTGTAAGGTTATGTAATATTTGAAATAATTGAATATTTCAACGCCGGGCGGGATGTTCCGTATTTGTTACGCGATCGCCACTTGCCGACTGAACATTCCACCTTGGCGCTAATTAGGTTCATTGTAACCCTTCGGAAAGACGAAGAGAGCCAGAAGAAGAAGAATTTTTGAAGACAAACGATGTCTTACGCAAAATAAAGTTTTGTTAATATACAGCCCATTCGCAGCATTCTTTCGCTTACCTCCGCACAATCAGCAAGACGCTGAATAAAGTCCGTGAATGCTTCTTCTGGTGCAATGGGGTGAGATCCAATGTTGAGCGCTGGTGTAAAGAATGCATGGAATGCTGTGCTCTGAAGGGACCGAAGAAGGAAACACCTGGGCTTCTCCAGTGTTACAATATCGGAGCTCCTTTAAAGAGAATTGGACTCCACGTTTTGGGGTCGCTACCGCAAACTTTGGACAATAACAAATACATCCTAGTTGTAACGGACTACTTCACAAAGTGACCAGAAGCTTGCGCAATCCATGAACAGGAGTCTACAACTATTAGTGAAGTTCGAACTCGGAAGTGGCTTTGTCGTTATGGGGTACCCTCTCTCATCCATTCTCACCGGGAAAGAACTTTAGCTCTGGTATATTCCTGGGACTGTGCAAATTACTCGCTATTTGACAAAATTCAAACTACTCCTCTTCATCCTCAATCGGGCGATAGAGATACTCAACAGAACGATACTTAATCACCTCTCTATATTCGTATCCAGAAACCAGCAAGACTGGGGCCGTCACCTATCTTTGTTCTTGCTGGCCTATTGAAGGCCAGTCCACGAATCGACCCGTCATCTTCCATCAAAAATACTGTGTGGTCGGGACCTACGACTGCAATGTGACCAAATGTTTCGAAGACCATGGGATGCTCCTTCATCGCCTGATGAATATGTGCAAAATCTGCAGGCATGATTTGAGGAGGTTCATTGTTTCGCTTGTGAGAGGATCAACATTGCTACCGATAGAATGAAAACCCGGCACAATGCTAAGGCTAATGAAGTATGATTCCAGGAAGGCGACAAAGTGTGTCTGTTCAACCCTCGGCGACGACCTGGATTTTCACCAAAACAAAGGTACCACGGGGAAAGACTCTACATCATCAAGAAAAGAATAAGCAATGTCGTTTATCGAATCCATAAATCATTTTCAACCAAGCCAAAAGTCGTCCATATTGACAGATTGACCCCATACTTTGAATCTCAGTAGATTGATATTGCCCGAGGTGTGTATTCCTAAGGAGGGGGCGATGTTGCGAACGCGCAATATTCTCTCAGTGGCGCCTTCTCTTTCGTCTGTCTCGAAGGCTAGGCGAAGAAAACACAGTTCATGACGTCAGCATAAAGTGAGGATGACGTGTTCCCAGGGTTTCCAGGATTTCTCAGATAGCAGAAGAGTTTCCAGATTTAGCGATTTAACGATAATTTTGCAACTTCCGAAATGTTCCAGCAACTTCTCAATAGAACGCTTATTCTTTGAGATATAGAGATTTCCAGAAGTTTCTACAGAGGGTATAAAAGGAATCATCCATCGCTCCGTTGCAGTGGAGTTGACGAATTGACGTAATACGAGCTATATTGAACTGTGATTTTTGTTAATGTTTTGAGAATAGTAGCTGCTGTTTTTTGAAATTATTTTCGTCAGTATTTTGAGAATAATATCGATTATTCTGTGAAATTAATGAAGCATTTAAATGCTGTTTGATTGTATATTGTTCTTGTTTACTTTGTGCTTGTGAATAAACGTAAATTATCGAGAAACTTGGAATCGTTCTTGTATCCTGAATATACACCCACGATTCTAGAGTATACATTTTGTAACATATACTACTATCAGTTATATAGTAATATCTTTTTTTTTTTGCGATGGAAAGAGTGACGTTACATGAAAGATGTATTTTTGGTTTTAAATATTTAAAGTATACTTTCATTAGAATAAGAAAAATATATAAAACTATTCTTCATTGAGGAAGGATGGAAATAAGGAAGTAGAGGATTGAACCGATGCCACAGTTGATTGAACTCGCACCCTGCCCCCATGATGTGAAGCCAACCGTTTAAATTTCTGTTAAATCCAACAGCCTGCCAACTGTTTAAATTTCGCGCTGGGAAAATTTCAGTCCGATAAGTTGGTAGCATTCACAACTTCATAATATGGTCAATCAGTAAAAAGCGTACAAACAGTATATTTTATATTTTATTTGAAAGAAAAAAAATACACCATATAAGACCTGATCCGTGCTTAAACATGTATATTGTGACAAGAAAGTGTAGTCTATTGGTTAAAAAATATCTATCAAAAAACCACGTGACACCATTAATATATTCTAAATATTCCCTGACTTGATATCACCGGTCATTCAGTAGTTGTAAAGATGTTATCCAGAAAACACAAAGAATGAATTCCAGCAATGCTTTCAATGGCGTTATGGTCCACCTGGAAACCCCGTTGTTTTTGTTAAAATCAACTGGTCTTTGTTAAAACCACTCAATTCGACATTGATACAGATGCACTCAATATGCGCCAATAATACAGTCAACATTCCAAACTCAAAAGACTGTCTGAAATGACGATCTCCGAAAAGCTGACCATATACAATAAACCTTTCATCTGTCAGACAGGGTGATTCGAGGTGATCTAAACCTGAACTAAACCTGACGGTGCCAACAGAACACTTGCGTATGCGTCTCAGGCCTTCAGATTTTCCCCCAATCAATTAGTTCGAGTAGACCATGGATCAGAAACATAGAAAACACCGCCAATATGTCTCAGCTGATCTGTATCATCAAAAATTGAAATCCACGCATAAGAAAAAATGGGTGGGCGGATGAATTCATTTGTCGCGAGGAAAACACTGTCATCTGGAAAGGGTGCGAAGCTATTAGAAAGGCCAAAACTTGTTACAGAGTTTTGCGTACCAAGTAAATGCTTCTAAATGATTTCATAGATGGTCGACCCCCTTTTTTCCGGCTGTCAGCCCGAGTATGGGGTGGATCCATTAACATTAATTCGTTGTTTCGACAAACGATTCCATTAAGATGGCAGAACGAAAATGGCCGATTGCATACGCTCCACCTCACCCATTGAAAATTATAATTCTGACCTGGCTTTGCATTCTGACATAGAATGAGTATCTTCATCATTGTACTGCAACGCCGCCGGCGATATTCTTCGTGTGAATAGTTGGTTATAATTAGAGCCCAAATGTTGTCCTTTGCCTAATTTTTTCCTGACTTTAGAATAGTAGGATTCTGAGGCACATATCTATTTCTCTCTTAATGGGGTGTACTATTCAAATTTTATAGTGTCTATAAACACGTATTTCGAGGATTAGAGCCTATAAATGTCTATTTCAAGGTTTAGTGCTTATGTATGCTTATTGTAAGACTTGACTAAATGACTAATTTTTTAATTATTTTCCCTGCTTTTCTTGGGTGCAAATATTTTGCCATGCAATAGTTTTGGTTAAAACTTTTCTGAGTCATCTATTTCCCAGAATCTGCTAGATTTAGATAATGACATATGAATTAAACATAGAATTCTAAAGGAGATAGGGGGATGACAAAAAATTTCCACTTCCGGCTTTTTTCCATTTCCTGTTCAAAAATGTTTATTTTACTTGAAACGTCCATTTCTCGAGATTGGCTGTATATAGAGCTTAGATGATAACTGACATCGATCCAGCATCCAATTCTAGAGGAATTAAGAGTGGGGGGGGGGTCACTAAGGATTTCCGCTTCTGGTTTTAGAGACAATACTTCCAATTTTAAATACGCTCCTGTGACATCATACAACTGACGACATCATGAAATTTTTTGGTTAATGGACAATCAGAAATGTAGTGACTTGAATTACCCAGCATTCCATATATACAATAATCTGAGAAACTTTTGTTGATTCTGAAGAGAAGTTTCGGAAAAGAGAAATTACGTGGTTTGATAGGAATCATGAGAAATATTTTGAAGGTATGCAGAAAGTTTTGTCTAACTTTTTTAATAATTTAAATGCATGTCTTCCATCTTTTGTATTATTCCAGTTACTTTGCCATTTTATTTAAATATGTTTTTCCATGTATCTTTTTGTATATGATTTTGGTAATTCAATACTTATTATATCTTTTGTGATATCTATGATTGCTAGTTTTGCTAGTTTATCAACATTTTCGTTTCCCATATGTTTTGTATGTGCTTCAATCCATTTTACTTGAATATTATTGTATGATATTGATTGTAGCGCACGTATTTTGTTTTAAGCTGTAAATTGCTTATAGTTCTATTGTTTTGGAGTGCTAGCATGTTTGATAAGCTGTCTGTATATATAATTCTTGAGGTGAAATTAGATGTAATAATCCATTCAAAACATTTATAGAGAACAAATAATTCTGCTTGAAATATTGTATTATGTTTTCTAAAACGCATTGACCATTCTGCAATGCACATTTTATTCTTACGTATATATGTAAAAGATTGCAGATGTGCCAATATCATTTTTGGAGCCATCAGTATCTATATATACTAATTGCCACGTTTCCGTCTGTCTATCACGCCTTTTTTTTTTTGCTGCTTTGCTATGAGAGAGAGACTTTAAACCTAGTATATACGGGTAAATCGTTTGAAAGGAAAGAAAAGATGCAATTTCAGATTTCCAATATTTTTTGCTTTAGTGTGTGCGGCACGCTAGAATGTTCGATATTTTCCGAATAAATGAGAAACTCCTCCTTAAAAATTTGATAGAGGCTTGAAATTTGGTATATGAGCTAATCATTTGATGGAAATACTCAAGACGAATGGACTTTTTCAAAAATGTTCGATTAAGAGCGTGTTCCAGAGAATAACGTTCGAAAGGTGAAATGATAAAAAAAACTTGCTTCAGGATGAGATTAAGATTTCAAATTTTGTTTATACGGGTAGATAGTTCGGAAAGAAGAAATTGTGAAATTTCAGTTTTTCAGAATTTTTTACTTTAGGGGCTGCTGCATACCAAAATGTTCTATTTTCCGAATAAATGAGAAACTCTCTCTTTGAAATGTGATAAAGGCTTTATATTTGGTATATGGGCCAATCATCTGATAAAAAGACGAAGAAGAATAGTTTTTCAAAAATATTCCATCAAAGGGGTGGATACTCCACACAAAAACGTTCGAAAGGGGAAAAGATAGAAAATTCATGCTCCTCGATGAGATGGAAACTTCAAATTTGGTGTATGGGTAGATAGTTCATAAAGAAGAAAGTGTGCAATTTCAGGTATCCAGTATTTTCTACTTTTGGGGGTACCGCACACCAAACGGTTCGATTTTCCGAGTAAATTAGAAAGGCCTTCTTTAAATGGTATATGGGTAAATCATCTGATAAAAAAACCCAAGAAAAATAGAGGTCCTTTTTTAAATGTTCATTTAAGCGGATGGGTACTCCACAAAAGCGTTCGAAACGTGAAATGATAGAAAAAGCATGCTTTGCAATGGAATAAAGACTTCAGATTTGGTGCATGTGTAGACAGTTCGAAAGAAAGAAAGTGCACAATTTTATCAATATTTGCTACTTTAAGGGTGCGGACACCAAAATGTTTTTCAAAAATGTTCTGTAGACGAGTGGGGGGGGGGGGGGGGGGTCTCCCCACCAAAACGTTTGAAAGGTGATATGAGAGACTTGGAATGAGAGACTTGGAATTTGATTCACGGGTCAATAAATCGGTATAACTTCAGGAAAAACCGCATTTTTCAAATATATTCATTTAATGGGTGCTCTACACCAAAAAGTTCGAAATGTGAAATGATAGTAAAACGCACTTTGCAGTGAGATAGGGATTTTAAAATCAATGCAAGGAGAGAGACATCGTTAGATGGGAATAAAGTGTGGAATTTTAGCTTTTTAATATTTGCTAATTTAGATATGCCGCACACCTAATTGTTTATTTGGCTGAATAAACGAGAAGCGTTCAGTCTGAAGAGAGACAGATACTTGAAATTTGGTGCACGGATGAACAGTTTGTAGAAGACCACTGGAAAAATCGAATTATTAAAAAGATTCACGTTATTCGAGGGTTGCTTACTGTTAGACCGTTGATTTTCAAAGGATAGTCGTCTAGTATCCTTCTATTTCATTAGATATTAATTTTGTGAAATTGTTAGAGAAATTGAGACTTGGATGGAAAATCCAAGTATTTGGTTAAGATTCAAATATTTTTTAATTTGATGTTTTGTTTTATAAATTGCATTTTTTTTTTACATTTGTGTAAATTTGCTGCTATCGTTTCTTTTTCAATTGATAACGTTATTGGTATATAATACCCGGTATTATACAAGAGCTTCTGTTGATGTTGACTTGCATGCTTTAGAGATTGGGTGTTCTTTTACACCAGCAAATATTGAAATGTATTTGGCAGTAAGTTGTCATCAATAAATAAATGGGATAAGTGAATAAAAATATGCCTGATCTTGGCACCAAGCTATTTTGATCAGGCTATGATCAGTTTTACCATTTCGGTTTGCAAAAAAAATGAACTTTGCAAAGCAATCCAAGAACACCCATAGGTTCAAAGTTTAAACTTCAGGTGACGATTGGAATCAAAATCGTTTCACGTCATTACTGATTACGGACACATTTTCTTGAGCTTCAAATATAATTTTACGTCTTGATTGTTAATGTTGCAAAATGAACTAAAGCAAAATGTTTCAACTTTGAGAAATGAGTTTTGCCGCGTGTGGAAAAAGTATTGCATAGCATAAGTATTGATTTCCAGAAAGCATTCGAATTCGAGATTTTGACGGATAAACACGTTGCAAGACCTCCTCAACCCATTCTTAACCTCTTTGGAAATATGGTCATCTCTGTGTATATGTGTATATGTGAGCGTTTCAGATATGAACACGATAATTCAATAACCAAAGCAATGAAATTTTATATGTAGTTGCATTATGTGAAAAACTAGAACTATATAGAATATTCTAATGATTAGAATTCGAATGATTCGAATTTTAAGATTCTCGTGTCATTATTTCCTTTGGAGCAAAATAACAATTCCTAGAACGATAGCGATGGATAGTGATGGATGGATAACTATGGATATTAATGGTATCAAATTATTTTATGTTAACACAGATAAGATAAATGCATCCAATTTATCGGAGATATTAAGCTGCTGCTCCAAATTAAAAACAGACAATTTAAAAGATTTTTTACGAAATATTCTAAAACAACCAATGGACCAGTTTCGCACTTATTATGCATTGGCCAGCATTAAACAGTCGATATCAGAAGAAAACTCTTTATGTGCCACCCTTTTGCGAACTTCTATGAGAACCGATAAATTGAGTATCTGCAATGGAAGCGTAATCTTAATTTTGACAATGCCTCCTACAGGCGGGTTCTGTGGCTCTATTGACCTTTTATATCATTCTGATAAATATTACGATACAAATAGAACAAGACAGTATAGAATATAAATGTATGAGAAAGTTCAGTAGAGATCTGATACACACTGATATTTTTCCTTTTTTATCTACAAATTAAAATCCTGTTCTCAACATACAATATGATGTCATAGATAATTTGCGTCTAAATTTTGGCTGGATCCTAGATACACAGAAAATTTGTCCAGCTATACTATTACTATTGCTTTGGAAATTATCAATGTGTCTCTATAAAGAATGATATTTTGAAAAAAAAAAAAAAATGAATAAATATAATTTCTGATATTAAATTTCTGATAACGTGCGTTATAATTATCAGAAAAACTTTCTTTACATACACATGCTATCGCTTTCAAGTTATCGTACCCACAGCTCATAGACATAAACATACATACACAGACAGACATTTCTCCAATCTTGAATTTAAAAATTGAGTACATACACACACACACACACACACACATATATATATATATAAATTAGTAAATCCAATGTTAGAATGTAAGTAGTAACTCATAATACACTATTCCAAAATTTTCTACAAAATACAAAGAAATAAAAGAAATTAAAACATAAAGAGGAAATTATAAAGCGTAATGCAGGTCATAAAGACAAAGACAATCAAAAAATTTCAAAGATGAGGAATGGAAATAGGAAAACAAAAAAATCAAGCAAAAGCGCTTGCACATGGAAGAGCTTTAGGCTTAAGATAAGTTCATTTCGAAAAAATTCACGTCAAGTCCATATATCCCTTCGAAATGAACACAAAAATGCTTGTTTCTGAAACACAAGATAGATTTTATCTATAAACTTGTGTTATATGGACGACAAGCATATAGATTGGAAAAATAAAGGAAACATAAATACCTTAAAATACACTTCATTAGTACAACCATGACGAGCAAAATATGACTAGACCAATGTTGCCATATGCAGAAATGAAAAGATGTAATTTTCTGTTGCCAAAGAGAGTAATAAAAACAGTACTGCGTAAAAGCAATAAAATGATATATTCAACTGTTAAAGCTTCAAGATAAAAAGATGAAAATATAATTACAAGAGAATGAAGAAGCACGACTAAAATAAGATACTAAGGAGAGATTATGAGAATTTTAGGCTAATCGAAACTTATTAACTATATCATTTACTAAATATGCAGGATATTTATACATTTTACTGGTAGTTTTGAGGTTATTAATGTGCAAAGCATAAAATTTTTTTTCTGATAGTCTATAAATTCTAAAAAGTTGATTAAGTATAATATTTCTAAACAATTGAATCGAGTTGCAGGAATTAAAAGGTAATAATTTATTAATATTAAATTAAAAAAAATCTTTTTTATCATATAAATTAGTAACTATCCCAAGAGCAGGTTCTATAATTAGATTTAAATCCAAATAATAAATATTATTACTAATAGTAGTTTCATTAGGTATTAATTCCAAATTGTCCGGATAGAAATCTATATCTATGACATAGTTATCAGTAAATACAAGACAAATCAGATCATCTACATATCTGTAAATTTTATAATCTCTTGAAGTAAAGAATTTTTCATATTGATATAGGTATAAATTAGCTAACATACTGCTACTACAGCCACCTTGTGTAACACCTGAAACTTGTAAGTATAATTTATTACCTTGAAATATATAATTATTGAAAAGAACAAAATGGAGAAGCTTAGGAAAATTGGTAAATTTAGTAAGATGCGAATGATTAGTAATATAAGCATTATATAAAGCTAAAATGACATCATATAGATCACTGATCTTAATATTAATAAATAGATCTTTAAAATCAAAAGTTTGAAATCCTATTATTTTACCAAGTGTTTTTAATTTATTTTTTAATTCTTTACTGTTATTTAGAATAATGTAGTTATCACTAGAATCTCGTAAATTAATATTTAGTACATTTAAATAATTTAGTAATAATTTACTAGCAGTAGTAGAGTATGAATTATGACCACTAGTTACAGTTCTAAATTTAATAGGATTTTTATGAAATTTAGGTATAAGCACAATATATGGAA
The DNA here is from genome assembly GCA_951213105.1 of Amaurobius ferox. NCBI lineage: Eukaryota > Metazoa > Arthropoda > Arachnida > Araneae > Amaurobiidae > Amaurobius > Amaurobius ferox. Next base: position 151,601,287 of record OX578136.1, read on the forward strand.
ATGTCAAAAATTTATTATTAATATCTAAATCACTATACATATTGATAATTTTCAATTTTATACTATTAACAAGGTGTGAATCAATTTGAAATAGACTATTATTTTTTAAATAATCTAGCAGATATTGAATATAGAATTTTTTACAAATAATAGCATAATTATTAGAGGCTTTATCAACATAAGTAATAACAAAAGATCTATATAAATCATTAACAGAATGTTTTATATTATCCATATTACATATAGATCTAGATAAATTAATACTACAAATGGCATTTTTAATAGATCTTAAAATAGTAAATTTCCACATATTAAATGCCTCTAAAGGCTGAGCATATTTAGAAGCTAATCCATAAATAAATTTATCAAGGTCCAGATTGATTGACTTTAAGACTTGTTTATAATTATTACATGAAGGTAACCTGAATTTAGTGCCAAATGACATTATAGTTCTTAAAGATTTATCTTTTACAATAGCTAATTCACCAGTAACTATATGCCCCAAGTGTGGGTTTATAAATTCAGCATAATTATCAACACTACAAATACATTCACCATCTACATTAGTTGCGGAATCTATGTCGACTGAGAGAGATTTTGAAATTGCATTGTAATTAAAAATGGTTCTTCCAATAGGCTTGTTATATTTAAAAGTTTTAGTAACATTCAAATCCTTTACAGGCAATAAATGATGAAAATGATTAAATAAATTCTTAAAGTTTATGGAAGTAGGGAATAGTAGGGGGTACTGGCTCACTCGGTGCTATACTTTAACATGGGGGGAAATTGCGGTGCTAGTTCTCCCATGTTAAAGCATAGGCGCACCTCATGAGCAGGGGTGGAGCTTCCACCAACACGTGACTTTCCATGATGTCAGTCAAAGGTTAGGATGGATCAGATGATTTTTTTTTTCTTTTGCTTTTTTTTTAAGTGTTAATGTTTTATAAATTTTAAGAATGTGTCACTTTTAGCGCTTTTTCGCAAAAAGTTTCAAAAACGTTAAAAAACAACAAAAATGTACGTTTTTTCAACAAGTTGAAGTTTTGGAGCTGTTGGATTTCTCTATGGGAATTAACATGGGTTTTCACACTTTTGTGTATTTTTTGTAAAAAAAATGTGCGTTTTTGCAAAAGTGTTACCAAAAATGCGTTTGTTGAAAAATGTGACATTTTGCGATTTTTTTCAAAAACACACTTTTTACTTGTAAAAACTAACAAAAACATGTTTTTAAAGTAGCAGAATCGCGTGAATTGGTGTTTTAAAGTAGCAGAATCGCGTGAATCGGGTGTATGGGAATCTCGAGAATCTCGGGGTTTAAGGGGTGTGCTTCCCCAATCCTTTCGGTCTTGGATTTTAAAAAATTTAAACATAAATATTTTTAAATAATATCAGATACCTGTTTTCAACAATCTAAATGGGGTAATGTCTCTTTCATACATTAGATGTCGTTAGAAATATATATATTTTTTAAATTGTGGTCCCACCTCCACCCGGTGTATAGGATACACCGCCACAATTCAATCTAGCATGGCCTGCTCATTTAAATTTGATAATGACCGTATGCTAGGCTCTTAATACCATCCTTTAAGATATGTCGCTTATCATCATAGGGGGATAGCCCCATTTTAATTTGCTTCACAGTAAACATCTGGTGGTCTTTACTCGCAATTTTAAATTGTTCCACTCTATTATATCTTCGCTTTGTTAGGCAATTATAATAATCTTCATGATGGATGTGTTTTTTTACAACATTCTTATTAACACCTTTAGCAGTCTTTTTATCTGTGAAGGGTGTTTTTAGGCTATACATTTTCGATCTTAGACCTACAAATTCCACAACAGGAGTTCCATTCAACTCGTCTTTCATTTTTCCAATCCTTTTTTTATTCTTATTGGAATGGAGTGGATGTGTTGGAGGATAATCCGAAAAGTCAAAATAGTCTTCATAACTTTCAAAATCTTTGTAAATATCCTCTGTTTCAATTTCATAGCACAGGGAATCGGTGTCTGTGAAAAGCAATTCGGCTCGGCTTCCATACATCTTCTTAATAAAATCATAATGAAACTCATACATAAGTGTTTTACTCAAGTCCAGTACTGAAAATCCTGCATAGATGGGTCTATTCAGTTTCAAATGAGTCTTATGCATATGCACTGCTACCAGATCTTCATTAAATATTTTGAAGGAGTGTAAGGCTGGTGATGCAAGTAATGTTTTCAGTCTCTTCTCAGTCTGTACTAGCTTAACATAAATTCTTTTTCTCAAATTTTCCATAGTTTTTCCAAACACTGCGTTATTCATAAGTTTGAACAGATCTTTTTCAAAGGAATTTTTTGCTTTCATTCTCTTCTCAGTGTTAAATTGTACATAGGGCTTCAACCAGGGCTCTTGCTTAGAAGTTAATACTCGATGGATTTTCACAAGTTTCATCCCTAACTTCATATACTGCTTTAAATTTCTATAATGCAGAACATATTTAACCTTATGATTCAAATTAGGTGTTAATTTGATCTGGTCCTTGCATATTTTCAAATTCATTTCTTCAGATAAATTCCGGCTATACTCCGAAATCAGAGATGGGGTGATATGAACTCTTTCGGGTGCTAGAGAATAATCATTATGCTTATCATGCAAATCATGGGGATAGTCTATATCGGCTTCGATAATATATCCTACAGGTGAGTTATCTTCAACAGCAAGTGGATTAAAGTTCAGAATGTCTTGAGAATCAAGCCATCTAAAATCCGATACAGGGAGTGCTTGGCTTAGAGCCCACCCATACAGATTATTAGCATCCAGGTACATTATATATTTGCTAGGTTTCGTAGAATCAAAATGTTCCAAATACTTGTTATTAGCCTGACTAAGGCGTTTACTAATAACACTAATACCGCCTCTTATACCTTCTTCTAAAAATAAGTACATATCAGGATCTGTAATCAGTTCTAATGATACTCCACTAGTCTTCAAGGCTGCATTCCAGGCAAGAGATGGCAATGTTAAACAGTGGGCAGCATCTATTCCATAATAATTCAATGTCAAATCACGGAAATTCTCAAAAATGTCCGCTAATAGAAGAATATCAGTTTTTATGTACAAGTCATGATACTCCCCCATATTCTTTATCTTTAAAGATGTCCAAACATGTTGAGCATAGGCATAGGCATCATCAGAGATCTCCTCTCGATTTAAATCATCAAAGAAGGCCTCTTTAGAGGGTAAGCTCGTTTCTTCAAACTTGGTAGCACAATCCATATAAGAATAGGGGTAAACACCCTTTCTAGTCACTAAATCCACTTGATCACTTGTAAAATGTTCTTGGGTGATACGAAACTGATTAGATTCCAAACTAGAACTTAGTTTCTCAATAGAGGTAGGTAAGAATTGAAGAGAATCTATAAACTGTAAACTTCCTAGGCTGAATGTGATATATTGCTGCATATTGCTACTGATGCATTCAATCCTCTTTCCTTTAAATTCACCGATCCCCTGCATAATTAAATGTCCATCATACCCCTTTAAATTATGAAACACAACGGGTATGCGTCGTCTTATCTTGTAATTCAGATTACAATTAGGATGGGCTGCACCTCTGTACTTGGAAGTTAAGTGGCAATGGTCTCTCACACGCTTTTCTCCTAAAGCCTTGTTACAAATATGGCAGAGAGTAGCATTTTCAAAGTTTTCACGATCTTCAGCAGTAAAATTCATTTTCATATTTTCTCTCAGTATTCTCTGAATCTCTCCTTCTTCTTGAATAAGGGCTTTCAAAAAATGATGAATCGCATCTTCACCCCTATAGATAACAGGTCCTTTAAAGGTTTTTCCATCAGGCCCAATAATAATATAGGCAAAACCACAAGGAACATGATGAGATAAGATACTCTCATGTGAAACAGAAGGGGTATTCTCACATAGTTCCACTTTCATTAGGAAAGACTCAAAGTCTGCGTATACCACAAATGGTACACGCATTTGCATGTAAATACTTTGAAATTTCAAAATCTTGTCATTGTCACTGGGAAACTCCACTCTCTGTAGACCATATTGGCTACATAATTCAATATGCTTCTTTAAACGAGCTTCAGATGAAAATCGTTGTAAACAGTAGTCACAAAAATATTGCTTCTCTTTATGTTTTCTTATACTGTATAAAAGTCTGCTCATACTTCTAATACAACAGTAATGAGTCTGCTCATCATTACTAATAAGCAGTAAATTACAGTGTTGTTCTCGTCTATTAGATGATATATAGAGCGGAAACACCTTCTTATCTTCATATCCAAAGACATTCAGGCTCACATTATTATTATTTCGCTCAAATAATTTAACTTGGTGTAAAGGAGTGGGAAACTCGATTCCATCCAGATTCAACTTGCATTCATGCTCGGTATATTTGCCGACACGAGATGCATTCTTATAAACTGGATAAAGTTCTGCTAAGATGGACCACATAAAACATTTCTGATCACTATTTTCCACATTAATAATAGCTTTCTTGGCTAATAGTTCTTTAGGTAGCGGGATATAGCTTGAAGCAGCCAGAGGATCATATGTCCCAACATCAATCATAAGTTCCTCGATTCTCTCTAAGACCCAACCGCTACCACGGCCTTCATAGGTTTCGAACGATGTTAACACTTTTACAAAGGCAGTATCCATATTAGAATCCAAATCTTCTTCTGTAATGTTTTTCATACAAGAACTTCTGAAATAGTTTATACAGTATTCCTGTTCTCCTCCAGATCGGAAACGAGTAAAACGGCAACATACATTTATGTACCATATAATACTACGTTTCAAAGCAATTTCCTTTAGCACTACTTGCTTTATCTCAATTCTATGAGAATCCAAAAAGGTAAGTAAATCTTTTTCAGCATGACCAGCAATTTTATAAACAGTCACAGTACCGTTTAAAGCCTGTTTGCAGGGTTTCTTAGTCGCTTTCTTCTTCTTTTTATTCATACACGGAGCATCTAATCTTTTTCTTTTAGTGCCTCGCATAGGCTTATCACCATGAACTGGCCGCTCATGAATCTTCTCATGACGTATCAGATCATCTTTTCTTACAAAAGCCGCCTTACACAATTCACATATGTAATCCTTCTTTCCAGCATGAATCCTCATATGGCGCACTAAGCTTCGTTTTGCCATGAAGCTCTTCGCACAACTAGGACACACCGGTAAAAAAAATATACAAGACTTTGGTATAAACACGCTATTCTCGATAACAATGTAATACATGTCTCAAGATGTATATAAAGAAATCGCTAATTCATTATACTATCCCCATTAGAAATAATAAAATTCCTGATTTAAAGAATATATCCAGATACAACACATTTCATGTAAGACCCCAAGACATTTCATTATATTCATAAAAACACTCATTAAAAAGTTGTTACGCATCATAAAAATAAAAAGTTTAATAAAATGAGAGAATAAAATCACAGTAAAACAAGTACTTACATGTCCAATCCTGTTCAAAGAGGGTGTATTAAGCATAGGAACGTTAGTAACGGTAGGAATAGCACCTCCGATATTACTTCTAAGGCAAACATTATCGCAGAACAACTTCAAACACGTCTTAACAGCACGAAACTCACAACACAAATGATAAAATCGCTGCTTAAAGACCACCTACATCCATTCATAAAAAATAATTCTTGGTGTTTCCGTAGGCCAAGGGCATGTCAAGGTCACGGGATAGTTATATCACGGTTACCGTTAAACTTGCAACACACGAAGGTAATTATGCACACATCCGATAAAAAATAAACAATTCGTTCAACATCGCAATCGATTATATCCTTTTTAATAATCGTAATCGATATATTAAATAAATTCACATCTTAAAAAATGATAGATTTTAATAAAATAATGAAAGAAAATCCCTTTGCGAGACCCCTTAGAACCCCCAATCCTTAAACAATACCACAACGCGCTACTCCCTTACAAGCATAAAACCCCCGAATAACATATACTCCTCTCTCACCCTCCCTCCCCGAGACACCAACACTTACTTCACCACACGTTAAACGTAACCCATAGCAACCGGAATCCATAATAAAACATTCACCTTCACCCCCAACGTACATCCAAATACACAGTCATTCGACGTTAAACCCGTAATTTTTACGGCAAAACGCATTTTACAGGGATTCATAGAACAAAAAATCCTAAAAAATCAACAAATTCACCCAGAAACTAGCTAAAACCCTCAAATTACTTATAATTATCATCTACATATGCTATATAACCATTTATAACCTTAAAAAGGTTAGTATGCTAGTAGTAAAGAAAGAGGCGTTCTGCGCCGATGGCGGAATAATGCGGAATGCGGAATCCAAGATGGCGGCCATTCCGCCTTCCGTGATCCTGGACGGGGGTGTAAAAGGGGGGAGAGAATGAAAAAAGGTGGGGGTGAAAATTTTTCGAAACTTTTTTTTGGGTGGCAACGATGTCGTAGTCTTGTACGAGGGGTTGAGGGGGAAATAAATTTTTTGGAATGAGATTTTTTCTAAGTATAGGAGAAACTTTTTTCGGGGTGGCAACGCTTGGGGTTCTGCGCCAGTGGCGGAATAAAACCATCAGCGCCCCCCTAGCGACGGAAAGTGGAACTATGGAGGATGGAACTTAGAAATATTTTTTTGTTTGGGTTGCCATAGCAACACCTGGGGGAAGAAACTTTTTTGGGGGTGGCAACAGCTGCGAAAGCTGTGCAGTGCCATCAGCGCTCCCTAGCGGCGAAAAGCGGAACTAATAGGGTAATTAGGAATTTTGTGAAAATTAATAAAAAATTGAGTTTTTAAAATTTTTTAAAAACATTTTTAATTTTACCAAAATAATACATAGAGGTTACTTTCTGGAAATACTAAAAAATATTTATTTTTTCTTTCCAGAAACTATTTTAGGCGGCATTACTCCAACCGCATTCTGGTGAACCCACCTTTCTTTACTACTAGCATACTAACCTTTTTAAGGTTATAAATGGTTATATAGCATATGTAGATGATAATTATAAGTAATTTGAGGGTTTTAGGTAGTTTCTGGGTGAATTTGTTGATTTTTTATGATTTTTTAGGATTATTTGTTCTATGAATCCCTGTAAAATGCGTTTTGCCGTAAAAATTACGGGTTTAACGTCAAATGACTGTGTATTTGGATGTACGTTGGGGGTGAAGGTGAATATTTTATTATGGATTCCGGTTGCTATGGGTTACGTTTAACGTGTGGTGAAGTAAGTGTTGGTGTCTCGGGGAGGGAGGGTGAGAGAGGAGTATATGTTATTCGGGGGTTTTATGCTTGTAAGGGAGTAGCGCGTTGTTGTATTGTTTAAGGATTGGGGGTTCTAAGGGGTCTCGCAAAGGGATTTTCTTTCATTATTTTATTAAAATCTATTATTTTTTAAGATGTGAATTTATTTAATATATCGATTACGATTATTAAAAAGGATATAATCGATTGCGATGTTGAACGAATTGTTTATTTTTATCGGATGTGTGCATAATTACCTTCGTGTGTTGCAAGTTTAACGGTAACCGTGATATAACTATCACGTGACCTTGACATGCCCTTGGCCTACGGAAACACCAAGAATTATTTTTTATGAATGGATGTAGGTGGTCTTTAAGCAGCGATTTTATCATTTGTGTTGTGAGTTTCGTGCTGTTAAGACGTGTTTAAAGTAGTTCTACGAATATGTTTGCCTTAGAAAGTAATATCGGAGGTGCTTTTCCTACCGTTACTAACGTTCCTATGCTTAATACACCCTCTTTGAACAGGATTGGACATGTAAGTACTTGTTTTAATGTGATTTTATTCTCTCATATTATTAAACTTTTTATTTTTATGATGCGTAACAACTTTTTAATGAGTGTTTTTATGAATATAATGAAATGTCTTGGGGTCTTACATGAAATGTGTTGTATCTGGATATATTCTTTAAATCAGGAATTTTATTATTTCTAATGGGGATAGTATAATGAATTAGCGATTTCTTTATATACATCTTGAGACATGTATTACATTGTTATCGAGAATAGCGTGTTTATACCAAAGTCTTGTATATTTTTTTTACCGGTGTGTCCTAGTTGTGCGAAGAGCTTCATGGCAAAACGAAGCTTAGTGCGCCATATGAGGATTCATGCTGGAAAGAAGGATTACATATGTGAATTGTGTAAGGCGGCTTTTGTAAGAAAAGATGATCTGATACGTCATGAGAAGATTCATGAGCGGCCAGTTCATGGTGATAAGCCTATGCGAGGCACTAAAAGAAAAAGATTAGATGCTCCGTGTATGAATAAAAAGAAGAAGAAAGCGACTAAGAAACCCTGCAAACAGGCTTTAAACGGTACTGTGACTGTTTATAAAATTGCTGGTCATGCTGAAAAAGATTTACTTACCTTTTTGGATTCTCATAGAATTGAGATAAAGCAAGTAGTGCTAAAGGAAATTGCTTTGAAACGTAGTATTATATGGTACATAAATGTATGTTGCCGTTTTACTCGTTTCCGATCTGGAGGAGAACAGGAATACTGTATAAACTATTTCAGAAGTTCTTGTATGAAAAACATTACAGAAGAAGATTTGGATTCTAATATGGATACTGCCTTTGTAAAAGTGTTAACATCGTTCGAAACCTATGAAGGCCGTGGTAGCGGTTGGGTCTTAGAGAGAATCGAGGAACTTATGATTGATGTTGGGACATATGATCCTCTGGCTGCTTCAAGCTATATCCCGCTACCTAAAGAACTATTAGCCAAGAAAGCTATTATTAATGTGGAAAATAGTGATCAGAAATGTTTTATGTGGTCCATCTTAGCAGAACTTTATCCAGTTTATAAGAATGCATCTCGTGTCGGCAAATATACCGAGCATGAATGCAAGTTGAATCTGGATGGAATCGAGTTTCCCACTCCTTTACACCAAGTTAAATTATTTGAGCGAAATAATAATAATGTGAGCCTGAATGTCTTTGGATATGAAGATAAGAAGGTGTTTCCGCTCTATATATCATCTAATAGACGAGAACAACACTGTAATTTACTGCTTATTAGTAATGATGAGCAGACTCATTACTGTTGTATTAGAAGTATGAGCAGACTTTTATACAGTATAAGAAAACATAAAGAGAAGCAATATTTTTGTGACTACTGTTTACAACGATTTTCATCTGAAGCTCGTTTAAAGAAGCATATTGAATTATGTAGCCAATATGGTCTACAGAGAGTGGAGTTTCCCAGTGACAATGACAAGATTTTGAAATTTCAAAGTATTTACATGCAAATGCGTGTACCATTTGTGGTATACGCAGACTTTGAGTCTTTCCTAATGAAAGTGGAACTATGTGAGAATACCCCTTCTGTTTCACATGAGAGTATCTTATCTCATCATGTTCCTTGTGGTTTTGCCTATATTATTATTGGGCCTGATGGAAAAACCTTTAAAGGACCTGTTATCTATAGGGGTGAAGATGCGATTCATCATTTTTTGAAAGCCCTTATTCAAGAAGAAGGAGAGATTCAGAGAATACTGAGAGAAAATATGAAAATGAATTTTACTGCTGAAGATCGTGAAAACTTTGAAAATGCTACTCTCTGCCATATTTGTAACAAGGCTTTAGGAGAAAAGCGTGTGAGAGACCATTGCCACTTAACTTCCAAGTACAGAGGTGCAGCCCATCCTAATTGTAATCTGAATTACAAGATAAGACGACGCATACCCGTTGTGTTTCATAATTTAAAGGGGTATGATGGACATTTAATTATGCAGGGGATCGGTGAATTTAAAGGAAAGAGGATTGAATGCATCAGTAGCAATATGCAGCAATATATCACATTCAGCCTAGGAAGTTTACAGTTTATAGATTCTCTTCAATTCTTACCTGCCTCTATTGAGAAACTAAGTTCTAGTTTGGAATCCAATCAGTTTCGTATCACCCAAGAACATTTTACAAGTGATCAAGTGGATTTAGTGACTAGAAAGGGTGTTTACCCCTATTCTTATATGGATTGTGCTACCAAGTTTGAAGAAACGAGCTTACCCTCTAAAGAGGCCTTCTTTGATGATTTAAATCGAGAGGAGATCTCTGATGATGCCTATGCCTATGCTCAACATGTTTGGACATCTTTAAAGATAAAGAATATGGGGGAGTATCATGACTTGTACATAAAAACTGATATTCTTCTTTTAGCGGACATTTTTGAGAATTTCCGTGATTTGACATTGAATTATTATGGAATAGATGCTGCCCACTGTTTAACATTGCCATCTCTTGCCCCTGGAATGCAGCCTTGAAGACTAGTGGAGTATCATTAGAACTGATTACAGATCCTGATATGTACTTATTTTTAGAAGAAGGTATAAGAGGCGGTATTAGTGTTATTAGTAAACGCCTTAGTCAGGCTAATAACAAGTATTTGGAACATTTTGATTCTACGAAACCTAGCAAATATATAATGTACCTGGATGCTAATAATCTGTATGGGTGGGCTCTAAGCCAAGCACTCCCTGTATCGGATTTTAGATGGCTTGATTCTCAAGACATTCTGAACTTTAATCCACTTGCTGTTGAAGATAACTCACCTGTAGGATATATTATCGAAGCAGATATAGACTATCCCCATGATTTGCATGATAAGCATAATGATTATCCTCTAGCACCCGAAAGAGTTCATATCACCCCATCTCTGATTTCGGAGTATAGCCGGAATTTATCTGAAGAAATGAATTTGAAAATATGCAAGGACCAGATCAAATTAACACCTAATTTGAATCATAAGGTTAAATATGTTCTGCATTATAGAAATTTAAAGCAGTATATGAAGTTAGGGATGAAACTTGTGAAAATCCATCGAGTATTAACTTTTAAGCAAGAGCCCTGGTTGAAGCCCTATGTACAATTTAACACTGAGAAGAGAATGAAAGCAAAAAATTCCTTTGAAAAAGATCTGTTCAAACTTATGAATAACGCAGTGTTTGGAAAAACTATGGAAAATTTGAGAAAAAGAATGGATGCTAGTACAGACTGAGAAGAGACTGAAAAAATTACTTGCATCACCAGCCTTACACTCCTTCAAAATATTTAATGAAGATCTGGTAGCAGTTCATATGCATAAGACTCATTTGAAACTGAATAGACCCATCTATGCAGGATTTTCAGTACTGGACTTGAGTAAAACACTTATGTATGAGTTTCATTATGATTTTATTAAGAAGATGTATGGAAGCCGAGCCGAATTGCTTTTCACAGACACCGATTCCCTGTGCTATGAAATTGAAACAGAGGATATTTACAAAGATTTTGAAAGTTATGAAGACTATTTTGACTTTTCGGATTATCCTCCAGCACATCCACTCCATTCCAATAAGAATAAAAAAAGGATTGGAGAAATGAAAGACGAGTTGAATGGAACTCCTGCCGTGGAATTTGTAGGTCTAAGATCGAAAATGTATAGCCTAAAAACACCCTTCACAGATAAAAAGACTGCTAAAGGTGTTAATAAGAATGTTGTAAAAAAAACACATCCATCATGAAGATTATTATAATTGCCTAACAAAGCGAAGATATAATAGAGTGGAACAATTTAAAATTGCAAGTAAAGACCACCAGATGTTTACTGTGAAGCAAATTAAAATGGGGCTATCCCCCTATGATGATAAGCGACATATCTTAAAGGATGGTATTAAGAGCCTAGCATACGGTCATTATCAAATTTAAATGAGCAGGCCATGCTAGATTGAATTGTGGCGGTGTATCCTATACACCGGGTGGAGGTGGGACCACAATTTAAAAAATATATATATTTCTAACAACATCTAATGTATGAAAGAGACATTACCCCATTTAGATTGTTGAAAACAGGTATCTGATATTATTTAAAAATATTTATGTTTAAATTTTTTAAAATCCAAGACCGAAAGGATTGGGGAAGCACACCCCTTAAACCCCCGAGATTCTCGAGATTCCCATACACCCGATTCACGCGATTCTGCTACTTTAAAACACCAATTCACGCGATTCTGCTACTTTAAAAACATATTTTTGTTAGTTTTTACAAGTAAAAAGTGTGTTTTTGAAAAAAATCGCAAAATGTCACATTTTTCAAAAAACGCATTTTTGGTAACACTTTTGCAAAAACGCACATTTTTTTTACAAAAAATACACAAAAGTGTGAAAACCCATGTTAATTCCCATAGAGAAATCCAACAGCTCCAAAACTTCAACTTGTTGAAAAAACGTACATTTTTGTTGTTTTTTAACGTTTTTGAAACTTTTTGTGAAAAAACGCTAAAAGTGACACATTCTTAAAATTTATAAAACATTAACACTTAAAAAAAAAAGAAAAAGAAAAAAAAAATCATCTGATCCATCCTAACCTTTGACTGACATCATGGAAAGTCACGTGTTGGTGGAAGCTCCACCCCTGCTCATGAGGTGCGCCTATGCTTTAACATGGGAGAACTAGCACCGCAATTTCCCCATGTTAAAGTATAGCACCGCGTGAGCCAGTACCCCCTACTATTCCCTACTTATGGAATTATAAATAGGATGCTTAAATGATATTACACAATAAGAATTAGAACAGTTATTATTATGAAATTGATTAAGTTTTATTTTTAAATATTTTGATCTAGTAATGAGCAAATCATAGAAAATATGATTAAAATGTTTAGAAAGATTTAACTTTAAGAAAATAGCATAAACTGTGTTTAATTGTTTTTTCTTAACTGCAAATATCCATGATTTAATAAATTTTCATTGAAATGTGTTACTGAATTGTTGATGCATACTTTTAATCTCCGCTTTAAAATCATGTTGGAAGGAGCTTCCTTTGCCGCGTTTAAATCTTTTGAGTTTAGCCAATTTACTATTATGTAAAAGAGGATTAAAAAAAAGGTGATTAAAAATAGAATATTTTCTATCTACAAAATTATTATTAACAATATTACCATTGAGATATAATTGATTTAATCCATATGGAAACAGAATACATTGCGATTTAATATAGAAGTTTTCAAAGAACAATCTATCAGCAGTATTTGTTTTAATATCCAAAATATGTATAGTTATATTTTCAAAATCATGATGAGCAAAGTGTTTATATTCAATTTTATTAGAAGTAGGAAGAAAATTATTATTGTGGATATATTTTTCAACATGATCGATATATCATTTTGAGTAAAAATAGAATGTCAACTACGAGGAAAGTACAATATTTAAATAGGTATATTTAATATATTTTTTTTCTGGCATTATAAATACAAACTTTGCAAATACAGTATACACACAGAACTGGTCAACTAGTTTCAAAGGCAAGCAACAGCCTTCTTCTTTAGGACCGACAAGAAGCGCGAAATTACAGGATGGCACACGTGGTTTCCGATTCCTCAGTTACCGATTTTACTTATCGGCCCTGAAAAAGAAGGCCGTTGCCTTTAAAATTATTAGACCAATTTTTTTGTGTATATACTGTAAATACGAAGATTTTTTTTATTGTGTTATTGTAGCAATTTTTGAATGATTATATGATTTTTTTCCGGTTTTTTTAATCCCCCCCCCCCTCCAAATAACTTATTTTAACTTTTTTTTTCGAAAATATCAGTCCGGCATAAGCTGCTAAAATTCAAAACAATCTCCTGATATTCAGTAACTGTTAATTTGCGATTTTAAAAGTTGTTATTTTTTTTATTACTTAAAGAAAAAACAATTCCTATTCATTTTTTTTTTATCCCTTCTTAACTTTTTTTTTTTTTGCCTCCTCGCAAATCTGGAGTCTTAATTTAAAAATAAGAGTATAGATAAAATAAGTAGGCACCTCTGGAGGAAAGCGGCAGGGGGTAAGGCAGATTCCGCAATTTCAGCCCGAAACAAAAACTAAATGCAGACGAACAACGGAATATTCCGGAATTGTGGAAAAGGGCCTGTTCTCCCTAATTTCCTCCTTGGCATACTTCCAGAGAAGCCTTATCAGCGGCATTGTACAGATTGGGTCGCATCAGGACTCCGCGTAAAAAGATTATTACATAAATAAATTAAGTCCCCGCGTTTTTATCAGCTAGGGATCCCCAAAAACTCGAAGCTCCCTCCCCCCTCCCCTCGCTCTCTACATCGTAATTAAAAGGCACAAAGCAATATTTTCCCGCCTTTTCTTTTGACGCCGAAAATTATGGCTGCGGTTGGCAACAAAAGAGGATTCTCTCCGAAACAGGAGAAAAAAAAATGGCGTGCATTCTGTAAAACTTCTCTTAATTAAACAATCAAGAGAGAAATACGAGTTAATGAAGTAACTTTATCACGTGACTCGCGAGAGCTGGAGTTTTTTTTCACTGTTGCCACGAATATGAGAAACTTAAAAAAAATAATAATAAAGCGCTATAGGAGTTTAAGTAAAGAAGACCGCGTTTTCCGCTGTTGGAAAATCTCGAAATAAAAGAGGCAATAAAGGGAAAAGATCCGAAAAAACAGGATCTGTTTTACATCCGGAGCTTTCCTGAAACTGGACTATGGCAACGTTTGGATTATTGTTAGAATCTCAGACTGAGACTCATTTTTTTTTTCTTTCTCTCTCTCTCTCACTCTCTCTCTTGGTCTGGTTTCTTGCTTTTATTTGAAAAGGATCTTTTGAAAAATTTGTCGCTTTTCCGAAATAATTGAGATGGCGAGATAGCGAGATGTGCTCGCTGTTGAATTTTTTTTTCTTTTATTATTATTTCTAAGTTGCTTGTAAATGAAAGTTGCTAAACAAATCTATCACACTTAGATGAAGCGCCCTCGCAATACTAATTACAGAAAGCAAGTGCTAGAGAAAAAGAATTAAAAGCTCGGATTTAGTGTTGCTTAATGAAAACTTATTGCAGGATTGGGTGTTGAAGTTTTTTCGTAATTAATTTTACTGTAATAAACAAGGATGATAGCATCTGTTTTCCAGCCAGTGGTGCTACAAATAATTACAGGCGTCCGCTGACATTTTCATTTCACGTTCAAGACTATTACGGTTTGTTTTAGTTATTTTTAAGAGTTATTCAGTATAGCAATTCATATTAGGTGCGCATTGTTTTTCACAACAGAAAAATAAAATTAGAACATTAGTGCATGTCAAAAGTGCGGTAAAATTGCTATACTAGTAAAAATATATAGTTAAGAAAAAATAAAATGTTCACTCCACTCAAAGAGCTGTCAAAATGGAATTTGTACTGCTTGCCAAGGAAATAGTGAAAACCCTACGGTGATTAGAGGCCAGTTAGAGATCCTGAGGGTGGTTGGACCAGGACATCAGTGGCATCAGTGGTATCAGTGGCAATAGTATGCTCAACCTATCGATCGAGATCTATTAATCGATCACTATGGCTTGTCATGTCAAGTCGATCTTTGGATAAGTTTGGAGAAAGTTGCTTAGTTAGTTAAAGCAAGTTAGTAAAATAATTGGATATTTTGAGATGAAGTCTATGGTCGGAGTTTCCAGATGATATCAGGGTGACAACTAAAAATGCTAGCTATCTATAAGCAGTTAGCTAGTAATTTGTAGTGCTTTGAAAGCATGTAAACGAAACACATGTGATTAAAAATATTTCGAATAAACTTGTTGAATTTTGCTGGAGTTTTAGTTTTCAAAATGTTATTCGCGTAAAACCATTTCAATTCCATCAGACTGGAGCCATCGCTGATTACTTTTTTCAGGTTATTCCTGAACTGCCATTTTCTTATAAGTTTTTATTTTAAACCTCCTTGTGTAGCTTCCGTGATATTTTTTCTGGCAGATTATGAAGGATTTCGGCGAATTCTTTTACGTACAGTTTTAATTCGTTTTCTCGTTATTCGCGTGTTATTCTCGTGTTATTCGCGTAAAACCATTTCAATTCCATCAGACTGGAGCTACAGCCGATTATTTTTCTCAGTTTATTCTTGAACTGTCATTTTCTTATAAGTTTTTATTTTAAACCTTCTTGTGTAGCTTCCGTGATATTTTTTTCTGGCAGATTATGAAGGATTTCGGCGAATTCTTTCACATACAGTTTTAATTCGTTTTCTTCTACAGTTGCGCCTTATTTCAGCATTACCTGTTTCTTTAAACCTCTTTAATGTCCTTTCATTCAGTCTTTTTAACATATCATACCGAAATGTTTTAACATTTTCAAAACTTCTCAATCTCTCTCGCCTTTCAAGTGTAATTTCATTATCCTCTGCTGTTTTGCATTCGTATTGATAAATATAGTGATTAAATACAATTTTTAAATATCATCTGCTGTGATTCAGTATATTTGAGTTCAGTGTTTCTATCAGGCACACCTCCGGGGGGACGAGGCTCCCTCCCCGAAGACAATTTATGTTAACATAGTTTCTATTTATGTGACAGCATTTAGATATATTAGTATGGGGCAAATAGAAAATTTGTCCCCCCCCTATAAAGTTTCATTCGCCCCCCCCCAGGCCAAAAAATCCTGAAAGAAACACTGTTCAGATACAATATCTAGTGTTGCCATCCTGAAAATAGTATTAGAAAAGAAAACAGACTCAAATGAAATTTGCCGTTATTTATTTCTGGTAACCCTCGTAAAATAAAAACTACCAAAAATTCAATATTCATAATGTGAGGTTCGGGATAGCTTAAGTGGTAATTGCGTGTCCATCACATGCCGCAGCTCCGTGTTGTATCCTCTCCCTTCCGAAATTATCCCCGAACCCCGGTCCCTGTGCCTGTTACACCTCACTACTGGGTCCAGGGGGTTAAAAAGTGCAATGAGTCCGCCTTCTATGGTCACAGGAACAATGTGCTTAAAGGCAAAATGGTTCATTTCTCTGGCCACTTATGGGCGAATGATATTATGATTAAAAGCTAGGTCATTTATCAACAACATGTTCTTACTGTTGTCAAATGTGCTTATTTTGTAAGTGATGCTGGTCGCAAATTTTAGCTTAATAATATAAATTTAGAAATGCACCTTTAGGTGAGTTCTACGACGTGGCCATTGGAGCTTCGTCTATTCTGAGATCAATCCTCTTTAAATTTGAAGCAGCTGCATGATACGATTGGCTCCATCAGTCACCACAAAGGTTTGAAGAATTGCGGTACATAGAACGTATCCTTGGTGCCAGTTCAGTTATCGTGTTGAAGATCGCGAAAGACGTACTGATCTCTGCCTTGGGAGCGCAGTTCCTAATTTTATTAATACCTGCAATAAGATAATCAGAAATGAATCGCTGCCTGTGAGTTTTTACGAAAGGGCAGTTCTTCAAAAATTTAATAGTGCACTTCGTCCACAGTGAGTACGATATCTTTCGAAATTACTGAATGAAATTTAATGTGTGAATTATAAGTGGTAATCGCAAGAAACCTTTATCTGAAATTAAATTACTTCGTTAATAACAGCATCAATAGTTGATTAAAACTATACCAACCGGTTTCGAAGGCGAAACACAGCGTCTTTAAGCAGAGCAACCACACCGGCAAGATCATGAAAATAAACTACTGCAAACTACTGCCAAACAAAAATTCGAGACAATGAGACAAAATGTCTGCAGAAGGAGTAACAATAGGATTCAAAACATTTTATATTAATAAAATTGCGAATATAAGTGCACTTTATTGCTAGTAACTTTATGCGAGCACTAACTAGCACTTTATAGTAGTAAGTCTAGTTTAAGGTGCCATACGTTATTTTACAATCAATTTAATGTTATTCGCAATTTTTAGAAAAAGTTTTCTGCTTTTAAATTTTATACGTTATTTAATTTATGCTCTAATACTTGATTTGCTTGTTATGTCGGATTTTTTAAAAAAAATGTATGTTTGAGAATTTTAGTTTGATGTATGAAGTATGTACTGTAATCATTGTAATTGGACCTGTTCCGTTATGTATCACTGACAGAAATAAATAAATAAATAAATTAGTACAGTAAACAAATAAGATCAAGCACACAACTTTAATAGAAGGTCTTTATTACACTTCTTATAAAACGTACAAAATAGAACAAGAAAGATCAATCATGCTTAAAACATTGATTATGAAACACTTTCCAACTTCAATGCAATTTTATTTAAACATGTCCAAAATGCAATACATTCCTCGATGATATTTTAAAACTTATCACAATACTACATTAATTTATTATATTTGAAAACTTAAACCTTCATCGAAAAAAATGAACTTCATTCAAATGACGGCATTGAAATATAAATTGCCTGGTTTAAACATCTCTAAAATGTGATACATTCCTCGGTAATAATTTTACAATTATCATAATACTACGATAATTTATTACATTTGAAAACTTCATCGAAAACAACTGAAATTCATTCAAATGACGTCATAGAAAACATAACACGTCTGGCTCTCTCTATAAAAGCAGCATTTCATTCATAAATAATTTCCCATTCATGTCATTCATCACAATACTATAATAATTTATTTTACTTAAAAATTAAGACCATGGAGCTAAAAGTAATTAAACTCTATTCGTAAAACTTCATCGAGAAAAATCGTCCTTCTCTTTATAAAATCAATGAATATTTCATTCATATCAGCTACGCAGACTCCATGAAGTAAATGATTTTGTGTTAAAGAAATACAGCAATTCTAATACAACTCATTCTACATATTTTGCTGTTTACATTTTACATAGGTGAAAAATAGGCTTCGTTGAAGAAATAATCAAATTTGGATGAACATTTAAACTCAAATATGTTGTAATTGCGTTGTTTCAGTATGTAAATGCACAGAATTTAAGCAAAAATAAAGTAGTTTTAGGACGGATACACTCAATATGAATTAAAAAGAACTTTAAAAATCACGATTTTGAGATAAGATGGATGCCATATATCATTTTGAAGTGGGTCACGTGATATTTTGATATCATGGTCACGTGATCGCTTCATATAAGAGGTGTTATTATTATTTTAATTTTTATTTTAAAAAGTACTGAATATATTTCGCTGAATTTTTTTTTATATATTTCATGGAACAATTTGAATATTACCTAAAATTTTCGAAGCAATTTGTGAATTTGAAATCCGCTTAAAAAATGTTTGAAAAATTAGGTTCCATAGGGCTCAATGCATTTCATTTTTTCAACCCGGTTCAATCCAAAACTAATTGGATTATATTATTCATTTATATTCCCATAGGTCCTACAGACCGTCTGAACAACATACTAAAATTTCATTTTGATTAAGTTATTTTTACAGTAGTTATCGTGCTAACGG
This sequence comes from Amaurobius ferox, assembly GCA_951213105.1. Taxonomy (NCBI): domain Eukaryota; kingdom Metazoa; phylum Arthropoda; class Arachnida; order Araneae; family Amaurobiidae; genus Amaurobius; species Amaurobius ferox. Next base: position 151,620,493 of record OX578136.1, read on the forward strand.
ACAGACAGACAGACAGACAGACAGAATGAACAAAGTCATAAACACTTTTCAACTTTGTTGTAAAGTGTTAAAAAGGCCAGAGCGCTTTCGAGCTTTAATACGCTCTTCAAAGATGAAGAGCGTATTAACGCTCAAAAACGCTCTGGCCTTTTTTAACACTTTACAACAATGTTGAAAAGTGTTTATGACTTTGTTCATTCTGTCTGTATGTCTGTCTGTCTGTCTGTCTGTCTGTTTGTCTGTCTGTCCGTTAGCACGATAACTGCCGTAAAAATGACTTTATCTAAATGAAATTTTAGTATGTTGTTCAGACGGTCTGTGGGTCCTATGGGAATATAAATGAATAATTTCACCCAATTAGTTTTGAATTGATCCCGGCTTGAAGAAATGAAATATATTGAACCCTATGTAACCTAATTTTTCAAACATTTTTTAAGCGGATTTAAAATTCACAAATTGCTTCGAAAGTTTTAGGAAATATTCAAATTATCCCATAAAATATATAAAAAAAATTTCAGCAAAATATATTCAGTAGTTTTTTAAATAAAAATTAAAATAATAATTACACCTTTTATATGAAGCTATCACGTGACCCTTATATGAAAAGTTCACGTGACCCACTTCAAAATGAAATATGGCACCTATGTTGCATTAAAACGTGATTTTTAAAGTTCTTTTTAATTCATATTTAGTGTTGTAAATTAGTGCTTAAATTCTGTGCATCTGCATTCTGAAACAACGAAATTACAATATATTTGAGTTTAAATGATCATCCAAATTTGACTATTTCTACAACGAAGCCTTCTTTTCACTTATGGAAAATGTAAATAGCAAAATATGTAGAATGAGTTGTATAAGAATTGCTGCAATTCTTTAAATCAAAATTATTTAACTGATGGAGTCTGCAATGAAATATTCATTGATTTTACAGAGTGAAGGACGATTTTTTCGATGAAATTTTAAGCATAGAGTTTAATTAGTTGCACCTCTATGGTCTTAAGTTCTTAAATAAAATAAATTATTATAGTATTGTGATGAATGAAATGAATGAAATGCTGCTTTTATAGAGAGAGCCAGGCGTGTTATATTTCGATGACGTCATTTGAATGAATTTCAGTTGTTTCCGATGAAGTTTTCAAATGTAATAAATTATTGTTGTATCATGGAATTTTTAAAAATTTGTAAAATTATTACCGAGGAATGTATCACATTTTAGAGATATTTAAACCAGTCAATTTATATTTCAATGCCGTCATTTGAATGAAGATCATTTTTTTCAATGAAATTTTAAGTTTTCAAATATAATAAATTAATGTAGTATTGTGATAATTTTTAAAGTATTATTGAGGAATGTATCGCATTTTAGAGATGTTTAAATAAAATTGCATTGAAATTGGAAAGTGTTTCATATTCAATGCTTTATGCATGATTGATCTTTCTTGTTCTATTTTGTACATCTTATAAGAAGTGTAATAAAGACCTTCTATCAAAGTTGTGTGCTTAATCTTATTTGTTTGAAATCAGACGTGATACCAACGTATTTATTAAGCATAATAAAATTAATAGGCAAACAATCGGTTTCGGAAAGTGCGTGAACGCCTTCACCAACTAACACTGGAAAATATGCACAGGGATTGTAAGTATATTGTTATTACTACTAAATTAAGCTAATAAATTAAAGGAAACGTGTTTTTTAAAGAGTTAAATCAGCTTACTTCATCGAAAAATATTCATTCACATTACTGTAAAAAATACCAGTAAATAAACGATACGAAAATAGTCAAAATAAAGAAAAACAGCTAGTTTCGGAAAACTGAATGAGATACTTCATCAAATTAATTCAAATGACATTAGATGCACAATGAAAAAAATATGATGTGGGCAGTGCACGATTTTTCCTACAGATTCAGATTCATTTTCTCGTTCTTTCATAATGCAATGAGTTTAATTGCGCAAGATTATATGGATATTTATTAAAAATTGCTCAGAATTTGCAATTTTAATTCAATTTTCCTTTTCATTTGACGACTGGCCGTATTTTAAAATGACGGCGGTACAAAAATGACAAAGAATTTAAATATCTCGAAAACGGTTCTTCTTAGAATAATGGGTTTGGCCTTATTCTTTTCTTTGTAAAAAAATACGTATAAAACAAGAATATAATCGCTACATTTATGTTATTTATTTCATAGTTATTAACTGTAACTTAAAATAAATGACTCATTTATTTCATTTTTAGTTACTTATTCCATATTTTGGCAATTTTTTAGGGCTATTTTGCAAAAAAAGAAGGAAAGTTCTATTTTTCAGAGTCGTATCAAAATCTAATCAGCAGGGTAACCCGCAAGAGACTTGCCTGTCAAGTTTTCTGAAATTTCGTTGAATAGTTTTTGAACTAGAGCGGGTACATGCATTTCACAGAGACACACACACACATACAAATACACAAACAAACACATAGGTAACATTTTTTTTTCATTTCTAGAGGTCTCAAAACGTGTAGATCTCTCGAAAACTTGGTTTTCGATTTTCGACACGATTCCAATAATTTCCCTATACATTACCACGCATTGTACGGAAAGTAAAATGACTACCGAAACAAGACGAATACACAAAAATTGAGGAAAAAATTGTATAAGTAGCTTGAGCGAATTCTTTTATATAGAATGTATTAGTTTGCAGAGAAAAACAAAGGTTGGGTATACTAGACTTATTTATAACTAGCCATTCTCACCCGCGCGCACATACGCTTCTTGAGAGAAAAAAAGTCTCACTCAATGTGACACCTATGCTTAATAAATGTTTTGAATATCAAAAACCTTTTAAAATGAATGTATAAAAATGGCGCATAATTTATAGATATTAACATGGAAATTGCGAATTGTATGCAAGAAAACATGTCCTTTTCGATCACGTACTTTGCCTCATTTTCAACGTTCTCAGACATTTGAATTTAAATAAATTAAAATTATTTTCAATAATTTGATCACGCGATTAACTATAGCAGACGATTTCGATATTTGAAGCGTAATGCTGTTACCTATTGTTACGAATGGAATAAAAAAACTGCAGAAATTTTTGAATTATAAAATGGAAAAAAATTGTGTGTTATAACTATACAGTAAAATATATTTCAAGATCGATTGATTTTACACAGAGTAAATTATGAAAATTGAGGACATTTTTATCTGCACATGATGGTATAAAACGAATTTTATGTACCTAGCTGTTTTCGAGTTATAGCTGGAAAAATGTTCTAACAAAGACTTCGGATTTATAAATTATTCCAATAAAATTCTAGGGTTTTTAATTTTTCTTATTAAGTTAACATCACGTGTGTGCATTGTTCACTTAGTTAGTCCGTCTCACTCAGCTGTTTGATATAGATGTCCAGTTAATTATCATTTACATAATTATATCTGTTCATTTTAGTATGAAACATTTCTTGAATTTAACATAAATTGTTCTTTATCTACAATTTTATAGAAAGTAAAAGATAAAAAATTCAAAGTATAATAAATAAAAATCCTTTGTATTTGCCTTCTTTATGCAATTTATGTCATAATTGAAGGGAGGGAGGGGCGAAAAATGTTGATTTTGCCCCAGTATGTAGATTAGTTGAGGGGGTGGGAGGGAGCAAGTCGAACCCTCTGCTCCCTGTCCCGATATCCATGTCTATTCTTTATGCTGAATGTATTTATTACTTTCCTTATATACATAATGTATAAGGAAAGTATTGTGACGCGGTCGAAAAGTCGAATTCGAGTTTTCGAAGGGAGAGCACGTTTCAAGCATCCCTGATCACGAATCGAACATTTTTTAAGTGATGTCTGTGTGTGTGTGTGTGTGTGTCAATGAGTTTGTGGAGACGATATCTCACGAACGAATGGAGCGATTCGAATAAAATTTGGTACAAAAATCGCAATCCATGAATACTGGAAGCCTATTGTTTTAAACACAATCGAATGTTCAGAACCCTCCTAAATTTTCGAGTGAAATTTTGAAAAAATCATCAAAAAATCAAAACCTTTAATAAAGTTACGCAAACAGACATTTCCTATGTCATTTTTCCTTAGAAAACGATTGACATAAATTTTAGAACGATAGTATGAACCGTTCTCGAGATATTGCACATTTCTGAAATAAATTTATCAAAATATCCCATAAATTAAAAAAAATATTAACTGTTAAGAAACATATTCACTTTTCATATGTAATATCATGCGATAAATTTGATGAACATCATTCTTGTGGATCTAACTCGTTCCATTCACGAGAAAAGGTACTTTGAGTAATACTTTTGTATTTGAACACCAATAGTCATTTATCTGTTGTAAGAATAACTTATTTCTTCGTCCATAACGCTTGGCGAGATTGTGGCGACTAATTTGGCGGAATATCGCCAACTTGGCAACATTTTTAAATGTTGTCAAATTAACGAAAATCTCGCCAAATGGATAAAAATGACGCTAAATCAATGAAAATGACGACTCATTGACGAAAATTCAATATCTTGAAAAGAATATAATTATCTACTGGAAGGAAAACCTATTTTTCTATTGTAAAAGTAGTAAATTCATTGCATTATATAAGAAAAGTCATGTGTTGCCCACATCAGATTTTTTTCAGTAGACAGATATACTTGAACCTTCAAGTTTATAACAAACAGAAGGGGGAGGGGGTGAAAGGGGGTTGTAGTAATAATAATGTTACTGAGCACAAAGTAAAAGTGCGTTGAATGATTGTGCGCGACTTTAGGGAGATTATCTCATTTCCTGTTTTCGTGCAGCGGTCATTAGCGTTTTTAAACCCGTCACATGTATAGTGGAAAACTAAAGAAAGTAACAATTGTTAATCACCCGATCATACTAACGGATGCTGCGAGTGATTAAATGGAGATGTTCTTTTTTCGTGTTCTGTCGTATGTGAATTTGTACATTTCTGTACTGCCTTTTGCTTCTATCGTATTTTCGGAAATGAAAATGTGATTGAATCTCTCTTTAAGGAGGAGTAAATACAGAGTGATCGAAAGCTCGTGCATGTCGAATTTTAAAATCGTATAATGGACCGAAAAATTGTAATAATGCAATTTTTTCAGTTAGATGGAACTCATATACCCACAAGAATATAACAGAAATATCGTCTGCTGCTTTTAATACGTCCAGACGATCATCACAGACCTTTTTTAATCAATTGAATTACATGGCATTTTCCCCGGAGTTTTTTTTTTATTATTATTATTATTATTTTAAAGAAATATTTCTCATGCTATTCTTACGTCAGTGTCATTGAAGAGCTTCAGAAGAAATGCCCACACTCTAAAACAAATTAAAATTTCACAATTATAAAGCAAGTAAAATGTTTATGAGAAACTAGATCTGTTGCAGACAAAGCGAGAACAGGCAGGCCTTCCATTTTATCTCACTTGACTGAGACTCTTTAATAAACTCTTCTTAAACTCATCTTGAAAATCAGATCCCTCATCTCATTTTGTTTTCTCATGAGTTAGAACTTGAAAACCCAACTCTATTAAGTTCTGTCTCATGGGCGATGCTACTTAAAAGTTTGCAAAGATTCTGGTTTTTATGTCATAGGGGGATGTCTAGAAAGTCGGGAAAGACGACCCTCATTCACACCGCTCCCCCTGGGGGGGGGGGGGTCAGATGTCCAGATCCGTTAGGGTCTGTCCGGTGGATGATACTCTAAGTGTCGAAAACCCAGACCACTCGACTCGACCCTAAGACAGTAACTATTCAGCCTTCTAAATCACAAGGGGATTCTGGAGTGACTTTTAGAAATCCACACATTTTCTTCACCCCCCCCCCCTTTTCTTTCACCCCCCCCCCTAAGAAAATCTAACTCTATTAGGCTCTGTCGCGTGGACGATATTACACTGTTAAACATTTTGTAATCTTTGCCCATTTTTTTCATCTACTTTGTTGATAATTTCAGCAAACTGATATGAAAAGCCACAATTTAAGCGTCCATGAAAATTCCAGTTACATTTCTGAGATATTCAGCTGATTATCGTCTGTCGAAGCGTTATATTTGTTTATATATATATATATATATATATATATTTTTAATGTCAAAAATTTTCCTATGCTCTTGCACTTTGTGTTATACAACAATTATATTATCCAAGGTGATAACATTTATTTACAAACATCTGGTGTACCACAAGGTGGCTGTAGTAGTAGTATACTAGCTAACTTATATCTTTATTATTATGAATGTCATTTTAACTCTAATTCATATATTATATATAGATATGTTGACGACTTAATTTGTATTATCATTGAGGATTCCTATCCCATTAATATTGATTTTTACCCGTCTAACCTTGAATTAATTCCTAATGAGCCTTGCGTTAGTCAAACTGTTAATTTTTTAGACCTAAATTTAGATACCCTCAATAATCATGTAATCACCAATCTATATGATAAAAAAGATTCTTACAACTTCACTATCATAAAGCTGCTATCATATCATTCTTGTAATTCTATTCAATTGTTTAGAAACATCATTTTAAACCAGCTATTTCGAATACATCGACTTTCTGATCCTCAGTTTCACTTTCTCCACATCAATAAACTTAAACGCATTTGTCAAAATTACCAATACCCGGAAGTATTTGTAAATAATATTATTAATAATTTCAAATATACCACGTAATGGTATTACACATGCATTATTTGTCTTTGACTGGTTTACTCATTTTTGAAAATTCACCCATTCTTATCACCTCACTTTCCACTAGGCCTGAGTCTGATACTGTTTGCTATTTTCGAATGACTATTTTCCACTTGTCCTGAGTCCTATACTGTTTGCTATTTTTGAGGGTCTCCATGCATATTATGTGTCGTTCAAGTGTATTCATTCCGGTGCCCACTCGCATTGACGAAGTGAGGTGAAATGCTCAGTCGCTGGTTTATCTTACACGTGGTGCTATGCTTTTGATTTCGTGTTTCAGTTCCAGGAGGTATTGTTTTTCAGATTTGTATAATTCATTTGATTTATTTTTCTCCTTCCACTAGCCAGTAGACAGTTCCAATGGTGTCTATAGTTAAATACTATCGCCATTGTCAGAAACTGGCTATTCTATCGGTTTTAATTCGAATTGTATGGCTGTCCTGATGAGAATGCAATTTCGAACTAACCGCCATTTTTTGTGGGGTTTCAATTGATTGTTATCTATTCTTAATCTCTTATCTTAAGCTGATTGTTATTGCCTATTCTCATTTTTGCCGAGTTTTATTTTTATTTATTTTTATATACTTTTAATTGTGATTTTTGAATCCTAATATTCTTCTCATCCCCCTTTCCATTGTAGTGATATGTTACCTTCTCTCTTTATCCTTAGTCTTGGCCTATAGTTACTCATTTGTAACAGATATGCTAGAGATGGGTTTTTTTGTACATACAGTAGTTTATGCATTATTTTCGATTAAAATCCTTTAATTTTTATTTATATATATATATATATATATATATATATATATATATATATATATATATATATATATATATATACATATATATATATTATCATAACTATCAAGAACCATACTCCCTATTATGGACAGCTGATTCCCCTGAAACTTTCAGTAACATGCTTGCAAATGTCTAACAGTGCATAAGTGTATAAAGATTCAGTCATCTAGTCCACCCAGAGGGAGGCTTTCGGAAGGTCTGAAAATTTCGAAAATTCCTCCATTTCTTCCATGCCTGGAGCTTGCAGTTCGAAAATCCGGTTTTGTTATAGGGGACTGTTATAGGGGCTATGTTGCACAGAACGGATCCTATGTATGAAAAACGAGTTTGTGGGCTCATGCAGCATATGAAGTAAATGATTTCTATGCATGAATGAAACTGCAAATTGCAGGGTCATGCAATTTAGTTATAGGCATAGAACGAATTCGATGCACGCACGAAATGTCAATTGCAGAGTCATGCTGTGTATGTGTAGGATCAAATTCCATCCATGTATTTAAGAGAATTTTAAGAATAAATTGAACATAAATATCTATATTGCCCTGACTGTATAGGCTTCGCACTAACCTATGCCTACGTAAGCAATATAAAAAAACTTCGTGAAAATAGTACTTTATAAAATAGTATTAAAATGTAATAAAAAATGTTTAAAGGGATAAGGAAATATATTGCAAAGTAAATATTGGTTTAAATTTCCAGAATAAATGCAGGATTAGACATTTCTGTTGAAAATGAAACTGAAAACGAAAGAAAAACTTCAAATATGTACTAAACACATATGACAGCGAGATATTTTTCAGTTTCTGGGGGATTTCTTCCCAAGTAAAATGGGTGAAAATTTTTCACGTTGCCAACCAAATCACGATGAAATCGAGTTGAATTCAGTTTATTTTCGCATTTGTATTTGCTAAAGTAAGTTAAAGTGTGTGTGTGTGTGGGGGGGGGGGGGGTAGGGGGTGTATTTGTTCTGTCAAAATGCAAATATAAACACTTTTAAATTTTTTCATATTATTAATTGATATTGGACTATGTTTATGTTTTCTTTTGTATTCCAAACTATACTTTCTGTGAGAAGAAAAGATAAAAAAAAAAAATTATTTAACATTTGAAAATGCATAGCTCAAAATGGAAATTGAATTAAAATTAAAAAAAGAAAAAAAAAAAAAAATACTGAACTTTGATACATATTCGAGTTGTTTAAAAGATTTTATCCCGGGATAAGTGGGTGAAAAGTATACACTTTGCTAAATGAGCTACAATATGTTCGGAGGGGAGTTACTTATTTTCGTCTTTGTGTTTTTTAAGTAAAATAATTTCAAGTGACTTTATCAAGTCGCTTTAATTTTCAAAACTACATATCTTGACTCACTTAAATGCAGTGAAAATGACTTACGGTTTGCTCTTGCCAAAATGCATTGTGTCAGCGCAAAAGCAAAACTTACGAGCCTGACCCCAAGCTAAATGGCTGAAAATCGCGTAATTTATTAAGGGATATGTTCAATTTTATATGTAAAACAAAATGCCTTCTCTTATAACGAAAGAGTACAAATAGTTAATATTGCTTTAAATTTTCTTCAATTATTTTTAAATGCATTTCAAAGTTATTTAAACTCTTCCAAAAACATATAGTTTAAAATGCTAAAGATAAGCATCAGAAAGGTACTAAATAAAAAATTTCATCGGGGTTCGATCTTAGACTGAAATCACGAAGAGCGAATACTTTGCCAACTAAGCCACAATGAGCTTGGTTTGGAGTTACTTATTTTCGTATTTGTATTTCATATGGCAAATAAGTTCAAGGGGATTTTATACACCTTAATCTGCAAAAAGATGTGTATTTGGATTTTTTTTATTGCTATCTGATACAGGGCACTGTTTATGTTTAATTTAGTGTGCAACGAAACACTATGATACGGAAGGACAAAAATAGAGGACATGTCGGTATAATTGACATGAATCGTCCTTTAAAAATAGTGTATTACTTTCCTTATGTACATAATGTATAAGGAAAGTATTGTGACGAGATCGAAAATTCGAAATCGAGTTTTCGACGGGAGAGCACGTTTCAAGCATCCCTAATCACAAATCGAACATTTTTGAAGTGATGTCTGTGTGTGTGTGTGTCAGTGAGTCTGTGGAGACGATATCTCATGAACGAATAGAGCGATTCGAATGAAATTTGGTACAAAAATCACAATCCGTGAATACTGGACGCCTATTGTTTTAAAACACAATCGAATGTTCAGAACCCCCCTAAATTTTCGAGTGAAATAATCATAAAAATCAAAACCTTTAATAAAGTTACACAAATAGGCATTTTTAATGTAATTTTTCCTTAGAAAACGATTGACATCAACTTTAAAACACTAGCATGAACCGCTCTTGACATACTGCACATTTTTCAAATAAATTTATCAAAAAATCCCATGAATTAAAAAAAATATTAACTATTGAGAAACATGTTCACTTTTCATATGTAATATCATGCGATAAATTGGGTGACATCATTCTCGTGGATTTAACTCGTTCCATTCACGAGAAAAGATACTTTGAGTAATACTTTTGTATTCGAACTCCAATAGTCATTTATCCGCTGTAAGAATAACTTATTTCTTCATCCATAACGCTTGGCGAGATTTTGGCGATGAATTTGGCGGAATGTCGCCAACTTGGCGACTTTTTTAAATGTTGCCAGTAGATAAGAAAGGGGCGTTCACCAACGAAGGCGGTATGTGCGGTATGCGGTATGCGGTAGGGCCGCCATCTTGGATTTCTGTAATCCTGGACGGGGGTGTAAAAGGGGGGGGAAAATGAAAAAAAGGTGGGGGTAAAAATTTTGGAGAAACTTTTTGTCGGGTGGCAACGATGTCGTAGTCTTGTACGAGGGGTTGAGGGGGAAATAAATTTTTTGAATGATATTTTTTATAAGTATAGGAGAAACTATTTTGAGAGTGGCAACACCACGGAAGGCGGTATGAAACCATCAGCGCCCCCTAGCGGCGAAAAGGAGAATTAAAACTTGGGATTTTTCTGATAGTTGGGATTTTTTTTTTTTTCTTTTTCTAAATGAATTAATTAAGTACGAAATATGCGCATTTTTTTTTTCTTTTTTCTAAATGAATGAAAGGCGTTAATGAGGATAATGAAATAAAGTAATTAAGGTCATTGTTATTGCATGCTAGGAGCGTGCCAATATCCCTCCGCCAAGGACATGTTAAGGGTATACCAAGGGTGTACCAAAGGGATATGCTGAAGGCATGCTAAGGTCATATCAATCCCCCTCCGCCTAAGAAAAGAGTGCTTGCCCTATATCGCGGTTACGAACTTAACTGCGAAAATCTCGTAGGGTGTAGGTGTATGTCAAGAGCATCGAACATGAATTTTAAGAATGTGCCGCTTTTTGCGTTTTTTTCACAAAAAGTTTTCAAAACGTTAAAAAAACAACAAAAATGTGTGTTTTTTCAACAAGTTGAAGTTTTGGAGTTGTCGGATTTCTCTATGGGAATTAACATGGGTTTTCACACTTTTGCGAATTTTTTAGAAAAAAAAATGTGGTTTTTTGCAAAAATGCGGCCAAAAATGTGTTTTTTGCAAAACGCGGAATCGGCCGATTTTTTTCAAACTGTCGGATTTCTCTATGGGAATTAACATAGGTTTTCACACTTTTGCAATTTTTTGAAAGAAAATGTGCGTTTTTGCAAAAATGCGGCCAAAAAAGCGTGTTTTTAGAGTAGCAGAATCTCGGGAATCTCGGGAATCTCGAGAATCTCGGGAATCTCGAGAATCTCGGGAATCTCGGGAATTGAGTGTATGAGAGGGGGTGTGTTTCTCCAACCAGTCTTGGGGGTTTAAAAAATTTTAATATTAAATATTTTCAATAAATATTCCCAAAATTAAATATTTTTAATAAATATGGGGGTACCTTTCAATCTTAACATGTTTTAAATAATCGTGAAAGCGTATACTACAATAGGGGGTCTCTTTATACCAACATGGTTTAACATGTGTGTGTTATTTTACAAGTGTATACTACCATAGGAGTTTCTTTCAATCCTAACATGTTTTAAGATAAAGCCAGAGACACGGTTTTGCTTTAGAAAACCCCTGTTCGATGCCTAGGGTAAAAACGCGCAAGAAACGTAGTATTGAGGAGCCCCTATTTAAAACCGCAGAGTCCATTAAATCACGATGACAGATTTACCCCTCCCCACCTCGCATGAATGTGGATAGTTACATCGTATGGTCAGTGCGGGAAAGATGGGATACTGCTGTCAGAGCGTGGTTTTGTATCTGGATATAACTTTAGGCAATATCCCGCGTTGGGCTGGGTCGACTGAACCGCTCTCGCTGCTATTGTTAACATCTGTGGTGGGGGACAGTTTTTCCGGACTGATAGAATGCTTGTGTTGGACCATCACGAAATGCTATTCTCAGCTGGGAGAGGCTCTTTTAAAGAAGTTCTTATTAAATTTTAACATGTTTTAAAAAGAATCTTTCATTCATTAGTGTTATGAATCACGCAAGTTAATTAAAGGATGTTAATTAAATTAATTGATTAAGTATTAAATGTCTGTATACCAGGAGCATGTCAAAGACATGTCAAGGGGTATGTCAAAGCGTACCAAGGGTGTGCCAAAGGAGTATGCTGAAGGCATGCCAAGACCATCGTTCCTACACTATCCCTCCGCTATATCGGGGTTACGAAGTGAACTGCGAGAATCTTGTAGGGTGGGATACTTGAAAATATCGTATGATGAGGGGTATGCCAAGAGGATCGAACATGAATTTTAAGAATGTGCCGCTTTTTGCGTTTTTTTCACAAAAAGTTTTCAAAACGTTAAAAAAACAACAAAAATGTGTGTTTTTTCAACAAGTTGAAGTTTTGGAGTTGTTGGATTTCTCTATGGGAAATAACATGGGTTTTCACACTTTTGCGAAATTTTTAGAAAAAAAATGTGGTTTTTTGCAAAAATGCGGCCAAAAATGTGTTTTTTGCAAAACGCGGAATCGGCCGATTTTTTTCAAACTGTCGGATATCTCTATGGGAATTAACATAGGTTTTCACACTTTTGCAATTTTTTGAAAGAAAATGTGCGTTTTTGCAAAAATGCGGCCAAAGAAGCGTGTTTTTAGAGTAGCAGAATTTCGGGAATCTCGGGAATTTCGGGAATCTCGGGAATTTCGGGAATCTCGGGAATCTCGAGAATCTCGAGAATCTCGGGAATTGGGTGTATGGGAGGGGGTGTGTTTCCCCAACCATTACGGTCTTAGAGTTTAAAAAATAAATATTTTCAATAATCATGAAAGTGTGCTTATGCCCAAAATACTTGAGTGTTATGAATCTCACAAGTTAATGAAAGGATGATAATTAAATAAAGTCTTAGAGTTTAAATAATAGCAGATACCAATGGCTGTATGCATATGTTTTTACAAGTGTACTACTACTACCATAGGGGGTTTCTTTAAACCAACATGTTTTAATACGTGCGTTATTCTAAGAGGGAGAAACACCTAATACGGTGATACATATGACACACGCGCTCAGCACAAATCGATGGAAATAAATGGTGAGATAGTTTTTAAAGACGAGACTTTTAAATTTTTTTCGATAAATAGGGTATTTGAGGTTATTTAACGTGTGAATGAACGATACATACCAATAAAATGAGGAACTAGGCTAAGTTTACAAGTATGGGACTTTAAAGTTTTGATGTTTTAGGGGTAGAACTTGAATTTATAATTAAACATGATTTATACTAACTACTGCAAAGGGAGAAATGCATAGCGAAAGGGGTTATGTGTGTGTGTATATATATATATATATATATATATATATATATATATATAATACATATAACCAACACCCACCGGTGGAATGCAGATCAAAGATAGCATTTTTAGGAGAAGACATGAGATTCTTAAGTAAATGGAGTATTTAGAGGCATTTAAAGAGATATAAACATATGATAAGGTAACATCCATAATACACACAACTAATATAGGACAGCGAAAGGAAAACTTTAGTATTGTTTAGAGACCGAACTTCAAATTTTTAAGTAAATGTAGGTGTTTGGAAAATTTTTAATGAACTATATGCGATACACATGTCTCCGATCACAGTGGTGGAAAAGTGATACCGGAACAGTTTTTAAAGATGTGACTTTAACTTTTTTTCAATTAAGTGCAGAATCTACTAAATATTAGAGGGTGCTAGCACCTACCGAGGGTTTTATGTATAATACACATAAGCAGCATATAACATTAGGAAGGGGATATTACAAAAATTTTTAAAGATAGGACTTTACATTTTGGAACTAAATGAGATATCAAGAAACATTTAAAGGGGATGAAAACATCTAATGAGGCGGAATGGGGGTGTACTTACCCAAGATACCCAGCACTGAAATTATTCACTAAGATAAATTTTTTTTTTTTTTAAAGACTTTAGAAATTTCACATAAAAGGCAATTTATACTAGTTTTTAAAGAAATGAAAACGCCTAGCGAGATGACTTAGAATGAATACAACGCCGATGTATATAACAGTGAAAATAAAACTTAAATATTGTTTAAAGACTGCACTTCAAATTTTAAAGTAAATGTACATACCCAGAAACTTTTAATGGACTAGTATAATACACATACTCGATATAACAGTTAAATGACGAACTAAGAATAATTTATAAGTATGTAACTTTGGATTTTTTTAGTTAAATAGGGATTTCAGCTAATTTTTAGAGGGATAGAAAGGTATACTAAAGGGTGTACAACAAATTTTTAGAAGGGACTTGGGGAATTTGCTAGCTAAATAAGGATTTACACTACTTTTTAAAGGGATATAAAGACATACTAAAGGGTATACAGCAAATTTTTAGAGGGGACTTTGAGAATTTTTTAGCTAAATAGGGATTTCTACTAACTTTTAAGGAATAGTAACACGTACTGAAGAGTATAGAGCGTAATCATTACTAACACCTAGTGCTAAAATGAGGAATTAGAGTAATATTTTGGGGATGGGACTTTAGATTTTTAAGTAAATGTTATGTTTAAAAACTTTTAAAGTAGCGTAAATACCTACTAAGATGACATATGCGATACACATAGCCAATACATAGTTATTAAATAGGGAAAAGCTAAGATGGCTTTTTAGAATAACACCTAAAATTTTTTCTAACTAAGAGCAATATATCAACACTTAAAGCGGACGAATACGAAGATTCAGACGGCATGTGTGATACACATCGCGGGCACATAATAGTTAAATCTTAATTTAAGTAAGTTTTTAAGGATAGAACTCTGAATTTTTTGGGTAAATGAGATGTTTAAGAACATTTAAAGAGTCAAAAACACCTAATAAGGCGGTATGAGATGATTTCATCATCATCAGATAACAGCGAAATGGGGATACTACAAATATTTTAAAGGGGAATCCTTAAAATTTCTAAGTAAATAACCTTTAAAGGGGTGAAAAATATATAGTGAAGTTGTGTAGATAATACAGATCATCGACATTCTAAAACAGACAAGACATGTCTATACAAGATAAAAAAATGTTGTACGTTAATATAAACATACATTATTCTATGTAGCAATGTAATACATACCCCAAGATTTATATAAAGTAATTGCGAATACATTATACCAATCCCATCAGAAATCAGCTAAAATAATAAAATTACCAAGCTGAATAATATATCTAGGTACTAAAACCCCAACAAACTACATTAAATTGATAAAAATCTTAACTAAATAAAATAATAAAGCTGTAACATACTATAAAAATACTAAGTTTAATAAAATAATAGAATAAAATCATATTAAAGCAAGTACTTACATGTTCAATCCGACTCAAAATGCTACATTAGGTGTAGGCCGATGAATAATGACAGATATAACATCTCCAGCTTTACCAACTTAAACCGACATATTCCCAGAGCAACTTGAAACGCGTCTTGACAGCACGAAATCCACAGCAGAAGTGATAAAATCGATACTTCAACGACACCCCCTACACGACAAGGTCACATCAAGGTCATATCATGGTTACAGTTAAACTATGGTATAAAATAGAATCACATGTTAAAAAATAATAGATTTTAGTAAAATAATTAAAGAAAATCCCTCTGTAATTATGAATGACTTGTCTATATTTACCGTGTGTGTGTGTGTGTGTGTGTATGTGTGTGTGTGTGTGTGTGTGTGTGTGTGCGCGTGTGTGTGTGCGTGTGTGTGTGTGTGTGTGTGTGTGTGTGTGTGTATGTGTGTGTGTGTGTGTGTGTGTGTGTGTGTGTGTGTAATTATACCTTAAAAAGCTATATATCTGTAGTATCCCAACGGATACTAATATTTGTTTTTCAAACTTAGAAAAACTTTATTTCAGTTGCGCTTATTTTAAGTGTAATTAAAAAAAAGTTTTAACTAAATGTGTAAGACAAATATTAGTATCCGTTGGGATACTACAGATATATAGGTTTTTAAGGTATAATTACACACACACACACACACACACACACACACACACACATACACACACACACACACACACACACACACACACACACGCACACACACACGCGCACACACACACACACACACACACACACACATACACACACACACACACACACGGTAAATATAGACAAGTCATTCATAATTACAGAGGGATTTTCTTTAATTATTTTACTAAAATCTATTATTTTTTAACATGTGATTCTATTTTATACCATAGTTTAACTGTAACCATGATATGACCTTGATGTGACCTTGTCGTGTAGGGGGTGTCGTTGAAGTATCGATTTTATCACTTCTGCTGTGGATTTCGTGCTGTCAAGACGCGTTTCAAGTTGCTCTGGGAATATGTCGGTTTAAGTTGGTAAAGCTGGAGATGTTATATCTGTCATTATTCATCGGCCTACACCTAATGTAGCATTTTGAGTCGGATTGAACATGTAAGTACTTGCTTTAATATGATTTTATTCTATTATTTTATTAAACTTAGTATTTTTATAGTATGTTACAGCTTTATTATTTTATTTAGTTAAGATTTTTATCAATTTAATGTAGTTTGTTGGGGTTTTAGTACCTAGATATATTATTCAGCTTGGTAATTTTATTATTTTAGCTGATTTCTGATGGGATTGGTATAATGTATTCGCAATTACTTTATATAAATCTTGGGGTATGTATTACATTGCTACATAGAATAATGTATGTTTATATTAACGTACAACATTTTTTTATCTTGTATAGACATGTCTTGTCTGTTTTAGAATGTCGATGATCTGTATTATCTACACAACTTCACTATATATTTTTCACCCCTTTAAAGGTTATTTACTTAGAAATTTTAAGGATTCCCCTTTAAAATATTTGTAGTATCCCCATTTCGCTGTTATCTGATGATGATGAAATCATCTCATACCGCCTTATTAGGTGTTTTTGACTCTTTAAATGTTCTTAAACATCTCATTTACCCAAAAAATTCAGAGTTCTATCCTTAAAAACTTACTTAAATTAAGATTTAACTATTATGTGCCCGCGATGTGTATCACACATGCCGTCTGAATCTTCGTATTCGTCCGCTTTAAGTGTTGATATATTGCTCTTAGTTAGAAAAAATTTTAGGTGTTATTCTAAAAAGCCATCTTAGCTTTTCCCTATTTAATAACTATGTATTGGCTATGTGTATCGCATATGTCATCTTAGTAGGTATTTACGCTACTTTAAAAGTTTTTAAACATAACATTTACTTAAAAATCTAAAGTCCCATCCCCAAAATATTACTCTAATTCCTCATTTTAGCACTAGGTGTTAGTAATGATTACGCTCTATACTCTTCAGTACGTGTTACTATTCCTTAAAAGTTAGTAGAAATCCCTATTTAGCTAAAAAATTCTCAAAGTCCCCTCTAAAAATTTGCTGTATACCCTTTAGTATGTCTTTATATCCCTTTAAAAAGTA
This sequence comes from Amaurobius ferox, assembly GCA_951213105.1. Taxonomy (NCBI): domain Eukaryota; kingdom Metazoa; phylum Arthropoda; class Arachnida; order Araneae; family Amaurobiidae; genus Amaurobius; species Amaurobius ferox. The sequence goes on from OX578136.1 coordinate 151,637,946, forward strand.
GTGTAAATCCTTATTTAGCTAGCAAATTCCCCAAGTCCCTTCTAAAAATTTGTTGTACACCCTTTAGTATACCTTTCTATCCCTCTAAAAATTAGCTGAAATCCCTATTTAACTAAAAAAATCCAAAGTTACATACTTATAAATTATTCTTAGTTCGTCATTTAACTGTTATATCGAGTATGTGTATTATACTAGTCCATTAAAAGTTTCTGGGTATGTACATTTACTTTAAAATTTGAAGTGCAGTCTTTAAACAATATTTAAGTTTTATTTTCACTGTTATATACATCGGCGTTGTATTCATTCTAAGTCATCTCGCTAGGCGTTTTCATTTCTTTAAAAACTAGTATAAATTGCCTTTTATGTGAAATTTCTAAAGTCTTTAAAAAAAAAAAAAATTTATCTTAGTGAATAATTTCAGTGCTGGGTATCTTGGGTAAGTACACCCCCATTCCGCCTCATTAGATGTTTTCATCCCCTTTAAATGTTTCTTGATATCTCATTTAGTTCCAAAATGTAAAGTCCTATCTTTAAAAATTTTTGTAATATCCCCTTCCTAATGTTATATGCTGCTTATGTGTATTATACATAAAACCCTCGGTAGGTGCTAGCACCCTCTAATATTTAGTAGATTCTGCACTTAATTGAAAAAAAGTTAAAGTCACATCTTTAAAAACTGTTCCGGTATCACTTTTCCACCACTGTGATCGGAGACATGTGTATCGCATATAGTTCATTAAAAATTTTCCAAACACCTACATTTACTTAAAAATTTGAAGTTCGGTCTCTAAACAATACTAAAGTTTTCCTTTCGCTGTCCTATATTAGTTGTGTGTATTATGGATGTTACCTTATCATATGTTTATATCTCTTTAAATGCCTCTAAATACTCCATTTACTTAAGAATCTCATGTCTTCTCCTAAAAATGCTATCTTTGATCTGCATTCCACCGGTGGGTGTTGGTTATATGTATTATATATATATATATATATATATATATATATATATATACACACACACATAACCCCTTTCGCTATGCATTTCTCCCTTTGCAGTAGTTAGTATAAATCATGTTTAATTATAAATTCAAGTTCTACCCCTAAAACATCAAAACTTTAAAGTCCCATACTTGTAAACTTAGCCTAGTTCCTCATTTTATTGGTATGTATCGTTCATTCACACGTTAAATAACCTCAAATACCCTATTTATCGAAAAAAATTTAAAAGTCTCGTCTTTAAAAACTATCTCACCATTTATTTCCATCGATTTGTGCTGAGCGCGTGTGTCATATGTATCACCGTATTAGGTGTTTCTCCCTCTTAGAATAACGCACGTATTAAAACATGTTGGTTTAAAGAAACCCCCTATGGTAGTAGTAGTACACTTGTAAAAACATATGCATACAGCCATTGGTATCTGCTATTATTTAAACTCTAAGACTTTATTTAATTATCATCCTTTCATTAACTTGTGAGATTCATAACACTCAAGTATTTTGGGCATAAGCACACTTTCATGATTATTGAAAATATTTATTTTTTAAACTCTAAGACCGTAATGGTTGGGGAAACACACCCCCTCCCATACACCCAATTCCCGAGATTCTCGAGATTCTCGAGATTCCCGAGATTCCCGAAATTCCCGAGATTCCCGAAATTCCCGAGATTCCCGAAATTCTGCTACTCTAAAAACACGCTTCTTTGGCCGCATTTTTGCAAAAACGCACATTTTCTTTCAAAAAATTGCAAAAGTGTGAAAACCTATGTTAATTCCCATAGAGATATCCGACAGTTTGAAAAAAATCGGCCGATTCCGCGTTTTGCAAAAAACACATTTTTGGCCGCATTTTTGCAAAAAACCACATTTTTTTTCTAAAAATTTCGCAAAAGTGTGAAAACCCATGTTATTTCCCATAGAGAAATCCAACAACTCCAAAACTTCAACTTGTTGAAAAAACACACATTTTTGTTGTTTTTTTAACGTTTTGAAAACTTTTTGTGAAAAAAACGCAAAAAGCGGCACATTCTTAAAATTCATGTTCGATCCTCTTGGCATACCCCTCATCATACGATATTTTCAAGTATCCCACCCTACAAGATTCTCGCAGTTCACTTCGTAACCCCGATATAGCGGAGGGATATTGATATGACCTTAGCATGCCTTCAGCATATCCCTTAGTATACCGCTGGTATACCCTTAACATGTCCTTGGCGGAGGTATATTGGCACGCTCCTAGCATGCGGATATTCATTACTTAATTACTTTATTTAATTATCCTCATTAACGCCTTTCATTCATTTAGAAAAAAGAAAAAAAAAAATGCGAATATTTCGTACTTAATCACTTCATTTAGAAAAAAGAAAAAAAAAAAGTCCCAACTATCAGAAAAATCCCAATTTTAATTCTCCTTTTCGCCGCTAGGGGGCGCTGATGGTTTCATACCGCCTTCCGTGGTGTTGCCACCTCGAAAAAAGTTTCTACCCCACAGGTGTTGCTATGGCAACCAAAACAAAAAATATATCTAAGTTCTATCCCCGATAGTTCCACTTTACGTCGCTAGGGGGCGCTGATGGTTTCATACCGCCTTCCGTGGTGTTGCCACTCTCAAAATAGTTTCTACCTCACAGGTGTTGCTATGGCAACCAAAACAAAAAATATATCTAAGTTCTATCCCCGATAGTTCCACTTTACGCCGCTAGGGGGCGCTGATGGTTTCATACCGCCTTCCGTGGTGTTGCCACTCTCAAAATAGTTTCTCCTATACTTATAAAAAATATCATTCAAAAAATTTATTTCCCCCTCAACCCCTCGTACAAGACTACGACATCGTTGCCACCCGACAAAAAGTTTCTCCAAAATTTTTACCCCCACCTTTTTTCATTTTCCCCCCCTTTTACACCCCCGTCCAGGATTACAGAAATCCAAGATGGCGGCCCTACCGCATACCGCATACCGCACATACCGCCTTCGTTGGTGAACGCCCCTTTCTTATCTACTGTTGCCAAATTAACGAAAATCTTGCTAAATGGATAAAAATGACGCTACATCAATGAAAATGACGTCTAATTAAAGAAAATTCAATATCTTGGAAAGAATATAAGTATCTACTATAAGAATAACATTTTTTTAACTGTAAAAGTAGTAAATTCATTGCATTATATATGGAAAGTCATGTGCTGCCCACATCAGATTTTTTTTGGTATTCTGACTGCTCTCAAAGTTTATTTACCCCTTAGAAAACTTGGAGTGCGAAAAGTTATAGGAAAATTTTAAATTAAATAAAGGAACTTATAAGCTCCACCGGGATTTGATCTCAAACAACATGGGGCAAAATCGTATAATTTACAAGGCTGAATTTATTTATTTTCGCAAATTTCTTAGCACAATCGGTAAAAATTTAACCTTTTAAAATACAATGCAGAATGTTTTGAAATGTAATGAACGTAAGTGAATTACATCTAAGTTACATCTTTGTTACATCTAAGTAGAATATAGGACTATATTTATATTTTATTTCATATGCAAAAAAAAAATTTCTTTGGTAAGGAAAATCAATAAAACGTAAATATTGGCCAAATTCATTCAACCCTTGTATAAAATAATTCATTTTTCATTTGAATTTACTTTAAGCAGTTTAATTTGACTTTACTTTAAACAGTTTAATTTGAATTTACTTTATACATTTTTCATTTGAATTTACTTTGCATTTTTCACTTGAATTGACTTCATACATTTGTCTTTCTAAAGATACACATCAGTTCGAAATGCTAAGGATAAATTTTAAGAGTGTTAAACTAAGAGAGCACTTTCTTTGCCATTAGAGCCTCAGCGAATTTGGATTGAATTTACGCAATTTTGCATTTGTATCTTTTACACAAATTCACTTCTAACTTGTTTCGATCCCCTTTATTCCCTTAATCTGCAAAAAGATGTGTTTGGGGATTAATTTGTTACTATTAGTTTGTAAACAGGGTCATGCTTATTTTCAATTTTGTTTCCTTAAAAACTGTTTCCTCACAAAAGAAAAATTTAAACGGATAAATGAAACTTGAAATGCAAAAGAAAATATTGAAAAGAAGAAATTACGAAAGAGAAAGAACTGTTCAAGTTCTACCAGGGTTTGATCGCTAGATAACCCGATAAAAATCATGTATCTTTACTATTAAACCAAAGTGAGCTTGAACTAAATTTACTTATGCCTGCATTTATATTTCATTCGAAAATTCTTTGGAATGAGTCCCCTAAAATAAAGTGTTTTTCGATTTTTCTATCGAGTGTGTGGCGCAACTCGACTTTCTCATACTACAATTCATTTCTTTTTCCAAATTTTACAAGAAAAAATGCTTGTTACCTTTCCTTTTAAAGGAATTGAAAAGGTCTTTCTCGATTGATGCCATACTTGGATCGCGTCTATTTTGCATAACAATGATTGAAATTATAAAGTCTAGTCATCAATGAGCCATAAATAACCCCTTTTATGCATGATTATTTCAAATTTTGTCCTATGCTGCCTTGTTAAAAAAATATATATATAAAATTTCGAATAAAATTCAAAGTTTTAGCTCGAATTAAAAAAAATTCTATCTAATTCAAGATATTTTGATAACAAAGCCGGATATAAAGTTTCGCGATAATACATTAATATTTTCGGCTGCTATCTTATATACACAAGATATCGACCACAGACAGACAGACGGACATCACTCCAAAAATAGTCAAAATATGTGCAAGAGGTCATAAAACATATATTAGCATCAAACTCTCGAAATAGAAAATTTTTGTGGAAACAATACTTTCTCAATGCTACGTTTGACAAAGAAAAAATGAATGAATTAATAATCAACATAATTTGAGTGAAACCTGGTGAAAAGTAAATATTGGTTCAAATTCCGTGAATTATTGTAAAAAAAAAGAATAATTTTTTTATAAAAGTTATGATTTGATCCGGAGTATACCAGGTGGAATGCACTTTCCAATCTAAGCCGTATATAGAATGTCCCAAAAAGATAGAAACGCGATTTAATTCCTTACCTGTTGGAGATAAGTGGGCCCTGTAAATTGCAACAAGAAAGATCGATCATGCATAAACCATTGATTATAAAACACTTTCCAACTTCAATGCAATTTCATTTAAACATCTCTGAAATGTGATACATTCCTCGTTAACATTTTAAAAATTATTACAATACTACGTTAATTTATTACATTTGAAAACTTAAAACTTATCGAAAAAAATGAACGTCATTCAAATGACTCCATTGAAATGTAAATTGCCTGGTTGAAACATCTCTAATGTACAATACATTCCTTGGTAATGTTTTTAAAATTACTATAATACTACAATAATTTATTATATTTGAAAACTTCATCGAAAACAACTGAAATTTATTCATATAACGCCATCGAAATATAACACGCCTGGCTCTCTTTATAAAAGCAGCATTTCGTTCTTAAACATTTTCCCATTCATTTCTTTCATAACTATACTATAACAATTTATTTTATTTAAAAACTTAAGACCATGGAGGTACAAGTAATAAAACTTTATGCTTAAAACTTCATCGAAAAAAATCGTCCTTCTCTCTGTAAAATCAATGAATATTTCATTCATATCAGCTATGCGGACTCCATGAGCTAAATAATTTTGCGTTAAAGAAATGCAGCAATTCTTATATAACTCATTCTACATATTTTGCTGTTTACATTTTCCATCAATGAAAAATAGGCTTCGTTGTAGAAATAATCAAATTTGGATGATCATTTAAACTCAAATATATTGTAATTGCGTTGTTTCAGTACGTAGATGCACAGAATTAAAGCAAAAATAAAGCGGTTTTTAGGACGGATACAACACTAAATATGAATTTAAAAGAATTCTAAAAATCTCGATTTTGACACAAGATGAATGGCATATTTCATTTTGAAGTGGGTCACGTGATCTCTTCATATAATATTCACGTGATCGCTTTATATAAGAGGTGTAATTATTATTTTAATTTTTATTTAAGAAACTACTGAATATATTTTACTAAAAATTTTTTTATATATTTTATGGGATAATTTGAATATTTCCTAAAATTATCAAAGCAATTTGTGAATTTTAAATTCGCTTAAAAAATGTTTGAAAAATTAGGTCCCATAGGTTAAATGTATTTCAAATTTTTGAACCCGGCTTCAATCCAAAACTAATTGGGTGATATTATTCATTTATATTCCCATAGGTCTCACAGACCGTCTGAACAACATACTAAAATTTCATTTTGATTAAATCATTTTTACGGCAGTTATCGTGCTAACGGACAGACAGACAGACAGACAAAATAAACAATGTCATAAACACTTTTCAATTTTGTTGTAAAGTGTTAAAAATGTTGAAAGTAAGGTAGGAAATAAGACTACGTTAATGAGATAGTCCTCCCATTCATTTTCAAAAAGTTACACTTTTGAAATTTTATTCGACCCCCTTAGACAAATTGGGTCAATCAGAAAATTTTTATTTTTAATGCAACAAGATCATTAAAAAAACCCCACATGTCTCTATCTTTAAAATCAACTGAATTATGATAGAGGAAAAAATATGACTTATGCCACTTCTCCGTACCATGTGAAAGACTGTTTCATCAGTGGCAATAGAGATTATAAACAAATTGACGATGGAAATTATTTAGATAAAAAAAAGGTACTTAAAAGTACTTAATTATTGAAAAAGCACTTAGTTATTGAAAAGTATTTGCCGTGGTTGCATGGTGAGCCTAGGCGGAATTCGCAAAAATGTCTCCTATGTATTATCATTCAGTTTTATCTTTTACGTGATATGTCACAAATTTACATTTCTAATTTGATATAGGGTCCCCATTCACAATGTTCAATTTTCAATTAAATATCACTCGCTCAATTTTAAAGATACAGATATGCGGGGTTTTTTAATAATCTTGTTGCATTAAAAATAAAAATTTTTTGATTGACCCAATTTGTCTAAGGGGTCGTATAAAAATTGAAAAATTGTAACTTTTTTAAAATGAATGGGAAGACTATTTCATTAATGTAGTTTTATTTCTTACATTACTTTCAACATTTTTAACATTTTGAAACAAAGTTGAAAAGTGTTTATGACTTTGTTCATTCTGTCTGTCTGTCTGTCTGTCCGTTAGCACGATAACTGCCGTAAAAAAGACTTTATCAAAACAAATGTTGTTCAGAGGGTCTGTGGGACCTATGGGAATATAAATAAATAATATCTCCCAATTAGTTTTGGATTGAACCCGGGTTGAAAAAATGAAATACATTGAACGCTATGGGACCCAATTTTTCAAGCATTTTTTAAGCGGATTTAGAATTCACAAATTGCTTTGAAAATTTTAGGTAATATTCAAATTGTTCCATAAAACATTTAAAAAAAAATTCAGCAAAATATATTCAGTAGTTTTTTAAATAAAGATTAAAATAATAAGTACACATCTTATATGAAGCGATCACGTGACCATCAAATGAAGAGATCACGTGACCCACTGAATGAAATGCTGCTTTTATACAGAGAGCCAGACGTGTTGTATTTTGATGGCGTCATTTGAGTAAATTTCAGTTGTTTTCGAAGAAGTTTTCAAATATAATAAATTATTGCAATATTATGATAATTTAAAAAACATTACCGAGGAATGTATTGCATTTTAGAGATGTTTCAACCAGGCAATTTACATTTCAATGGCGTCATTTGAAGGAAGTTCATTTTGTTCGATGAAGTTTAAAGTTTTCAAATATCACAATACTACATTAATTTATTATAATTTTTAACACTTTACATCAAAGTTGAAAAGTGTTTATGACTTTGTTCATTCTGTCTGTCGGTCTGTCTGTCTGTCCGTTAGCACGATAACTGCCGTAAAAATGACTTAATCAAAATGAAATTTTAGTATGTTATTCAGACGGTTTGTAGGACCTATGGGAATATAAATGAATAATATCACCCAGTTAGTTTTGGATTGAACCCGGGTTGAAAAAATAAAATACATTAAACCATATGGGACCTAATTTTGCAAACATTTTTTAAGCGGATTTTAAATTCACAAATTGCTTCGAAAATTTTAGGTAATATTTAAACTGTTTCATAATATATATAAAACGAATTTCAGCGAAATATATTCAGTAGTTTTTTAATTAAAAATTAAAATATTAATTACACTTTTTATATGAAGCGATCACGTAACCATGATATGAAAAGGTCACGTGACCCCCTTCAAAATGATATATGACATCCAGCTTGTCTCAAAATCGTAATTTTTAAAGTTCTTTTTAATTCATATTGAGTGTTGTATCCATCCTAAAACCACTTTATTTTTGCTTAAGTTCTGTGCATCTACATACTGAAACAACGCAATTACAATATATTTTAGTTTAAATGATCATCCAAATTTGATTATTTCTACAACGAAGCCTATTTTTCATTTACGTAAAATGTAAACAGCAAAATATGTAGAATGAGTTGTATTAGAATTGCTGTATTTCTTTAACACAAAATTATTTAGCTCATGGAGTCTGCATAGCTAATATGAATGAAATATTCATTGATTTTTCTGAGAGAAGGACGATTTTTTTCGATAAAGATTTAAGCATGGAGTTTAATTGCTTGTAGCTCCATGGTCTTAATTTTTAAATAAAATAAATTATTATAGTATTGTGACGTATGAAATGAATGAAAAATTGTTTATGAATGAAATGCTGCTTTTATAGAGAGATCCAGGCGTGTTATTTTTTCTATGACGCGATTTGAATGAATTTCAGTTGTTATCGATGAAGTTTTTAAATATTATAAATTATCGTTGTATTATGATAATTCTAAAATTATTTCCAAGGAATGTATTGCATTTTAGAGATGTTTAAACCAGGCAATTTATATTTCAATGCCGTCATTTGAATGAAGTTCATTTTTTTCGATGAAGGTTTAAGTTTTCAAATACAATAAATTAATGTAGTATTGTGATAAGTTTTAAAATATTACCGAGGAATGTATTGCATTTTAGAGATGTTTAAATGAAATTGCATTGAAGTTTGAAAGTGTTTCATAATCTATGCTTGATTGATCTTTCTTGTTTATCTTAGACCTACAAACTCCAAAGCAGGAGCCCCATTCATCTCATCTTTCATTTTTCCAATCTTTTTTTTTTATTTTTGTTGGAATAAAGTTGGAATAAAATCCGAGAAGTCGAAAAAATCTTGCTAACTTTCAAAAACTTTATAAATATTTTCCATTTCAATGTCATAGCATAAATGAATCAGTATCGGTAAAAAGCAATTCAGCTCGACTTCCATACGCCTTCTTAATAAAATCATAATGAAACTCGTACCATGAGTGTTTCACCCAAGTTTAGTGCTGAAAAACCAGCATAGCTGGGTTTATTCAATTTCAGATTAGGCTTAATCATATGAAATGCAACCAGATCTTCATTAAATACTTTAACGGAGTGAAAGGCTGGTGATGCAAGACATTTCTTTAATCTCTTCTCAGTCTGTACTAATTTAACATCCATTCTTTTTCTCAAGTTCTTCATAGTCTTTCCAAAAACTACATTATTCATAAGTTTAAACAGATCTTTTCCAAAGGAATTTGTTGCCAACATTCTCTTCTCAGTGTTAAATTGTACATTGGGTTTCAACCAGGGTTCTTGTTTGAAAGTTAATACTGGATGGAGATTAACAAATTTCATCCCAAGTTTCATATACTGTTTTAAATTTCTATAATGTAGAACATATTTAGACTTATGATTCATATTGGGTGTTAATTTGATCTGATTCTTGTATATTTTCAAATTCATTTCTTCAGATAAATTACGGCTATACTCTGAAATCAGAGATGGGGTGATATGCATCCTTTCAGGTGTCAGAGGATAATCATTATGTTCATCGTGCAAATGCTCAAAATAGTCAATATCCGCCTCGATAATATACCCCATAGCTGAACCATCTTCTACTACAAGTAGATCAAAATTCTGGATTTCTTTAGAATCAAGCCATCTACGATCAGATGCAGGTAGTGATTGGCTTAGAGCCCATCCATATAAATTATTAGCATCCATGTACATTATATACTTGCTAGGTTTTTCATAATCATATTTCATAATCATCATTTCATAATCATATTTAATCATCCATCATCATCATATCATTTTTCATAATCATAACACTAATACCACCTCTTATACCTTCTAAAAATAGGTATATATTAGGGTCTGTAATCAGTTCTAATGATACTCCACTAGTCTTTAGTGCTGCATTCTAGGCAAGAGATGGTAATGTTAGACAGTGGGCAGCATCTATTCCATAAGAATTTAGTGACAAATCACGGAAATTTTCAAAAATGTCTTCTATCAGAAGAATATCAGATTTTATGTACAAGTCATGATATTTCCCCATTTCTTTATCTTTAAGGATGGCCAAACATGTTGAGCATAGGCATACACCTGATCTGAGACCTCCTCCAGATTTAAATCAGCGAAGAAGCCCTCTTTAGAGGCTAGACTCATTTCTTCAAACTTCTTAGCGCAATCCATATAAGAATAGGGGTAAACACTCTTTCTAGTCAACAAATTCATTTGATCCTTTGTAAAATGTTCTTTTATGATACGAAACTGGTCGGATTCCGAACTAGAGCTTAGTTTCTTATTAGATACAAGTACAAATTGGAGAGAGTCTATAAACTTTAGACTTCCAAGGTTGAAAGTAATATAATTCTGCATATTACTGGTAATACACTCAATTCTTTTGTCTTTAAATTGTCCGATTCCCTGCGTAATTAAATGTCCATCATACCCTTTTAAATTGTGAAACACAGCAGGTATGCGCCGTCTTATCTTGTAATTCGGATTACAATTAGGATGAGCTGTACATCTAAACTTAGAAGTTAAGTGACAGTGGTGTCTTACACGTTCTTTCCCTAAATTCCTGTTACAGATATGGCAGATAGCAGCATTTTCAAAGTTTTCACGATTTTCAGCAGTGAAACTCATTTTCATATTTTCTTTCAATATTCTTTGAATCACTTCTTCTTCGTGAATAGGGGCCTTCAAAAAATGGGTGCTCACATCCTCACCCCTATAGATCACAGGACCAATAATAATGTATGCAAAACCTCAAGGAATATGATGAGATAAGATGTTCTCATGTAAAATGCAGGGGGAATTCTCACACGTATCCTTTTTTATTATAAAAGACACAAAGTCTGAATATGCCACAAATGGTACACGCATTTGCATTTAAATACTTTTAATTTCAAAATTTTATCATCATCATTAGGTAGTTCCACTCGCTGCAAACCATACTGTCTACATAATTCAATATGATTCTTTAAACGAGTTTCAGATGAAATCTGCTGTAAACAGTGATCGCAAAAATAATACTTCACTTTATGTTTAGTTAAACTACTTAAAAGTCTGCTTATACATCTAATACAGCAATAGTTATACTGCTCATCATTACTAATAAGTAGTAAATTACAGTGTTGATCCCGTTTATCAGATGATATATAGAGCAGAAACACCTTCTTAACTTATACCCAAAGACATTCAGACTTATATTGTTATTTCGCTCAAACAATTTAACTTGATGTAAAGGGGCAGGAAACTCAATTTCGTCCATATTTAGCTTGCATTCATACTCGATGTATGTATTTACCAACACGATCCGCATGATCATGAACTGGATAAAGACATAAGATGGACCACATAAAGCATTTTTGGTCACTATTCTGCACATTAATAACAGCTTTATTTGTTAGAAATAAATGATCTCTCCTCGCTACGAAAGACAGACAAATCCAAAAACACTGACTCTCGCCTTTCCGCCAGAAAAGGAATGTGTTTACATCGTGTGATCTGCGCGCGCATCATAAGACACTACCGGTACACTTACGAACTGAAGTTCTGCTCTGTGTTGTTGATGTTTCGAATGATGTCGGAGAAAAATGCTTGTTTCTTTTCTATGTAATTTTAAATGCAGAATCTAATTAAATAATATTTTTCTTTCAATCAAGCGCAATTATTCCTGACATCAAGATGGTAACCAAACACAATAAAATGATATTTCTTTTAAGACTTTAGGGGATATGAAGTCAAATTGCCCTACGCCCTTCGCACAGAAAGGTAAACCTTTTACCTTATTATAATTATGCTGTTTATAAAGAAAAATGATATAATATATTTTCTCATTAGTGAGGGAGAGTGCCATTACCTATGCACAACCGAGCTCCTATATTTTTATCAGATTATGAGACTGAGGTCTAAGCCTGTCTCGCTAGAGAAATTTGTATTAATAAAATAAAATAGCAGCATTTTCATGAGCAATACAATTAGTATTTGAAGAGGGGCATAAGCATAAGTAACCGAAAGTGATTTTTTACGGAAAAAGATAAAAAGAAATACCGTACTCCAAATAAACAAAAAAAAGAAAACGTTTCTCAAGGAAACTAAAAATAAATCATAATGGTACCTATACAGGAAAATCACTTGATTGAAAAATTAAACCAGAATAACTACTCCAATTGGAAATTCAAAATGGAAATGACATTATTGAATAAGGAATTATCAGAAACGATAACCGAAGTGGCTCCTGACCCAATTACCGACGAATGGCAGAAAAAAGATAGAAAAGCCAGAGCGCTCATAAATTTATGTGTAGAGGATTCCCAAATCGTTCACGTCAAAAATCTCACCACGGCGCGCGATACGTGGAACGCGCTTCGCGCAATACACGAAAGAACGAATTTATCCAGCAAGCTATACCTTTTACGAAAGTTGTACAGTATAAAGTTAGATGAAAGAGGAAACATGCAGCAACATATAACCAAAATTCGCTACCCCCCAGTTCGCTACCCCCCAGTTACGAAACGCTGAAAACGGCGTTGGAAGCGCGACCGGAGGATGAACTGACGCCGGAATTCATTAGCAGCAAACTGATTGATGAATATAATAGACGTAGGGATCACCAAGAAATGCCGCAAAACATGGCAAAGGCTTTTCACGTGAATAAAAAATTCTCTAACACCTACGGCTACAAAAAGGATAACAAATACTGCTCACATTGCAAAATGACGAACCACAACAAATCTGAATGTTGGCGTCTAAAGAATAAGAGCAACGAGCCCGGCAGATATAAAGATTATAAAAATAAATTCAGACACAACTCATCACAGTTAGTGTATGAGGGAAACGACAGACCTGCCGCTAAATCACGAACACAAGAAAGATATTCAGACACTGTAGATAAAGTGGGATCGAAATTTAGAGACTTAGCACTCATAACGAATCAAACTGAAGAAGACAGCTGGATCGTTGATAGTGGTTCCTCATCCCACATAACAAATAATGAGAATTTATTCACTAAAATAAATAATGCAAACAAATCTGAAGTTATTGTTGCTAACGGTAAAGCCTTAACCGCCTATGGGTCAGGCGAAGTAAAAATAAAAAGTCGAGCCTCGGATGGAGAGATAAGACAAGTAACACTACAGGAAGTACTATTTGTGCCAGAACTGAAAGCTAATTTATTTTCCGTACGAAAAGCAACACAACGTGGATGCAAAGTAACTTTTACTAAAGACAACTGTCAGTTAACTTACAATGATGAAGTATTCTTAGAAGGAAAAATAAAAAATAACCTATATGAGCTAGACCTGCTCACACCACAAAAAAAAAATGTTACATATATGGTAAATAACTGTAACAACCCCAATTGTGTTACATTATGGCACAGAAGAATGGGTCACAAAAACTTCGGCTCTATAAAGGAAATTAAATCGAAACAGTTAGCCGAAGGCATAAACATCAACGAATGTAAACATGAACTAAATTGCGAAACTTGTATAAAATCAAAACTCACCGACATGCCATACCCCAAATCTACTCAAAACAGGGGGACTCATATTCTACAACTTGTGCACAGCGACGTATGCGGACCAATGCAAACTCCCACCATAGGAGGAAAATCATACGTGCTAACATTTATTGATGATTTTTCCAGGTACACAATGACCTATCTCTTATCAAAAAAGAGTGAAGTTTTGTGTAAACTGAGGGAATACATCGCTTTTACGACAAACAAATTCGGAAAAAAACCAGAAATACTGAGAAGCGATAATGGCGGCGAATACGTCAGTAAAGAATACGAAGAATATCTAAGTGACAACGGCATACATCACCAGTTAACCGTGCCACACTGTCCATCCCAAAATGGCGTAGCGGAAAGAAAAAACAGGTCACTAATCGAGATGACACGAGCTATGTTGTCAGAAGCAAATTTAGGCAAAAAATTCTGGGGAGAGGCTATAAACACTGCCAATTACCTACAAAATAGACTTCCCACAAAGGCCAATTCAAAAACACCGTACGAAATGTGGACTGGTATGAAACCAAATCTTCGTCATTTAAGGGTCTTTGGCTGTAAGGCCTATTCCTACATCCATAAAAGCAAACGAGGAAAATTAGATGAAAAAGCCCAAGAAGGAATTTTTGTCGGATACGACGACAGATCAAAGGCTTACAGGATATATACAGAAGGAAAACACATAACACTTGCTAGAACAGTTAAATTCCTCGAAAAATCAATGCAAATTTCAGAATTAAGCTCAAAGGAATTATTCGAAGGAACAGATAGTGAAGTCGAAATAACTAATGCTCAAACAAAAGAAAAACCTGAAGAGGGTGAGATTGAGTTTGAGGCACCGTCAGATGATGAACAAATAAACTCTGATAACATAACCGCCAATCAACCTCGCAGATCCGAGAGATCGAACAAGGGAGTACCTCCCGATCGACTCATCTACTTAGCGCAACAAGCTAACACCGTCGAACCCAGAGACTATAATGAGGTACTAAAAATTAAGAGCCCACAAGAGAAACAAAATTGGCTAGACGCTATGGAAGAAGAAATGCAATCTTTGCAAGAAAATAACACATTCACATTGATGGAACCCCCGCATGGAAGAAAAATAGTTGGTTCAAAATGGACATATAAAATTAAACACGACTCTCAGGGAAAAATAGCTAAATACAAAGCTAGACTGGTAGCAAAAGGATTTTCACAAAAATGCGGTGAAGATTATTACGAAACTTTCGCACCAGTGGTCTCACACAGCACAATTAGAGCATTCCTGGCAGGAGCAGCATATAGAAAACATAACGTACAACACATTGATATCAAAACTGCTTTCCTTCACGGGGATCTAGACGAAACAGTTTACATACAACAGCCAGATGGCTACATCTCCCCTGGTAACGAAAACAAAGTATGGAAATTAAATAAAGCTATATATGGGTTGAAACAGGCCGCAAGAGCCTGGCATCTAAAAATAGGTGACTCTCTAAAACAATTAAAATTCGTACAGAGTACTGCTGATCCATGTTTATTCAAAAAGGGAAAAGGAAGAGAAACTGTCTATGTAATCGTATATGTGGATGATATTCTAATATCAGGATCAGAAGAACAAATTGACAAAACAACGAAAGAATTGAGCAGGCAATATGAATTAAAAAATTTGGGTGAAGTTAATTATTACCTTGGAATTAGCATAAGAAAAAACCATGATGGAGATTATCTAATAAATCAAAAAAATAAGATTGAAGAAATTGTAAATACATTTAATTTGCCAGATTCAAAACCCTATAGTACACCAATGGAAACTGGATATTTGAGAAATGAAACAGAAGAAAACCTGCTTCCTAATAACACCAAATATCGCCAAGCTATTGGAGCTCTTCTATATATTGCCACGGTCACAAGACCAGACATCACAGCCGCAACAAACATTTTAAGTCGGAGAAATGAGAAACCACGTCAAATGGATTGGAACGCAGTAAAGCGTCTAATAAGTTATCTAAATCATACAAAGGATCTAAATTTGGTAATAAAATCAACAACAAAACCAATTCTTACAACATACGCTGATGCCGACTGGGCAAGCGATAAAACGGATCGAAAATCCACGAGTGGTAATCTTTTCTTAATTGATGATTCTCCTATACACTGGTTAAGCAAAAAACAATCATGTGTTGCGCTTTCCTCAGCAGAGGCGGAATATATATCCGCTGCTAACGCAGTTCAAGAAGTACTGTGGTTAATCAACCTACTCAAAGATCTCGATATGCTTCAACAGCTCCCGATTACTATTTTCGAAGATAACCAATCATGTATAAAAATGATTGAATCACCGAAGTACATGTCAAGAACCAAACATATTGACATCAGATTCCACGCCATAAGAGATTTTCAGGAATCGGGTGTAATCCAGTTGAGTTATCTTCCAACTAAGCTAATGACAGCGGACATGATGACAAAACCGCTGCCAAAGCCTGAATTTCTGAAGCACAGATCCAAACTGCTACAGCCGTGATATGCAGCTCCAGAGATCAAGGGGGACTGTTAGAAATAAATGATCTCTCCTCGCTACGAAAGACAGACAAATCCAAAAACACTGACTCTCGCCTTTCCGCCAGAAAAGGAATGTGTTTACATCGTGTGATCTGCGCGCGCATCATAAGACACTACCGGTACACTTACGAACTGAAGTTCTGTTCTGTGTTGTTGATGTTTCGAATGATGTCGGAGCAAAATGCTTGTTTCTTTTTTATGTAATTTTAAATGCAGAATCTAATTAAATAATATTTTTCTTTCAATCAAGCGCAATTATTCCTGACATCAAGATGGTAACCAAACACAATAAAATGATATTTCTTTTAAGACTTTAGGGGATATGAAGTCAAATTGCCCTACGCCCTTCGCACAGAAAGGTAAACCTTTTACCTTATTATAATTATGCTGTTTATAAAGAAAAATGATATAATATATTTTCTCATTAGTGAGGCAGAGTGCCATTACCTATGCACAACCGAGCTCCTATATTTTTATCATTATTGAGTGCTAGTTCTTTGGGCAATGGGATATAGTTAGAAGCAGCTAGAGGCTCATATGTCCCAAAATCAATCATTAGCGCATCAATTCTCTCTATGACCCAACCACTACCTTCATAAGTTTCGAATGATGTTAATACTTTTCCAAAAGCCGCATCCATATTAGCATTTAAATCATCTTCTTCAGCAATATTCCTCATACAAGAACTTCTGAAATAGGTTGTACAATATTCCTCCTCTCTTTTAGATCGGAAGCGAGTAAAACGGCAACATAGATTTATGTGCCATATAATACTACGCTTCAAGGCAATCTCCTCTAACAACACCTGTGTTATACCAATTCTGTTGTAATCTAAAAAGGTGAGGATATATTTTTCACCATCACAGGCAATTTTATGAACGGTCACAGTACTGTTTAAAGCTTGTTGACAGGGATTTGTAGTCACTTTCCTCTTCTTATTCATGCCAGAAGCACCTGAAGTTTTTCTTTTACCACCTGGCGTAGGACAAGCACTGAAAGTTTTACTTTTCGTATCTAACATAGCATAGACTTATCACCATGAGCTAGGTGTACGATCATGATGCAACATATTACTCATTCAAGTAAATGTAGCAGGACATTGTGGACAAGGAACTTTACTTAAAGAATCATGAATCTTCATGTGTCGTACTAAATTTTGCTTCTTCGGGAAGCTTTTCATGCAGGTAAGATAAACCAGTGAAAGATAAAAATACAAGATTTTAGTATAAGCACGTTATAAATTTTCTTTAACATTCTAATATATTTCTCAAAAACTTATGTAAGGTAAACATAGATTCTTCATACTACCCCCAACAAGAATCATTCCAAAAATGATAAAATCATCAAGTGAAAGAATATTTATAGATATGAAAACACTAATCAGCTGCATTAAATTCATAAAAGTTCTAATTAAATAAAATAATTAAATTATCACATATTATAAAAATGACAAGGTTAATAAAATCTCAAGATGAAATCATATAAAAACAAGTACTTACATGACCACTCATGCGTAAAGGCATAACATCGAGCATATCAACATCACTAATGTTAGATGCAGTATCTTCAATATCATTAGTTAAAGAAGACATCATGATTTAAGAATATGAGATAGTGCCGTAAGCACAACCTACCACTATGAAGTATTCACGTAGAATAACAAAATTACTGAAGGCTACCCACATCCCCTCAGTACCCATCTCTAAAGTAAAAATAGTTCTTGGAATATCTCTACGCCAAGGTTGTGATAAGGTTATCCCTTAAACTGAGTACAAGTTATCATAATTACACACACTAGTCTCATTAAAATAGACGGCCCGTTCATAATCATAATCGATAGTATCTTTCTAATAATCGTAATCAATACATTAAATAGGTCCTCGTAGAATTAAAACTCATTAAGATATATTAAAATCCCGTCACATCTACTATAATTACTAGATTTTAATGAAATATTTCCCGCTCCCACCCTTTAAAAATTAAATAAGCATAGCAGAAAATCCCTTTTCACACGTAAATAATCCAAATTCCCCTTAACATAGGGAAAACACACCTTAATATTTATTAAAAAAATCCCTACACACCCACTGAAAACCAATGTAACTTACATAAAATCCTCTTCAAATACATTCTAAGCGAATCCCTAATCATAAATGTTTACAAAGTCTATGAAAGAAAATCCCTTTGTAAGGAAAAATGTCTTAGAACCCGCAATCTTTAGAGATCCTTATGCAATGCAACATCTTAGCAAACAACTTATAATACAACGCACTCTTCTTTGCAAGCGCGAAAACTTTGAATTTAACAGCCTTCCGAATGACACGCAACCCTTCAAGGTCATCCTTTTACACATCCCCTCCCTATCCCCGAGAAACCGATAATTACCATCATTGCTTACCCCGAGATACAGTTCATGCACACTAAACATATACCGGCCGCTCACTTCGTTGCTCATACCCTCGAGTAAGTCGGGAGACCTGATGTCTTCTACACTAAACATATCCCTTAACAGCTTGAATCCACAATAAAACTTGCATTTCCATCTCAAAGTCCGAAATATACCTGGAATCCTACAGGAAAGCATACTTTACAGGAATTCTTAAAATGAGCATAAAAAATCATAAAATACACCCAGGAACTAGTTAATACTCTCAAATTACTCAGAATTAGCCTTTACATATGCTATATAACCATGTATAGTCATAAAAGAATAAGAAGTATAGTAGAAGAGAAACGAGAGTTGAAGGTCCTCAGTGAGGGCAGCAGAGCAATATTGCTTCTGACGATGACTCATGAGGAGGATGTATGAGTCATGAGGAGGAAATGATAACGGAATGAGGGAATCTTATTGGATGGTGTGAACTTTGGACCGATAACGTCATGAGAAAATCTTTGAATGGATAATTTAATCATATGAACTTTGGACGATGACGTCATCGTATTGTAGATATTACAGCTTTCTGATATAATAATTCTTAGATATATGCTAGTTTCTATCTCCCCGAAATTTTTTACTTGATATTGAAATTTTTATAAAATAGAAAGTTTGTCTGTTTCAAATATAGTTTGAATTTTGTTTTACCATTCGTTTTAAAATTAAAATTCATGATAACTGAGAGTTAGTAATAACGCACACAGAAAGATCCCGTATGGGTCAAATTGGGCCGATTTTTCTGGCTTCTTTTAATACTTGGTAGGCATAACCTCACCCCCCCCCCCCTTCCATTTGTTAATAATTACATTATTTCTCCATATGTCCAAATTGAAAAATGAAATTTAGCACTATAACTCCCCCTTTCAGTTGTTCTGATCAATTTTCTGCTTTGATAATTCAAATTATGTACAATTCTGCTTTTGAGACGTACACGACGGCGCTACGAATAATTGTCGGATTGGTCGGAGCGATACTGTAGTTGCTCTGCTCGGTGTTGACAACAGTGCTTCAGAGAAGGCACATGTAAGCGTCACAGAGGCTCAGGACGATTCCAACAGAGAAGGATCGAGAGGATCATGCACTCAAGTTAGGAGCTACGTCCACACGAATGGTGTCGCTATCAGCCTTCCTCCATGCATCCTGTATCAAGAGATACCATTCGGAGACGGTTGGCAGAATGTGATATTAGGTGTCGACGTCCATTAGGCGCTACCACTAACCCCTCAACATTGACTGAGCCGTCTCGATTGATGTCGAGTTCGGTCAGCCTGGCCAGTTTCCGATTGGAGGTATGTTGTCTTTAGCGACGAATCTCGCTTCTTTCTCAGTGCTGGTAACCTCCGCATACGTGTATAGAGCAATACTGGCTAGCGTTCTAATCCCGCTTTTATTGTCGAGCGACAGAGAAGCCATCACAAGTGGTGTAAAAGTCTGAGGAGAGTAGTAAGAAAAGGAGAGTTCACCGGCAGTGGCTCAGCGATGCTCAGCGCTCAGCAAAATGGCCGCCATCGTGAATTCCGTAATCCTGGACGGGGGTGTAAAAGGGGGGAGAATGAAAAAAGGTGGGGGTAAAAATGTTGAAGAAACTTTTTGTCGGGTGGCAACGATGTCGTAGTCTTGTACGAGGGGTTGAGGGGGAAATAAATTTTTTGGAATGAGATTTTTTCTAAGTAGGGAAGAAACTTTTTGAGGGATGGCAACACCGGCAGTGGCTCAGCGACGTTTAGCGCCCCCTAGCGGCGAAAATTGGAACTATCGAGGATGGAACTTAGAAATATTTTCTGTTTCGGTTGCCATAGCAACACCTGTGGGGTAGAAACTTTTTTCAGGGTGGCAACACCAACGGTGGCGGAGCAATGCCATCAGCGCCCCCTAGCGACAGAAAGGAGAATTAAAATTGGGATTTTTCTGATAGTTGGGATTTTTTTTTTTTCTTTTTTCTAAATGAAGTGATTAAGTATGAAATATTCGTATTTTTTTTTCTTTTTTTAAAATGAATGAAAGGCGTTAATGAGGATAATGAAATAAAGTAATTAATACCATTGTTATTACATGTTATTGCATGCTAGGAGCGTGCCAATATCCCTCCGCCAAGGAGATGTTAAGGGTATACCAAGGGTGTACCAAAGGGATATGCTGAAGGCATGCTAAGGTCATATCAATACCCCTCCGCCTAAGAAAAGAGTGCTTGCCCCATATCGCGGTTACGAATACATAACTGTAAGAATTTTATATTTTACTAACAAAATTTCGTAAATGCAAGTTTTTTTCATATATTTTTTCGCAAATGTAATTTTTTTACTTTTCAAAAACCACACTTGTGCCGTTTTCTCTATGGGAATTAACATAGGTTTTCACACTTGTGCTATTTTTTAACGTTTTTTCACAAAAACATACTTTTTACTAACAAAATTTCGTAAATGCAAGTTTTTTTCTTATATTTTTTCGCAAATGTAATTTTTTTACTTTTCAAAAACCACACTTGTGCCGTTTTCTCTATGGGAATTAACATAGGTTTTCACACTTGTGCTATTTTTTAACGTTTTTTCACAAAAACATACTTTTTACTAACAAAATTTCGTAAATGCAAGTTTTTTTCTTATATTTTTTCGCAAATGTAATTTTTTTACTTTTCAAAAACCACACTTGTGCCGTTTTCTCTATGGGAATTAACATAGGTTTTCACACTTGTGCTATTTTTTAACGTTTTTTCACAAAAACATACTTTTTACTAACAAAATTTCGTAAATGCAAGTTTTTTTCTTATATTTTTTCGCAAATGTAAGTTTTTTACTTTTCAAAAACCGCACTTGTGCCGTTTTCTCTATGGGAATTAACATAGGTTTTCGCACTTGTGCTATTTTTTAACGTTTTTTCACAAAAACATACTTTTTACTTGTAAAAAACTAACAAAAACGCGTTTTTAAAGTAGCAGAATCGCGTGAATCGGTGTTTTAAAGTAGCAGAATCGCGTGAATTGGTGTTTTAAAGTAGTAGAATCGCGTGAATTGGTGTTTTAAAGTAGCAGAATCGCGTGAATTGGTGTTTTAAAGTAGCAGAATCGCGTGAATTGGTGTTTTAAAGTAGCAGAATCGCGTGAATTGGTGTTTTAAAGTAGCAGAATCGCGTGAATTGGTGTTTTAAAGTAGCAGAATCTCGGGAATCTCGGGAATCTCGAGAATCTCGGGAATCGCATGAATTGGGTGTATGAGAGGGGGTGTGTTTGCCCAACCGGTCTTGGAGTTTAAATTAATATGCGTGCTATTTTATGCATATGTTATTTCTTTAAACCAACATGTTTTAAAAACCGCATAGTGCATTAAATCACGATGACAGATCTACCCCTCCCCACCTCGCGTGAATGTGGATAGTTACATCGTATGGCCAGTGCGGGAAAGATGAGGATACTGCTAACAGAGCGTGGTTCTGTATCTGGATATAACTTTAGGCTATTTGCCGCGTTGGGTTTGGCCGACTGTTTAGAACCGCTCTCACTGCTATTGTTAACATCTGTGGTGGGGGGACAGTTTTTACGAGCTCATAGAATGCTTGTGTTGTTAGATTAAAAAGACGCCACTAAATATCATTGTATTCTCAGCTGGGAGAGGCTCTTTTAAAGAAGTTCTTATTAAATTTTAACATGTTTTAAAAAGAATCTTTCATTCATTAGTGTTATGAATCTCACAAGTTAATTAAAGGCTATTAATTAAATTAATTGATTAAGTATTGAATGCCTGTATACCAGGAGCATGTCAAAGACATGTCAAGGGGTATGTCAAAGCGTACCAAGGGTGTACCAAAGGAGTATGCTAAAGACATGACAAGGTCTACACTATCCCTCTGCTATATCACGGTTACGAAGTGAACTGCGAGAATCTTGTAGGGTGTAGGGGTATGCCAAGAGGATCGAACATGAATTTTAAGAATGTGCCGCTTTTTGCGTTTTTTTCACAAAAAGTTTTCAAAACGTTAAAAAAACAACAAAAATGTGTGTTTTTTCAACAAGTTGAAGTTTTGGAGTTGTTGGATTTCTCTATGGGAATTAACATGGGTTTTCACACTTTTGCGAATTTTTTAGAAAAAAAATTTGGTTTTTTGCAAAAATGCGGCCAAAAATGTGTTTTTTGCAAAACGCGGAATCGGCCGATTTTTTTCAAACTGTCGGATTTCTCTATGGGAATTAACATAGGTTTTCACACTTTTCCAATTTTTTGAAAGAAAATGTGCGTTTTTGCAAAAATGCGGCCAAAGAAGCGTGTTTTTAGAGTAGCAGAATTTCGGGAATCTCGGGAATTTCGGGAATCTCGGGAATCTCGAGAATCTCGAGAATCTCGGGAATTGGGTGTATGGGAGGGGGTGTGTTTCCCCAACCATTACGGTCTTAGAGTTTAAAAATAAATATTTTCAATAATCGTGAAAGTGTGCTTATGCCCAAAATACTTGAGTGTTATGAATCTCACAAGTTAATGAAAGGATGATAATTAAATAAAGTCTTAGAGTTTAAATAATAGCAGATACCAATGGCTGTATGCATATGTTTTTACAAGTGTACTACTACTACCATAGGGGGTTTCTTTAAACCAACATGTTTTAATACGTGCGTTATTCTAAGAGGGAGAAACACCTAATATGGTGATACATATGACACACGCGCTCAGCACAAATCGATGGAAATAAATGGTGAGATAGTTTTTAAAGACGAGACTTTTAAATTTTTTTCGATAAATAAGGTATTTGAGGTTATTTAACGCCTGAATGAACGATACATACCAATAAAATGAGGAACTAGGCTAAGTTTACAAGTATGGGACTTTAAAGTTTTGATGTTTTAGGGGTAGAACTTGAATTTATAATTAAACATGATTTATACTAACTACTGCAAAGGGAGAAATGCATAGCGAAAGGGGTTATGTGTGTGTGTATATATATATATATATATATATATATATAATACATATAACCAACACCCACCGGTGGAATGCAGATCAAAGATAGCATTTTTAGGAGAAGACATGAGATTCTTAAGTAAATGGAGTATTTAGAGGCATTTAAAGAGATATAAACATATGATAAGGTAACATCCATAATACACACAACTAATATAGGACAGCGAAAGGAAAACTTTAGTATTGTTTAGAGACCGAACTTCAAATTTTTAAGTAAATGCAGGTGTTTGGAAAATTTTTAATGAACTATATGCGATACACATGTCTCCGATCACAGTGGTGGAAAAGTGATACCGGAACAGTTTTTAAAGATGTGACTTTAACTTTTTTCAATTAAGTGCAGAATCTACTAAATATTAGAGGGTGCTAGCACTTACCGAGGGTTTTATGTATAATACACATAAGCAGCATATAACATTAGGAAGGGGATATTACAAAAATTTTTAAAGATAGAACTTTACATTTTAGAACTAAATGAGATATCAAGAAACATTTAAAGGGGATGAAAACATCTAATGAGGCGGAATGGGGGTGTACTTACCCAAGATACCCAGCACTGAAATTATTCACTAAGATAAATTTTTTTAAAGTAAAGACTTTAGAAGTTTCACATAAAAGGCAATTTATACTAGTTTTTAAAGAAATGAAAACGCCCAGCGAGATGACTTAGAATGAATACAACGCCGATATATATAACAGTGAAAAGAAAACTTAAATATTGTTTAAAGACTACACTTCAAATTTCAAAGTAAATGTACATACCCAGAAACTTTTAATGAACTAGTATAATACACATACTCGATATAGCAGTTAAATGACGAACTACGAATAATTTATAAGTATGTAACTTTGGATTTTTTTAGTTAAATAGGGATTTCAGCTAATTTTTAGAGGGATAGAAAGGTATACTAAAGGGTGTACAACAAATTTTTAGGAGGAACTTAGGGAATTTGCTAGCTAAATAGGGATTTCCACTACTTTTTAAAGGGATATAAAGACATACTAAAGGGTATACAGCAAATTTTTAGAGGGGACTTTGAGAATTTTTTAGCTAAATAGGGATTTCTACTAACTTTTAAGGAATAGTAACACGTACTGAAGAGTATAGAGCGTAATCATTACTAACACCTAGTGCTAAAATGAGGAATTAGAGTAATATTTTGGGGATGGGACTTTAGATTTTTAAGTAAATGTTATGTTTAAAAACTTTTAAAGTAACGTAAATACCTACTAAGATGACATATGCGATACACATAGCCAATACATAGTTATTAAATAGGGAAAAGCTAAGATGGCTTTTTAGAATAACACATAAAATTTTTTCTAACTAAGCGCAATATATCAACACTTAAAGCGGACGAATACGAAGATTCAGACGGCATGTGTGATACACATCGCGGGCACATAATAGTTAAATGTTAATTTAAGTAAGTTTTTAAGGATAGAACTCTGAATTTTTTGGGTAAATGAGATGTTTAAGAACATTTAAAGAGTCAAAAACACCTAATAAGGCGGTATGAGATGATTTCATCATCATCAGATAACAGCGAAATGGGGATACTACAAATATTTTAAAGGGTAATCCTTAAAATTTCTAAGTAAATAACCTTTAAAGGGGTGAAAAATATATAGTGAAGTTGTGTAGATAATACAGATCATCGACATTCTAAAACAGACAAGACATGTCTATACAAGATAAAAAATGTTGTACGTTAATATAAACATACATTATTCTATGTAGCAATGTAATACATACCCCAAGATTTATATAAAGTAATTGCGAATACATTATACCAATCCCATCAGAAATCAGCTAAAATAATAAAATTACCAAGCTGAATAATATATCTAGGTACTAAAACCCCAACAAACTACATTAAATTGATAAAAATCTTAACTAAATAAAATAATGAAGCTGTAACATACTATAAAAATACTAAGTTTAATAAAATAATAGAATAAAATCATATTAAAGCAAGTACTTACATGTTCAATCCGACTCAAAATACTACATTAGGTGTAGGCCGATGAATAATGACAGATATAACATCTCCAGCTTTACCAACTTAAACCGACATATTCCCAGAGCAACTTGAAACGCGTCTTGACAGCACGAAATCCACAGCAGAAGTGATAAAATCGATACTTCAACGACACCCCCTACACGACAAGGTCACATCAAGGTCATATCATGGTTACAGTTAAACTATGGTATAAAATAGAATCACATGTTAAAAAATAATAGATTTTAGTAAAATAATTAAAGAAAATCCCTCTGTGATTATGAATGACCTGTCTATATTTACCGTGTGTGTGTGTGTACGTGTGTGTGTGTGTGTGTGTGTGCGTGCGTGTGCGTGTGTGTGTGTGTGTGTGTGTGTGTGTGTGTGTGTGTGTGTGTGTGTGTGTGTGTGTGTGTGTGTGTGTTGAAGACCCAGACCGTCCGGCTCGTCAACAAGGACTTGAGCAACCATTTGGACGGCCGGATGTGTGTGTGTGTGTGTAATTATACCTTAAAAAGTGTGTGTGTGTGTGTAATTATACCTTAAAAAGCTATATATCTGTAGTATCCCAACGGATACTAATATTTGTTTTTCAAACTTAAAATAAGTGCAACTGAAATAAAGTTTTTCTAAGTGTAATTAAAAAAAAAAGTTTTAACTAAATGTGTAAGACAAATATTAGTATCCGTTGGGATACTACAGATATATAGCTTTTTAAGGTATAATTACACACACACACACACACACACACACACACACACACGCACACGCACGCACACACACACACACACACACACGTACACACACACACACGGTAAATATAGACAGGTCATTCATAATCACAGAGGGATTTTCTTTAATTATTTTACTAAAATCTATTATTTTTTAACATGTGATTCTATTTTATACCATAGTTTAACTGTAACCATGATATGACCTTGATGTGACCTTGTCGTGTAGGGGGTGTCGTTGAAGTATCGATTTTATCACTTCTGCTGTGGATTTCGTGCTGTCAAGACGCGTTTCAAGTTGCTCTGGGAATATGTCGGTTTAAGTTGGTAAAGCTGGAGATGTTATATCTGTCATTATTCATCGGCCTACACCTAATGTAGTATTTTGAGTCGGATTGAACATGTAAGTACTTGCTTTAATATGATTTTATTCTATTATTTTATTAAACTTAGTATTTTTATAGTATGTTACAGCTTCATTATTTTATTTAGTTAAGATTTTTATCAATTTAATGTAGTTTGTTGGGGTTTTAGTACCTAGATATATTATTCAGCTTGGTAATTTTATTATTTTAGCTGATTTCTGATGGGATTGGTATAATGTATTCGCAATTACTTTATATAAATCTTGGGGTATGTATTACATTGCTACATAGAATAATGTATGTTTATATTAACGTACAACATTTTTTATCTTGTATAGACATGTCTTGTCTGTTTTAGAATGTCGATGATCTGTATTATCTACACAACTTCACTATATATTTTTCACCCCTTTAAAGGTTATTTACTTAGAAATTTTAAGGATTACCCTTTAAAATATTTGTAGTATCCCCATTTCGCTGTTATCTGATGATGATGAAATCATCTCATACCGCCTTATTAGGTGTTTTTGACTCTTTAAATGTTCTTAAACATCTCATTTACCCAAAAAATTCAGAGTTCTATCCTTAAAAACTTACTTAAATTAACATTTAACTATTATGTGCCCGCGATGTGTATCACACATGCCGTCTGAATCTTCGTATTCGTCCGCTTTAAGTGTTGATATATTGCGCTTAGTTAGAAAAAATTTTATGTGTTATTCTAAAAAGCCATCTTAGCTTTTCCCTATTTAATAACTATGTATTGGCTATGTGTATCGCATATGTCATCTTAGTAGGTATTTACGTTACTTTAAAAGTTTTTAAACATAACATTTACTTAAAAATCTAAAGTCCCATCCCCAAAATATTACTCTAATTCCTCATTTTAGCACTAGGTGTTAGTAATGATTACGCTCTATACTCTTCAGTACGTGTTACTATTCCTTAAAAGTTAGTAGAAATCCCTATTTAGCTAAAAAATTCTCAAAGTCCCCTCTAAAAATTTGCTGTATACCCTTTAGTATGTCTTTATATCCCTTTAAAAAGTAGTGGAAATCCCTATTTAGCTAGCAAATTCCCTAAGTTCCTCCTAAAAATTTGTTGTACACCCTTTAGTATACCTTTCTATCCCTCTAAAAATTAGCTGAAATCCCTATTTAACTAAAAAAATCCAAAGTTACATACTTATAAATTATTCGTAGTTCGTCATTTAACTGCTATATCGAGTATGTGTATTATACTAGTTCATTAAAAGTTTCTGGGTATGTACATTTACTTTGAAATTTGAAGTGTAGTCTTTAAACAATATTTAAGTTTTCTTTTCACTGTTATATATATCGGCGTTGTATTCATTCTAAGTCATCTCGCTGGGCGTTTTCATTTCTTTAAAAACTAGTATAAATTGCCTTTTATGTGAAACTTCTAAAGTCTTTACTTTAAAAAAATTTATCTTAGTGAATAATTTCAGTGCTGGGTATCTTGGGTAAGTACACCCCCATTCCGCCTCATTAGATGTTTTCATCCCCTTTAAATGTTTCTTGATATCTCATTTAGTTCTAAAATGTAAAGTTCTATCTTTAAAAATTTTTGTAATATCCCCTTCCTAATGTTATATGCTGCTTATGTGTATTATACATAAAACCCTCGGTAAGTGCTAGCACCCTCTAATATTTAGTAGATTCTGTACTTAATTGAAAAAAGTTAAAGTCACATCTTTAAAAACTGTTCCGGTATCACTTTTCCACCACTGTGATCGGAGACATGTGTATCGCATATAGTTCATTAAAAATTTTCCAAACACCTGCATTTACTTAAAAATTTGAAGTTCGGTCTCTAAACAATACTAAAGTTTTCCTTTCGCTGTCCTATATTAGTTGTGTGTATTATGGATGTTACCTTATCATATGTTTATATCTCTTTAAATGCCTCTAAATACTCCATTTACTTAAGAATCTCATGTCTTCTCCTAAAAATGCTATCTTTGATCTGCATTCCACCGGTGGGTGTTGGTTGGTTATATGTATTATATATATATATATATATATATATATATATATATATATATATATATACACACACACATAACCCCTTTCGCTATGCATTTCTCCCTTTGCAGTAGTTAGTATAAATCATGTTTAATTATAAATTCAAGTTCTACCCCTAAAACATCAAAACTTTAAAGTCCCATACTTGTAAACTTAGCCTAGTTCCTCATTTTATTGGTATGTATCGTTCATTCAGGCGTTAAATAACCTCAAATACCTTATTTATCGAAAAAAATTTAAAAGTCTCGTCTTTAAAAACTATCTCACCATTTATTTCCATCGATTTGTGCTGAGCGCGTGTGTCATATGTATCACCATATTAGGTGTTTCTCCCTCTTAGAATAACGCACGTATTAAAACATGTTGGTTTAAAGAAACCCCCTATGGTAGTAGTAGTACACTTGTAAAAACATATGCATACAGCCATTGGTATCTGCTATTATTTAAACTCTAAGACTTTATTTAATTATCATCCTTTCATTAACTTGTGAGATTCATAACACTCAAGTATTTTGGGCATAAGCACACTTTCACGATTATTGAAAATATTTATTTTTAAACTCTAAGACCGTAATGGTTGGGGAAACACACCCCCTCCCATACACCCAATTCCCGAGATTCTCGAGATTCTCGAGATTCCCGAGATTCCCGAAATTCCCGAGATTCCCGAAATTCTGCTACTCTAAAAACACGCTTCTTTGGCCGCATTTTTGCAAAAACGCACATTTTCTTTCAAAAAATTGGAAAAGTGTGAAAACCTATGTTAATTCCCATAGAGAAATCCGACAGTTTGAAAAAAATCGGCCGATTCCGCGTTTTGCAAAAAACACATTTTTGGCCGCATTTTTGCAAAAAACCAAATTTTTTTTCTAAAAAATTCGCAAAAGTGTGAAAACCCATGTTAATTCCCATAGAGAAATCCAACAACTCCAAAACTTCAACTTGTTGAAAAAACACACATTTTTGTTGTTTTTTTAACGTTTTGAAAACTTTTTGTGAAAAAAACGCAAAAAGCGGCACATTCTTAAAATTCATGTTCGATCCTCTTGGCATACCCCTACACCCTACAAGATTCTCGCAGTTCACTTCGTAACCGTGATATAGCAGAGGGATAGTGTAGACCTTGTCATGTCTTTAGCATACTCCTTTGGTACACCCTTGGTACGCTTTGACATACCCCTTGACATGTCTTTGACATGCTCCTGGTATACAGGCATTCAATACTTAATCAATTAATTTAATTAATAGCCTTTAATTAACTTGTGAGATTCATAACACTAATGAATGAAAGATTCTTTTTAAAACATGTTAAAATTTAATAAGAACTTCTTTAAAAGAGCCTCTCCCAGCTGAGAATACAATGATATTTAGTGGCGTCTTTTTAATCTAACAACACAAGCATTCTATGAGCTCGTAAAAACTGTCCCCCCACCACAGATGTTAACAATAGCAGTGAGAGCGGTTCTAAACAGTCGGCCAAACCCAACGCGGCAAATAGCCTAAAGTTATATCCAGATACAGAACCACGCTCTGTTAGCAGTATCCTCATCTTTCCCGCACTGGCCATACGATGTAACTATCCACATTCACGCGAGGTGGGGAGGGGTAGATCTGTCATCGTGATTTAATGCACTATGCGGTTTTTAAAACATGTTGGTTTAAAGAAATAACATATGCATAAAATAGCACGCATATTAATTTAAACTCCAAGACCGGTTGGGCAAACACACCCCCTCTCATACACGCAATTCATGCGATTCCCGAGATTCTCGAGATTCCCGAGATTCCCGAGATTCTGCTACTTTAAAACACCAATTCACGCGATTCTGCTACTTTAAAACACCAATTCACGCGATTCTGCTACTTTAAAACACCAATTCACGCGATTCTGCTACTTTAAAACACCAATTCACGCGATTCTGCTACTTTAAAACACCAATTCACGCGATTCTACTACTTTAAAACACCAATTCACGCGATTCTGCTACTTTAAAACACCGATTCACGCGATTCTGCTACTTTAAAAACGCGTTTTTGTTAGTTTTTTACAAGTAAAAAGTATGTTTTTGTGAAAAAACGTTAAAAAATAGCACAAGTGCGAAAACCTATGTTAATTCCCATAGAGAAAACGGCACAAGTGCGGTTTTTGAAAAGTAAAAAACTTACATTTGCGAAAAAATATAAGAAAAAAACTTGCATTTACGAAATTTTGTTAGTAAAAAGTATGTTTTTGTGAAAAAACGTTAAAAAATAGCACAAGTGTGAAAACCTATGTTAATTCCCATAGAGAAAACGGCACAAGTGTGGTTTTTGAAAAGTAAAAAAATTACATTTGCGAAAAAATATAAGAAAAAAACTTGCATTTACGAAATTTTGTTAGTAAAAAGTATGTTTTTGTGAAAAAACGTTAAAAAATAGCACAAGTGTGAAAACCTATGTTAATTCCCATAGAGAAAACGGCACAAGTGTGGTTTTTGAAAAGTAAAAAAATTACATTTGCGAAAAAATATAAGAAAAAAACTTGCATTTACGAAATTTTGTTAGTAAAAAGTATGTTTTTGTGAAAAAACGTTAAAAAATAGCACAAGTGTGAAAACCTATGTTAATTCCCATAGAGAAAACGGCACAAGTGTGGTTTTTGAAAAGTAAAAAAATTACATTTGCGAAAAAATATATGAAAAAAACTTGCATTTACGAAATTTTGTTAGTAAAATATAAAATTCTTACAGTTATGTATTCGTAACCGCGATATAGGGCAAGCACTCTTTTCTTAGGCGGAGGGGTATTGATATGACCTTAGCATGCCTTCAGCATATCCCTTTGGTACACCCTTGGTATACCCTTAACATCTCCTTGGCGGAGGGATATTGGCACGCTCCTAGCATGCAATAACATGTAATAACAATGGTATTAATTACTTTATTTCATTATCCTCATTAACGCCTTTCATTCATTTTAAAAAAAGAAAAAAAAATACGAATATTTCATACTTAATCACTTCATTTAGAAAAAAGAAAAAAAAAAAATCCCAACTATCAGAAAAATCCCAATTTTAATTCTCCTTTCTGTCGCTAGGGGGCGCTGATGGCATTGCTCCGCCACCGTTGGTGTTGCCACCCTGAAAAAAGTTTCTACCCCACAGGTGTTGCTATGGCAACCGAAACAGAAAATATTTCTAAGTTCCATCCTCGATAGTTCCAATTTTCGCCGCTAGGGGGCGCTAAACGTCGCTGAGCCACTGCCGGTGTTGCCATCCCTCAAAAAGTTTCTTCCCTACTTAGAAAAAATCTCATTCCAAAAAATTTATTTCCCCCTCAACCCCTCGTACAAGACTACGACATCGTTGCCACCCGACAAAAAGTTTCTTCAACATTTTTACCCCCACCTTTTTTCATTCTCCCCCCTTTTACACCCCCGTCCAGGATTACGGAATTCACGATGGCGGCCATTTTGCTGAGCGCTGAGCATCGCTGAGCCACTGCCGGTGAACTCTCCTTTTCTTACTACTGAGGAGCCACCTCGTGGTCGTGAGACAACTGATTTCCTCTACTTATACGGCAAGTTAATCTGACGGGTTGCTTGTACATCGATGATATTCGGCAGCCGATTATTCTGCCTATGCTGTCAAGCCTCCCAGGTTCCATTTACTCACACGATGAACGTTCGACCGCATACTGTACACTTTCTCAGCAGTCTTGGAGTATATAATACCTTCCATGGCCTTCTAAGTCTCCAGACCTATCACCAATAGAACACGTATGGGATATACTGGGATTGCAGCCTTTTCAGAATGCCAATGGATTAGCTGATTACTTGCAACATTTGTGGCAGAGTCTCCCGCAGAGGAACATAAGGAACTTAACTGACTATGCTGCACCGAATATTGGTTTGTATAACTGTCAGGAGGATTTACTGATTACTAAAATGTCATCTTTTTATTTCCATCATTTCATAATAAAATGTATTCCCAAATTTTAATCATTTGCATATTTCCTCAAACAATACATAGTACATGCCGAGTTTCGCAGTCGTAGCTGAATTTCTTATGGAGGATTGTATTTTTTTGCAACAGAGTGCATTATGGTGGTAAAAGTTGAACTTTAGATTCTTATTATCGAAGTCTGATTGTCACGGAAAAATATCGTTTAAATTTTCAATACCTAGCCTGCTCATTTCAACATTAGGCCTTTGCATGACATTTTTAATTTATGAACACAAGCACGTCTAAAAGAGTCGTTCCCGAAATTCTGAAGGCGCTTCTATTGCTGATACCCTTCCGGCCACTTTTTGGAGGGCCGAAATGAAAGTTCTAACAAGATAATGCTTCCAGTCATGCATCTAAATCAACAAAGGCATGGCTCAAATAAAAAAAGATTGATGTTATATCATGGCCGAGCCTTAGCCCTGACCTAAACCTCATAGAAAACCTGTGTGGTTATTTGTATCGCCAAGTATACGAAAACAACAAGCAATATCATTCGACATATGAATTGGAAGTCGCCATTGTGGAGAAATAGGACAATATTCCGGAATCTGTCTTTAAAAATTTAATTAAATCGATGCCAAATC
Source organism: Amaurobius ferox (assembly GCA_951213105.1). Classification (NCBI taxonomy): domain Eukaryota; kingdom Metazoa; phylum Arthropoda; class Arachnida; order Araneae; family Amaurobiidae; genus Amaurobius; species Amaurobius ferox. Next base: position 151,671,454 of record OX578136.1, read on the forward strand.
GTGTGTTTCAAGTTATTCAGAAAAATGGTGGAGCAACAACTTACTAAATTTGCTAAAACTTTCTTTTTCCTCATGTGGTCTTATAATTTTGTAACAGGTACCCCTTTTTTAACACTTTACAACAAAGTTGAAAAGTGTTTATGACTTTGTTCATTCTGTCTGTCTGCCTGTCTGTCTGTCTGTCTGTCTGTCTGTCTGTCCGTTAGCACGATAACTGCCGTAAAAATGACTTAATCAAAATGAAATTTTAGTATGTTGTTCAGACGGTCTGTAGGACCTATGGGAATATAAATGAATAATATCACACAATTAGTTTTGGATTGAACCCGGGTTGAAAAAATGAAATACATTGAGTCCTATGGGACCTAATTTTTCTAACATTTTTTAAGCGGATTTAAAATTCACAAATTGCTTCGAAAATTTTAGGTAAAAGTCAAATTGTTCCATAAAATATATAAAAAAAAATTCAGCTAAATATATTCAGTAGTTTTTTAAATAAAAATTAAAATAATAATTACATATCTTATATGAAACGATCACGTGACCATGATATGAAACGATCACATGACCCACTTCAAAATGATATATGGCATCCATCTTGTTTCAAATTCGTGATTTTTTAAAGTTCTTTTTAATTCATATTGAGTGTTGTATCCATCCTAAAACTACTTTATTTCTGCTTAAATTCTGTGCATCTACATACTAAAACAACACAATGACAATATATTTGAGTTTAAATTCTCATTCAAATTTGATTATTTCTACAAGGAAGCCTATTTTACACCTATGTAAAATGTAAACAGCAAAATATGTAGAATGAGTTGTATTAGAATTACTGTATTTCTTTAACACAAAATAATTCAATCCATGGAGTCTGCATGGCTGATATGAATGAAATATTAATTGATTTTATAAACAGAAGGACGATTTTTTTCGATGAAGCATGAAGTTTATGAATTGTAGCTCCATGGTCTTAATTTTTAAATAAAATAAATTATTATAGTATTGTGATGAATGAAATGGAGAAATTTATGAATGAAATCCTGTTTTTATAGAGAGATCCAGGCGTGTTATTTTTTCTATGACGTCATTTGAATTAATTTCAGTTATTTTCGATGAAGTTTTCAAATATAATAAATTATCGTAGTATTATGATAGATTTAAAAATATTACCGTGGAATGTATTGCATTTTAGAGATATTTAAACCACGCAATTTATATTTCAATGCCGTCATTTGAATGAAGTTCATTCTTTTCAATGAAGGTTTAAGTTTTCAAATATAATAAATCAATGTAGTATTGTGATAAGTTTTAAAATATTACCGAGGAATGTATTGCATTTTCGACTTTTTTAAATAAAATTGCATTGAAGTTGGAAAGTGTTTCATAATCAATGCTTTAAGCATGATTGATCTTTCTTGTTTTTTATATTGCTGTTATATTTTTTTCTAAATGAATTTCGTACATATTAAGTTGCTAAATTTGATTTAAAACTTGTTCTGACATGGAGTAGTTTTGATTTTGAATAAAAAAATATTTCATTAATTACCTAAATAACAAAAAGTCTCGTGGTCTTATACTTTTGTAACAGACTGTAGTTGCTACAGTACAGGTTTAGCGAATTTCACAAAAATTGAGGCTATAGCAAGATTTTTGCTGCCATTGTAGATATGTGTTGATATTGCCTTGATAACTTATAACGTAATTGATAATATTAATCGAGATTTGTAATTGATAATTCTTATTGATAGAGGTGGGTGTTTCTCATGTGTTGAAGGATATTAGTAGCCTAAGTACTGCATGACTGCAGGTGGACAGATGTGTGAGAATCTTTATGCACCTTGTCAAATGACAGGCCCAATATTAATTTTTATGGAATAAAATAGGAAATACAGATGAACTTTCTTTCAGAGAACTGCATTTGGTAAATATCTGCATTTAAAGAATATATAAAAAAACATTGAACTATATATTTAAAAAATATTCTTTTAAATAATCTTCAAATAACTAAAGCTGTTTGTTCTTAGAGAAATCTCGAAGAATTAGCGACACAGGCGACCATTTGAAGCGTAAATTGAACAAGGCCTAAAAATTTCTAACATTTTATTACTTTCCTTATATACATAATGTATAAGGAAAGTATTGTGACGGGGTCGAAAATTCGAATTCGAGTTTTCGACGGGAGAGCACGTTTCAAGCATCTCTGATCACGAATCAAACATTTTTGAGGTGATGTCTGTGTGTGTGTGTGTGTGTGTGTGTGTGAAAGTGTGTGTGTGCATGTGTGTGTGTGTATATGTGTGTGTGTGCATGTGTGTGTGTGTATGTCAGTGAGTCTGTGGAGACGATATCTCAGGAACGAATGAAGCGATTCGAATGAAATTTGCTACACAAATCACAATCCATGAATACTGGAAGCCTATTGTTTTAAAATGCAATCGAATGTTCAGAACCCCCCTAAATTTTCGAGTGAAATTTTGAAAAAAATCATCAAAAAATCGAAACCTTTATTAAAGTTACGCAAATAGGCATTTCTTATGTATTTTTTCCTTAAAAAACGATTGACATAAACTTTAGAACGCTAGCACGAACCGTTCTTGAGATATTGCACATTTTTCAAATAAATTTATCAAAAAATCCCATAAATTAAAAAATATGTTAAATGTTGAGAAACATGTTCACTTTTCATATGTGGTATCATGCGATATATTGGGTGACATCATTCTCGTGGATCTAGCTCGTTCCATTCATGAGAAAAGGTATTTGAGTAATACTTTTGCATTTGAACGCCAATAATCATTTATATGCTATAAGAATAACTTATTTCTCCGTCCATAACGATTGGCGAGATTTTGGCTACGAATTTGGCGGAATGTCGCCAACTTGGCGACCTTTTAATATGCTGCCAAATTAACGAAAATCCTGCCAAATGGATAAAAATGGCGCTAAATCAATGAAAATGACGACTCATTGAAGAAAATTCAATATCTTGAAAAGAATATAAGTACCTACTAGAATAACATTTTTTTTAACTGTAAAGGTAGTAAATTCATTGCATTGTATAAGGAAAGTCATGTGCTGCCACATCAGATTTTTTTTTTCTGTAATAGTAGTAAATTCATTGCATTATATAAGGAAAGTCATGTGCTGCCCACATCAGATTTTTTTTTATTAGGCTCCACTTGAATACTTTTACAGACTTATTGCAGCCTTGCTACCTTGCTAATCCAAAAAAACATTTTTTTTTTTTCAAACTGTTATTCTGTATTTTTTCTTCAGCGATTGGTGTATTAATTTTCACCTATTTTTACACATATAAATGCTTTGACTATGATCTTTTTATCGAATTGTAGCATATTATGGCAAGGTGTTCTACCAATGTGCCCCAGGGCTGGCTTAAGGCACCAGCAAAGAAAGCACTTGCTTGGGGCGGCACATTTTAAGGGCGGCATTTCAGTCAACATAAATAAAAAATATCTTAAATAAAAAAAGTAAAAAGTTCTGGGGCGCGAGCAACAGCATTTACAAGGGCAGATGTAGGCAAAACTAAAACACTGAAAAATATTAAACATTTGGTCCCAGGTAATAAAAGAGTGAAAACGGCTATCATTCATTCTCCCCGTGAAAAGAGAGAACCAGAAGGCTAAATGGAATCTCTTCCAGTATGTCGCCCCTAATTGTTTATCTTGCAACACAAGTAACAACTAATTACTTTAGCGCACCGGGCGTCCAGTACAGCGTCTAGAACTAACTCCCATTCTAGCCACTGTAGTACAGCCATCAACAGCACGTCTAGGGCGGCATATTGACCATTATCTGTGAACTGCAAAAGCTTTTATGTGAAACTGGTTTTTGTTAACTATTCCATGAAAAAATCCGATGAGAGAGGGCACTTTGCTTGAAACGATGGGGTCCACCTAGAATTGCCGTGCCAGAATACCCATCCTTTGTTAATTATTCTCCTAAGCTCAAATCCGGAAGTCATCTCCTCTAATCACCCAGACCCATAAATAAAGAACTCCTTTGACATCAATCCCGAAACAGGTGTCCGCATTGAAAGTAATTAGAATACTAGACGAGGACAGGTCTCAAAAGACATCTTGAGACATCCGTGGATCATTGTAGAATTTATGGGACATACACACCCCCATCGGCTGTGAAACATGTGTTTATCAATCATTTTGTTTTGCGAGAGATTTGTTCTGGGGTGAATCAGTTAAGTCGTACGTTTCGGTGAGAAACGTCAAACATCATTTTTCTTGCCGCAAAGAATAGTTTATCGTTTTCCTTTCTAAATGCTATACAGTTGAATTTGATATTATTTAAAATATTCATCTAGCATTTCATGCAAGATTAAAATTTAAGGTAAACAAGATATAATTATTTTATGATTGTTTAAAAATGGTTTCTATTAACAAATATAGCATATTAGACCCTCCCCCCCCCCCCCCCCATCAAGGGAATTCATATTATTCTAAATTCCAGGTGTAAAATCGGTATATTCTTTAAAGCTTGTGGTAGTTTTCGTTATAACGATTTTATACAGCATCTATCGAGTCACTTTTTAGCTAAAAATATTTTAAATTTTACGCACAGGTCAGTGTTTGTTTGTTCTTAGGATGTTATATTAAATTTAGCTCCTTGAAAGTTCTTAGAAATTGTTTCCTCGTTTTGCTCAATTTTCAGATTTTTTTTCTGTGTGCGTTCTCTTTACCTAATACTGTATTTATTTTTTCTTAAATTAAAAGTATATATCAATATCACTTACGCTATTTACGGGCAATTTCTATTTTTTCGAATTATTCAAATTTTTAGTTATCAGGATTTCAGCTAAAGCTTTATTTAATTTGAAAAATAACTACTATAATTTGAATGGAGTAATTTTTAAAACAAAGACAATATTCAACATATTCGCATGTTGCCGCTTTAAAACCTCTGTTATTTTATAAACTTGAATTCTTTAAACGAAATATATCGGATTATAAAAATGTCATTTACATATATTATATTCTGCGTTTAAGTTATGGAGTAAAAATTCAATAGAATATAACATTCTTTCGCATTGGAGTATTTACAACGAAAGTTAATAGGAAGGAATTTAGTTTTTAAAATTAATTGGAAATCAATCAAAATTTATTTTCTAAGCCTACTGTCTCACATGTAGAACACCATTTTTTCTAATTTTTATTTTGAGTCATCAGAAAAAAATGATGAACCTCAAAGAATTTTCGTTCTTTCTGGTAAATAAAAAGTAAAAGAAAAATAGTGTACATTTTTTAAACTTTCTAAATTACTTCAATTATGTTACTATTTAATTGAAAATTTTAATTTTTGCATTTTAAGCATGTACTTTTCTTATATTTTTTTAATATTATACTTGCAGTGTGGTGCATAGAAATGTCCTCTTAGAATATTTTTTCAAGCATATAACAAGACATATTCTTTCAGAAAATTTTATTTCAGTCGATTGAGTATTGTAATCAGTATTGTAATGTTAAATTTCAGTATTGTAATGTTACGAAACCGACATTTGCTCAAATTACGAGTGAGTAGTGAAAAATTAAAAAAATAATAAATCGTGACGTTATTCACTGTATCGAGTAACAGTCTGACTATATTCAAAATTTGACTTCATTTGATTCAGTAGTTTCGAAGAACAGCAGGGTACCTCGATTTAGCGATAGACTGACCTACAGACCGATCGACAACAAAAAACTGAAGAATATTTATTTTGTGTTTTGTAATTAGTCCCCTCAAAAGCGCATAGATCTTTAAAAATGATATGTGCAAATACTTACTTACATTTAGCAATGGAAGTATAATAAATATCACAACAAGAGTTACAAAAATATCCTTTTTATATCTAATTTATTTTCCTGCAACACATAGAAGAGGAAAAGTATAGCGATGGAGATCAAAAACCGGACGCTCTGATTTTGATAAATTTACCAGTGTTGAGCATCCTTGAATACTAATTAACCATGTTTTAAATGATGTCTGTCTATCTGTGCAGTTTTTCTTTCAGGACATTTTGTTTGAGGGGAGGAGAGAAAATGAAATCTCAAAGGGGGCAAATTATCTAATATAATTTTAACTACTATATAGAAGTAATTACTATATATATACATAATATGTATAGCAAATACGTATTCAAACATTGCGAGAAAAACTTGCTCCGGCTAAACAAGAAGAAGAAAAATTTTAAAATAATGTAAATTGAATTATAACTCCAAAATTTCATTCTGAAAATAGTCAATCATGAAATAAAATTGTAAAAATAACTCAAATGCTGCCACATAAGAAGTAGAAACTAGGTTAAATTCACAAAAAGTATTTTTTGAGTTTCTGAATTTATTAGCATTTGGTCCGGTAACATAAAATGTATCGAGCGAGGACGGGGGGGGGGGGGGGGTATGTTTCGGAAAGGGGGTTCGCCCCTCCAAATGTATTTCTGAAAGAAACACCAAGTCTTTGGCAATGATATCTCTATAGCAAATCAATAAAATAGAATACAATTCGGTAATACTTCTTCAATCAATAAATATCAGAGATTCATTAATTTTTGGGGTAAATGGGACAGAAGAAAGTCATCAATTTTTCGAACATTTAAAATAAAAAATAAGATGAGCATGAAAAATATAATGTTTAAAAATGTTACAAAAATAAATATTTAATTCAATTTTCACTGAAAAGCGAATATTATCATTTATATAGGACGCTAATACGCACTGTTTTTGAGATATTTTGCATTTCTTATTTGAAACAGGAAAAATAAAAAAAAAATTAAATACAATCAATATTATTAAGTTATTACAAATTTTGCAATTATTTTTAACAGGGAGTAAATGAATGCCATTGTTTAGAAGTTCTCATTAAAAATTTTACTTTATCAAACAAATTAAGCAAATCAAAATATATTTGGTGTATAATCAATAACTGACAGCTTCTTAATTTTCTCGAAGGCTAGGATCTTCAAATTTTCTTATTTCGATAATTAAAAAAAATATTTTTTTAAATTATTCTATTATAATTTGTTACAAAATTATTAATTTTATATGTAATATTTCATTTTTTAAATTACACCATTTACAGCACAATAAAATGTGTATTTTGAGGTATTGCAAATTTTTGATTTAAAATAGACTTTTTTTTTTTTGCATTATATATACTACTCACTATTGTTAAAGGAATAAATGATTTGTAGGTATTTCTAACCGGAAAGAAATGGACAACATTGTTTAGTAGTTATCATTAGTCGTTCTAGAGATATTAGAAAATTTTACTTTCCTAGAGGTAGAGTAGAGATACATATCTCGAAATAATGAAGCGAGTTACATAACAGAAGCATACCAAATCGGTATCAATAAAATCCTATTGATTTTCAGCCATATCTAGTTATGAGAAATATTTAATTTTTGTAATTGTTTTCTAAAAACGAATAAATATAGAAACTTTTTGGCTAAAAGATTTTATTCATAACAGCTTCAATGGATGCAAATCATAAGAAATCTCTGAAAAATGGGAACTCTAAATTAAAAAAAATCATTTAATTCTACTGCAAATTATAAAAAACATTGAACTCAATTTATACAGTTAAACTTGGCAGTGTTTTATATATATATATATATTTCATATTCTCTCTATTCTTTCATTGGATTTTCAAATTATTTATATATATATATATATATATATATAAAAATAAATTATTAAATCCAAAGTTAGAATGTATGTAGTAACTCATAATACACTATTCCAAAATTTTCTACAAATACAAAGAAATTAAGACAAAAAGAGGAAATAATAAAGCATAATGCAAGTCATAAGGACAAAGACAATCAACAAATTTCAAAAATGAGGAATGCAAATAAGAAAACAAAAAAATCAAGCAAAAAAGCTTGCACATGGAGGAGATTTAGGCTTACGAGATTAGGCTTACGAAAAGTTCATTTCGAAAAAATTCTCATCGGGTCCATATATCTTTTCGAAATGAACACAAAAATGCTTGTTTCTGAAACACAAGATAGATTTTATCTATAAACTTGTGTTATATGGACGACAAGCATAAAGATTGGAACAATAAAGGAAACATAAATACCTCAAAACGCACCTCTTCAGCGCAATATATATATATATATATATATATATATATATATATATATATATATATATATATATATATATATATATATATATATATATATATATATATATATATATATATATATATATATATATATAAATATAGTGTTGAATATTGGACACTTTTGATGTATGATAACGTCTTTGTCGGCAAATCGGATGTGACGAAAAAGAGTGAGATTTTGAAGGATTGTAGCTTGGCGTTGTTGTTGTTGAAACCCAGGCCGTCCGACCTACCAGAAAGGTGTAAGGTAACTGTTTGGACGGTCGGGAAGTGCCACCCAATTTAGACCGGAACCCAGTGGGGGAGGCATCCACAGGGACCGTACCCTCCTTCCCCTACCACCAACCTCTCGGAAGGACTTTCGGACCCACATGTTTAACGTGATCGTACTCCGCATGAACACGGCGGCAGTTTTGGCAGTGGCTGGAATCGAACCCGGGCCTACCGAGTGCAACTCCAGCGCGTTAACCAATGGGCTACCGCGCCCTTGTAGCTTGGCGTGTAATAGTCGGAGAGGGACGGCAGTGGTACCAAGTGTTAGGCCGAGGATGTACGCGTATTGTGAGGGGTGACACGCTCAAGAGATGAATGCGATCGAATGCGAAATAAGATAAAAATGATCAAGCAATAATCAAATTGCTAAATTTTATTTCTTTAATTCTGGAACTTAATTAACATTTCGGAACAAAATTGACTAAAAACTGGCGATATAGCAGTGTTTCTCTATTCTATTTCATTTACAAAGGTTAACAGAAAATTGAATTTCAGGGAGGGGGCGGCCAAATTGCTTTCTGCTTGGGGCGGCAAAATACCTAGAGCCAGGCCTGGGTGGTATGAAGCTTTGTCGTATTCCTCCTTCGGTATTAAGTAATTAAAAAGAAATCTTAAGAGCATAATGGGACTCGGACAAAAAGTCTTAATCAGTACATCAGTACTCCTGTCTACATTACAGCTATAGACTTCTTAATATTAGATAGTAAGAAGATAAATTGAAAAATCATTTCTATAATTACAGCCGGATTGTTTATCAGAAAAAAATAATCTCGAATCCAGTAATTTTTTTTTCGCAAGGCAGTTATTGAATGTTAATTTACAATGGTTTCTCGTACTATAAACAAAGCGCCCCAATATACTGTTTGACCACGGGCTTTAAATTTTTTAACCCAATACTAACTATAATTGAGTTTTCAATATTTGAATGATTAACTTGCGCTGAATTTCTTAACTTCCCATGTAAAATATCGATCATTTCAAACATAAGTCATCTCTCTGGGGTCATTAGTTCTATTCTCCTATTCTAATTAAATAGCAAAAGTTTTATTTCTGGAAGAATTAATATAGGTGTGCATTTCTTAGATCTTACCTTAAATCTCTAATTTCCTCGCCAAGAATTTGGAAAATGATAATCTTAGTTTTGGAGACATTATGCTATTTACTTTCTGTATTCCCGAAAATTTTTTCGAAAAATTCAATGCCAGAACCTAAAGTGAAAAGCGGGTTGATGAATTCATATATACTTTTGAGTTTGTTAAAATAGCTTAAACTATTCGTGTAATCGATTTTTCGGGAAACTAATTTTCCGATTATTGATTTTTAAAAAGTTCGCTTGGAGCTTCAGATAACCCAGTAATGCTACAGGCTCTTTGTGAGTGAGTGCTGTGAAATGCTGTTCATGTTAAATTTGGGGTTTGAAAATGTGCAAGAGTAAGTGTTTAATCATTAAAGAAAATATTGGAGTATGAGTCTTCATTTGATTTTCTCATACATTTATATTCCGTAATACTTAGTTCTGTTTTCATAGCAATTATTTTCATAATGAAAAAGTGCATCTTTGTCAGATTTAGTACCCAAGTTAATCGTATAAATCCCTTAAATTTTCATTTCACATATTGGCAAAACTTTGATGTCAGTGAATGTGTTTGGCCTATGTGTGTTATAATAAAAGCTGTAGTGATATCATTAACATCCCTAGAATAATTCAAATTATCAATCCCTTCCATTTACTCTATGATACTATCATCATTATTAAGGGGAATTATCAATAGTTTTGATAGAGAATAATGCTATGAAAATGTCAAAATTCGAATTCTATAATTATGAAAATTGCTAAAAATTCCGTCTAGTTTTCGTTTTTCACATAACGTATCTGCATATACGATTTTATAACAATAGACGTATTCGTTCTCCAATTGTCGTGTCCATACCTCACATTTGCACACACACACAGACGTATTTCTTTTCAAAAATGTTCAAGGTTGATACTAGAGATTTTGAAAAAAGCTTATGCGTCAAAATATCGAATTCAAAACTTTTCGTGAAAACAACACTTCCTCTGTAAAATAATATGAGCACCAAGCAATCGATCAAACAACTTCAAATATCGGATTCGAATCTTGCTAAAAAAGAAGACAGTAGATTAACGCAATTGCTGGACAAAACTGCCTATGTTTAAAAGAACTTTCCCAATTAACGAAGTTTCTCGGCGGGATTTTGCGCCTTCTTTATTGAGGTTCATGACCGTATCTATAACATTTTCAGTGGGCAGTGGAATTTTCAGTAAGTTGACATATATTAGAATCAGTAACAGGTCATTTTTTCCAGAGGCCTACGCCAACCTAATACGGACTATAATGTCTTTGTTTCTTCTACGCCGTATATTATTGAATAATTATACAACGTGTTTGTATCTTTCTTGACCTTACAGAAGCCTCCCCAGAAAACAGGAAGGTTGAATTTTTTAATACTTAATATAATATCAACCCCGAGACTGAATCTAAGGAAGCTAGATTTTTTATTCCTCCCCCCCCCCCCCTATGGGAGGATATTTTTTTTAAGTGCGTTCAGGCTTTCCAACAGCTTCCCTGGTGATCTAGAAGGCTGCATATTTGCATACATATTATCAACTATCGGACAGAAAATGTCGTCGATTTCCGATTTCTCCACTTCCAGGGTGGTGATTATGATTTTTCGAAATCTTTCCAGACCCTCTAGAAGACCATAGTAGTCTAGAAGCCTGAATCTTGGCAGACTTGTAATATCGACCACTGGATCGAATCTAAGGGAGCCTGATTTTCGATTTTTCCGTAAAATGAACCAAATAGGGTGTAAGAAATGTTTTATAGAGTCCCCCCCCCCCCCCCAGAAGCCCCTTGGTGTCTTATCAGGTTAAAATTCATCTACGGGAGGAGAACATAGCTGGATAAATTTTCGATAAAGCAGTTCCGTCTATTATGGACACTTTTTGTCTGATGGACCCTTTTCATCATTAAACACCCTACATTGTTAAACAAAATAAATTATTAAGAAGTTTTCCGTCTTTAATAGGCTTAAATACTAGTTATTGAATAAATGTGCAGTAATTGAGTGAGGCAATGATGTCTTCAAAATGCGAAACTTGCGCCGGAAAGGTTTTTCATTTAGACCAGAACATGTAAAACAATGCATCTTCTCGGTGCAATGATAACGATCTACGTAATAGAGCAGTGTTTCCCAAACCGTGCGCCGCGGCGCACTGGTGCGCCGTGAAGTATAGTTGGGTGCGCCGCGAAAGAATTAAAATTATATTAAAAATGAGTGAAATATGAAATAAAACTCTTAATATAAATCATTAATATTAAAATAATATAAATGGTGGTGTAATTAGTGGTGGTGTAATTAGTTTTTTTCCACTTGCCCCTTTGTGAATTTTGGTTCGTTTTCCTCTTGGATGTTTCATTATTTTTCATCGGATGGAGAAATACTTCGGGAAGGCAGAAGTACCGGGATGGTTTCCAAGGAATAAAAGCGTTTTAACCGGGAACGGGGGGGTCACAATCTCCCCCGGCCTTTTTACTGCCGTTCCTGTAAGTACTCTCTAAACTCCCCCCCCCCCTTCCACGCCCTCCTCTTTTCAATCTTTTTCAACGATTTTCTAACTTATTTCGGCTTATATTAAAAGTGCGGCATTGCGTCTTACAATACTACTTTGCTTTTAAGTCTTGGTTTACTTGTTCATAATGTTTTTAAAATATTTTATACTGTATATATATATATATATGTATATATATATATATATATATATATGTATATATATATATATATATATATATATATATATATATATAATTAGTGCGCCGCAAAATTTTCATTTGTTGTAAAGTGCGCCGCGAGTTAAAAATGTTTGGGAAACACTGTAATAGAGTATTCAAAACTGGAATTTAAAAAAGCATGCAAGACTAGGATTCAGAAAAGCATGCAAGACTAGGATTCAGAAAAGCATGCAAAACTAGGATTTAGAAAAGCATGCAAGACTGGGATTTAGAAAACACGCAACACTCGGTGACACTTATATGTTTGAGTCCTAAAGTTAAGTAAACACGCCACAGATCAGAATACTGTGTTTTGAGAGTTCCATTTAGTCGTAATCTTTCAATTGATAAACTTTGAATACTGTGTCACTCCTATCGCAAATGAACGATATTATTTTTCCTCGGAATTCTTGGGTCTTCCGGGTTGGTTCCCGGGCCACGCTTCGTATTTTGTGCTGTTGATTTCTTCCACGACGGGTTATGTCCAGGGCTTATCAATGGGAAGCGGAAACAGACAGATGCCCGAGCTCTGTTTCCTGCTTACTTCCTGAACCGCGGTCAAGACTTCCATAAATTCGAAGATCCGTCCGGACCACCCCAAACGGATTTTCTGTAGAGATAAAGATTGGTGGTACAACCGTGCCCATTCAATTTTTTTTTTCGACGATTCAAAATTATTCCCTAGTCTCTAAGACACTTGTTTGAACGTAAAAGCAAGTTCACGTATTCTACCACGAATCAGCTGTAGGCAGTATTAGGCTTCCCCTGCCTAAAATGATAGGACTACCAACTGCCACCTTCTGATAAATTTAGAAAAAGTAATATAAAAACGGCTAATTTCTATTTAAGTTCAAAACCCATGTCATTGTCATTGAAATAACATCCCGTCCCTAGTAGCAATCCAATATTGGCAGCCAATATTGGAAATATTGGACCAATATGAAAAAGTGGATATTTTGACGGAATAATGGCTTAAAATTTTGGCCCAATAATGGTTTAAAATATTGGGACAATATCACGCCAATATTGGCGTTTCATTGGAAATATTTCCACTGTAGCATAAATATTGGCGTGATATTGTAACCCTAATATTTGCCCAATATTGGCATTACATTGGAAATATTTCCAATGTAATGCCAAGATGTACAATATTGGTCTAATATTGAACCAATATTAAATGCTACTGTTTATAGCTTTTATGAGCCAGAACAAAGTGTCTCATTTATACCCACTTGCAAAATCAAAATGACATTGACATTACCTTTCATGTGAAATAAGTGAAATTTGACGATTTAGTTGGCGTCTAAATGCAAAACTGTTTCGCACTTTTTCTCGTAAATGGAACATGCTTTATTCTAGAGGGATGCTTTATTCTATGGGATTGCTCCCATAATATGGCATATGGAAGGTCAATTTATTTAATAATACTTTATTTAATAACATATATATTTATTATATATTTAATAACATATTTATTTAATATTTCTGTATGTATTAACATATTTATTTAATAATACTTTTATTTAATAACATATTTATTTAATATTACTGTATGTATTAACATATTTATTTAATAATACTTTATTTAATAACATATTTTAATATTACTGTATGTATTAACATATTTATTTAATAATACTCTATTTGATAACATATTTATGCTAATTTGATAAATTAATGCAAAATACTTTCAATGAACCGTGTTCTAGAAGGCGAGATTTTCATGTTCTAATAATAAATTACGTGTAGTTTATGGAATTGTTTTAATTTTTTTGTTCAAAAAATAAATCTAAAATTTGAGAACCTACCCTCTGATCATATGTCATGTCGAAAAGGTTCAAGAATCTACATTCTAATAATCGCATTTTCATTCTAATCGCTACATTCGTTCTTGACATATCGTAACCAGAATCATGGACATATCACCTCAACAATGTTTGATTCACGTTCAGGTATCTTTGAACCGTGACAACCTGCCACAAATTTGATTTCACCCCAATCACTATTCTTTCGAAAGATTGGCTGCTCCATGTCATGGAGGTAGATTGTAATATATCGAGAACAGCTTGTTATAAGTCTGAAACTATATCCCCCCCCCCCCCCTGTTTCTTGTATAAAGTCACTTTCTAGCCAGTGACAAACTTTCAAATAGGCACAGGCTTTTACTTTGAGTAGGGTGACGAATTTTTGCCGAAGTCCTAGCTAGAAACGAAATCTAAGAGAGGCTAAAGTGAAACTTAAGGGATCCCAACAATCCTGAAGGAAGGGATAAACTAGAAACTTTTCTTGGGGAATGCATAAAAGAAATGCCCTGAAAGATTAAATTTTAGCCTTTAAACAGCTCTATTAAAAATATTTTAATTATACTGTGCTTTTATTATTAGGAACTGCTATTATGTGTTATTGAGTTAACGTTTATGCACTACAAAGCTTATAAACATGAGAATCTGTAAATTCTCATAGTTATTATAATATATTTCAGTACACATAAATTATTATACAAATTTTTATTTGCATAGTGTTGCAAACTTGCTGTAGAGTCTCTTCTCATCCCTCCGTACTTTTGCCTCCTTCGACTACCAGACGGAGGAAAGACCCGTACAGGTATTCTTTCCTATGGCGTGAAACTAGGGTTACTACATGCCGAAGTTAGGAGAATGGTTGCCAGATTTGGCGATTTATGTCCGATCCGCGACTTCCTGAAGGTTCGAAAAGCACCTCGAAATAATGATTATTATTTCCAATGGAAGTTTCTGCAGAGGGAGTTTATAAAAGGAGTCATCATTCAGTTGAAAAGCAGTTGACGAGATACGAGCTACATTGAACTGTGACTTCCGCCAATGTTTCAAGAATAGTATAGGTTGTTTTGTGAAATGATTTTCTTCAATGTTTTGAGAATAATAAAGTATTTTATGAAATTGGTGAAGCATTAAAGTCTTGTTTTACTGTACATTGTTCTTGTTTATACTGTGTCTGTGAATAAACGTGTTAGTTATCCTGAAATTTGGACTCATTCTTGTATCCTGTGCGCACACCCATGATTCTAGAGCTATATTTGTAAGCTAATAGTTGATTGTGAAAATCCGAATTGATACTATACATCAATATTAATATATAATAATTACAACTGATTTTAATGTAAGCATTAACTAGTAGTAAAGCTGTTAATGAATCAAAGACAATTTCTAAAAATCAATACAAGTTAACGCAGAGAATATTAACTCTAACTGCTCATCAATTGAATTTGACTCTGTAATGTATATCAGTGAATCTCGCAATAATATAAAAGTGCTTCAAATGCTATTCTCTCAATTTAATGTTTTTAAATTCATTAATTTATAATCTATATATATAAAGAAGAAAAGTATGTATGTATGTATGTATGTATGATCCAACATCACGGAAGAACGGCTGAACCGAATTTGATGAAATTTGGTGGGTAGTCTTGAAATAGCCCCACTTAAAATTTAGTCCATGTTTCGAGTTTACAACACCAGGAGTTGTCGCGATATTAATGAAAAACGAAACTTTCGTTTGTCTCATCATCACGGGAGAACAAACAGTTGCACCGAATTTAATGAAATTTTGTAGGTAGCTTTCAAATAGTCCAACATAAATTTATTCCAAGTTTCGAGTTTCTAAGACCAGGGATTGTCGAGATATTAATTGAAAACGAAACTTTTTCCTATGAGTTCTACTCTCTAACTCCATGATTCCTAACTAAAAAAGTTGGAAATCTTTGGTTTGAAGCGTGAAAATCAATTAAATCTCTGAGTTTTGTGGGAGTTTATTGAATGTATTAGTCACCTTTGAAAATCGCAGGTTTGAAATATGAATTTAAATGGAAACTGTATCACCATAGTTTATTTTTCACAGGCTTACTCAACACATTTTATTAATTTAAAACTATATATATAAAGGAGAAAAGTATGTATGTATGACCCAACATCACGGGAGAACGGCTGAACCGAAAGAGTTCTGCATCCTAAATCCCGAGTAACGGCGATTAATCGCTGCTAGTAGTGTATATACACGAGCAGGCAATATATTAGTATCCTTGAATTTCTTTAGTGACGAACTCATTTTATATAGTACGCCAGCTGCACGCAGCCGTTAAATAGCATAGCGAGAAAAAAAATTGCATACGCTGCATAATTATGCTAATATTCGTATTTACTTGTGAAGTCAAACCTCTCATTTTGTTGGTAAATCGACTCTAAATAGACAACTTAAAATGAACGATATATTCTATTTTCTCTAGCTCTCAAACAGTCTACTATGAAATTTTCTAATGCAAATTTTCAAAGCACAGGTGGTAGGTAAATACGAGGTATTATGTACGCGAAGCAAAATTGCCGCTCTAGAAAAATAGGTTGCTACACAAACATTTTTTTAACACTTTACAACAAAGTTGAAAAGTGTTTATGACTTTGTTCATGCTGTCTGTCTGTCTGTCCGTTAGCACGATAACTGCCGTAAAAATGACTTTATCAAAATGAAATTTTAGTATGTTGTTCAGACGGTGCGTTGGACCTATGGGACTGTAAATGGATAATATCACCCAATTAGTTTTGGATTGAACCCGCGTTGACAAAATGAAATACATTGAACCCTATGGGACCTAATTTTTAAAACATTTTTTAAGCGGATTTAAAATTCACAAATTGCTTCGAAAGTATTAGGTAGTATTCAAATTATCTCATAAAATATATAAAACAAATTTCAGAAAAATATATTCAGTAGTTTTTGAATAAAAATTAAAATAGTAATTACACTTTTTATATGAAGCGATCGTGTGACCATGATGTGAAGAGATCACGTGACCTACTTCAAAATAAAATATGGTATCCATCTTGTGTCAAAATCGTGATTTTTAAAGTTCTTTTTAATTTATATTCAGTGTTGTATCCGTCCTAAAACCGCTTTATTTTTGCTTAAATTCTGTACATCTACATACTGAAACAACGCAATTACAATACATTTTAGGTTAAATGATCATCAAACTTTGATTATTTATACAACGAAGCCTACTTTTCACTCCATGCCTACTTCGAAGCCTACTTCTCACCTCTCCATGGTCTTAAGTATTAAATAAAATAAATTATAAATTATTATAGTATTGTGATGAATGAAATGAATGGGAAAATGTTTATGGATGAAATGCTGCTTTTATAGAGAGAGTCTGGCGTGTTATATTTCGATGACATCACTTGAATAAATTTCATTTGTTTTCGATGAAGTTTTCAAATATAATAAATTATTGTAGTATTGTAATAAGTTTAAAAATATTATCTCGGAATGTATCGCATTTTGGAGATGTTTAAACCAGGCAATTTATATTTTAATGCCGTCCTTTGAATGAAGTTCAATTTTTTCGATGAAGTTTTAAGTTTTCAAATATAATATATTAATACAGTATTGTGATAATTTTAAAAATATTACCGAGGAATGTATCGCATTTTAGAGATGTTTGAATAAAATTGCATTGAAGTTGGAAAGTGTTTCATAATCAATGCTTTATGCATAATTGATCTTTCGTGTTTCATTTTGGGGCGTTTTCTAATTCGTTCATTTCCTGAAATATGTGCCTGTATGAAGATGAGTTTTTACATATGAAAAAATATGAAAAAATCTTGAACAATTTAAAATTTTATTTCTTTGAAATTAAAAAAAAATTAAATATTAAATTTTGATTGAAGTTGATGAACAGATTTCTCAATTTGAATCATTTTTTCACTTTTGTACGCAGAAAAGTTTTAATGCTAATTTGTTTTCAGGATGTAAAAATTATTATTTAGAAAAATTTTAATAATTTAAAAAGTGAAAAAAATAAATCAATTTTTAAAGAAGGATATTTGCTTTGAAAAAAATATTTTCAAACCGTTTACTCAAAATCGAAAATCCCGAAAAGAATTTATGGAAAATAGAATAGAAGTTTTTTTGTACAAAGCTTCATGTATGTACTTATCTTTCAACAATACAGATAGTACAACATAAAAACTGTTGTATCTTGATGTAATTATTGAACATTGTAGATATATGTACCTTGCGTTATTTGATTTTAAAAACTTTGTAGTATTTTTGAAGTCAAGAAAATAAAATCTGCTCTTTTATCGATTGTGTCTCAAACCCTCCTAATCTCAGACTGTGACGATTATTTTTGCATTAGAATATAAATGGGTGAGTAAATTTTATACTAAGCGTTATCATTCTAATTAATAGAGGTTGTCTTTAATTACAACCCATATAGGTTTCATTAAATTATCAAAGGAGAGAGGTTTCAAGTACTATATGCAGAGCATCACTAAAGTACACACACGATAAAAGAAAGCCTAGATATTTTTTTAATGAAAACGAAAAGTTTCTTTTAGAAAACGTGTCAAGAAACTTCTCAACAGGATTTCCTAGAAGTTGCAAACACAGAATTTCTACTCATAGGGAACTGAAGAGGCCAACCTGTGTGCGAATAGTTAGTTCACTCTTACTTTGAATCATTAATTTAACACCGTGTATGAATAGAGAGTCCTCTGTAGCACGCATGGTCGTTATATTCTCATACGTAGTATTGCGAAAGTATTGCTTTCACGAAAATTTTCTATTTCGAAATTTTGACTCATGCGTAGTATTGAGAAAGTATTGCTTTCACGAAAAATTTCGATTTCGAGATTTTGAGCCATGCGTAGTATTGAGAAAGTATTGTTTTCAGGAAAATTTTGGATTTCGAGGTCAATATGTTTTAAAACCTTCCGAACACGTTTTAACTATTTTTTGGGGTGATGTTCGTCTGTCTGCCTGTGGTCGATTTCTTGTGCACACGATAGCAGCCACAAATATTAATGGATTTTCACGAAACTTTATATCTGGCTTTATCGTCAAAAAATCTAGAACTAGATGGAAATTTATTTTATTCGAAGGAAAACTTTGAATTTTATTCAAAATTTTATGTTTTTTAACATGGCAGCATAGGACAAAATGTGACATAATTATGCGACCCGTTGACATTGCTATTAAAATTATTATCAAAAAAACTACATAATCATAATTTTAAAACGCCTACTATCGACGCAATCACTTCTGCTTTGAATATTGTTGCGGAGACAAATTATTTTGGTTTCCATGATGCTATTTATTTACAAACCTGTGGTGCCCCTATGGGTAGCCCTTTATCTGGTATTTTAGCCGAGGCGGGTTTGCAGGAACTCGAGAATGAGATTTTGCCTTTTTTATCCCCCCCCCCCCCTCTCTCTCTCTCTTTGGTGCCATTTTGTGGATGATGTGTTTATTGTTTGGGATAGTGATTTAGAAGGTCTTTCTTTCCTTTTGTCTAAAGTTAACGATTTTTACCCTTCTATCAATTTTACTGTCGAACATGAAACTAATGGTTCTTTGCCTTTTCTTGATGTACTGGTCACCCGTTCTGCTATTGGTTTTCAAACCTCGGTTTTCCGTCAACCTTCTTTTACTAATTCTTGTATACCTGCTAATTCTTACCATCCTCTTTCCTCTAAAAAAGCTTCTTTTTATGCTTATTTTAATCTCGCTTTTAATGTTTGTTCATCTATCTCTGCTTTAAGTAATGAAATTGATTTTATTTTTGGCCTTGGCCGTGAGGCTGCCTACTCCTTTGAGTTTATTTGTTTTCTTCCAAGTTCGCCGTAAATATACACTTTTTGATACTAAACTTATTGCCTTAAAAGATCGTTTGACTTATAGGTCTAGTTTTCCATACAATCCTCGGATTTTCCGCCCCTTTATCCATTTTCGTTCTGAGTTTCGTTTCAGACCTGCACATTCTAATATTTCTTCTTTATTTAACAGTATTCGGTCTGATAAACTGGGTGATAAGGATGAGTTTAAAAGCTTTGCTGGGGTGTATATTGTTCCCCTGTTGTCCACCGATGGTAATTTTAAATTTTATATTAGAAGTACTAAACGCATTGTTGGCATCCGTTTAGCAGAACATGCTCGGGATGTCAGGGATAGTAAACTTTCTACGGCTCTTGCTCAATTTGTTGTTAAAGATAATTTTCAGCCTCTTTTTGAAAAGACTTTCCTTTTGATACGTTGTAATAACCCTCGTGATATTCTCCTTTTTGAATCCCTTTCTATTTATATCTACCGCGATTCCGTTTGCAATTTTGGCACTGTTATGAATTTGAGTTACGCTTGGCGACTCATTCTCGACTCCATGCAATTCAAGTCTCTGCAAAGTTATCTTTGACGTCTTCATCTTTGGGATTATGCTTGGTTGCCCCCCCCCCCTCCTTTTTTTTAGATTTCAGTAATTAAATTGTAATTTACTATGCATTTTTTTTTGTTGTTGGAATTTTTGAAACTCTAAAAAAATTGTTTTATAGTTTTCGGTTTATCCTTGCCTAAACGTAGTTTCTTTTGTAAATTGTATTTATGCAAATTTTGTCGCTATATCTTGTCTATATATGAACGATTCAAATTTTATTTCCATGTAGCCACTGATGAAGAGCGTACTTATGCTCAAAAGCGCTCTGGCCCTTTATAAAAAAAATGTTGTACGTCTTATAGGAAGTAAAATAAAGACCTTCTGTTGTGGATGTGTGCTTAATTTTTGTTATGAATAAAAGGGTTTATTTATGGCTTGATGATAAGGAGACTTCATAGTTTTAATCATTGTTGGGAAAAATAGCCGTGATACAACTTTTTTTTTTGTTTGTAATGCCATTAGACCCCACTTGGGGGCCAGTTACACACCCTCCCGGAGAGGGGCGCGGTAGCCCAGTAGTTAGCGCTCGGGAATTGCACTCGGTAGGCCGGGTTCGATTCCCCTCCGCTGCCAAAACTACCGCCGTATTCACGCGGAGTCCTTCCGAGAGGTTGGTGGTAGGGGAATGAGGGTACGGTCTCTGTGGATTCCTCCCCCACTGGGTTCAGGTCTAAATTGGGTGGCTCTTCCCGGCTGTCCAATGTGTTACCTTACACTTTTCTGGTAGGTCCGACGATCTGGGTCTCAACAACAACACCCTCCGTACATTGTCAAATATGGTATCAATTGAAAGGTTTTCCCAACTCTTTTAAGTGAAGGGTAATACACTATAGTCGTAATCATTTGAACCCACAATACCGATTTTTCAAATTTTTTCTTGTAAAATTTAAAAAAATAAAGAAATGAATTCTGGCATGAAAACGTCTAGATGAGTCACACTCTAATTAATTTTACTTCGGAATAACGTCAAACTGACGTTCCTGGCAGTCCCAAAGTAACTCTTCGTATGCATAAAAAATAACAAACGAGCTCAGTAGTAATCTATAATCCAATACGATAGCTGCAAGCATTAGCCAAAGAAAGCTGCATTGTTAAATCAATTTAACAATAAAACGTTCTTCCTACAGGTCTGTTGAATTTCTTTATTCCACAGGAGAACTGGGTGCAATTTTTTCAGTGTACAGTTCATAGAGTTTCATTAAATAAAAGTTCATTAATATAAACAACCACTTGTACTTAGAGACAATCTATATATATATATATTTGTCTTTAAATGCACGTGTTTAAACACGCATATGAGTTTGTTGACAAAACAGATCAAAACTCAGATCTAGAATATCAAAAATGCAGACACATAACACTGCATATTTTTCAGCTCTGGCTATTAAATTTTATCCTTCTTTATCAATTTCAGTGTAGAATGTAAAAATTATCATTACGTTCTCAAGTAAATCTTTCAGTGAACCAAGAGAAAAAAAACAGACAAAATGCTATTTTTGAAATAAAATTATTTTTATTATAATCGTTTATGTCACATATTTGCACAATCCGCTGTCACTGATGAAGAATTGCAAGTAACAGCCAGAAAATAAGTTAAGAAAAAATGAAGAATTTGATTGGGTATGTCTTGTTTTCGGCTTCTCTTTGTTCTTTTGAAGGATGAATTCGATTTTTTTTTATTCTGTTCTTGAAAATGAGTGGAATACAAAATGAGGGAAAAAATAAACAGTATCACCTTTCTTTTGTCTTTTATTGGTGCAAGATGAAATGATTTATGTACAGAATTATGGATAAAGAAGGAACTTTTCTATATATTTATATATATATATATATGTTTATTTTATATATATATATATCATTGATGCACAGTACGAGTATGTAAAGAACACTCAGCCAAACTACAAAGGAAAACGGAACAGTTCAACATGGTTGAAGATCCCACCCAAGTTTTGGCAAATTTAATACATTTGTTTTATAATTTAAAATTGCAAAAAATTGTTGTTTTTCGCCGAAATATATTAAAAACTTACTGCAAGTGTGGCAATCAGTCTATTATTTTATTCTAAATCGAATTTAAATACGATAACAAGAGAACTTAAAAGACGGTTGTTCCAATTATTTTTCTTATATTACACAGCAAAGGATTAGTCCTCTATTAATCTTTAACAGGTAGAAGTAAGATTTTTGATAAAAAGATTTTTTATATACAAAATGCTTTGTTGAAAGCAGTTTCGCGAGTTAAAGTAAAATATGGGAACCACAGATTTGCATGATTACTCTTCTTTTATGAAGAGTAAAATATTTTGCTCTAGTTTAAACTGACCAAGATTCAAAATTAACCACAATCAAAATAATTGAACCATAATTTGGACCTATACTTATAATCCAAACTAAGGTTCAAAGATTTATAATAATAGGATTCAATCAGGTACCAATTTATGCCACCAGCTAACACTGAATATGCTTTTTTCAATTTCCACTTTTTAACTTCGAATCCTATTTGAGTTGAACCTAGAGTAAAATAGTTTTAATGTAGTTACATTTTAAGTCCTTTTTATTAGCATTAATTTTTCATCAAATTTAAAACTCATCTGGATTTGATAAGCAATTTGGATCTTGCAAAAAATAAAAACTACGTAAGAATTTCGAATTATGTACCTATCCTATGATTGTACAAATGTTATTGCACTTTAGCCCCGAGAGAACAAAAATCGCGCCAAGAACAATTTGTTTTCTTCATTTATATAAACAAAATAAATTGTTGTTGGCGCGATTATTAAACCTTTAACCTTAAGTATTAAACCTTTCAGCTTTCGAAATGAAAATATTTCAGTAATACTATAGTGGTTGATACATTTAATCAAATTTTTCTGCTGATAATATCGAAGTATTTTTAGTGTAGATTAATTCATCAGTCTGAGCGACATATTTTTATTTATGAATATTCAGTTTCTATTTTACTTAAGAAACGATGAACAATTTTAATAAGTTATATCAGTTTTATTGTGAATATTTTAGTAATTTTTTCCATTACCACACCTGCACTGAATAATACTTCGAAATTCAAACAAGTAAACCGGCTTTTCTATAAATAAAAACAAAAGGCTCATGAATATTATCAATAGCGAAAATTTGAGGATATTCTATTCACATTTTATAGAAATTGGTTGTATAATCGTCTGCTTGCTCTTCTTTTTTTCGTTGGCGCGACAATATAGTAAAATGTTCAAAACATTTCCTGTTCGAATTATCGTTGAGACTTTTGTAATACATTATAGACAAAATATGTGAATCAATGTCTTGTTTTTGAAAAGTTCAGGTCTGGAAACGTTGATTCAACGATATTAAGCTAGGATCAAAAGTGTACTCAATGGGTTTTTTAATAAATTTGATAAATTTCACTCATAGTGTGATAATTACTCAAATTGATTACTGTAGTAATAATTTCCAAAAAATTAATTACACCTTTTAGTTGCGTCACTTTTGAAGTAAGGGTGCAATATATATATATATATATATATATATATGCAAATTAAATGTGTGTTAGTTAAACGACTGAAATCCAAATTTTTGCCAAAATTTTTCAATCAATACCAGAACTGTAATTGTTCAGCAAAATTTAAGATTTGCTTTATAAATGTTTGAAAATTTTAGTCATTAACATCAAATGATCAGAAATGTGTTAAACAATCACGAACTTGTTTACAACGTGAAATGCAGCGCAAATCAAGATAAATAAGCATACGTACGTTTTGGAAATCAGCTGGATTTCCTTGTTCATTGTCGAAATGTCTGGAACTGAGCGCACAAGTAAGAACACAGTTTTTGAAGCATGAGCACAGCGAGTATCCAGGAGCTTTCTTGAATAGCCTGGCGCTTACTTAAGCGTTCAGGTCCAGACATTCTGCACTAATCAAGGAAATCCAGTTGATTTCCGAAATGTACCTATGCTTATTTATCTTAATTTGCGCTACATTTCGCGTTAAAAAACCCGTTCATTATTAATTGTGCGCATAGCCGCGTGTTTTGCTTAATGTGATAATAGTTTATACATTTTAAAACACTAGATTAAAACTCATATGTGTCTTATTGTTTGGAAGAAATCTGGCTTAGTTTTTGGCACATATCACAATTTAAAGCTTATGTTAAAAGTCTTTCAACACGGTCTTAAATTTTTTTTAAATATATTCTGCTTTTAGAAAATTATATTTTTTTTAATGAATATGAAATACTGATTAAAAACAATACTTGCATATTCCTGGTAATTCATTTTAATAAAAGAAAATTTATGCATTATTTTTTATTATTTTCTTTTCCCGGGGAAGGTGGGGGGGGGGGGAGATGTATATTACACCACCAGATGCTTTATACACAAAAATGCAATAAGTAATTTAATGTATCATAGTTGAAAGTTCCAGTTAAAATGAAATGGAAATGGAAAATCCTCAAATTTTGATTTTGATTTCTGTGCCACAACAAATTTACGAAATTCTGCTGAAAATACTGAAGGGTTTCTCTTTTAAATAAAACACGAAAAATATTTACATCACGTTTTAAATGCAATTTATTGCGAACTGGAAAATATATTTAAAAATTTTTGGAGCCATTTAAAAAAGAATTATTTACATTTAAGGGTATTACCCAGCTCGCCTCGTGTTAAATTTTTTCATGTTAAACCTCGGAGGAAAAAATGTTGAGATTTTAACTCGTGTAATTTTCTCAATATTGTCTGCTGTTTATTTTTGCTAGCCTAGAAGCCAAAAAGTAAAAACTTGATGTATTTTATAAAACTTAATTGTCTAATTAGAAATACTTCTAAAATTCATATAAAATATGTTTTTTAATATTAGAAATACTTCCAAATAGCTCTTCTAACTAAAAAAAAAAGCCACAAACCTTCACTTTTATCATCTATGCATGGCAAAAACAGAGTGAAATTTTTCCAAAAATTAAAGTTAAAAGTCTTATCACTTTTCCCCCATGGGTTAATACAGAAAAATTGAAACAAGCAGCAGCTTATGAATGACCCCCTGCCCAACTTCTAAAACCCCACGGATATTGACTGCTTTCTTGTGTTTCATTACAGGCAATTGTCTCTGTGCTGTATGATTGCATATAAAATAAGATCTGTTCACAAATTTTTGTACACATTGTAAGGATTTCTATCTCATTATTTACAAAATCAGTTCGTCGGGACTGACAAGTACAGACCTTGGAAAATGCATTTAAAAACTATGTATACATGCGAATGCATTTAATTCGTTTTTATGCCATTGCATTAGCTCTGTGAACCTGTTTAGTGAACAGCATTATTTCTTCGAACATAATACACATGCAGTTGAACCAAATACTTGTGCTATTTGATATTGATCAATTATTTTGATTTTAACGTTTATAGATTTGAAAGTTAGTTACATGTAGACGAAAATGAAGGATTCATTAAAAGATAAAAGTAATACATAGTTTTCACATGCGTTACAATGTTCAGCAGCAGTGTAGGGCTCTGCAATAGACATAATGGCTGCCATGATTTCAGCCATTATATGTATTTGAGGAGAGATTGTGGTGTATATAAAAATCATCTATTCAGTAGTATAATACCAAGGTCAGGCATGATGCCACATCAAAATCTAGCGACCCCTCCCCCCTCCCCCACGAAATTATGTTTTGCAATATTTTTCAGAGGCTAATTTCAAAATGCTAATTCCTCAAGATATTACTTTTATATTAAAAAAAAAAAGTAATTTAAATTCTATATTTTTGAAACAGTGAGAAATAACAACAAAAACACACATCGATTGGGAACTATCTACATATTTAAGTATTGAATTTTAGGAATGTTTAGTCTGTAAATTTGAATAATTTTTAGAAAATTCAAATGCTTCATGTAAATAATTTTTAAAATGTTTACCTTGTTTAAAATAATTATTACGTTATTTTTTAAATCTTCGACATTTTACAAATATTTCAATTTCACAAGTTTAAATATTTAAAAATAATTAAATCCGAATATCAAATTAATTACTTATTGGTTTAAAAACTAAAATTAAATATTTGTTGCCCCCGAAATAAAATGTTTGTTTCAAATTCAAACTTTGATTTCTAGTCATCAGAAAAGAATCAACTAATCTGCTAAATACATTAATCTTAATTTCGTAATGATCATTTAGCATTGTCTTTATGGTCATGGCACCACAAAGATCATTGTTGGTTGGATATCGTGATAAAGTTATTGTTTAATTTTCCAAAAAGGAAAGAAAAATTAATAATGGTATTTGGAGGAACTGCATGTTTTATGCTATTACGGAAATGTATTGCCTGTTCAGAGCGAGTATGGTAAGGTGACCTGCCTTACACTGAGCGACTCAAGTGTTTTTGTAAATGCTGCTTAAAAATAAGTTCATGGTGGAAATAAATGTAAATGCTCGAGGAAAATGCAGAACAGCAATACTTTTCCTGCTCTCAAATAAATAGAAACGGGATAACTCTTAGTGAATGAATGAATATGAGTTTAAAATTCATAGCATTTGTCTTTTCTTTTCTTTCTTTTAAAGAAGAGGTGAACAGGATGACTTAAAACAAACTCGGTATTTTCAGTCGGTAAAGCTCTTGGTTAACGAGTCTTTTTTCTTAACTAGGAACGTGTCATTCCTAAACCTGAGATTCTTATAGAAAAAAAAATGAAATAAAAAAATGCGATTGTTTTGTTCCTAAGAATTAAAGGCTAAAAAACAAATGCCAAGGAAAGACTTTCAAAACGAACGAACAAGAAAATAAAGTTAAAATTTGTCGTAAAGTCAGTCACAAAAAACGGCACAGTCGTTTTTCTCCTCCCTCCGTTTGGAGCAGAGGTCTTTGTTTCAGCAAATGTACAATGATGCCGTCGGAAGACATCTCCTCCGGAAATTTATCAGTCACCAGAAGAGTCCGTACTGCAATTTCCGACCACGTTCTCTCACTCACCATCAAATGAATGTTCCATTTGAAAAATAAACACCAAAAAGAACGCGTGATGTGCGTGTTTTCAAGTCTGTAAGCGATTCACACAATCTCGAATTAGGTTGAGTCGTTCCTATTGGCATCGTCCATTTTTCACCGTTGCGTTGACATGTTTGTGGCAGTTCGATTTCGCTTGCCGATTCACCGAGGGCAAAAATCACAATGGATTGATGTCTCTGTGGGAAAACAGGCGGCTGCTTCGAGGAACAGTCTGAAGCAGCCATTGTCCATAGCTGCAGATCAATCCTTGTAGTCCGTGAGTCCTTCACAGCCCAAGGTTGAGTTTGGAAATTGTGTTGTCCAGAGTTGTGCTGCAGCAATGGCCTTGTCGTCCCACAGCCCCGGCTGGGCCCTATGTCAGGCCATGGCTCCAACCATGCTGTTGGATGTGGAGAGACCTAGGGGCCCAGCTCCACTCGACGACAAGGAAAGGCTAGAGAGGGGCGGTGGGCCGCCGCTCATGTGGTGCATGGGCGGCGAGGTGACGAAGGGCGACCCAGCCATTGAAATGGGCATGTTCCCTTGATGCATGTAATGGTTCATGGTCATAGACATCGAAGACATGGAGCCGAGCTGACCGGCAGGCCCGAAACCAGAGAAAGGCTTGTCCAGCGGTTTTAGACACTCGGGAATGGCAAGACAACCCTTTTTCTTTTTACTCTTCGACGACAACTTTCTGTTGCGTGTCTGAATTCCCTCTTTTTTCATCGTTAGAGGTCGATTTACCTGTAAAGTAGAAAAAATAAAATTAAGCACACTTTGAAGCAAATCCATTTTGTAAATTTTCTAAATTTATATAGGTAAGAAATATTTATGCATCTTCAATAGAATCTGAATTCGCTCTATGAATAACTGGACATTTTCAGCTTGGATTTTGCTTATAAGCTGAAATGATTAGAATCATCTTCTGCGCATTGTAAAACTGTTTTAGACGAGTGGGCATATTCATAAATAAGAAAATAAAATACTTTTACGAAGACTATTAAGGTTAGTAACAATGAACTATTAACATTTCTGGTAGTGAGGATTTGTAACATTTAACATTACTTTGAAGTATGAAATGGCAGCAGTAATGAACAAGAAATGCACGAAAAAGTGAGATAAGTAGGGTGCATTATAAATCAAAATCTGCACCAGATAATGAGCAGGAATTTATTTTAGAGTTCCAACTGCTTTTATGCAGATAATAAACTGCAACCACAGTGCAGAATTTAATATAAACGATGATTTTTTAGATTTAACCTCAGGTGTTCCACTACCTTGTTGATGGAGTGCTACTGAAAATTTCACAAACACAAGTAAAAATCATGTCGAACGTAATTGTTCATAATTTCGGAACTCAAAAAATTAAAAGTTGGTACATGACTTATTAGCTGCGATCACCTTTATATGATATTATTTCGAGACCCCTCACTTCTATCTGATATTCTTCTGAGACATCCCCTTCCTTGTAGGGAAACAAATTTTACCACAAACATCCCAGTGACAAAAAAGCTGCGGAAGTCAGATTGCGTGTGGGGTTTCTGTTACCTGGGCGATGGAACAACCCAGCCGGACCT
This sequence comes from Amaurobius ferox, assembly GCA_951213105.1. Lineage (NCBI taxonomy): Eukaryota > Metazoa > Arthropoda > Arachnida > Araneae > Amaurobiidae > Amaurobius > Amaurobius ferox. Next base: position 151,700,461 of record OX578136.1, read on the forward strand.
TACATCATCCCCGACTCTTAATAATTGCTTTGAAGGAAGGTAGAAGGTAATACATCTTTAAGAAGGAGAACCCCCTTTCTTTTCATTGTTCGTGGAGATGGTCATTGCATCGAAAATGGCTTGCAAATTCGATGTCCATGCAGCTTACGGTCCACAGCTCACCATCCACTAAACATACATTTAAGAAGAAAAAACATTGTTGAGAAGGAAGGTGTAACCCTCCCTCCTGTCATTTCACTTCATTTTATTTTATTTTTTCGCTTTAGCTCGGAGGCCACCAATTAACACTGGTGGCAGGAAGTATTAGTGATGTGCCTGGTCACGCAAGGCACTGTCCAGGCACGCACCAAACACTTGTTGCATGCAGCACCTTGCGACGGATGTAGAACTGGGTATAGGAAAACAGTCGAACACAGAAGCCCTCACTGTGCTCTGTATATTTTATATTGAATGAAAACGACGATGACGTCTTCAGTAATTATAGAGAACAAATTGTTTATAACTTGATTATTCGATATTCGGATTTATGAAATGAACGGAGAAAATTACATTTCAGTTTCGCAATAATTTTTGTACCTTTTCCACAGAATTTACTGCTATAAAGAAAATTCTCAAAGGTTTTTACCTAGAAAACGAAGGTAAGGGCCGGGGAGGGAAAAGGACAATCTAGTGAAACCGGCCTATGTTTTGTCACAATTTAAAAAGAAAATCTTTTGACTCCAATTGAGTATTTTTGAATATAATGCTTTAATGTGCCATGTATAGTTCCATTAGCAGGATGAGGAGAATGCATTTAATGAACGAAGCTATTGCATTACTGAGATAAAACGATGCTCTACATAATTAGTTTTCAATATATTTATTATTTCCAGATGTTTTATCAAAAGTCTTCGTAAAGTATTCTCACCAGTTCTTCAAGACTTAGTAAAGACGTTGCCAGAATCTCAGAAAGGAGAAGCAATGGTTATGTGGCTGATTATATTGCTGGACTTTGTTTTCCAATATCAACCCCATAGAAAACTTATGAAATTTACCCAATTGGGGATTATCACCCATCGGTAACGAGTCCCCTTGCCAACGTCAGTGTGGCATAGCACATTTATTTTCTTCTCTACTAGTTAAGGAACTTTCTTTTTCAGGCAGAAACTATGATAATCTGCAGACATTTGTTTTCTTCTGAACATTTAAAAATTCTCAACTGTAATAAACTAAACAATATTTTATAGTGTAAATATTCAAACAAGAGCTTGAATGTACAATTCTAATACCTTGCTGAGCACATTTTTCCTTTTATTTTGGGGAATATAAGGCAGTACTTTAGCAGCGTACAGGATTTGAACATTTCAATATTGAAAAATAAATTGGAGAATTTAAAATAAATGTAAAAAACTGTTTTATAATCCACACTAAATAACATGTGTGAAATGTAGAAAGTATGGAAAATCTATATAAAAGTATTCTCTCAAAATCTTAAAAATGAATAAAACTTAATCTTAAAAATGAATAAATACGTATTCTTTTACGTATTTATATCACAAAGCTTTACCCAGAGAAAGATTCGAATTGCTGCCAGTGTCGGAACTTCCAATCTCCCCCCACCCCCTTTACGGCTAGAATCTGGACTGGGTCCCCCAACCACTGTTAATTTCTTAAACACTTATACCAGTTTTTTTAGATCCCTCTACAAGATCTGAACCCCCTTCTGCATTTTAAGATTTTATGGTTTGGCAGTTCCATACCTCATTTCTACCTCTCTATCTTGAGATAAACGCCTTATCAACTGAGTTGTTCAGGTTATGAGGCAGGACCTCGGTATCACGTTCTTTCCTACGAATCATCCTACGAGAGCCTCAAAGAAACTGCCATAAGTAATAAAATTTTAACGTAAAATCTTTGGTTCCATGCCGCTGAGAGTCTCCAACCCCGTCTCCCCACCTTCACCTTCTCGCAGCCGTGTCTTGTGGCCTCGTGGGAGCCAGGCCGGAGCACGTCCACTTGGATATGCGGCTCGCGTACGCCACTTCCTCCCGCGAAAGAAGCACACACAGCTGCGGCAGTCCCTGTCTGCTGTCACTCACGACCCTTGCCTTTGTTCAAAAAAGCAGTCCCGTCGTCCGTGATTTATAATTGGAAGAACAATGCTGGGACAGAGATGATCTCGCAAAATTGAGAATACTGACGTTGAAGATGAAACTATATAAGTTGTGGGTGGCATAGCACATCGCCTTGTGGTCATCTCTGTCCAATTAACCCTCTGTTGCATGAATTATTTTCAAATGTCAACAAGATGGAAATAAACATCGATCTCATTGATTTGGAGCAGGTAAGGATCTATTAAGTAGTGAATAAAAGTATACTCTGCCGATAGTGTTCTTGGGACAAAAATAAAATGTAGGCCCGGTGATGCATCTGTATAAATCCTTTTGTATAGATTTCTATAGACTAGATTGTATAATAGATGGAGTGAAGCAACTATAGTGATGCCTCGAGTGCCAAATAAACGAGAGTGTCTGGATTTAAGAACGAGTCCCTTAACAGAAATGTCTTTCAATTTAGAGGCTAAAATGAAGATTTTCAAAGATTCCCATCTTTAATTGCCGTAGGCAAGGAGCCAATCTATTACGTTGATAATTTTATAAAACCATCGTTGCGAAATGAGGACTGTATGACGATTCTCAAGAAAATGAAAATATCTTGTATGAGAAAGATACTGTATAAAATTCTCGACTACTGTGACCCTAGAACTAATGCAAAAATACAACGATTCGTATAAATACATGATAACTTTTGAATACATATAAAATATTTAAACACTTATGGGACATACAAACACTTTTGTGACATATAAACATTTGTGAAATATAAATACTTCCCATGCTTGGAGACAAAGGTTTCCATGCCTGCAAACGTCAGCAATTAAAACCCTAATCATGTGTAGTATGCAAATAAATAGCTTTCATGTCACGCCATGCCTGACGTAGCTTTTATACTACCAAATAGGGATTTACAAATATCAAATGTGTAGACATGCTTTCAGCTATTATATATCTATTGGCGGATTTTACAATATGATTGGCGATTGTAAATGCCTGCAGTCAACTGTTACCATTTTCCAATACAATTTTACATTTCGAAAATATTGTATTCAAATACATATAGTTTGACCATAAAAAATATTAACCATGCTGCAATTCTAAAAGTTCATTTGACTACTCAGAATGCAAAATGCATCACGCTTGCTTAAATTAAAACATTGAAGTATCCGTCTGAGCAGGGACCATGTGCAAGCTGACCAGATGTTTTCAATAACAGAATGCATTTTGAATATCAATTTAGAATATTTTTTTCTTATGGAGATGCAAAAAACAGTGAATATAATTTTGAATATTAATTGTAAAAATCGGTTGATTTTAACTCAAGCTATTGGTTTAATACAGAAAATTTATAGTTTTAAATTAATAGAGTTTAATTGATAGACTATATTACTTATCGGAGGTTTAAAGTTTTTCCTATACCTCTATAGTCAAACTGGCTGTGCCGGAAAAATGGTTATTTATAATTACTTTCCTTATATGCATAATGTATAAGGAAAGTATTGTGACGGGATCGAAAATTCGAATTCGAGTTTTCGACGGGAGAGCACGTTTCAAGCATTCCTGATCACGAATCAAACATTTTTGAAGTGATGTCTGTGTGTGTGTGTGTATGTGTGTGAAAGTATATGTGTGTGTGTGTGTGTCAGTGAATCTGTGGAGACGATAACTGACGAACGAATGGACCGATTCGAACGAAATTTGGTACAAAAATCACAATCCGTAAACACTGGAAGCCTATTGTTTTTATACGCAATCGAATGTTCAGAACCCCCTAAATTTTCGAGGGAAATTTTGAAAAAATCGTCAAAAAATCAAAACCACTAATAAAGTTGCGCAAATAGATATTTCTTATGTAATTTTTTATTAGAAAACGATTGACATAAATTATAAAACGCTAACATGAACCGTTCTCTAGATATTGCACATTTTTAAAAAAAATTATCAAAAAGTCATATAAAATAAAAAAAAATATATCCTATTGAGAAACATGTTCACTTTTCATATGTAATGCCATGCGATAAATTTGGTGACATCATTTTCGTGGAACTAGCTCGTTCCATTCATGAAAAAAGATACTTTGAATAATACTTTTGTATTTGAATGCCAATAATCATTAACTGCTGTAAGAATAACTTATTTCTCCACCCATAACGCTTGGTGATATTTTGGCGACAAATTTTGCGGAATGTCGCCAACTTGGCGACATTTTTAATTGTTGCCAAATTAACAAAAATCTCGCCAAATGGATAAAAATGACGCCAAATCAATGAAAATGACGACTAGTTGAAGGAAATTCAATATCTTGGAAAGAATATAAGTATTTACTATAAGAATAACATTTTTTTAACTGTAAAAGTAGTAAATTCATTGCATTATATAAGGAAAGTCATGTGTTGCCCATATCAGATTGGTTTTTTTTTATGTAGATACTCTATTGCGTTGTTAAAAAAAGTATTTTTCAATTACTCAGTCTGAATATTACGGTATTCTTGATTACACATATTGGCAACGTACATCTTACACTAGTTTCAGTGAGTGTATATATTCATTAAATGCGTTCTAAATACGTAGGTATTCATTAAAAAATACAGAAAATATTCGAACAGATCATTAAAAAGATCTTGTTTTGAATTTTGTTTATGCGTTTGTCTTTTAAAAATTTCTATGCCCAATCCCATTAATTAATCACCAATCATCAATCACCTTAGACATAACAATTATTGATTTATCAATTAACTACATATAAATATGAATCAAAATGAACAATTGAGAAGCATCGATAATTAACGATCTATATATAAAAAACATTTTGTACCCTCTTTCCAAAATTTTTGGGTACAGCAATATCCCTACGCCAGTGTTCTCACATGTACGTTTTCTGTCTCCACCCATTCATCAACACTAAGAGGAATTTTAAGGTTGGCAGAGTTTCGAAAAATCGCAGTCGCAAACGTTTACCCGTCATTCATTCGTCGCCAAAATATAAAAAAGAGGGGGCTGGAATAAGTAAGAAAATGAAAAAAAAAAGGGCAACTGAGCATCCAGTCCATTCTTTATATCCTCATTATTATTATGTTATTATTTGAGCGTCGGCTCTGGGTCGAGTGAGCACGCACAAAAAGAGGAACGACAGCGCCAAAGAAATAAAGCAGCATTAAATAAATAGCCGAAGAAGAGAGAGAAAAAAAATGGCCGCAGAGGGTGGTCAAGAATATCAATGAGGGGAGCGACCCAATTAAAGACTGGAGGGGGGTGGTTCTTAGTCGCGCCGTGGTGACTCGGCCTTCCTGTCTCGGGGAACAGTTGTGAGTTTGGCCCACATACGACACTGTGTCCGATACGTGCACTTTGTGTTGGTCAGTTCCTGCCCATAGTTCCATCAGACACGCAAGCAGGGCAACGGTTCATATTGCACTCTTCACAAGCGTTTATGGACGCATTGGGACGTGCCGTCGATTCGAAGGATGGTTCACAGTATAGAAATCAAACCTGGTGCTCTATAGAGTTGAACCAGGTTTAGGTCATCAGCGACATGTGGACGGGTTGGGTCCTCAACTATTGAGGTGCTCCACACATATGACTTACCCACTAGTCAGAATTCATCATATTCAAGGAGAATTTTGGTCGGGGACGCAATTTTTCTGACACTATCCCCCTTTTTTGAGTACGCTTCTGAGTTTGATGATAGAAGCTGGGAAACAAGTAGATTAGTGACAGAACTTTCAAATCCTGTCCATCTTCCTCGCCCGTTCCATGATCTTGGATACCATTAATAACTTCTTAAATATCTCTTTTACGATATTTTCTTCGAACCCTCTAAATTTCTGCCACTTTCACCCCATATTACAAAAAATTGAGGTATATAGATACCGCCACTCGGTTAGACCTTGGTTATGTACTCAATGATGTTCTGAATGTTTTAAAAGTTCTCTATTTATAATTATCTACTATTGTTCACCGTGGATATCGTCAATGATGTACCCATAAATTGTTTGAAATATGGAGTGGGGGACTGGATGTGTAAACATTTTTGCTTTAAATATTTATTTATTTATTAATTTTTCTTTTCTCAATATTGGTTAAAGAATTCGTTGATAATTATACTGAAATATAAATTAATATTACGTCTAATATATGGTGTTTACGTTAGCAGTTAATTGATGACAATTAATATTTTATGAAATGTCAATTGATTAACGCTAATTAATAGGTACTAATTAATCAATAAAATCAATCGTAACAGGGATCTTTGTTCAAATAAATCCAGTAGTTGTTGTTGTTGTTGTTGTCGTGTCCCTAACATTACATTTAAGGAAGAATGTGTGCACTGCTTCTGTTTAGTCTAATAACCCGGGGCACCCGAAGGTAGAAGTCTGACTTCTGCCCCAAATAAGACATTACAACATCCATGCCAGCAGGCGGGACTCGAACCCGCAATCTGGCAGCCGAGCCGTCACGAGGAAACGCCTGCCTCTTTGACCGCTCGGCCACCACATCGGCAAATCCAGTAGTAAATTAAGTATTTTCTTATCTGGAGATTCAATTGGTTTCTACCCCCTCCCCCTACGCACATCAAATAAAAACAGTAAATATGTGGAATTAAAGTAAATTTAATTAATATTTAAAATCCAAATTTTAATATAATTCCCAAAATTTAAGAGCTATCACAACCTCTCACTCGCTGAGCAATCTGATCGGCATTCTATTGCATCTACATTGGTTTAACCATGCCTATCACTGCACCATTCGAATATTTTGCTTTAACTATGAAGAATGCATAGGCGAAGAACACGAAAAACATGAATCTACGTTTCTTTGTAGATTTTCGCTCCAAATATAAGTGTATACATATTTCAATATTACTCCGCTGAGCAAATAAAGCAGGTATCTTATTCTTTAATAAGCCCAGGAGAAGTAGAATCTGTTGTCCAACAAAGTAAATTGGAACATTGTGGAAATACAAAATTTACGTGATATTTTATGCATCTTAACATTGACTGTGTTTTTTACCTGTCATGCGTACATAACATAATGTATAGGGCAAGTATTGTGACGGGGTAGAAAATTCGAAATAGAGTTCTCGGCGATTTCGAATTGTGACGGGGTAGAAATATTTACCCCGTCATACTTTCGGGTGATAATTCCCGAAAGCAGATTCAGAACTAGTAGTAGAATAAATAGTGCGTTTTCTAGGGTATGTGTGTAGGTCTGTGGAAGCGATGTCTTACGAACGAATGGAGCGTTTCGAAAATTGAAAAGTTTGGTACCATTATTACGAGCCATGATGAATACTGGAACACTATTAATTTTAAACACAATGGAATGTTCGAAAGATTCTCCAATATTCGAATGAATTTTTGAAAAAATTCAGGGTCTTTGATTTGAATGATGATAAATAGAGTATCATTTCATGCATAATTTTTCATTAGAACGAATGATACAAACTTCAGAGCGTTAGCATGAACTGTTCTTTAAATATTACACGATTTTCTAATAAATTCTTGAGAAAATAATTTGAAAAATCAAAGATTTCAATACTGTTAAATAAAGAATTATTTTTAAAGGTACCTTTCTCGGGATATTACCTTTTTTCTTAAATAAATTTACCGAATGTATCCCAGAAACATTGAGGCATGCAGTACATTTCTTGCATACCCGACCACCCGCCAATAGTTTCAAAATATTTTATCCAGATTTTGAACAGAAAAAAAAAAATCGAAGAAAAGACTCATACTACGACAAATAGGAATCAATTATATAAATCAAAGATTTGGAAAACATCGAATAATTTATATCGAATTATACAGAAAAAATCGAATATGTGATGTATACCACCGAAAAAAGGAGTCAATTACACAAATCGAAATAAAAAAAAACAATCGAATAACTTATATTGAATTATACAGAAAAAAATGTGAAGAAAATACTTATACTACCGCAAAAAGGAATCCTTTATGCAAATCGAAGATACGGAAAAAATCGCATAATTTATATCGAAATCAAATTATATGGAAGAAAATCGAATATGTGATGTATACCACCAAAAAGGAGTCTATACAAATCGAAGATACAGAAAAAATCGAATACCTTATATTGAATTTTACAGAAAAAGAATTTAAGGAAATACGTATGCTACCACAAAAAGGAGTCACAACGTTTGAGGGAAGTTTACTATCGCCATCCTCTTTTAGTTACTATATATTTAAAAAAAATAACTTTCCAGACACGGGTAACGCCTTTCTCGATCACAATAACGCATTTTACCAGCACACGCGCATTTTAAAATGTACCATACATATCAACATCGCTAATCATCCAAATTCAAAGGTTAGCCCAGCAATCAGTATTGGGATGAAAATAGGAATAGCCCATGAAAAGGAATGCTCGAAAATAAAAACTTCCTCACAATTACCGAAATGTGGGTCGCTCCCGAGTTAAGAGAATAATTATTCTGACCGCAGTACATTTCAAAATTAAAAAAACAAATGCTCGCAAAATAGAAAGAAAAGACGGCTGGACAACAATTAAACAATCAGCAACTCCTAGATATGCACAATTGTTCGTAAAACTCCAGCGTTGTGAAGGAACAATTCCGATTGTTTTAAGCCTTTTCTATGCCCCCTGGCCATTTGGACGCATTTCGACGGCATCCCCGTGAGAACAGGTCTGACTTCCAGCCAAAACTATTGATGTTCTTAAAACCACTAATTGGTTAAACAGGCAATTAGAGTCTCATAGAGGAAGGATCGTCGACTGACCTCCTTCAGGAGATGTAGTTACTCGCATTTGGGGATGCATTAGTAAAGGGAGGAAGTGCAAAAATGGTGTGATGTGTATTGTTACGACGTATCCTCTCAAAACGTGCGTCTACTCCCAGGATACAAAAATGAGTCCGAATGTAAAGATAACTAACGCTTTTAGTTAAAAGCGCCAATACGCGTAAACAGGAACAATACACCGCTAACAACACTATACAAGATGACAAAAGCAACTGTTAAATACAATAAAACAGCAATTAAATGCTCAACTAATTTACAAAACAGTCGATACTATTCTCACAACACTGACATATCTCACAATTCGATTTTACTCGTATTTCATCAACTTTCTCCAACTGAACGATGACTTCCTTATATAGTCTCTAGAAAAATTTCTAGAAAGAGAGCGTATATCATCAAAACTAGTCTATATTTCTAGTAGATTTGAAAACACGACAAAAATCACCAAGTTGACGATATTTCGCCAAATATGGCACCCATGCCCCCAAAAAGTCGCCAGTGTCTACTAACCCTACTTCCACATAATAGGAGTGGCTGCCTGTAAAAGTGCTTTCTCCTTGTGTGAAGTCAATATACAGCAAAAGCATTTTATGTATTCACAACAATATCTGAAAGCGGGATATTTCAAGAGTTGATAGGACCTGTTAACTACCGAGTAGATATCCTAAAGAGTAATCTTTAAGAGTATAGATATATCCTAAAGAGTAATTCTTTAATCCGTACCTATGAACTACTGTGACGTACATTGGTAAAGTTGCAACAGGGGTTTATGGGTGAACCCCTCTCCCCCATCCCAGCATTATGAAAAAGATGTCTATGACAGTAGAACTTTTTTCCAAAATCTTGAATCTGCGCCTATTTCTGACTATACGTGTTTTGTTGCTTTATCATAAACACAAACATTTAAAGATAGGAATTAGAAATGTTTTATTTTTATTTTTATTTTATTTTTTGTAAAAGAGTTTAAGAAAAATACTAATTTTTCCGTTCTACTATTTTAGGCGTAACCAGAATTTCAGAAAGGGGGGAAGCTTCGTCCCAAATGGGGATTTGTAGTGCTGAATTTCGTTTTTGAATCTTATAGAGAACTAATGAAATTTTTGCACCAATGGGGATCTGACCCCTTCCCCTTCTATGTCAGCTGTTAGTTTCTGAACCAAGAGATGGGAGATTATTTTCTCTAATTCAGGTCCACTACACATTCTGAAAGGTATCACATTCTGTGTGTGATAGGCAGATAGATATCCATCATTCTATCCGCTAAAATCCTTTCATCTTGATCACATGGCTCCATTTTGGCTACCGCTTAGGCAAGCAGATGCCGTTTCTAATAAAATCTGCATGGAAGTTGATTGCTTCCTAACACTGAGTTTCGTGACTGGATACAAGATTTGTTTGACTGGTAGCAATTGATTCAGAGCTCGAAGTAACATCCCTAAACCGAAATACGTCGGGACAAAATGACAGTTTCGGTAATCATCTTCTGTTAAAAATCCATGTGTTGTTTCATAGATCATCATGCAACCAGATATTTCGACCGACCGTTTTCGAGGATGGGGAACAGCCGTGAGCGAGACTTATGATCATTCATTTATGCCACTAAAGTTTAGACGAGGTCGTACGCATGATGCTCTTCGTATCTAGGAGGATAAAAGGTATAAGACAAAAAGAAAAAAAAAATCCGAGGTGTGGTTTTGGGGGGGGGGGGGGGGGAGATTGGACGCGGCAGTACGAGGTTGTAACAGCGCCCAGAAATTTTTGCATACTCGAAATCCGAAGATGAATGGGCTGGAAATTCGTAAAGAGCATTTGTGAAAGTTATGCAATGTTATAAATCAGAATGGTTTTAAAATCAGATAGGCAGAGCAGTAGGTAAAAGTGGGCTGAACTAAAATTGGTAAAATTGAATATTTGGTAATAAAAACGAATTCGTGTTTCAGAATTCTCCCTCTATGTACGTCTCTGATGATAGAAGTGTTGTTTATAAGACATCACACGGCCTCTGCCCAAACTATCCTCGTGATCACCTGGAGTACAGGCACGTTAAATATGTGGGTCCTTAAGTCCTTTTAAGAGGTTGGAGGTAGGGGAAGGACGGTACCGACTCTGTGAATCCCACCTCTACTGGGTTCCGGTCCAAACATATACCTTACACCTCCGGATAGGTCGGACGGTCTGGGTCGAAAAAGAAGACATCTCTCGATAAGATTGTTATGGTCTAAATCAGGGGTGGCCAACCCAAATGACCTTGCGGGCCACTTCGGGAACACATTATAATCCCGCGGGCCGCATATATATATATATATATTTAATTGCCAATGGCTAGGCACTTGACTCATAATCAATTGACTTGACTCATCGCTGCAATGCAATACTGCCCACTTCTAAGTATGTATAAAAACAGAAGCAACGTGATAAAATAGAAACAGTTATGGAATTTATCTGTTACAAAACACTACACTAGAAACAAAAATATTGCACAAAATAATCGTATTTTGTAAAGTTGTAATGAATCTCGCGGGCCGCAAAATTATTCAAGGCGGGCCGCATGCGGCCCACGGGCCGCGGGTTGGCCACCCCTGGTCTAAATAGTATGTTAAATAAACAGCAAAGGCGATGTTTATAATATCAAAGTATGACACTGGATGATTTTTTACGTTTTCTCAACAAAATATCAAACTACATATACCAGGTAAGGCTACCACTTTCCTTCTGAACTCGGTATCTCAGTCAATAGCCAAGATCTCGGAAAGAGGGGTTACGACCAGGGGAGAAAACCCAGACTACCCGACTCACCCTAGGGTATGAGCAGCAATTTGAGGGGCCGCGGACCAGATGGGGGATTACAGTGGCGTGCTTCATTTTCTAGTATAGACCCTATTGGAAAAATAATGTAAAATTTTCAATAATGGGTGTTTATTACCCCCTCCCCTCCCTGCCCACGAAAACAGACGTATGAAGATATAGTACAAAATTGCCTCATTGGGTTATGTTAATTTCAATTTGAGATTTCATGTTCCTTCCCTATAACTTCATCTCATACGCAATTAATGTTTGCTTTATGCCGATATATATCTTTCTGCTACTGACAGATCTATTTAGCCTTCCCAATTTCGCTACCGTTGAAAAGGACTGCCATCATATCATCTAGTTTAACAAAACTAACATGTCTTTTGTCGATGATAACTGCAGCAAATCAACACATCAGCAACACACACTGAAAATCACTTATCCGGATGTCAGCGCCTTCGTCAAGCCAATTTGTTATCCTGCGACATCTCAAACCTCGTCCATCCTGAACCATGATGGCGCCGGTCTTCGCGTCCGACACCGATATTTAAATAATTTCGGGCTCTATAATTGATTTTGATCGATCGATCCTTCGATTGCTTCTTACCTTTCCTGGAAATTACGGTAGAGGACGAAAAAATGTAATATAAGTTCTCGATAAAGAAAAAAAAATGCCCCCCCCCCCCCCCCTCTTTTTCATCATCAAAAAACCTGCCCCTCCTTGCTGAGACTGTTTGCGTATACCCGAAAATAAGCTGTCCTGCCGTGTATATGAGGCAAAGGCGAAGAAATAACGATCCCTCAATTGTTAGGCAATTATTATTGTGTGCGTGTAGTTAGTTAGTACAAGCACAGAAGGGAAGATGTGTTTCTTTTTCTTTCTTAACTTTTTCAAAGCTGAAATTCGTCGATGGAGGCGAGGGGGGGGGGGGGGGTATAGAGCGGGTAATAACAGTTAATTCCGAGACGGGATGCCCCGTCAAAGTGAAAGAGCGTAATTGGACAAAAATTACGCCTTTTCATCCCATATCTTAAAACGGTAGCCTGTCTCCCGAAACAGCAAAATGCTGATATTTTTATTCTTCAAAATCCCCATGCGGAAAGGATGGGAGAGAAAGAGGCAGACGATTTTTATTATGTACTGGAGGGAATTAATTCTAAATTGAATTTGTAAGACGTGATTTCAAAATGTGAGCGATTGAATCTTTTGGGATATGCTAAAGAGTAAAAGGGGTTATCAACTTTGCTATGTAGGGTATATACAGAACCAGTGGCGTAGGTAGGGGGCTTGGAGTCATACCCCCTTCCATTGGTTGAATAATTACATACATTAGTTATCCATAGGATCCATATTGGAAAACACAATCCTGCTCTCTAAAATGTCCGATTTTGTCATCGCCCCTTCCCTCTTTCAGAGATCCTGGCTATGCCTATGGATAGGGCTTAGGAGAAATACGACCCCTCCCCACACACACGTTATAGGCTACCAAGTACATTAACTCTCCATAGGGTCCATATCGGAAAACCGACAAAAAACGAAACCACGTATTTGTTCGCTTGTCAGTGAGGACAAACCATCGTTACGAACTCTCTAAGTCAAACATACAGTGTTTCTCCGAACATACAACAGCTCCCCTTGTCTCCTGCTGTTTGGCGCCCACCAAGAACGTCGCCGGCGCCAACTTTCAGAGCCAAGGCGACACTTCTATTTCTTTGCCAAACGAGGTTTGTTCGAACTTGGAAAATATCAAAGGGGTGTATTGTTGGGACAGTTTTCAGAAACCGCAAAAACTTTCGGCAAGATGGAAAAAAGTAATCTTTCACTGAAGGAGAATGGAACAGGAGGCAATTCGAAGAAAATAAATGTAAAGTGGGCAGCAGAAGACTTTCACTTCAAACATGAATATTTTTTCTGATAAATTTGGAATACACTATATTTATGCCCAGTAAAATAGGGTGGAAAAGAGAAAATGCACCATTCCTGTTTAAAGGGATCATTGGATTAAAAAACATTCAACATTTTATATCTTATAAAGCATACATTTTAGAAACTGACATTTTCTTTCCTGTTTAAAGGGATCATTGAATTAATAAACATTCAACATTTTATATCTTATAAAGCATACATTTTAGAAACTGACAATTTCTTTCCTGTTTAAAGGGATCATTGAATTAAAAAACATTCAACATTTTATATCTTATAAAGCATACATTTTAGAAACTGACATTTTCTTTCCTGTTTAAAGGGATCATTGAATTAAAAAACATTCAACATTTTATATCTTATAAAGCATACATTTTAGAAACTGACATTTTCTTTCTTGTAATAAATCTATGTTTTTTATCAATGTACAATTATTTTAAACATAATATAAAGAAATATTTTCCATATTGAGTTGAAAACTATGTTGTTGAACAAGAAATTGGTATGATCGATTGCGTGCAACACTGTACAGAAAGTTTTACATACAAACAAAATGTTTGGTCATCTAATTGCATTTCAGGAGCAATTGCTTATTGTAAACGCCAATTAATTTGTGTTTAAAGTACATTTCTATTTTATGCAATGTTGCACTTAGCTTTCGCAGAATATTTGAAATTTCAATAACATAATCTCTTAAAAATGCAACAAGAAAACATGAAAAAAAAAGGTTATAGAGAATAACAGACATTACATATTCTGAACATTGCATGAAAATCTATCGAGAAGTTTTAGTGTTATCTTGCAATGCAAAAAAAAAAAAAAAAATCACATTCTTAGAAGAAGGACTATAGTTATTTCTTAATAAATTTGTCCATATATGACCCAAAGCATTTTGGGCGATAACTTCAGTAATTACAGGAATATTTTGCATGGAAATTAATTATAAATGTTCAAAAACTTTTATATTTTTATTTACTATAGAATTTTCTTGGATCCGTCCCCCCAAATACGACAGAAAATTGCAGAAAATATAGAGGGGCCAGGCGCTTATTCAGAATTGTGTGCTACAAGAAACAAGTAGAATTCCACGAATCCTCTCCCTTAAATGCGAAATATGTAAGAGGGAGAAGGCTTACTCGGGAATTTTCAGCTATTAAAGTATAATTTTATCAATAAATTTATTTTATTCGACGAAGAATTTATCTTTATTTCTTCCCCAAATGTTTTTGAGACAAAAAGAGTCCCCCTCTCTGTTCGAATACGGAATTCTACGGCGCAAACACATACATACACACACACATAATATGTGCAGGGTGTCCCAAAAAGATTGAAAAGCCCTTTAATTCTTTACCTGTTGGAGATAAGTGGGCAATATAAATTGTAAAAATGTTGAAAGTAAGGTAGAAAATAAGACTACGTTAATGAAATAGTCCTCCCATTAATTTTCAAAAAGTTACACTTTTTCAATTTTTATACGACCCCCTTAGACAAATTGGGTCAATCAGAAAAATTTTATTTTTAATGCAACAAGATCATTAAAAAAACCCGCATATCTGTATCTTAAAATCCACTGAATTATGATAAAGGAAAAAATCTGACTTATGCCACTTTTCGGTACCATGTGAAAGGCTGTTTCATCAGTGAAAATAGGGATCATAAACAAATTGAAGATGGAAATTGTTTAGATAAAAAAAATACTTAATTATTGAAAAAGTACTTAGTTATTGAAAATCCGTGATTGTATCATGAGCCTACGCGAAATCCGCAAAAATATCTCCTATGTATTATCATCCAGTTTTATCTTTTTTGAGCGAGTTACATTTAATTAAACATTGATTAATGAGCGAGTTATATTTAATTGAACATTGTGAAACCATATATCAAATTAGAAAAGTAAATTTGTGATATATCACAAAAAAAGATAAAACTGGATAATAATACATAGAAGACATTTTTGCGAATTCCGCGTAGGCTCACGATGCAATCACGGATTAAGAACTTTTCAATAATTAAGTACTTTTTTTATATCTAAACAATTTTCATCGTCAATTTGATTATGATCCCTATTTTCACTGATGAAACAGTCTTTCAAAATGGTACGGAAAAGTGGCATAAGTCAGATTTTCCCCTTTATCATAATGCAGTTGATTTTAAAGATACAGATATGCGGCTTTTTTAATGATCTTGTTGCGTTAAAAATAAAAAAATTCTGATTGACCAAATTTGTCTAAGGCGGTCGTATAAAAATTTAAAAAGTGTAACTTTGTGAAAATGAATGGGAGGACTATTTCATTAATGTAGTCTTATTTCCTACCTTGCTTTTAACATTTTTGCAATTTACATTGCCCACTTATCTCCAACAGGTAAAGAATTAAAGTGCGTTCCAATCTTTTTGGGACACCCTGTATATCCTAATAATTTTTCAATTTTTCCTCTTTTAATGCCTGTAGTCTGTGCTTTGGCATTTATAGTAACCTACTATTGCCAAATCTGAAACAAACATGTGTTTGGGTTAATTACAGTTAGATGCTCAGACTTGACGATTTATCTTGTCTAATTAACCTCCAAAATTAAGCCAATTTCTTTTTTCGGCGTTGTAGTCGTGGTGTAACTGATTTGGTGATTTTAATATTTTGCAATTTCTTGGAATTGGTTGTTATCATATCTTTCTAATATATGTATACATTTAAATCCAATATTTTGAAGGTTTAACAGTATATCAGCCCCTTATATGCTAATTTTCTACTTTTTCTTGCATGATGCTTACTGCATTTACTTGCACGCCTTTAAAAATTCAGATGCAGGTAACGTTCAATGCTTAATTTTGCTAATTAAATGCTTGATTTTATGTTAAGATGATCGAGACATGTTATTGACAAGTTATTTAATCTATAATTTAAGATTCTGTGAAAGTCACTAAAATTAAAAAAATAAAAACAAAACTTAACTGAAATTGTTTACCATATAAAAACAATTAAGAGCATTCTTAATAAATGGAAGTAACTTTCAGTTAATATTGTGTGCATAATGACAATATAAATTTTTTTACCTCCTTGAAGTGGACAGAAGAAAATTTAGTGACTACAATGCTTTCAAGGACCTTATGAGCACTAGGAACAATGTGTTCTGATTGAAGAACTAAATATTGAAGGACAGCTGCTTCAAGGAAGTGCAGCAAATTTGATTTCGTATGCTTTTATTTTTTTTATAGTCAATTTTTAATTTAGTTTTAAATATGCCTTTTAAAATAAAATATTCTTGATCATGGACGCTTATTGACTCACTAATAATGGACACCAACATTTTACTTAAGTTATTTTTTGCTTATTTGGGTTCACATAAGTGCATATTAAGAAATTATAATCAGTAGTTTAGACTTTTTGTCCAGGCAACTTGTAGAAATTGAAAGGAATTGAGTACTCACTTTGAAAGTACAACGTCAATTTTTTTTTAAACTATTTGATGCACACACAGTTCTTTTAAAGGAGAAAATATTAAGAAATAAAAAATGCTTAAAAGTCTTCTACTCAAAGAATCCCATTTCCTGAGCTTTAAATGGTCCCGCATGACATTTTTTTTCTGTGGTGCTCTTTCTGCCCTATCCTTCTTAAAGATTTGTCCTAGTCTCTGCAATATTTGCGTATTGTTCATTTACAATATTTGTCGCTGCGATTTGTCTCCCTTCCTTGTGTTCAGAGGTAGAAAAGTTCAGAGGTAACCTACATTTTGCAGCGTGTCTGGCGCCCAAGATATGTGAGAGATATAATTTTTTTTTTAGGTGAGACAGGGCATTATAATCCCACCCCGTTAGATAGTCTTTTCACCTTGCAAATCTAAAGAAATATATATTGCTAATATCCTGCAAATGTATCTCTTGCTTGTAATCTGTAAGAAAATTCCAAAATGATTGAAAACGAATAGGGGCTGATGTGCCCGGTGGAAACTGGGATTTGCTGTTTCTGTCCTGAAACATTTAGAACCATCTTATCTTTCGGAAATATATATTTTAGTAAATTATTTTCTTTGGGAACATCTTAATATTTCGGCAAGGGAACAATTACATTTTTTTTTTTTTTTATAAAAGTTAAACTCATTCCTTTCTTAACTCAAACGTTAAAAATTATTGAATGTGTTCGTTATTTAGTCGGAACACTTAAAATTTTTGAATGTGTTCATTGTTTAGTCGGAATATTTAAAATTTTTGAATGTGTTCATTGTTTAGTCGGAATATTTAAAATTTTTGAATGTGTTCATTGTTTAGTCGGAATATTTAAAATTTTTGAATGTGTTCATTGCTTAGTCGGAATATTTAAAATTTTTGAATGTGTTCATTGTTTAGTCGGAATATTTAAAATTTTTGAATGTGTTCATTGTTTAGTCGGAATATTTAAAATTTTTGAATGTGTTCATTGTTTAGTTGGAATATTTAAAATTTTTGAATGTGTTCATTGTTTAGTCGGAATATTTAAAATTTTTGAATGTGTTCATTGTTTAGTCGGAATATATAAAATTTTTGAATGTGTTCATTGTTTAGGCGGAATATTTAAAATTTTTGAATGTGTTCATTGTTTAGTCGGAATATTTAAAATTTTTGAATGTGTTCATTGTTTAGTCGGAATATTTAAAATTTTTGAATGTGTTCATTGTTTAGTCGGAATATTTAAAATTTTTGAATGTGTTCATTGTTTAGTCGGAACATTTAAAATTTTTGAATGTGTTCATTGTTTAGTCGGAATATTTAAAAACTTTGAATGTGTTCATTGTTTAGTCGGAACATTTAAAAATTTTGAATGTGTTCATTGTTTGTTTAGTCGGAACATTTAAAAATTTTGAATGTGTTCATTGTTTAGTCGGAACATTTAAAAATTTTGAATGTGTTCATTGTTTAGTCGGAATATTTAAAAATATTGAGTGTGTTCATTGTTTAGTCGGATCATTATAAAATATAGAATGTCCTCATTTTTTTTGCTAAAACATTTACAAATACTGAGCTTATCTGTGCTTCAGCTAAAACATAGTCCTAGAATATTTTTATACGTACGGACCTTTTTTATTCCTTTACAGTGTTATTATTTAATAACAACGTTAGCAACATGCAATTTGTTTGGCTAGATTGACTTAAGGGTTAGGCTCGCTTGAAATATTTGAGATTAACATATTTATGGTTTAAAGAAACTCAAGATTCTAATTTTCTGCGGGAATTTCGACGCTTCGTACAACATTTATAAAATTTCCATCTATGTGAATGAACAAGGTCAAAAAAGCTTCGGAAAATTTTCGAAGTAGGTGGTTTCTGTTACATCCGAATCAACGAAAACTCATTCAAACTAATTCATAGGATATTTTGAATATTTTATCTACAGATATCTCGAATTAAATATTTTTTGTAACGGTATGATCATACTACTAACATATCCACCATAAATCATGTATGTGCATAACATTTTGTGTCATAACAAATTTATAACATACAGAATGAAACACTGAGATGGTATTGTACTTGTTCTGTACCATTGGTTCCCAATTCGTGGGTCACAAGGGCGTTTTCTGAATCATCAATGCTAAATACACATATCTTATGTTGCGAAGCAAATATACTCTAAAAATTTAGATCGTGAACGAAAACTATTGGGAACCAATCCTTACACCAATCCATAATAAAATATATCAGATTTATGTATAACAAAGTATTAGATAAATGCAAGACTTGTTGTGATCGATTTGTATAGATCGATTTATTCATCCTAATATTTATTCTAAGATTTTGTATCGGATTTGTACGCATCATAAAAATCTGTGAACACTAAAAATGATACAATGGGATTTAAAGAGTTCTTACAACGGCGTAAAAACTATACAATTAAGCATATTATGCTTATAAATTAAGTTGGTTATTTTTAATATGAATTTTGTGGGAGCATATATTTTACTACGAATGACGACATTTAAGATGGAGTGCAACATTTTTTATAGCAGATATACCAGATTAATAGAAGTCTCTAAAGCCATTAAAAATACATTGCACATTGCTGAAAAGAATCAGTGATATCAAAAATTTTAAAGGAATCATGCAGAGAACAATAATCATAATATGAGGCTGAGTAAGGGTGTATTTAAAATTTTAATCTCGCGTCATGTACAGCAACCAGCATTTGTGGATCAGCTCCGGGCTTTTTAATCCTTTGCAACACTAAATAACAAGTAACGGCACAGGAAGCAAGAAAACTTGCTAAGTCCGGCAAATCGATCCATGTATTGAGATTTTAGCTTTAAGAACATTCCCTATTGGCGAGTTCTGAGACTATATGCATTTAATATTATAATCTGTAAGACAGAATAAGTTAGTGGAGTAATTTATCAACTCATAATTTGACGGATTAATTTATTACTTTATAGAGTAAACAACCTAGGTGGTTCGGATGAGAATGAAAACATACGTTAATATCTTTTGATATTTTAATGCGTTCAGGTCAGAAATGGGAGCTGAGAGCCCAAGTAATAAAAATGGAAAACTATAAAAATATGACAGCAAAGCCGTACCTAGCATTCCCATAAGTCATCTTCATCCAGAGAAAAGGCGTTGAAAACTTTAATTTCCAAGGAGCAGATTGAGTCGATCCGTGAAGTCGGCAGTAGAAAACGCTGTAATCGGAGCAGGGTCTGCGGGGGGTCCGCAGGACGCGTGCGGGCCTCGACAGCGCGGACCCGGAATTCTCGGAATGCTCCCGACACCCGAGACGCGAGCGGCGCCAAGGAGCACCCCCCGTGGGGAGTGCTCGAAAAAGTGTCTCCAGAACAGAGTCGAGTCGCCAAGACAGACGTATGGGATAGCAATCGAATAAATCGTGGGCAACCGAAGGGGGTAATCAAAATGGCTCATTAGTGACGAGTAGCCTTGCGTGAGATCACTGCCCAGACCCAGAACGGTTTGCCAAACTCTTTCCTGATGTTGAATGGGAATTTCTCACTCTAGACATACACAATGCGGAGAAGGTAGTAAAAGCGGTGCCTCATCCACATTTTCCATTTTAAACTTTAGAGCCGTCTTTTTCGCCCCCTAAGTTTAGAAAAAGTTTCGCCGATTGAATTGTCTATTTAACCATTTTATGGCTATATTTAGTCATTTTTTAACGTTTAGTATTCCACAATCGCTAAATCGTAAAACTGATAAGTTTTCAACTACTTATAAAACCCGCTATGAAACCTAACCATTTTTTGCTGTGATTCTAGCCGTAAGTTTCATCCAAGTATTTGTAACCCTACCTAAGTATAGACGGAGGAAATAATGATATCTACTCATTTACAGATTCATCCGTAGATCACATATATCCTGTAACGAACCTTGTTGCTCCAACCAGGAATTGAACCATGGATCTTTGTACTGGCCAGCCGACGGGCTACCGCTGAGCTACTGAGACGGAATTAATTGCAAGCTCTTATCGTCAAAATGGACTCTACAACCTAAATAAGAACAACTAGATGTATTTGCGATCCATTTGTCACCATTCATGTTTCATTTGCCGAAACTTCATTAGCTTTCTCGAAAGGGCAAGAAAAGGCTACTAGCTTTAGAAATTATCATCCACTCCAACGAGATTTTTGGTTTGAAGTCACCTTTAACCAAATTATGGAGGGGAATACTTTTGCCAAAAGGTCGTTAGTAAGGTATCTATCTACTCGATCCTAATTATCGAGCTCTTACAGGTAACAGGCAACTGTCTACATGTTCATTTCTGTTGATTCTGAACCACCTGTAAATATACATGCACATACAGACCCACAATCCTCATAAATAATGAAAAGATGACCGGGAAAAATGCCTCACTAAGAATTATACTGCTAAAACTTTAAACAGTCAGCGATTTTATTTCAATCTCAACTCCTGCTTCTAACATCAAATTATATGTCTTTTAACAACAAATTCGCACAATGTTGAACTGCATATTCCCTCCTTGAACACCAGTCGTCAATTGTATACATAGTACACTTTTTATTACTACATAAAATTATCGAACAAATACTTGGAAGTGGAACGGCAAACATGGGGTCTTAAGAACGCCTCCGTGTTTTCATTTTTTATAGCTCTCCAAGTAAACAAACCATCCTCCTCACTATATTGTCGCAGTTCACTTTGTTCGTGGGGTACCTGCTTTCCCTTTTGTCCCGTTCCAGACAAGTCCATCTATTACCAAGTGGATTTTTCGCAAACCCCTGTGGTCAAGTGAAAGGATGGGACACTGTTGAATAATAACCCTCTCATTCAAGCACGACCCCTGCTGTGCTGACCTTATCGAAGTGTCGCCATGGAAGTCAATAACTGACCATAGGAAGATGCTGTCAATATTTTTTTTTTCATTTTAGAGGGGTTGGTTGGTCTGGAGGTAATCGCACGGCGCCAACGAGTAGCGCGCCATTCCCAATGATCTGTCGCCATTCCGTCATCCATGTGCTGAAAGGGCCATTGCAACTAATTGGCTTGCTTCCATTTTTCCCAAGAAAAGCACGAGATAGGATGTTCTTGATAACGTATGAAGTAGGCAAAGCTGTGTACAAATCGAGGTTTTCGCACGGGTACTGTGCATTTGTGTGGCGTAATTAAACATAAGTATTGATTTCATGCATCATTTTGGGGGGATGAGCAAGAAATAAAATACTTTGAGTCTGTAAAGAAATTATACGCTATTAGGAGTATCATAAAATATAGGAATGAAGAACAAACGAATTGGAGAGTAGTACCTTTCTGGAGAAAGAGTAGCTTTGGAATAAGACACTATACGATTGTCACATAGAAATAAGTTTGTATTAATATTGGAAAAGGAAGAAAATTAATGTAGTTTCTACAATGGATGGATCATAAATTTTTAAATTGAAATGGATGAGATGTTCTGATGGAGGAGACTGAGAGCATGTTGGAAACCGTGTGGTAATCACAAGTGCTGTTCACATCATGTTTTAGTATTTTTTTAATCACAGAACATTCATTAGCATGTCACAGAACACCCAGTTTAGGAAACTATTGTCCCTACTTGACTGTCTTACATCTACAGATAATGTCTCGATATTTAAATATCCATTTCATAAGAGGATGAAAAGGCAAACATTTCTATCCAAAACCCTATCCCGGGCATTCTATTTCTCCAATATGATATTCCAATTCTTCACCGAATAATACAAGGTAAGAGGGTAGGTAGGTATGTGGGGGTGAGATCGCTGGCCCGACCTCGAGGTCAGAGAAGCCGCGCACCTCACGTAACTACCCCCCCCCCCCTCCTTTCCTCCAAAGAAAAGAACGGTGCTTTGCTGATTTATGATCGCTGAGCAAATAATTATAGACGGGACCCACAAGTATAAAAAATCCATTCCGCAGACAGATATTACACTTAAAACATATCCTCCCTCCTCTCCTCCCCTCCTCTACCTGTGCAGCATATTTTTTTTATCCTATATCGTTGGAAAGCTAACCGTATGATCGACCCTCCCTTTTTACAGTTAGAGCTCGCGCGTGATATTTGCTCTTTTCAATGGGCTATATATTGAGCAAGTGATATATTTATTTTTGTACTTCATCGCTGCCTCTCCCCATTTATGTTTCAAAAATTGCCCTTAAATGATCCACAAATTGACTTCAGGGCTGCATGCGGCAGATCGTATGCAATAGGGTTCAAGGGGCCTTGAGCTTCGCTAAAATAGAAAGATTTAGAACTTTTCAGGATGTTTTATCATGTTTGGTATTAGCAGCGGTCTAAACATAAGATCATCAGATTTTTTTACTTTTCTCTGCAATACATGGTAATGTATAGGGAAAGTATTGGAATCATGGCGAAAATTGCAACTTAAGTTTTCGCCGCACTTTTAGGGACTTCTAGAACACGAAAAAAACTGTTTTTAGGGTGACGTCTGCGTGTGCTTGTCTGTCTGTGCAATGTATGTATCCACTCTAACTCAAGTAATTGACTGAATTTCATAAAATTATATATGTAAATTACTTGTGGGTTAAACTGGTGTTGATTAGATTTTGGTATGATTAGGAAAAGTAGAACCTGCCTTTCTTTTGCGAAATGGCCCGCAAAAACCGTCAAAATCTAAAATAACAGACAAAGTATGCTCAGAAGTACCAATTAAATGCTTGTTTTATACGTAACTTTTGACGATAAAAAGAATAGGACCAACCCTACCCTATTACGACTAGCCGTTCTCGGGACACTTAATTTTTTTCGCATTTTTGATACGCCGCCTTTTGAAAATACGTGCAGTTGCCGAATGAAAACGAAAATGGAATTAAAAGTGTAAATTAAGTGTAATTTCAAATAATTATGCGTGTTATTTAGTGCAGTTTTATGAAATATTAATGAAATAAAGAGAAAATTAATTGGAGTCTGTAGGGAAAGTCATGTGCTGCCCACATCCGATTTTTGTTGTTGTTACCTAGGCCATCCAGTTCACCCAAAGGGTGTTGAGCAGTTGCAACGGACAACCAAGATAAACAGCGAAATAACACTAAAAAATACATGCACAATATACAAAGACAAATACATACATACATAGACGATATTAGCAAAAAAGAATTTAGAAAAGAAAAAACCGAAAATAAATAAATAAAGCATATGGATCTGATGCCATAATTTTACTGAAATGCCCGAGGTTCGGTTACTTTCTCCTTCTTCGACCCAGACTGTCCGACCTACCAGAAACGTATAAGGCATCTGTTTGGCCGGCCTGGAAGTGCCACCCAATTTAGACCGGAACCCAGTAGGGGAAGCATCCACAGGGACCGTACCCTCTTTTCCCTATCACCAACCTCTCGGAAGGACTTGCGGACCCACATGTTTAAAGTGATCGTACTCCGCGTGAACACGGCGGCAGTTGTACTTCTGGCCTGTTTTCGGTAATTTTGCACTTATAACTTCGGTAATTTTGCACTTATATTGCATTACAGTAAGTATATTATGAATAGCATCATAATACAAATTGAATACCTACTATTCCAAAATATTTGTCTAAATTTAGAGGCGCTCGTTCTCCGATGATATTGATGAATTCCGTTCTCCGTCCACTCCTATAAGATATAGACGTCTGCAGCTTACGGGAGTGTTCAACATACAGAAGTGTAGATGTTCCAATGAAAATTTACGGTATAACTTATAGTATGTCATCTAAAATTATTTGTAAATTATTGTAAGCAAGCATGTTATTTTTGCCGCTTTATAGTATTTAAATAATTTTTTATGTGTGGGATGGATGCATGCCTTTTGATGCATGCCACTCTCTTTTGACCACGAGCCTGTGCTGGTGGAATATTTGCATTCAGCATCATACAAAAAACACAATTGAAGCAATTCGCGCAAGAAACACATCGAACATATTATATACAGTTTCTTGCTATAGTGTTATCAGAAATCGGGAATTGAACATTGGTAGTACTTACATTGTGCAGTTTGTAGTAGAGTCCACACGCGTTGCAGACCGGTTCTCCGTTTTGGTTCCGCCGCCACAGCGTCGTCGTCGTCGTTTTACAGTTCGCGCAACTGGTACCCGCACGGCGTGCCGCGGACTGAAAGAGAAACGGAACCAACTTATTGCAAGCGAAGAGACATAAAATAGATTGCATTGCTTTTAGTTTTAAAAAGACTATAGTATTATGCAGAAGTACACCCAGACAGTGTTTCATTCAGGACTGTTTGGCCGGGGTGGGGCGAACTGAAATTTAGGAAGGGGGGGGGGGCAAATTTTTTATTTGCTCTATATAAATATATCTAAATGCTGTCACATAAAAAGAAACTAGATTAACATAAAATGTCTCCTGGGTGAGGGGGAATAATTGTCTCTGGGGGAGCTTTGCTTCCTGGGGGTTTACCTGAAAGAAACACTGTATCCAGAGGGAGTTCAAACGCACCCTTAATTTTCTTAAAAGACTATAAATTACTACTATGTTGAACGAATAAAATTTTAAACATTAACTTTAAGAAGTTTCAAATTTTCCTTAGCAAAATATACATTTTTTTTTTTTAATTTAACATGAATAGTTAAGGGAAATAAAATTTCCCGAACACACCAAAAGGCCACGTAATTACCCCGATAGAATATAACGCCCCTACTATTTCTTTAGAATATACTGTATTCTTCAGAGGTAAAATAACCTCCGAACTGAAATTGAACCGAAATTAGAAACAATTCATTAAATATCATTATTCAAATATCATTTATTCAATATAATTAATAAAATATTTTTTTGAGATTCATGCATAGAATTGGTTGAAGCATTGAGATATATTTGATTCCATGAGCACTTGATGGCTCTTGGTCCTTGAACATTAAGTTCTCAGCAGAACTGGCAATATCGCCGATTCAAAATTCAAAAATCGGCTGTCTTTTTCAGCTCAAATGCTAAATGAAGAACAGGATTGGCTACGACAACGGCAGTTTTAGACAACGTCTAAACTGTGAATGGCGATTCAATTCGCCCGTGACAGCAGCAAGTATCCATGAGCACTACTGGGTTAAGACGGGCAAGTTTATGTTCAATTTAGACAGCTTCAAAGGTAAAAAATAAAAGGTCTTCAGGTCTTCCAAATTACCCTTTTGCTACTTCAAATCAGTCTGCATATGTTTGGCAAACTACTGCACATCATTCTGCGTGAAGCTGACTTTATTAAAAGTTATTGGCATTTGTTTCAAGCAGCTTTAAACTGGTAAAAAGAAAAAGGAAAAAAAGAAACTACTGAATCACGATGAGGTGGCAAGTGAAGTTTGAAACGCGACCAAATTGTCTTTGTATTTTCTTGAGGGGATCCCTGACGGGGGTGACGCGCATCGACTTCGATCCATCCGTCACGATCGTTTATTTTTCGAAAACACAAGAATCTCCATAACGAGTTTGGCTGAAGGAGGAAAAAAAAAAGAATCCGACAGGTGTAGGGTGTTTTAAGTACGTAAAGCTCAACCAGGCTATTAGGCATTCAATCCCAGCCTCACCTTGGTCGGTAGCCGAGAAGCGCACATACGACGCTGTCGAAGAAACTGCGAAGAATAATAATTTTCTTCGATTTGATAGGGAGAAAAGGCGTAGAAGACGTACGTCTAGCGCGAAAGTAGGTACGTGTACCAATCTTTAGAAAACATATGGCGCATCAATTTAAAGGAATGGCCAAACTAGGTTTTTAAAATCAGATTTTGGTTTCTTCAGAAATGATGGCACATGCATTTGAGTACACCGATACTTTTCAGAGATGTCTGCGAAGTAAGAAAAGACAGTGGCGTAGGCAAGTAGGTGTCATGATCCCTCCCCCAGTGATGAGCAGCTTTGTAGTTCTCCGTAGGGTCCAAATTGGAAAATGAAATCCATCATCTATGCCCTATCCCCTTTTAAGAGATCACGGCTACACTACCGATGGCAGTTAATGACCAGACTCCATATTAATGACCGGAACTTGTAACTTTTATGCTAAAACATTTAGGCTATTTCCAGTTTCGTTATTCAAAAGAATATCGTTACTTGTTTTGTTTTTTTTTAATTGAAAACATTCGTCTGCTAAAAGAAACATTTATGAACATTTAATCTTTAGTTGAAACTAAGAATATTGAGTGTATCCAATACTCATGTCATGGCCTATCCGGAACATACTTTGATGTAAGTTTCGGATTGCAACAGGACAAGAAGCTGGACTTGATCAGAAGTTTTCTGAAATTAATTACCATTGCACAATAGTAACATCACTGGTAATAAGTATTTTGTTTATTTGATTGCAAGAGCGCCGGTTAAAAGCATAGACATGGGTTAAAAGTGGGGAGGAGGAAGGGGAGCTGGGATGGGAGCCCTCCAAAGATTTCCAAATGATTATGCTTCTTGAATAAATTCCTTTGCCGAATCATATTTCCTTCATTAGAATAGTAATTAGCCAACTTTACTCCTCCTATAAGAAATGCTTTTGCCCTCTCCCCAGTGACGTGTCCGTAAGATACCCTAAAGAGGATATCTAAGGGCCTTATCGTTATGAGGTGGATGCCAAATGAGAGGATGCCTCATGCACTGAACACATTTTCGGCTCATTAGGGAAATGAGTTCCCTGAAAATATTTGCTCCAGGGCGCCAAAAGTCTAGTTACGCCACTGCCTTTTCCTCAAAAATTTCTTAAAATGGCGTCCCTATTTGATTGATTAATAAATTTTGCTCTCGTGACAGAGATGTAGCAAGGCCCTGCTTAAAATTTTCGACGACATATGCCGGGCAGTGCCAAAGGAAATGTAGCACTGTAAAAAATATGAACATTTAAGAACATTACAACATCATGTCATAGCAAAATTCAAATGTTTGATATTTCATTTTGTGAGAGATTCAGGCCAGAGAAAGAGGGGGGAGTCTTGTGGGGGAGGAAGTGGCAAGATTTGAAATTCCTCCACTAATGAAAATAGACATTAATTAATAGATTGTCTGACAACAAAGTATTTTATTCCGTAAATTTTTCGAAGTAACCAAATACACAACTTTCTTTAGATTCATTTGGAAACGCTTCATATTATTATTATTATTATGATTGGTAATTTCATTAATAATTAATGAATAAATAATTTATCAATTAGCATCGTTTATTAATCATCATGGCCAGTAAAAGAAATTGACGATTGTTAATTAAAACATTTCAACGCTCATGGAGAATTTCTTGACATGCCACATATTGTCTGATATTGTTTTAAAATATTTTATTCCTTAAAGATTTCGAAGCGAACAAAAACACCCCTAAAGAACGCTATTACTAATTTGAAACTCAATTTTTTAATAAATATAAAATCGGTGTTATAAATTCAAATTAATAGATTTCTCAAATAAATATTCAAAATTCTACTCTCATTTCCCATATTACATCAAAAACTAGTTTTAATTGATAGTCAAAAGCGAATATGCTATCATGGTAACAACCTAATCAATGGACATATGAAGACAAAGCTGAGTAATTGACTAGCCATAGCTTCCTTTTACAGAGTATTCAAGTAACCCTTGAGCGATGTATGCATAACATGCAAGTTTAGAAGGTAGCTGATGTCGATTTTTCTCCTTATAATACCAGTCGTCATTTTTATTTCGCCCCCTTATAACGCCAGTGTCATTTGCAATTGCTTAACAATCCCTTCGGCGACTTTCATGTGAATTTTCAAAACCTTCCAGCATCCTCCGACAACGGGGGGCCCTGCCTCGACCACGTCTCTCTCCAACGCTCCAGCGACTTCGGATCTTCACTACTCCTACGATAAATACACATTCAGGTGATGTCTCGGCAATTTCAAACGGCAATTTTTGCGTCACCACGCGGGACCGCCGTTCCGCGCAGACCGGACACGCCGACGAGAAGTTGGAAAATGAAGAGGGTCTGCGTGCAGTGAATGCCAATAGGATGAGGCCCGTACACAGAATCATTAATTTTGCTCAGTTGTAGGGATTCGCAAGAGAAACTGGAAACAGAGGTTGAGGGGGGGGGGGGGGGCAGTTACCTCAGTTAAGTAACGATCGGCAGCGAAAATTTAAGTGTTTTCCGGGCGTTAAAAAGCAGTCGCTACTGCATTTCAGGGCGTACACGCCGCGAATCACACTGAGGATAGAACTAAGTTTTGTGTGTAATTTCTTATTTGCAGAGGAACAAGGGGGCAAGGTTCCCTTAGCAAGTTTGGAGTTATGTGCTTCAGGTAGTCATTTAGGTCAGGTTATCATTTGATAGAGTCCAATTGAGATACGCTATCGTAGTTGATCATCAAGCATCAATTGCACATTTATTTATGTAGCGCAAAAAGGTACTGAATCGCACCCCTCCCCCTTTTCCCAGGGGCCGCATCCCACAGTTAGTTCGCAATGAACTTATCTAAGCCAATGTTTCCCAAACTCGCTTATTCCGTTTTATTAACACTTTACAACAAAGTTGAAAAGTGTTTATGACTTTGTTCATTCTGTCTGTCAGTCTGTCTGTCCGTCAGCACGATAACTGCCGTAAAAATGACTTAATCAAAATGAAATTTTAGTATGTTGTTCAGACGGTCTGTAGGACCTATGGGAATATAAATGAATAATATCACCCAATTAGTTTTGGATTGAACCCGGGTTGAAAAAATGAAATACATTGAGCCCTATGGGATCTAATTTTTCAAACATTTTTTAAGCGGATTTAAAATTCACAAATTGCTTCGAAAATTTTAGGTAATAGTCAAATTGTTCCATAAAATATATAAAAAAAAATTCAGCGAAATATATTCAGTAGTTTTTAAAATAAAAATTAAAATAATAATAACACATCTTATATGAAACGATCACGTGACCATGATATGAAACGATCACATGACCCACTTCAAAATGATATATGGCATCCATCTTGTTTCAAAATCGTGATTTTTTAAAGTTGTTTTTAATTCATATTGAGTGTTGTATCCGTCCTAAAAATACTTTATTTTTGCTTAAATTCTGTGCATCTACATACTAAAACAACACAATGACAATATATTTGAGTTTAAATTCTCATTCAAATTTGATTATTTCTACAACTAAGCCTATTTTTTCACCAATGTAAAATGTAAACAGCAAAATATGTAGAATGAGTTGTATTAGAATTACTGTATTTCTTTAACACAAAATAATTCAGTCCATGGAGTCTGCATGGCTGATATGAATGAAATATTAATTGATTTTATAAACAGAAGGATGATTTTTTTTGATGAAGTTTTAAGCATAGAGTTTATGAATTGTAGCTCCATGGTCTTAATTTTTAAATAAAATAAATTATTATAGTATTGGGATGAATGAAATGAATGAAATCCTGCTTTTATAGAGAGATCCAGGCGTGTTATTTTTTCTATGACGTCATTTGAATTTATTTCAGTTGTTTTCGATGAAGTTAACAAATATGATAAATTATCGTAGTATTATGATAGTTTTAAAAATATTACCGTGGAATGTATTGCATTTTAGAGATATTTAAACCAGGCAATTTATATTTCAATGCCGTCATTTGAATGAAGTTCATTTTTTTCAATGAAGGTTTAAGTTTTCAAATATAATAAATCAATGTAATATTGTGATAAGTTTTAAAATATTACCGAGGAATGTATTGCATTTTCGACTTTTTTAAATAAAATTGCATTGAATTTGGAAAGTGTTTCATAATCAATGCTTTAAGCATGATTGATCTTTCTTGTTTTCTCTACAATACATAGAATAGCGTTAAAAATACTAATACCAGTATTTGATTTAAACGCTTTAGGTAACAAAACACTAGCCAATTATTTTTAGATTGACGGGCGTATGTTATGTATATACGTCGATTTTCGTGAAATTTTTCAGTTAAGTGACTTATGCGTTATCTTGATACTGATAAGATTTTGTCATGAATCGAAAACTTAGAACTGGCATTTTACTGAAAGTTACTAAGAAATATGGGACATTTTGTTAAGAAAATGATTTTTTTTTAGGTATTTTAATGCAATTAGAGGGGAGGGGGGAATCATGATAATTTTTTGTGTGTGCAATAAAAATTCTTTAATAAAATATAATGAAATAAAATAATTAAATAATTACAAAAAATAGTATTGCAAAAATATATTTTGTAGGGAAGATTATGTGCTGGATAATTTTTACTTTTTTTTTTTAATTTTACTGCTGTCACTACAAGGCATGCAAACGGCAAAATAACAAGAGAGAACCTTTTGAAAAGAATAGAAACATGGCAGAGACAAATTTCTTTTTCAAGGAGAGTTTTTCCTTCGTTGACACTCATCCTTCGATGAATAGGGCACATGTCACAACCGAATAATGAAAAGATCCTTTGATAAAATCTGGACAAATGAATTCAATGAGCGCTCTCGGTTCTATAAAAAGGAAGATTTAATTTGGAGAGATTGATCCTTAGTTTGTTCATGAGGAATTGATCTTCGATCATAAAGCCTGACTAAGGTGTCATGTCACTGATATCGCATGAGAAGAAGAAGAGGGGGAGTGCAAGGATGAAGATTAGAAACAAGTTTATGGTAGAAATTTCGCCGCTTTTTCGAAGCAAATTAACGGGATTTTTCATGACCTCCATATGAGTGTAGAAGGCCCAGGCCGCCCGACTCACCCGGGGGTATGAGCAGCAAAGTGAGCGATCAGCTCATATGAGTGTGTATGTCTAATTGTCCAATATATACAGTAGATGCAGTACTCAATGCTAGACGTCTACGATGAGTGGAAGCATAAGAATTTTGTCATATCCTTCCCTTATTAGCTTCTTCTTGAGTTTCCTTTTTACTTTCCTTATATACATAATGTATAAGGAAAGTATTGTGGCGGGGTCGAAAATTCGAATTCGAGTTTTGGACGGGAGAGCACGTTTCAAGTATCCCTGACCACGAATCAAACGTTTTTGAAGTGATGTCTGGGTGTGTGTGTGTGTGTGTGAAAGTGTGTTTGTGTGTGTGTGTGTGTGTGAAAGTGTGTTTGTGTGTGTGTGTGTGTCAGTGAGTCTATGGAGACGATAACTGATGCACGAATGTACCGATTTGAACGAAATTTGGTACAAAAATTACAATCCATAAACACTGGAAGCCTCTTGTCTTTATACGCAATCGAATGTTCAGAACACCCCTAAATTTTCGAGTGAAATTTTGAAAAAATCGTCAAACAATCAAAACCGCTAATAAAGTTAGGCAAATAGACATTTCTTATGTGATTTTGTATTAGAAAACGATTGACATAAATTTTAGAACGTTAACATGAACCGTTCTTGAGATATTGCACATTTTGCGAAAAAATTATCAAAAAGTCATATAAAATAAAAAAAAATATTTCCTATTGAGAAACATGTTCATTTTTCATATGTAATACCATGCGATAAATTTGGTGACATCATTCTCGTGGATCTCGGTCGTTCCATTCGTGAAAAAATATACTTTGAGTAATACTTTTGTATTTGAACACCAATAGTCATTTATCTGCTGTAAGAATAACTTATCTCTTCGTCCATAACGCTTGGCGAGATTTTGGCGACTTTTTTCAATGTTGCTAAATGAACGAAAAACTCGCCAAATGGATAAAAATGGCGCTAAATCAATGAAAATGACGACTCATTGACGAAAATTCAATATCTTGGAAAGAACATAAATATCTATTATAATAATAATCTATTTTTTATTGTAAAAGTAGTAAATTTATTGCATTATATAAGGAAAGTCATGTGCTGCCCACATCAGATTTTTTTTTTTTTGGAAAAATTTTCATAGCCTCTCTAGATCTACGAACAATTCAACCTGTCCCACTTTCCGATACGTGTCATATCTACTCAAGGAAGTAGAAGGTCTATGGTGTGTTTGTGTGCGGTGGGTAACACTTCCCAGTTTAACTTGTACACTTCAAATTCTACTCCATTCACAAGTTTGTCCTATGGGGTCCCCATACAGATACACAAGCTCCTTCCATAGATCAGATGCTGATGTCTCTCGATTACGGAAACGGAGCATATTAGCTTCTCATTATTAGCTTTTAAATATAACAACATCATACAAAATGAATATTTTTAACATTGTTACTCAAAATGATTATAAGATATAATATTAAAACTTATATATTTAGAAAACTGAAAATATAACAAAAAAATATCATTTAAGATATTTTGCAGATTGCGAAATAAAAAAATATGAAAACTGGAGAGTTCTCTCCCCCCCCCCCCCAACAGCACACAATTGACTGATTGGATCAATCTGAAAATAAATAGTCATTACCTGCTTGCTTATTAAAATTATTGTATTTGAATTGCTTAATTTGTTCGAGGGATATTTTGCTTATAGACAGATCACCATCAAAAAAAGCGTTTGGGTTCATGCCCCACAAACGTCGATAACCAAGACGTTCAAATCTATAAAAATCCGTTTATCCGAACTTTGACTCCATCACTATACAATATATTTATTGTAGGCAAAGTAAAAATTTTCTACCATTTTTTAGAAGTTCCTTCTCTATTCCACTATAGCCTCTTCATCAAATCCGACAACTGTTAGACCATTTAAATAGAACTTAGAGGTCTATGTTAGATCCATAGATCTGTCACAGTAAAAGGTCTATGGTTGGATCGATGAAGGGGAGAAGAAGCTGTAGAGGTTTTACGCCGAGGTCAACGTCAATTCCTAAATCTCCGTCAGGGATTATTCGACCGTAAAACGACAGATGAATGAAACTTTTTCTTTCTTCTCTACTCCACCCTCCAACTCGCCCTTCTTAACAACCCCCTGCGAAATGTATACCCACAAAAATAGATATGGAGAAATAACTCAAATTCAGGTACAGAGGTGATTTTTTTTTTATGCGTAATTTCTATGCTTTTAAAAAAGCTTTACAAATGTTGGGATATGAAATATCTTGTTGGCGTATAGTGTATACAAGTAAAGCAGTGAATAAAGTGATAACTTTATAATACCCATAATGTAGGGTTGTCACGTGGTATAAAAAGGGAGAATATGTCTTTATAAAAATTATCTTCTCTCCTCTAATTTTTCCATATTTTCTTAAAGCAAATACAAAAATCTATTACAAATCTTATGCAATAGATGCCGATGTGTAAGCGTAACAATAAACGGGGTGGGGGAGGGCGTCGATTTCATCAATTTTTCCATTCTGATTTAACTTTTCGAACTGTCACAAACTAGCCTATCCTTATAAGTTTATATCTTACTCCAACGAAGGCGCTTCACACTTTTTTCAGCAAATAGAATATTCTGGGGTACGGAGCTCGTATAAAATATAAATTTTCACAAACTGTAGCTTTCTTTTTTCTATTATGTGATTTATCTCTTCTTCTAACAAGTCTTTAATTTATCTGAAAATACGTTTTTTCCCCTCCAGTCCAACCCCCCCCCCCTCGAATATATTTGACATTTTCTGTGCTTAACAGGGGTTTTATCAAACGATTGACTAGTGCACTAAATTTGGAGTCTCTAAAAAAAGGCATTACTCCAAAATTCCCCTAAATAAACACATATTAGAAATTTGAAAGTGTTCATCTTTCATCCATCAAACGATCTTATCGCAAAATACGTATCCCCCCCCTCCTTTATAATTCGGATGTTTTGGTCGGTGTGAACCACTCACTGAATTTATCATTAGTGAACAATTCAATCGTTTGATAATCCCCCCCCCGCCCCCACACGGAGAAAAATTGAACAGTGTACCGAATTGCAACAGTGTACCGAATTGCAGTGTACCGAATTGTGTATCCGTCTATCAATCATGCAGTATTCGGCAAGTGCCCGAAAACTGCATGATTGATAGACGGATAGACAAACATGCACTTGGAAATTAGTATATATAGATATGTTTTTCAACCCCAGAGAGAAATTTTAGAGTACGCCACTGTTTTCAAGAAATGATTTATATTGAGCATTACGGCAGTAACAGTTATATCCTGGTTTGCAATTCTCTACTCAATGTCGCCTTTGCACAACTGTTCTTTGCAAAGTAAATTAAACGTCATTAATAATTAAAAATTATAAGTTTACTGCATTAAACCAAAGGTTCGAGTTTAAATCAACTAATTCCTATAGTTACAATTCAAAATTATATTCATGGTTTTCACATTTCAATAAAAACATATTCTAAATTGCTATTCAAGAAGAATTGTGTAACTATGGAAACTATGTAGTCAATGATGTAACGATGACAACGATTGTAATGATATACAAAGTTTTTTCTTCATTATGAGCGAATGAAGATAAAACTGAGCATATATCCGGACATATAGCTTTTACACTCCGCAGTGTATTCAAGTTAGCTTTGCTCGAGTCTCATGGGCGTATGAACTGAGGAAGGTGTTGAAGCCAGAACCTATCCTGGAGGTGGCTCTACCACCCAGACGATAGAGGTGAGGTCCGTCTGGAAGACACCCCAAGATAAATGAGAAGAATTCTTCTTTCTGTAAAGCAATAACCAACAACGCCGAAAATAATTAAGGTCAGCCCAGCTCGAAAACGGTAGTGACCTTTATTTTTCTTCGGCAGGGACGAGGTGCCACTCTCATCACGTTTGAAGAAAATAAATTAAAAAAAAAAGCGTTGCCCCTGCTAATTGCTGTTGAGTGAGCAAGTCAACATTTTGCTAAATAGATGGCATTCCCACCTTTCACCATCCGCTGCACTTCTGCCCCACAGAGAGAGGTGAAAAAATGATTGGGATTCAGAGGGGTGCGGAATCACTTAAAGCCAAGGGGGCAAAAGACAATGAGAAAAGTGGGGATTAGTATTTTTCATTCTCCGGAACTTCGTTAGTTTTGAGAGGATCGGCCAGACCTGAAATAAATGAACTGCAAACTCAAGAATGTAAATGAACCTCTGAGGAGGAAAGAAAAAGAAATGGAACGATCTTTTTAGCCATTCTGGGTCCTTGACAGAGCATGCTGAGGTGCAAGGGCTATTATGTAAATTAGCAGAAGGCGTTTTCTTTACTGTTATGTCATTTTTTATAGTTTTTAATTTGACAGCGGAAGAGCAGATACAATTTTAATTTGGAAGGAGTTGCGACTTGGTAGCTTTCAGAAATATAACACTAAGGAAATTAGTGTATTTGTGTTATTTCAAACAATGCAGCATTATATATATATATATATATGAGATTGATCATTAATAGAAAATGTTCTGTATAGCAAAAGTGAAAGGAAAATGGACTGAAATGTAAATATGACATCAAAAGTACTATACGACAGGACGTTGAATATTTTAAAAAATGTATATGTATATACATATACACACACACACACACACACACATATATATATATATATATATATATATATATATATATATATATAGGAAAAATAAAAGCTGCTATCTAATTATATAATTTGATATCCTTTTTAACTGGAAAGAAGTGAGTCTTTATATTTTGGTTACCCGCAGAAATGTTAATTATAAAGAAATTAGTGTATTTTAATGGGTGTTTTACGAGTGTCCGACAGGAATATAAAATTAACTGTTAGTCGTAGAAGTTAAGTAAAATATAAAAAAGATTCAGCAAATAGAAAAGAATTTAACTATGATAGTTGCACCCCACCCTGCGAAAAATATAATGTCATAGAAATGGAAAAATTAATTTTTTTATACGGCCCACAATAAAAAAAATCTGATGTGGGCAACACATGACTTTCCTTATATAATGTAATGAATTTACTACTTTTACACTAAAAAAATAGGTTTTTCTTACAGTAGATACTAATATTCTTTCCAAGATATTGAATTTTCGACAATTAGTCGTCATTTTCATTGACTTAGCATCATTTTTATCCATTTGACGAGATTTTCGTTAATTTTGCAACATTTCAAAAGTCGCCAAGTTGGCGACATTCCGCCAAATCCGTCGCCAAAATCTCGCCAAGCGTTATGGACGACGAAATAAGGCATTCTTACAGAAGATAAATGACTATTGGTGCTCAAATACAAAAGTATTACTTAAAGTATCTTTTTTCATGAATGGAACGAACTAGATCCACGAGAATGATGTCACCCAATTTATCGCATGGTATTACATATGAAAGGTGAACATGTTTCTCAATAGGAAATATTTTTTTCTTATTTTATATAACTTTTTGATAATTTTTTTGAAAAATGTACAATATCTTGAGAACGGTTCATGTTAGCATTCTAAAATTTATCCCAATCGTTTTCTAATGAAAAATTACATAAGAAATGCCAATTTTCGACAATTAGTCGTCATTTTCATTGACTTAGCATCATTTTTATCCATTTGACGAGATTTTCGTTAATTTGGCAACATTTCAAAAGTCGCCAAGTTGGCGACATTCCGCCAAATCCGTCGCCAAAATCTCGCCAAGCGTTATGGACGACGAAATAAGGCATTCTTACAGAAGATAAATGACTATTGGTGCTCAAATACAAAAGTATTACTTAAAGTATCTTTTTTCATGAATGGAACGAACTAGATCCACGAGAATGATGTCACCCAATTTATCGCATGGTATTACATATGAAAGGTGAACATGTTTCTCAATAGGAAATATTTTTTTCTTATTTTATATGACTTTTTGATAATTTTTTTGAAAAATGTACAATATCTTGAGAACGGTTCATGTTAGCATTCTAAAATTTATCCCAATCGTTTTCTAATGAAAAATTACATAAGAAATGCCTATTTGCGTAACTTTATTAGCAGTTTTGATTTTTTGATGATTTCTTAAAAATTTCATTCGAAAATTTAAGGGGGTTCTGAACATTCGAATGCGTATAGAAACAATAGGCTTCCAGTGTTTACGGATTGCGATTTTTGTACCAAATTTTGTTCGAATCGATCCATTCGTTCGCCAGTTATCGTCTCCACACACACACACACTTTCACACACACACACACTTTCACACACACACACACACACACTTTCACACACACACACACACACACACACACACACACACAC
Organism: Amaurobius ferox; assembly: GCA_951213105.1. Taxonomy (NCBI): domain Eukaryota; kingdom Metazoa; phylum Arthropoda; class Arachnida; order Araneae; family Amaurobiidae; genus Amaurobius; species Amaurobius ferox. The sequence continues at coordinate 151,738,469 of OX578136.1, forward strand.
ACACACACACACACAGAGACATCACTTCAAAAACGTTTGATTCGTGATCAGGGATGCTTGAAACGTGCTCTCCCGTCGAAAACTCGAATTCGAATTTTCGACCCCGTCACAATACTTTCCTTATACATTATGTATATAAGGAAAATAAAAATGTCAATAAGTAAAATGTTTGCTGTGCTAATTAAGGCCGAAAACATTAACCCAGTACTCTTTGATGAAAAATTCACTAAGATATCGATAATTGAAATCTTTGACTTATTCCATTTTACTTAAACTGCAAATGTGAATAATTTACTTGCTACGACATAAGGGACATCAGCAAATTTATTTAAAACAGTAAAGCCGCTAAATGAAATTTGCTACCATTTAATTTTGAATAATTTATCAATCGTTTTCAATCGGACGGGAAATACCTAATAACAATAATTGAAATATCTCAGCGGATGTTACAGATTTTGAGCTAATCTTATTCTCTATTCAATCACAGCCTCGAAAAGTTAAACATATACTTTCATACGAACGTCTCGTGTGACGAAGTCCCTAGTACGACGAATCATTAAAAATTTTATCACCATATCTAAAAGTGATGAGTTTGTATGAATTTTCACCTATATTTGTTTGAATTTTCACCTTCTATTCTCCTCAATGTGTGGTTATAACACTTCGCGTATGACTTATACACGAGCGTGTATTATAGTAATAAAAATATTTTTAACCAGTTAAAATGATGAATATATTACAAAGCACAGAAAAATAATCTTTAAAAAAAATTACTTCGTATAATTGAATATTTTTTTTTAGATCTTCCCAATTATTCTTTTAATATTTATAATTTATTTTCTTTTAGTTTATTTTATAATTTGCATTATATAAATAAACATTGCAAAATTATTTTTAATGCAATTAATTTTATTATGAACGATATTATATTCTGGATAAATTTACATGTTTTTTTAGATTTAGAACATAAATTTACTGATTTAATGCTATACCATAAACAAAGGAGCCCCCAAAATTCTTCATCTAGTACCGAGTGGCTTCAACACTATTCTTTTGAATGATCAAGAAATATCTTCAAAGCAATACAACCCCGTGCTTCACATTCCCTTCCCCCGTCCCTGAATTCTTAATAGACCTCGGAGGTAGACAAGTGAAACATAAACTCCGAAGCTGACACTGTCTCATCATTTATCGAGTCAATGAAGCTATTTAATTTATTTATTCCGTCGTTAGGGCATTCTTTTTTTGCTCAATCGGGCTAACTTTCTCCCGCGGTCATTATTTAATCCGCCTTATTCGGCATGGCGCTCCCTCTAAAATCTCCATTAGAGGGCAGCGAGAACTGCATTCGATGAGCAGGCCAAGCCTTTGGAAAGGTGCAACCTGTTATTAAAAACGACGATTCCGCGGCATTCGACGACGAATTAAAAACGGACACGGCAGCAAAGGATTGCTATTTTTTTCCCTCCTTGGAGGGTACCGAATAATGAAAGAATGTTTTTACATATTTTGGTTATATAGAAAACATCCTTGTTGCTCTTATTTCCATATCTCATTTCTAAGGCTCGTGTTATCAAAACCAGGGACGTACAGAGAGTTTTTCCCTTAAGGGGACAGTGGACGTCGAAATGAACAAAAATCGACTAAAAAAGTTTTTAATATATAACATTATTTTACACATTTAACATTTGCTTACGGGTAGGACAGCGTCCATCCCAAACGAAGAACCCCCCAAAAAGACAGGTATTTGACGTACCCTACCCCAAACAGTTCGATCCCCCTTTGCAGACATTGGCATTCATGGAAATCGCTGGCAGAAAATTGCACCTTCTGACAGAAGTCTCGTTAGATCACCGAAGTCAAGCAGCATCGAGCGCGGTTAATACTTGGGTGGGTGACCACCTGGGAACACTGCGTGCTGTTGGCATATTTCGGGCGCGGTAGCTCGGTGGTTTGCGCGCTGGATTTGCACGCTGCCACAACTTCCGCCGTGTTCATGTGGAGTACGATCACGTTAAACATGTGGGTCCGTAAGTCCTTCCGAGAGGTTGGTGGTAGGGGGAGGAGGGTACGGTCCCTGTGAATACCTCCCTCACTGAGTTCCGGTCTAAATTGGGTGGCACTTCCCGGCCGTCCAAACAGTTACCTTACACCTTTCTGGTAGGTCGGACGGTCTGGGTCTCAACAACAACCTTCTGCCAGCAGGTGCAATTTTCTGTCAGCGATTTCCATGGATGCCAATGCCTGCAAAAGGGAATCGAACTGTTTGGGATAGGGTATGTCAAATACCTGTCTTTTTTGGGGGGGTTTCGTTTGGGATGGACGATGTCCCACCCGTAAGCAAAAGGTTGAATGTATTTTTTTCGAAACGGAATTTTCAAAGGTTTTATATTTTTATATTGCTCCATGCGTCTAATTTTTTGTCTGAAATGCATGAAATTTGGCAAGACGACACCTTTCATACCTTGTAATGAAACTGGGTATGCATCTTATAATTGGACTTTATTAAGATAATTAAAAGTTAATAAGAACCTAATTAAATGATGAAAATTAAGTTTGAATGAAGAGAAATATTTAAAAAAAAATTAACTTTCTAAGGGATTTAAAAATTAATACCCAAATTTGTTCATAATGTGTTTTTGAGTTATCATAATGTAAAATTAATAAAAAAATGTGAACAAATGGCACTCAAGGAGCATTTTCAAATTTTCGTTGAAAAAAATTAAATTAAAAAAAAATTACAAAAGTATAACAAAATTGAAAAAAATTTAATGGTATTTTATATAGTAATGTTAAAAGAAATATTTATACAAATTTTCATGCTTCTAAGTCAATAAATAAACAAAAAAAAATTTCAACATCCACCGTCCCCTTAAAAGACTAATGGTCAATATTTTAACCAAGAGGGTCGTAACACATACTTCCTAATGTGTTATTGGTTTTATTTTTGACAACATGGATTTTCATCTATGTGAAATTTGACGGACCATTTTATTTCCATATCCTATTTATAAGGTTCGAACCAAGGGCGTACTTAAAGGGTTTCAGGAAACCGGATCAAACTTGAACAGTGACTTAAATAGACTTTTGGCGTCCTGGATTAAATAATTTAAGGGCTCCCTTTCCCATAATGCATAGTCTTAGATACTTAAATATGTTTATCGCAAGAGGGGCCCACTTTTCGTTCAACGCCTTGGAGCGATCGATCCATCCCGCTCTATGACGATACATGACTGGACTAAGATGATATGTTTGAGTGTAATCAAGGTTATTTTACCTATAGAAGGTAAAACCACTGTCATAACATAATTTTTCAAAATAGAAACGTAGTTACAGTTTGGATAAAGTTGGACAAAGTGTTCATCACTTGCCATGCTGAATTCTATTGCAGATGCATAGTACATTTTTCCAGATGCGAAATTTGAAATATTCTGAAAAACTGATTCTTCAGCTGTTAGATTAGTCAATTTTTTACCAGAAAAATATCAACCCCATGTGACTCCAGTAATCTATATTTTTAAGTTTATTTAAGATTTGGGGTAATCAGATACTTAATCGTAGGCATTATATTTTACTGAAGAAAGGAAAATGGGCTATATTCACACTGCGTAGAAGGTCCTCACAAGGCGCCAGAGGTCTTATCGAGTTTGGTTGCCACCTATGTTGCTCTTTCACAGTTGCGCTATACATGGCATACAGGAATAAAAACACCACTATCAAGAATTTCTCAAATCGCGATCACTCTGACAAAAAACTCTTACTTGAGGCTGTAATAAATTCTAATTTACGCTTGGATACAAGTGAGCGAGTTTGAAGTCTCTAAATAAGCAGTCCGTCTATCTGCCTAGAGACAGTTTAGTATCCAGATTTTCCTCCAGAAATTTGACATGGATCTGCGCAACCAGACAATTTTTGAGTTACAAGTCTGCTCTTGACGAACATAATTTTTTTTTTTACCGTGATTCTAATCTGCTTGTTGTTCATAGGAACAGACGAAACTCTCCTGTGTGGATAATGATAACTCACATTAAAAAACAGGTTGCAAGTAAACCATTGACCAAATTCCAACATTTTAGTTCAATTTGTTTCGCTTTTATCAACTGCTTTCGAATGGCCAGCGAACCTCTCGGTTTAAGGCAGAGCTGACAAAAAGCAACAACCCCACTACTAAAAAAAATGTAACTCTTGAAAAGCTTCGGGGTGTGATCACGGCCCCGCGCGTGCTGATTATTACATACATCTCTCGTGGAGTACAAATATATGTTTTAAAAGAGTGGTGAGAGATAAAAAGAAATAAAATAAAAGAGCCAGGTGTCGGTATAAGTGTGTATTCAGATCAACGCACACACACACATGATTGTCGAGATACGGATCAGATATGGAACGATATATTTACATGGTGAGACGGGGCACTGCCTTATTAGAACCGCTAGCAGGGGGAGTGAGAAATCTTGACAGGCTGCTCAGGAGGGGGGGGACCTAACCGGTAGTGTGAGAACGGGCCCTAACGAGGTGATAATGGGCCTTGTATTCGCAAATAATATTCGAGGCCAGGCGCCTTTGTCTAGGCAGATAAGGTGGGCTTGCCCAAACCGTCCGCCGCTAAGAATGATCTATCGTTGGGCATCTTGAAGAGCGCTGGGAAGGGGCGTTAAAGGTTGGCTGCCTCCCCCCAGCGTGCATGCCACAGCTCTTCACGCATCCTCATCGCACACGTGCAATTACCAACCACAAGAAGAACGCGATGGTCAAACCCTCCACACGTCAAGAAAGAACCAGGCGAGATAAAACCCTCGCTGCCCCCCTTCTCCAGCAAGTATGCTTTCATATTCATCTGCACCTCCCCCCCCTCTACTATGATTAAAAACTTTCAGACGCTGCCCCCTTTTTTGCGCGCATAACCTCACCCTTCAAAAAGATCAGCATCCATCTTTTTTGGCTAAAGCAAAGTCGTGAGTTTGAAGTGGGGCTGTGGAAGGAGGGGGATGATCATGGCAGATTCTTTTCCCCCTAACTCTACAACATCCCTCCCCGGGCACTTCTCAAAAGAAGCGGGTGGGTGGGGAGAAGACAAATATTTAGTAAAGGATTACACGGTTTGCGATCGAATTACAACTCCGAAATTGCAACGTGTCTTTCAGCAATTACAGGTGAAAAATGCGCCCCCGTTTCTCTTAAACGGAGATGCGCCACGAATGTTGAGTGAGCAGATTCATCCAAATTCGATTGTATGTAGTAGTGGAAGATGCAGCAACGAAAAGACAGTTACGTATGCCCCCAGACCCCACTCCGTGATGTTTCGTTTAGGGTTGTTTTCGTAGTTAAGTCATCGAATAGTTTACATAAATATTTCACAATTTGTTCATTTCTAAACTGATGCATTAGTTATGTTACATCTAGACATTCATACGGACATGAATCAGCATGAGTCAACAAGCATGAGTGGATCGGTTGGGTCCTCTTGTTACTTAATTGAGTTCATTAATGCCAAATAACTGTTAACTGCATTGACCAAAAACAAAATACTTGCCCGGAATTTTATGTCTCTGATGACTTGCACAGTTGGGCGGACTACTCAGTTCATTTCGAATTTATGATAGATTAACATCGAATTGTACGAGATTACAAGGATAGGTTCATAGTTACCAAAAGCTGCAAATAGCAGGCTCCTTTTTGAGCGGTAAAACGAATATACCTCATTTTAATAATTATAAGTAACAAAAGAAAAATCCTTTTGGAAGGGGGGGGGGGTAGATGCCCTCTTGCCATATTTTTAATACGTTTACCTACACAATAAAAAGCAATGTCAGTTAACAGGGAAAATTCTTTGGACAACAGATTTTTTTTTTTTTTTCTGATTTCAGTGTCATAAAATAAACAGTAATTACGACTCATAAGACGTAACTCTTAAGAAGAAGTATTAAAATTATTAAATACATGACGTCACATCTTATTGCACCGCAAAGTGTCAAACGTCACTGCTGATAGCGTCTCAAAAAATATGATGGCATCATGCAATTATGTTGATTGCTGGCACAAAACCGGCTTACCCTATTTATGAAAATTTTTAAAATAATTCTTGTTATAAATTTTTATCTTAGACAGATGACCCTACGATAATAGGACAAAAATGAAAATAAATAGACATAAAAATTGAAGATATCGTTCAATAGGGCTACCATCATTAAGGAGATGTCAGTCAAAGAACAAAAATACGTAAAATATTACAGTTATTTCAATTCACAATTATTTTTCTTGTTTTATATGTTATGTAGTATAACTTATAGCGAAGTTCACTGCAATAGAGCTGCATTAGCTAGGAAATATGTTTCAAACCCCGGGAAATGTTTGAAATTATTTTCTGTAACGAAACTCTTATGAAGTACATGACTTTATGCGCACTGTGCTAAATTTTATTGCAAAGTAATCTAAAGGGTGTGCAAAGTAAACTAAAGGGTGTGTAAAGTAAACTAAAGGGTGTGCAAAGTAATCTAAAGGGTCGAAAACCCAGGCCGTCCGACTCATCCGAAAATATAGAGCAGCAAAAATGGGCGGTCGGGAAACGTAATCTAAAGGATGTGCATAGTAATCTAAAGGGTGTGCAAAGTAATCTAAAGGCTGTGCAAAATAATCTAAAGGCTGTGCAAAGTAATTTAAAGGCTGTGCTAAGTAATCTAAAGGGTGTGCAAAGTAATTTAATGGTTGTGCAAAGTAATCTAAAGGGTGTGCTAAGTGATCTAAAGGGTGATCGCCATTTAAAAAGTGTGACTGAACGACTCTGATATAAAAGAACTTTTTCCTGTTATAAAAAAAGAATAGGAGATTAATTACATAATTATTTAAATTCCAAATTTTCTTATAACACAGATAATTTAAGAGATGCACCCCTTGCATCTTCTTTAAATACTTTATTGCATACATTCAAAAACTTCGTAAAGATGGCGCTGCATCTCGGATTCCCAAAACGACCGCCCAAATACCGCCTTTACTTGTCAACTTGAAGCGGCTGATCAGCTTCTCTTTGACTACAGGTTTATTCTTCAAACACATCTTGTTTCATCTATTTATTTATTTATTCTATCTCAGAGACGACATTTGAACTTGTTGCCTAGCAAGATAAGGCTACATTTTTATTTTTGACGAGACTCGGTTGCGCGGAATCGTCGGTTGTTCGCTAGTAGGTTAGTGAGGAGAAAGACGGACGAAGTCTGACGTATTATTCTCATTAATGTATTAGACGGTATTCATCTACGCAACATCGTCAGACTTATTGCAGGGTTTTCCGACTAATAACAAAAATCATGACCACACAACTGGCCTGTGTAGTTGCATTGCTATAAATTAGCATAGCAGCTACGTCGAGCACGACGTTACAAGAAAATTATCTATAGACATAATACCAGAAACCATGACCACACAATTGGTCTTTGTAAGAATATTCCTAACACGAGTATAGCGACAACATCAGATGTTGTCATACGAAGCATTTCTATTGGAATGGCGCCTGTGTAGGAAGTCCATTACTTTTCCATTTTCAAAATTGTATAGCGGGACAATTAATGACTAATCTAGCAGATACATATTTTCGTTTGATATACTTCTGCACAGAGATCAATCTGAACATGTAGTAAATAAGGTGATAGAAAAGGAGAAAAATTCTTCTCTATCTCATACACTTCTTATATCATTTTTCTATTTTTATTTACTTAGTTTAATTACTGAACAAAATTACTTATTCAACAGCATAGAGAATAGCATTAGATTGGTACAAAGAGTCCATAGCATTAGATTGGTACAAATTGCTTTATTGTCGAAGTTTTCGTTTTTAAAGCAATTAATTTTCAAGTCGTTCTACGAACTTCCTATTCCATATAGGAAGACACCCAGTCAAGTTAAATAGTTAGTTGTATTTTAGCTGATTAAGTTATAATTATGCATAAATAATATTTTCAAGTTGAACGAAATTTAAATTATTAGATTCTGTATGGAGAACAAAGTTACCAAAATTTTAAATCATCTGCAGTTAAAAGAAATTATACTTTCTTTTTCATATAATATATCTAAATATAACATTTCATGGCGATATGTACAGCCATTCACGTTAGAGTTTCCGTGACTATACTTCTCTTTTTCACACACACGATCACAGAGAGATAACGAAAATATTGAAATATGTTTTTAACTCCTTCAGGATCGCTGTTAAAAACGGTGTTTTCCCAGAATTCTGAAAATTTTCCACGCATATAGTAAAAGTAAAAATTATGAAAATGAGTCATATCTCTCATCTAATTTAACAATCTGTCAGATTTCAGTGTTTCGAAAGATACTTTTACTTTGTTTCAGCTTCAATGTAACCTTTTGCCAAACCTGAGAATGGCCTTCTCCCCAGCATCACAATTTTCACTAAGTCTACTGCGTTATTTCCGCCAGATTTCTCAGGAAACGCACGTCTCCCCTTGTCACTTCTGGCCACTTCCAAATGTGAATTTAATACTCGGGTAGAAGTTGAGTCGGAAAACTTTTCCAGGCGGTCCCTTTCTGGCAGAGTCCCGCATCCGATACACTACCGCCTCCCCCGATATAAAATGCGATTTTAATTACCCCAGAGGGCGCTGCATATGAATCGGGGCCACTACTGCTGCCAAATGAAATCTGTGGTGGGCAAAAGATGTTTTGGGAGTATGTGTGGGCGGGAGGGCTGGCTGGCTCTCTTCTCATATCCGCAATTTTATCAGCGCCAGGGGAAATTCCGGTGTGGGCACATCCGTTGACCGACCGGCACTGGACTGTAGCTAGAGCCGAGGCTCTCGCTTTTAATTCGAATTAATTTCTTTTTTGTAACGGAGTGCATTAGGATTCTTAAGAGAGCAACTAATTTCACAAGGTACATTCGCATGTTTGTATATATATATATATATATATATATATAAATTGGAAGATTTTAATCGAAAATTACGCATAAACTACTGTATGTACAAAAAAACCCATCACTAGCATATCTGTTACAAATGAGTAACTATAGACCAAGACAAAGGATGAAGATAGAAGGTAACATATCACTACAATGGTAAAGGGGGATGAGAAGAATATTAGGATACAAAATTCACAAGTAAAAGTATATAAATATAAATGAAAATAAAAATAAAATGATAATGAGAAAAGGCAATAATAATTAGCTCAAGATAAAAGATTAAGACATAGAGAACAATCAATTGAAACTACACAAAAATGGCGGTTAGTTCGAAATTGCATTCTCATCAGGACAGCCATACAATTCGAATTAAAACCGATAGAATAGCCAGTTTCTGACAATGGCGATAGTATTTAACTATAGACACCATTGGAACTGTCTACTGGCTAGTGGAAGGAGAAAAATAAATCAATTGAATTACAAATCAAAAAAATAATACTTCCTCGAACAGAAATATGAACTCACAAGCATTGCCACCGCGTGTAAGTTGAACAAGCGACTGATCATTTCACCTCACTTCGTCAATGCGAGTGGGCACCGGAATGAATACATTTGAACGATACATAATATGTATGGAGACTTTCAAAAATAGTAATCAGTATAGGGCTCAGGAAAAGTGGAAAACAGCCATTCGAAAATAGTAAACAGTATTAGACTCAGGCCAAGTGGTAAGTTAGGTGATAAGAATGGGTGAATTCTCAAAATTGAGTTATCCAATCAAAGATAAATAATGAATGTATGAAATGATTACGTGGTATATTTGAAATTATTAATAATATTATTTACAAAAACTTCCGGATATTGGTAATTTTGACAAATGCGTTTAAGATTATGGATGTGGAGAAAGTGAAACCGAGGATCAGAAAGTCGATGTATTCGAAATAGCTGGTTTAAAATGATGTTTCTAAACAATTGAATAGAATTACAAGATTGATATGGTAGCAGCTTTATGATAGTGAAGTTGTAAGAATCTTTTTTGTCATATAGATTGGTGATTACATGATTATATATATATATATATATACAGGATGTCCAGTGCTATTGGTGCCTAATGGTTATTTCCTCCTCAACCGTTAGTCACAGAGATATACTTCCAATTGCAAAAATGTTTTAAATTTTAAAATCTATTATCTTAGAAACAGTTTAAACCAATAAATACATTCCTGAAAGAATTACGAAATATAAATTTTTATACGGTCCCCCGGTCCTACCAATTATATTTAGGAAAATCATCCTCATACAATTTCATGCAAAATAAAAAAAATCTTCCTTTTACAACCAAAATTCATCGAGTTATGAAGCATTAAACTTTATGACCTAAGTCGCTTTTCCACGCATAAAAATGTCCCGTTTGAGGCAACCAACCAATCAGGAATCGTATTGACCATTTCTCTCAGGCAACCAACCAATCAGGAACCGTATTGATCATTTCTCAGCACAAAAAGTGCTCCAATTTTAAACCGCTATAAGTCGGTCAATTTTGGTCGAAAAAGTATGATTTTTTTTATTTTGCATAAAATTATACGAGGATAATTTTCCGAAATATAGTTGGTAGGACCGGGGGACTGTATAAAAATTTATATTTCGTATTTCTTTCAGAAATGCATTTATTGATTTAAACTATTTCTAAGATAATAGATTTTGAAATTTAAAACATTTTATAAACCTCCGCATTCGGTTTATTAAATTATTAAATCTTCAATAATCTCTATCATTAGCTTGTTTTCCTTTACGACTTGCTATGTTTGCATGACCAATTAAAGCAATGTCATCATAATCTCATTTTCACATATTTTGGACTCTTAATTTTTCCCCTGCACCATTCTAATGGCGAAAGAAGCATTTCTTTGGAGAATTCTTAACTGCAGACTTTCACTTGCTAAGAAGCTTTTGATTGCTAAAATTTACAACTTCTCTCATATATAGACTCTCATTGCTTACATTATAAATTCTAATTAAAACATTTAGGAAGGTAATAATGCCGGATTTTTTTAATTTGTATCCTCCTGAAACTCGTTGAAGGGATTTTTGGGTGTATCGTAAAACACAGACTGTTGATCGTGTCATTGTGTGGTGGTGGCGGACAGGGGATCACGCAACACAAGCTCATTCCTTGACCTTCCGAGCGAAGCAAGGAAAGAAAAACAAAACAAAATCAAAGGCCCGGGGGCTACATTTTCTCACGGACGGAATCATCAGAACCCTCACGCACACCTTGATGAGAATGATGGGTGTGCCCCGTCATCCCCCCTTCGCCCGTCCGAAAGCTTCGCAAAAGACGGGGGGCAACCATGCCCAATTATTCTGCGCCCAGACGCTTGTGACGGGTCTACCTATTGGTTTTACTGATAGCCCCTAACGAATTATTATCGCAGTAAATCTTAACTTCATCTAATGATGGCACGATCACGGTGTTGCCCGAGAAAAGTCGATCACTGCCGAATGGCAACGAAGGCGATTTGAAGCAGCGTAAATGTCTGATTGGATTAGGTTGTTTGCTTTGGAAATTTTGCTGCGGGATCGAACGTGGATTTCGTGAAGAGAGAGAAGGGGCGAATTTTGTTGCAATGCAAAGAAAGGTTTACCACAGGGTTCAGCACGCTGTAGCCCAGTGCGGCAAATTTTGAATGATTGGCAATGTCTTTTTCTTTCTTCTGTACAGTAGGTGACAAAACGGGTTTTAATCGAGAAATGTGTATTAATTTTTCGACAGTGTCTGTTCGTATCACTGAATTTCTCTCGAGTGGTTGCTATTTTAAATTGTGGTTAAGGTGATGTAATTGTTTCGCAACTGAAGTGATATTTTATGTATATTGTATCAGAGATTGGGTTGGTAACCCCATTTCATATCCCCTTTACTGAAAAGCTAAATTGATATTAGAGGGGTATATGAAAAATTGTAAACTTTCGCTAAGTTATATAATCCATCTATTAAACTCTATTAATGATTATAGATAAAATTGTTACTGTGTTAAACAAATAATTTGAGTTCAAATCGACAGATTCCTATAATTAAAATTCACAATTATATGTATGTTTTCCAATCTATCAGTAACATTTATTTATAACTGGTATTTAAAAGCGAATCCACTCCTATGGAAACCACACCTAAATGTGCACATAATGGGTGCATGAATACAAAACTGTGTGAATAGACAGTTATAGATTTCAGATTCATGTTAGTTTTGCCGCAACTGTAGTGGATCGGTGGTATACAATGCATGTTTTCAAATTACACAGTTAGAGTTATTATTTAACGTCATATGTCTAAGGATCAGGAATATACTTTTCATCCTTAAATAATTTATTTCTGAGTTAAATTTCAATTTGAAGAATATGTATTTATATAAAGTAGTTGAATATTGTAAAATATTCTAGATTGGTCAGTTATTTTCAGTCTCAAACGTTTGGAGCATGCTTTTTATTATCTTTTCCTTGGCTATTTTTCAGTGTCTTACAGATGAAAAAATATTTAATGTGGGCAGCACATGACTTTCCCTACATAATGCAATGAATTTACTTCTTTCAATGCGAACTAATGATGTACAAGAATGTGCAATGTTTTCAATGTTGAAAGTATGCTAACATTTGTCGCTTTCTTGGATGACAACATACAAAAATATTTAAGTACTAAATTAACATATTTCTCGCAAATATAACATGACAGTTGGAAATATTGCTAGCATTTGCCCCTTCCCACTATTGAAAATGTAAACAAAATACCAATAATGGATAAATTGCACTTTTCTTTAAAATTGGTAGATGAAATCGACAACAATTGGCGAGACAAAATTCAACCGCGACTGTAGTCGTAAATCTTTAAAACGGTCGCAAGTTGCTACTTGCATGAACGTCGAAGAGTAAGTGCGTGATGGAGAAACCACAAAGAGAAGCAGACAAAGGGTGCGTGATAGCTCGCGGACAGAAGGGGGTACTCGACGAGGATCGAGAACGAAACCAAACCATCAGGGAGGTTCATACCTTCCAATTTCATTTTTCAATTTAAGAGCGCACTGTAATCTTGTCATCGGCGGACAATTTAGCCATTACTCTATCCGATGCCGCGCACGAAACCTCAGGAGAGAAATGTTTGGGGCTTTTAGTCGTTTTAGGTGCCAAAGAATCTCGCCAAAGAAAACTCACACCAGAACGACAGGCTGACATCAAATACAAAAAGTACAGAGTATACTGGCTTTTTATCTTTCATTCATACCTTCATTTTTCGTTGCTTATTACGTTTAATACATTTTAATGTGTTTTTAGGCCCCATCACATGACGACGTGCATAAAGTTTGTAACAGTTTCCCAATCACTGGCCCGATTATAGTCCTGCGGCTCGTAACATTCCCGGACATATATTTGGACCACGCACCTCTCCCTATCAATATTTTTAATTATTATAGAAACATAATTAATACACCACCACCACAACAATACACAAATAATTAACCACTCCCTAAGAAAAACGCACCTATCCCACAAACAGCCTCACTATATTTTAAATCAAAAATATTAAAATAATAACTGTAACAAAGCGACCGGGTATTATATAAAAAAAATCTTAATTTTCCGAAATATTGAATTTTAATCAATTTGGAGACATTTTCTAAAACTCGCTGTTGGGGATATTGTTTTCTCTTTGGAATCTTTCCTTTGAATTTTCATAATAATTCTAACAAAAAGGATAGAGGTAAGTTTTCCAATCGTGAGATAATAAACGGATTGAAACACAACTTACAATTTTATTTATATAGATAATAGCAGATTTGCCGAAAGTCGTTTGTGATTTAAGAATATGTGCAAATTCTTGTAGTATCCTAAATGGCATTATTATTCAAAACATTCTATTATGATCACTATAATATTATAATCATTCTATTAGTATCACTGTCTGGATATTCCAGACCTCAGATGAAACTAAATCCCTAATTTGCATGATTTGGTGTTGGAAGGTGAAAACGTTTGCCCATTCGCTTGGCAAGTTTCCTTTTCGTGCTTTCTGCGGGAACAGAAAACGTTCTTTTTTCCTCGAAGATGATGGATATAGGTATACAGTAAAAGTGGAACATTTTGTTAAAACGCGAAGCTTACAAACTGTTTCCTTTGCGCGCCAGATCCGGACTTCTATTTATACGTACACACCAACTTTTGCACAAACACAAAACACGCCCTCTCTCCCATAACGTGCAATGTATCTTCGATTTTTTGCCATTTTTTTCATTTTCATTTTCGGCTCGATTTCCCCTCGCTTTCGTGCCGGGATGCAATTTCGGTTGTAATCAGAGCTTGGCCCTACTTCGGTCGGTTCTGCTGCGCATTTCGTGGAGAACCCGCAAAATTGGTTTTAATAGAGTTTTCGTAATTGTTGACTTTGATTTTACTGATTTTGCAACAGCAGCACGCTATGCAAACAGAAAGGCTTAATGTAATATGCAAATCGTGCCGTGGATTTTTTTTTTTTTTTTTATATCATTGGAGGACATTTTCTAAAGACATTGCAAAGATTAAAAATTTTCTATCCTAAACTTTTGCTTCCTCAATGTGGTGTCTCTCTCAGTATTTCATAATTTGCATAAATCTGCTTCCGGATTAACCATAAAGCTTCTTCCGGACGAATCATATTTGTAATTGTACTCTCTCTTAAATTTAAATGTTAAGCATCTTAGATCAATCACCATTCTTCTTCAAAAATAAAATTTTAAAACACTGAAAATATTAATCAACATTTTATTAATATAATTTTATTTCTTCATAATGATGGCCTTGAGAAAACAAAAAGGTGAATGAAAGTTTAATTATTGAGTTATATAGTTTTGGGACGATAACATATCGTTTGAGAAGATATCACATCTCCTTTATGAGACATATTGATCCCCAATCCATTGTTCGCAATATAACTTTGGATCACAATTGATACTTTATGGATCTGTAAAAAAAGACTTTTCAATATGCTAAACATACATGCATTGGGAAAATGTTGTTTAAAATTTCGGGTCGCAAGTAATTGCTCCCAGTAATTGTCCATCAAGATTGTTCTAAGTACATTTCAGTAGCGTAGGCAGGGATGACTATTTGGGAGTCATATCTCCTCAGTCCTCATTGGCAGAATAATTACGTTAGCTCTCTATAGGATTTACACTAGAAAAAGGAAAGGAAGCACCACCCTGCCCCTCATGATCCCCTTTATTTTTAAGATACTGGCTACACCTGTGGTGCATTTAAGTATCAGTGCTGTAATCACTTAATAGTAACATTTGAGTAAACATTTTTTTAGTTTTAATCTGTCGTGTATCGCTATCCTCATGTAGATTTCACAACTTCAACATTAATGAAATTGGACACTTTGTATGGTACTATTTTCAGCACATTATTAGAGGCTACTTAGTGCTCCCGAAGGGGCAGTTATAATCAAGCATTTCAACAATATTTCCGTCCACTTAAGAGGAGCCGCAGATGAAATTGCCCTACCCATTGTTTCCGTTTCATGCAGGTTCATTGTCCACGCGATTTGATCACGGCATGTATTGTCCTTCCAGCCAGTCAACAACAGCGCCACCGCATTTCCATCAGACGGACTTCAGACAGATTCTTTAAATAAATGTTTTTAATAATATTAAGTTTAATTATATAAAAACGATTTGTTTCCCCCATTCGTTATACTCATCCGTTTTTGACGGTTTAGCGAAGCAGACCTAGGATGTTTTTTTTTATTGGGAAAGAGAAGGGACACAAACCAGTGTCGCACCTTGAGGAAGGTTCAAATGCAGCCTTTTATATTTTGTTTTCTCATACTACTGTTAAGAGATTGATATTAAGATATTGTTCTTCCAAATTTTTCAATTTAGGATTTTAAGTCCCCCAGAATTCATTTGAATACTTTCGAAGAAATGTTCTGTGTGTAAGGTATATGCACGATAACTGAACAATAATGAATGCAAGTACAGATATGAAATTTTATGCGTAGATACATTTTGAAAAAAAAAATATAAATGTATTAATTTTTTTCTTTATAATTTTTAGGACTAAAACGCGAATGATTTGAAAGATTATTCCATGATAATATGCGAAATAATGATAGTAGAAGAGTATTAACGAATTATTTAGAGTACTATTAATACAGAAAACTGATAGTTTGAATGTCGTTATCCATGTAAAATATATTAAAATAGTATGAAATAAACATCAGCTGAATGCATTAGCTTAATCAATCGGCGAATTCGTAGATATTTTAAGAATGAAGTAAATTGTCAAAAGATCAACATACAGACGAAAGTTGATAAAAAGATACATTTGTTCCCTTATTGTGGAACAAATGGACGCATAAAATGGGGGAAATTAATGTATGAGAAAGTTGAACATAGATTTATACTCCACATATTTTTACATGCTAAAAATGACTGTTTTTATGCTGCGCAAATAAATGATTCAAAAAGTGCTAGCTATGGTAGTCAGTCAGCATTCTTCAAATATTGTTGATTGAAATTTATAAATTTTCAAAACAGGATTCCCCAAATGCCTGCTTGGTGCTCATGTTCAACCGGGGCCCATCTGCTACGAAAGTAACTTTATCACTGAATGCCCGGTTTATGAACTATGTAAAGATAGTAAAAGTGGAATTGCATAAACGGAAATCAGAATCAAATTGGAAGTAGGTATAAGTTCTGCATAGTTTCCGCACCTTTTGAAGTTTTTACTAATCCAGCACGAATATATTGTGTATAAATGTTTGAAATACATCCCCATTGCAGATAACATAGCACCTACGAACCGCTTTCTCTCTTATTAAGAGTTCGCCAATACGGAATAGTCGATATATGACATAGAAGCAAGAAATTCACTGTGGTTCAATTTTACGAACCCCTAAACGGGAACTAGTAAATTCAGTCTTATCATCCAGGCGGCTTTAAATTTCCTTGAAATTTAGCTGCATGCTATAGGAGGCTGCAACGGCCAAGTTAACGGCCACAGAACTGGCATATATAGGGAGTAAGGTTTTCACACAAAAGTATAGCTTGAGCTAAATTTTGAAAAAAATTTGAAGCTGGCTAGTGAAAGAGCTGTTTATTATTCAGCAATTTGCGAATCTCGTCGGTTCAAACAGAGAGAGAGAGGGGTTCGCAAATTGGTGCATAATAAGCGTGGTCCCTGGTTGATGTTATATACAATGAGAGTTTATTTCAAAATTTCGGAAATGGGAATCATGATTTCAAAATTTCGGATATTTTTCACAACGGTGATTGAAACTATTAAATATCATGATCACAGAGATGCCAACTTTTACGGATTTTCCGTAGTTTGTACGGATTTTTACTTCGTCTTACGGTTTTACGGACATCATTCCCAAAACTGCGGAAAATCCCGTGAAATCCATGCATCCCACCATTCAACCCATATCCCCTGCTTTGCTGAGAGTCCAAAATTATCAGTTTGTTTGCATCCATTTCCTTCTTTTAATGATTTCATATCAAAATAATAGACCTAATTTATTTTTTATAGTGCGAGTAAAAATAAAGAAATACTTTACTAAACAAATTATATTTCGCTTAAATTATAAGATTGTACAATTCAATCTTTCTTTCCGGATTTTGCTGAGAGTACAAAATTGCCTTTTTCCATCCATCTCCATATTATTGCACATTAACTTGACTAAACTAGGTTATTTTCATATTTTGGTTGATTATAAAGATTAATTTTTTAATTATTTTCACATAAATAGTACGATCATAGAATTCAGTTTTTTTTTTTTTTTAGCGGGCGTTGCCGAGAGTACGTAATTATCCTTTTCCATCCATCTCCATCTCCCTATTGTTGCACATTAACTTGACTAAACTAGCATATTTTCATATTTTGGTTATTTTTTTAATTATTTTCACATAAGTAGTACGATCATGAAATTCAGTTTTTTTTTCGCGCGCGTTGCCGAGAGTACGTAATTATCCTTTTCCATCCATCTCCATCTCCCTATTGTTGCACATTAACTTGACTAAACTAGCATATTTTCATATTTTGGTTATTTTTTTAATTATTTTCACATAAGTAGTACGATCATGAAATTCAGTTTTTTTTTCGCGCGCGTTGCCGAGAGTACGTAGTTGTCCTTTTCCATCCATCTCCATCTCCCTATTGTTGCACATTAACTTGACTAAACTAGCATATTTTCATATTTTGGTTATTTTTTTAATTATTTTCACATAAGTAGTACGATCATGAAATTCAGTTTTTTTTTCGCGCGCGTTGCCGAGAGTACGTAATTATCCTTTTCCATCCATCTCCATCTCCCTATTGTTGCACATTAACTTCACTAAACTAGCATATTTTCATATTTTGGTTATTTTTTTAATTATTTTCACATAAGTAGTACGATCATGAAATTCAGTTTTTTTTTCGCGCGCGTTGCCGAGAGTACGTAATTATCCTTTTCCATCCATCTCCATCTCCCTATTGCTGCACATTAGCTTGACTAAACTAGCTTATTTTCATATTTTGGTTAATTATTAAGGTTAATTTCTTAATTATTTTCTTAATTACATAATTACATATTTTTAATTACATATTCTTAATTACATAAAGGGTGCCATTCAGTTTTAATTAACTCGGTTACGTTAGCAAAACTACATTATGAACTCATTCTAAGATTTTCAAATATATATTTTCAATATACGTAAAATCTTAAGGATGGTCGATGCGATAGTACCGAAAACTACTGAAAACTGCTGATTTTTCTACTGATGACTCCCTTTCAGATGTTGGCATTTCTGTGATCATTGAGCCATAAATAGCTCCTTCTATGCATGATTATGTCAACTTTTGTCCTAATTTGCCATGTGAAGAAAATATAAAATTTCGAATAAATTTCGAAGTTTCCGCTCGCATTTCAAAAAATTCTATCTGATTCTAGATTTCTCTATAACAGAACCGGATATAAAGTTTCGTGAAAATCCATTAATATTTGTGGCAACTGTCAAGAACACAAGAAATAGACCACAGCCAGGCAGAAAGACATCACTCTAAAAGTAGTCAAACGTGTTCAGGAGGTCCTGAAACCTATATTGGCACCAAAATTTCTAAATCGAAAATTTTTGTGTAAACAATAATTCCTATAAACGTACTATGATATTCTATAGTGTGGAAACCCCAGGCCGTCCGACTCGTCCAGAGGACTTGAGTAACAAAGTGGACGACCGGATATTCTATAGTGTGAGAAAGTAAACATAAATGAGAAAGTGTAAATTTAAATAAATGGTACTCACGAGTCTCCTCTTGGGCTTGATGAGCGGCCTGTTCTGTCCGTTCATCTTGTGGTAGAGTCCGCAGGCGTTGCACAGGTAGTGGCCGGTGCCGTCGCGGCGCCACAACGGCGTTGAGGTTGCCCCGCAGTTCACGCACTCGCGGCCCTCTGCCACCAAAGAGAATATGGACAATAAGTAAACAGCAATAAGACTCTATAATAAATAATACTGCTTTAATCTGAAGTTAACATTCTTTGTTAGTAATAGTATAAGCAATTGATTCAAATTATCAACAATTTCGGAAGCAAATAATAACTTACTCCTTCGGAATAAAAAGGCACAACAACCACATCAGAAAAGGCAAAAAGGCGTCTATCATGGCTGCCTTTGCTGGTGTGGTAGCTGCCTTTTTGTCTGTTATTTGACTCCGAACATAGTTGATACTTTTAATCGACTGTCTTATGCTGTTACTACGTATTTTAATTTCAGATTATATTAGACGGCAGTTTGAGCACATGTTTATATTATAATACTTAAGTTGCACTATAAAGACATACTAAAAAAAAATCTGTTCTTAGATAGGAATGTTACATTTTGCTGAATTATATTTTTTCATCAAGTGTAAATGATTCCTGCAGGAAATGAGAACTTCAAAAAATTCAAAATAGTTTAATGGTTATATTTCTAAAAATAAATAAATAAATAAATAAAAAAAGAAGAAGAAGAAGAAACCTTTAGTTTAATATTTTTTTCTCCCAATAGTGGCCATTTTTGAAAACAGCCAATTTTATGTCCCATTATTATCCTTTATTTGGCTTTGTTGGTCCAGTCCCATTTCTCTAATACTGACTGGAAATATTACGCTCAATCAAAGCAATGTATAATTTCTACAATTTCTATAAGGCTTAAAATTCTGATGCCAATCTTATATATATTTAATATTTTATATAATTTTATTCAAAATATTCATAAGGGAAGGAAGATTGTTTACTAGTCATGTTTAAATCGTACTTCACTTGTAATTATTTTATCTTCATTTTCTCAAATTATATTCCAACTATGTTTTTGAATTCTTGCAAGTAATAATAATAAAAAGCAGTGTTTGAGATTCTCGTCCGCAAGGAATATGCGATGAAATGGCTAAAGCGCGCAAAATTCTTTTAAAGCAAAAGTTTTAGAATTTGTATGGAAGTTTTAAAACATTTTTAGCGCTAACTTCAGTAAATATTTCAACCAATTTCTACCGGAAAAATTTCAAAATCATTACCCTTAAAATATTTTATAATGCATAAATATCACATAGGTTACCTCTTGTTTAAGAGTAAAAACTCATCCAAGACTAATAAAGGAGTACACAATTAAGAACTTTAGGAAGGATTGTCTACTTAGCCATTTTATGAGTAGCTTTAGACATTTTTTGAACGTTTAATACCCATAAATGGCTATTTTCAACTACTTATAATGGCCATCAATGAATCTAGCTCAAACGTTCATCCAACTGTTGGAAACTTCAGAGTTTAGGGCAGAAGTCCCTTTAGTGTAAAAAGATAAATTTAGCAATAATATAAACAGTAATTAAAATGATATAACCATATATCATGAAACATTTTAATTTCAAAATTCAGGATCTGGAATATGCGCGCTGTAATGTAGTGATATCTGATAATGAAAACATATATTTTTACTTGGTAAATACCAGCTAATTTTATTTGTGTCTTATTTCTGTGTAAATGTATTTTAGGACCAAGTAAGCATTTCAAAGCCGATCTTGATGGACTAGTTATATTTGTTATATTTAAAATGATGATTTTTTCCCTTTTTTTATATATATAATATTTTATCTACAATTATCATCGAATCACAATTTTGTTAGAACTTAAGTTATTTTTAAAATAAGTAGTTTGGAATAAAATATCAGTTAACAGCTGTGGATAATATTCTTATTCCATCACAGTTTCAGTTGTCAGAATTTTTATACCAAAGTTGTTTTAAATATTTTTGCTATTCAGCTAGTTAAGTAATTTGTGCTAGTGAAAACCAAAAGGATTTGTATCTGAAGAAACAGACGATTTGAAATAATTTTATTTTTATTGTGGTGGTGACTGGATAAACTGTGCTCGACCCTTCCGGGGCGGGAGAACTGCCGTGAGGCAGTTATCAGTGAAAGATTGAGTTCCTCAAAAACACCCCCTGCAATGTCTTCGGACGGGATCAGGTAATACTCTTCTATGTCTTTATATAGCAAGCGACTTTAGATGTATGTTTCGTATATAACTTTAAAAGATTTATTTTTCACAGAAAGGAGAGTAATTACAGATAAAATAGTAATCATTTTATTTGTAAAATTATATCTTAAAATATTTTTTCGGATTTTTGAATTTTTAGTCAATGCTTACTAAAATCTTTAAGGTGCACAAGGGGGTCAAAAGATTGTATTGAAATACTTTGAAGCATATCAACCTAAAAACGAAACATCCTCCAGAAATTTTTAACTTTATTTACTTTTAGAAAAATATTTTCAAAATTGTTGTGAATAATTAAGAATATAAATTTTTTATTTTTTCCTCACTAGTTTAATATTTGTATTGTAGGTGAAATATCCAAATGTTCTAAAATCGCTTTTGAATGTGAAATGAATAAATTAAACAAACTGGTTGATATTTATGATATTCATTGTGGTTATAATAAAAAACAATTTATTTGCAAAATATTTAAATTAATACTTTCTCCAGTATGCTTAATTTCTTCTTCTTCTTCTTTTTTTTTTGTAAGCCCATTACAACATAATTCTATGACAAAAGGGTTCAATTACTCGTTAATTTTTACTGTTTCAAGTATTTTCGTTTTGAAAAATTAATTTTTTTTTCTCCTTACTATTTTGGGTTCATCATGTATTTCAAAATCATCACCAATTTATTAATAAAACTGAAAACATCAGAAACCTATTTTTGTTTATAGGATTAAATATAAAACATAGTGCAGTTCTATAGTTATTCCTATAAAAAAGCTGCTAACGCCACAGAATATATAATGCTATGCTGTCAACAACTTAAATTGAAATATACACTAATAGCCTCTATGTTCCTATTAACTCATTTTATATTATTAAATTATTTTAAATCAGTGTTACATTACATACAATGTTCTCTGAGAAAAGATGTTTTAGTATATTATGCACAAATGTAAAACTTACGTAACAAATATGGGAAATACAGTATTAAAATTATACTAAACAGATAAAAAAATAAGTAATGAAAAATAAACAAAACTATAATAATAATAATAATAATAATAAACATCGTATTGAGGAATGAAACACGACACAGCACCATTTAGAAGAATCTGTGCGAAAGTTTGCTGGTTTCAAATAGGACAGAGCAAGCAGATGAGAGCTTCATAGTTAATAAGATAGCAAGCAAGGGAAAGATAATAAGATATGCATGCCATAGCAAGATGCAGAGTTAAAGAAGGTTCAGTGTGTTGAGAGATTGAAAGGTGCTACGTTCTTTCTGTTAAAGACATCTACAAATTGGCAAGGGATCAAGTTTTAAAGTATACTTTGGTATATTTCAATGGAAATTCACTGGATTTTAACATTTTGAGTATCCATGAATAAGAATCAACCATTTTTAATTATATATATATATATATATATATATATATATATATATATATGTGTGTGTGTGTGTGTGTGTGTGTGTGTGTGTGTGTGTGTGTGTGCTGTTGTCTCTAGGCATAACATCGCTCAAACAAATTGAGCGATTCAAATGGAATTTGATGAAATTATTATGGAAACATAAAAAACAAAATACATCAATATGTCACATTTGTATGCTAATTTTGTTCAGTTGATATCCAGTTTTGAACAAATACATTACTACGCGAATCAACAGAAAGTTGATTTCGTTAGGGATTAGAAAACCTATGGCGTCCATGAACGCCGATGTTTGCAAAGGGGGATCGAACTGTTTGGGATAGGGTATGTTAAATACCCGTCTTTTTGAGATGTTCTTCGTTTGGAATGGACGATGTCCCACCCGTAAGCAAAAGGTTAAGGTTCTCAGGCATTTAGAGGCCTGGCGAGAAATTTGAATAAATGCAAAATGGTACTCGCTACGGATGAAAGAACATTTTCAATACTCAAATTAATAAAAGGTGAGTTAACTAGTGTGTTTCAAAACCGCGGGAATAGTCAGTCTTTAAGTTATATCTATTGAGAATGAAATAATGAAAGAAAAAATCATTTTGATGAGATAGCATATGAAATTCTGATAAGGAGGCATAGCGAAATAATATTTTTTTAAAATGAGTTGTTAAGTTTGAATTTAATTTTCGTTTTTTATTTCATCAAAACAATAATTTATTTTATTTTATAATTTTTATTATTTAAGTAAAACATAGGAAAACAAATTAAAAATATATTGATTTAATTATGTTTTCTATATTATCGTTTTATTTTGCATATTTCATTATTTTCAAAGGAATCCCGAAAATTTTATTTAATCCACGATATTACATATTTCAGAATTTCTACTTTCTTTATCATTTTCAATCAAGTTTCAACTGGTTTTCTTTACTTGATTTTGGAAAATCAAGTGGTAAGGAGACCATAAAAATGATAAAAAGTGAATAAAAATTCAACATTTTATAAAATATCATTTTTTATACGTTATCTCATATATACATTATAAAATATGGTTTTACATTCCAGTGATAAATCTATATTGTTTTTTAATATACATCTGTTTTAGAAACACAAAATAAAAAATTATTTATACACATGGTTTTTAACTATGAGCCGTTTGCTGGACAAATATGAGTATGACAGCTTGGGTACAACATTACATGGAAAATTTAGTATCTAATACAATTTTTGATATCTAATTGCACTTCAGGAACAATTGCTTATTGTGATCTAAAGTAATTTGTATTTAAAGTACATTTCTATTTAATGCAAGGTTGAATTTAGCTTTCGCGATATTTTGGAAATTTCAACAACATAACCTCTTATAAAAGTATTTTCTCAACAGGAAATTATGAAAATAATTAGGGCATTATATATTCTGAAAATTTCATGAAAAATAAAAAAATAAGTTTCAGAATTAGCTTGCGCGCATTCTAAGTAAAACAGCTTTAAAGCTACTTCATAATACCTCGTTCCTTTTTGGAACCTGAAACATTTTGGGCTATAACTCCAGTAATTATAGGACTTTTTTTTCATACGGATTGTTCTAAAATACTTCATATATCTCCGTATATATAGAGTTGATGTTTTGGTTCTTGACGAGAAACAGTTTATACCAGTTACAAACAATTCTCTTTTTTTTCCAATGTCTTTCTTGTACTTTTTTTTTCAATATTTTCCGTGAGCTTTTTCGTGTTCTGCTTTTATTTCATAGTATTTTTAGGTGGAGTTTTGTTGTATGAGCTGTATATATATATAGCTAGATTTAACTTAAATTGATTATTGTATTACATCGCGCTTTCATGCGAACTGCCTGATGCGGTAAAAGTTTCGAACGAGGTACCTTTCATTGTCAGAATCAGTGGATATAGAAACAATAAAAGGAGAAGCATACAAAGCACAGAGAAATGCAGAGATAGTTAGAGAGAGAGAGATAGAAAGAAAGAGATAGAGTCTTACCACAAGGGTTAGAATAGTGTGTGTCTGTGTCTGAACTCCACAATACGATTCCGTTGTTAGTCAATGTTCTGCTATAGCCAGACCACAGATTCTTGTCATCTGTAAAAGGAAGGGAGGGGCATGTAATTTTCGTATTTATAGACAATTTCAACGGACCTTTTACAGGACAAGAATCAGTGATTCGGCATTATATGACCACTGATTCGAGTTACCTTACCGTTATACATTACGCAATACACAATCTCCACTCGACTTTCTCATATATTTACATTTCATATATTTCTTTTGAGTACATTTGTATGACAATCAGTATCAGAGTGAAAAACAAATGCAGAAACAGTTTCTTTTTTCTTTCCCTGCAATGCATGGTAATGTATAGGGAAAGTATTGGAATCATGCCGAAAATCGCAACTCGAGTTTTCGACGGATCTAAGCGTTTTGAGACTTCTAGAATACGGAAAAACCATTTTTAGCGTGACGTCTGTGTGTGTGTCTGTGCAATGTATGTATCCACTCTAACTCAAAAACTAATGGACCGAATTTCGTAAAATTTGGTAGGTAAGTCACTTGGGTGTGACCCTGGTGCTGATTAGTTTTTTGTACGATTCGAAAAAACAGAACCCGTCTTTTTTTTGTGAAATGGCCAGTAAAAATTCCATGTATCCACTCTAGCTAAAATACTAATTGACCAACTTTCACAAAATTTAGTAGATAAGTTACTTTTGGGATACTCTGGTGCTGATTAGATTTTGGTACGATTCGGAAAAGAACAACCTGCTATTTTTTATGAAATGGCTCGCTAAAATCGTCAAAATCTAAAAACAAAAAGACTAAGTAGTGTATGCTCAAATATATCAATTAAATTCTTGTTTTATATGTAATTTTTGACGAGGAAAAACTATAACACACTCCATTATACTTTAGGACTAACCGTTCTCAAGATATTTGAGATTTCTTGCAATTTTGTTACGTCGCTATCGGAAAAATGTCCAATTACCAAATATAAACAAAAATTGAAATAAAAAATGCAAATTTAGTGTTATTGGGTGCAATTAAACTCAATCTAATGAATTATTAAAGAAATAAAGAAAATATGAATTTAAGTCTGCAGGGAAAGTCATGTGCTGCCCACATCAGATATTTTTACCAACTTGAGTCAAAATTCAGCTTGTGGATTTAAACATATTTTTATAATACTTGAGAATCTCTCAATACGAATTAACCACGATGTCTGTTTGTTGGCTGGATAGCTGTCGACCCATAATGAACAGTTCAAACTATACTTGTTAAGCTAGTGAACGGATCTTCTTGGAGATCAGACAAAGGGAAGAACAAACAGTTCACGATATAATGCACGTTTTTGATTTAGGATGGAAATTTAAAAAACAATGTTCAATGCTATTAAATGGGCAGGTGCTTCGTATGTACTTTTAACCAAAAATGGACACTAATGTGCTGTTATCATGATATTATAAATGTGACTTCTCTCACAGAAAGCGCGCCGTCTCCATGAATTAGAAATTTTCATTGAGATTGGTTGATAAGAGAACTCTTAATTTTAAATTTCTAATAATGTTGTATAGAGAACATAAACTAAAGCTATATGACCAAAGTTGGTAATAACTCAAGCTCGCTTTAACGGCTTTCTTTTGAAATACGAGTACAACATACAGAACTGAATTTAAAAAACAGAAATATGAAATAAAATATATAATTTTTACGTTCTCATATCATTCTGGAGAATATATTGTTTTCCCCAGAATGTAGAATACAAGATTTTTAGAATACAAGATTTTTACGAGAAAACGCGTTTTGAAAATTGAACACATTTAGAACGATTTCGGAAAGATGCCCATATGTGTGCTTGTGTCAGGTTTTATACTTAAACTTGAAAATAACACTCTGAGCTTTCTAGAAGAATTTTCCCAAAGCTCCTGTCTAAGTCGTGACATTTTGTAGTATATAACCATTTTGTTTAGTGAAATTATAAATTCAAATCCTTTACCTGTTAAGGGAACGGTGGACGTTGAAATGATCAAAAATCGACTAAAAAAGGTTTCTGTTTTTAATATATAACATTGTTTTGCACATTTAACCTTTTGCTTACGGGTGGGACAGCGTCCATCCCAAACGAAAAAATTCCCAAAAAGACAGGTATTTGATACACCCTATCCCAAACAGTTCGACCCCCTTTGCAGACATTGGCGTCCATGGACATTGGTGTCCACGGACGCCAATATCTGCAAGGGGGGGGGGGTCGAACTGTTTGGGATAGGGTGTATCAAATACCTGTCTTTTGGGGAGATTCTTCGTTTGGGATGGACGCTGTCCCACCCGTAAGCAAAAGGTTAAATGCATTTTTTTCGAAAAGGAATTTTCAAAGGTTTTACATTTTTATAATGCTACATGCCTCTTAATTTTTGTTTGAGATGCGTGAAATTTAGTAAGAAGACACCTTTCATACTTTTTAATGAAACTGGGTATGCATTTTATAATTGGACTTTATTAAGGTAATTAAAAGTGAATAATAACCCAATTAAATGATGAAAAATTAAGTTTTAATGCAGAAATATATTTTTTAAAAATTAACATTTTAAGGGATTTAATAATGAATACCCAAATTTGTTCATAATATGTTCCTGAGTGATCATAATGTAAAATTAATCAAAAATGTGAACACATGGCACGCAAGGAGCATTTTCAAATTTTCGTTAAAAATAATTAAATTAAAAAGAAAAATACAAAATTGAAAAAAAAAAATTGAATGGTTTTTATATAGTAATGTTAAGAAAACTATTTATACAAATTTTCATGTTTCTAAGTCAATAAATAAACAAAATAAATTTCAACGTCCACTGTCCCCTTAAACATTTATCATGAAATATTAATCAATTTGGTGGTAAAACAACAATGAAACTAAATTCATAAATGATAATCTTGGCTTTGAGAAGAATTGCTTTTATGAAAACATTTTGAATCTTTAATTTTTTTTTTGATGAAGATTAATTAAAAATTTTTCAATCAATTTTTTTAATCAATTTTTTAAAAATCAATTTAAATTTTTGATGAAGAAGTGTACTTCCTTATGACCTTCTTATATACCTTCCTGTGTTTCACATGAGAATTTGAGACGAAATTAAATTCCACAAGAATTTCAGATTTTTGCCTGAGGCATATGGACCCTGTGCATACCCTAGTAGCAATCCAATATTGGCTCCAATATTGGACTAATATTGGCTCCAATATTGGACCAATATGAAAAAGTGGACATTTTGACGGAATGGGCCCAATATTGGCTTAAAATTTTGGGACACTATTGTAATGAAAATGTTAGCTCTCTCCGATTTAATTAGTGTATTTCATTAGTATAATTTGTAACCCCCCCCCCCCCCCGCATCCTGGAGATTCTTGCTTGGGTTTCCTACCTTCCAAAATATTTATTCCACAATTTTCTATTGTACAATATGGCTCTCCTCCCCCTAGTCTCGCAAGAGCACGTACAATTTTATATATAAACACACTGTACTAAAAACTATAACTATTTAGATATTTTTGCATTTTGCACGATTAAAACTCGAAACATAGAAAACTGTAACTTTTCACAGCATATCCTTTGCAAAAACAGGATAATTTCTTGAACAATATGTAATGTAGTCTATACAAGGGCATGACAGCTTAAACTAGCCTATATAAACTAGAATATATTAACACACCCAATTCTGGTGCCACTGATATATTGCCTACATTAAAAAGAACTTTTAAAGAATTGAAAAAAAAAAAGAAGAATTCAAAAGTTCTAAATATATTTTCTACAAATTTCAAGGGATCCAATGGGTTCATGGAGAAGATTATGACACCCAAAATCCCCCCTTAGCGAAGCCACTGAGGCAAAGAGAATGTACGAAAAAGTCGAGTGGAGTAGAAGACTTCAGACATTTGTTATTATTCCCCCAAAATATCGAAATTTGTTAATGTGTAGATAAAGCCCTGTGTTGGACGAATCGAATTTTGTATGTTGTTTTCATAGATAATCATCGGCAATAACTCGGAATGCAATTTTCCGCGTACGAAACTACCGCGTAAAACTTTACGAGCTATTAATTGATCGTCTGTTGATCGCATCCGGCGAGCATTGTTTGCCATTCCACTCGGTTAGCTCCTGAACAATAACAAATTCGACTGCTTACTTTATACGCACATTGTAACAGGTCACACGTTTCCGGGCACCCTCGGCAAGACAGGAGAAAAAAAAAAGAAAAGAAAATCAATAAATAAAATAAAATAATAAAAAGGGAGGGATTCCAACGTATGTCATTGAATACACTAGGCGTAAAAAATGACATAAGCCGACTCCGCCCACCTCTTCATCAGATAAAACGCGCTGAAAAATTCTATTTGGCTTAATCCGGTATAATTTGGCAAAATTCAATTCTCCGAATAAAAAGGAACAAAAAGAAAACCATCTCCTGCCATTTTATGTAACCAGAGACACTGATATTTAGAAGAAAAAAATAGAAGAGAAAAAAAAAATCGGTATCAGTGTTTTAGGTCCGTGAGCAAGAGGAGGACCAAAAGAGAAAATCCCTCAAATTAGAAATTTATGTAAACGACGGATCCGATAAGCATCGGGGGGGAGATGGGAAGGGGATGGCGGTGAAGGAGCACACAATACGAAACAATTTTGTTCGCGACTTAACGCCCGATAACAGCCGAAGCTCCGTCCGACCGATCTTTTAATCTGATCGAATCTGCGGCAATTGAATCGGATTCGCAGACTGCCCAAGCGAAACAATTCGGAGATTTTTCAATTGGGGGTTGTTTGTTTTCTCTGCCTCGGTGTCATTAGGGAAAATCTGGAAAGAAGGGATTACTTCATGAATAGTTTTGAGATCGAATAAAGAGAGAACTTTTTCATTCCGGCAATTTTTTTCTCTTTCTTTTACATCGGAATGCCCTAACAAGGCAATCACCCCCTAAGGGCAATCACCCCCTTAACTTTCTTAAACTACTCTGAACTGCAAATCATTCTTATTATAATAGCCGAAAATTTTGCTTACATTTTTATTGACCAGTTCTTGATTAAGTAATTATAACTTTATTTATTAAAATTTTGGAAACGCAAAATAATAATTTGTTTTCAAGTATTCCCATTCACAAATATCTTAAGAGTTTCTGTTGAATAATATAAATGAGTTAGATCTACATATTTATTTTGCATACCCCTGATTTTTCATTCAAAAATGCAGATATTATTTAGATATAGTAAAATAATTTAATTACATTTTTAATGGCCAGTTCTTGATTATTTAATTCCTTTTAACTTTATTTATTAAAATTTTGAAATCGCAAAATATTACTTTGTTTTCAAGTATCCCCATTCGCAAGTATCTTAAGAATTTCAGTCGAATAATATGAATGAGTTAGATTTACATATTTATTATGCATACGATTGATTTCGCATTAAAAAATGGAGACATATTTAGAAATAGTTGCATTTTGTAAAAGAATTTGATTCAGATTTGATAAGGAGCGCTTTTTACGGTCATTGCTATTTGGGCTACTACTCATATTTGACTCATTAATGCCACACTCACTCTTCCTGGGAGAATGCGCAGAGGTGAAATCCCATTAATAATACCGCTAAATTTCATGCATGATTTTAAATTTACGTATTTAATGCACTTTATTTTAATTTACGTAAAGTCAAAAATTAAAATAACATTTTTGTAATAGAAATATTCAATTTAAAATAAATTAGTATGCTAATTACCCTTAAGGCACAATTAAGAAAAATATTGTATAACACCTAATTGCTTGAAAAAGGGCCCAAAATAGCGTTTGTCCATGGTCCCAGCCTGCTAAATTTGCTCTCAAAAGTAGAAATTGCTTTTTCAGTTATTTTAAATACGATTATTTTATTATTTTCTAAAAATATGTGCAGTGCAAAGTATTAATTCGCATAATCAAGTTAAAATTTTAATAATTCCAAATTAATGAAGTATTACGATATTTGGGAAACACTTCCTGAAGATGGGGCCCTTACAACTGCTCAGCCCGCCTACCGGTAAATCCGCCTGTCTTGAATACATATATCAGATGCTTTACTTAATGGTTGGTGATTAATTTTGAATTTTAAAGCACTATACTTATATCATTACTGTACAAATTAAGCCGGATATGAGTTGTTTTTTTTTTTCCATCGCTCATGATATTTTTTTTTTCTAAATGTTGACGGTTCATCAACATTTTGTTTAATCTCATTTTACATTTCCAGTTGATCTCTGAATAAATCCCAATTGTGACAAGATATCATTCCTCATTTAATTCCTAAGTGGCCGCAGTTTTATTTTTTCCTTTTCCTCTTCGTATGCAATTCTTCTCTCCTCGCTTTATTCGCTAATGGCCCGACCGAATAGGAGATAGGAATCGTAAGATTCCCTAACTAGTACGATTGCGCATTCTTCTTTTGATCAAACTCTGAAGGGCATAAAAACGGCATCTCGCGTATACACGAGTTTAGAGTGAATGCCTTTTTTTCTGCGTTTTGATGTGAAAGGAAAGAAATGTACGCAAAAAGAAACAGTATGCGGGGGGGGGGGGGGGGGTTGTAAATGCAGCAACCCTCGAGGGGGGAAGTCTACTTAAACAAAGCGGCACTCCAGCTATATTAACTACAACCTTGTATTCCATGGAATAAAAATGCGTTCTGCCTCTACAATGTGGTCCTTTTAGAATAAATACTCTCGTAAGCAGTGCGCGCGCGAACCATGGAGTCATTGAAATAGAGTAAAACTCCCTGCATGCCATTTTCTGGCGAAGGATAAGTGGAGACTTTTATAAAGATAATATTCTATCCATTATGACCCCCTCCCCGTCTAAAAAGTGTATGGCTTCTCCAGAGAGTTCACATTCTGGGGAAAAATCAAGTCAGATTCTTTGTGTTGCAATGCTTTTCCAGCCAGGATTTTATTACCTGTACCGCATTAAGAGAAGAAAAAATTGTGCTTTTGGATGTTCTTTTTTTTTTATTTTACGAAGTTGCATTTGTACCGGGGCTCTGCGTATTGTCGCGAAATTTTCACAAACCAACCAGCCAAGAAGACCATTATCGTTTCTTTTCCGCAGAAATGGAAGAAATTTAAATAGTTCCATGCGGAATAATAAGAGGAAGGGCTCAGAGGAATGTTCCTTCTCTTGAAAGATATTTTGAAACAGATATTTTTGTTTGAGAAGGGGGAGGGGGGGAGCGTGGTGTTCTACACCACGTTTTTGAAAAAGCTGTAGTTTTGACCGAATTCTTAGTAATAGGAACACTTCGATTTAAAATTACTACCTATCTATAAATTTCATTTCAGATTCGATTGCTTTCGAACTGCAAATCGAAGAAAAGAATTGGTGTTTCCCGCAAAAATAAAATGTTTAATCTCAGAGAAAAATCCTTCCCAAAAGACTGCTACCGGACTGCTCACAAAAGACTGAGCCTTAATATACATTTTCTTTACTATCAGATATAGCCGACGTAGCTTGCGATTTAAATTATATGCACATCGTAAAAGCATTATATATCATACTGTTCTTGAAAACCTTATTAAACCTTATTAAAAATATTTAACCTCCCCATAAAAATATGAGAAGCGCAAGAGTCTCCTTCTTCACTATCTGAAATTGTCTTCACTCAAATATAGAGAATGAAAACATCCCATTCCTGTTTGCTAACCAAGTTACAAAAATATGAAGTTTAGACATCAAATGTCAAAATGGAGAAGCTGAAATAGTAGCGAAATATATTACCGCACTATTTTATCAGCATTGCATATCCTATTACAATAATCAGTTAAATACAATAGGGAATATATGAATTTGAAAAATATTTGCCAAAATTAAAAGTAAATAAATTGAAAATACCAATAAATTCAAGTAATCTCATTTATCCCGTGGTCTTAACTGATATAACACAACTCGGAATTTAATACCACTTATTCATTACATGCGTTTCTATCAATTTATTTATTTTAATTCGATAAATGAATTAAAACAGTCTACTGCAAAAACACATTTAATTTTTTTCTTTTTTTTACAATGAAAACAATGTCATTTCGTTGTTAAGCAATATACAATTTTCTTCACAAAGTTTCAGAAAAAAAAATAAATGCTTAATACTACTTTTATGGAAAAGTTTATATTTTGTGTTTTTTATTATTATTTCAACAACCCCTGGCTTTAGAAAGTTTAAGCGCGGACTGGGTTATTTATAGTATAAAGTAAGAAATAAACATACTGAATTTAAAAAATCAGTCCAAATTGCAGACTGGTACACGGAATAAGCAGACTCAATTTTATATGCATATAGATTACTTAGAGGAATGTTAAATATACTACATAAGGATTTAAAGTACCCATGGGCGGAAAAAATATTGTTTAGGAGCAAATCATTTACGCTTGGAAACGGCTCATTGGAGAAATTTTAAATTTCATTATGTTTTCTATCATCTTTTATTAATTTTTCTCCGATATAAAGTATTCAAATTAAAAATCAAAAATATGTAATCAACAACGTTTTAAAAGGAAACAACTTACATTTTCCTGTGTACTTACATAGACTTGTCAAAACATTTTAATTACAATACTCTAACACTTCGAAATGCATCCTATTTTTCTTTTTTTTTAAAGTAATGAAAAATTTAAATGTTCATTAGAATATGGCAAATTAGACATGTTTTTTTAGAGCTAAGTATGATGATCATGGATTCTAAATTTTATATTTTGTAGCAGGACAGACGCAAATTCCACAAAAAAATTAAATAAAAATAAAAAATAATGCTGTTTCGTAGCAGTTTGGAGCAGGCATAATTTGGAGTAATTCAAAATATTGATGCAAATTTAAAATCACTATGCACTGTATTATATTCATTGTAGGATCAGTCGATAAATTAACTTAAATGCGAACTTATGATGTTCCTGATGTGTATGACGGTTATATCCGATTTTTGGCATGATAATCAAAATTTATATACACACTAACGTCCACTTGGCGATCATCTATAGCATATCCCTTTAAACGAAATCAGTTATTTATTAGAAATATGTGGAAATTTAAGATCAACTTTGAATTTTTTATCTCGATGTAACGATTTTCATCGAATAAACGAATAAAGTTGGCAATCCCTTCCGTTGAACTAAAATTCAGTTATGTCCTCATTTTAGTAATGTAGATCAAGTAGCAAAATGTATAAATCTAAATAGACAATAAAAGTTTAATTTTTATTTCGTAAGAAACATCCACAAATATCTCTTGCACATAATGTAAAAAACCTTGCTGTCCCGACCGGAAATCAAACCCTGGATCTCCGAACCGACCAGCCGACGCTCTACCGTTGAGCTACTGGGACGAAATTGCAAGCTCTTATTGTCGAAATGGAATCTGCATTCTCCACTCTCTAATGTCAGATTAGCAAGCAACCCTAACAGCATTTTTTTCACAATGACGTAAGATTTACGTCACACTGTGACTTTGTAACTTCACAGGACGACGCAGTACATCTCGGCAATGTCATATTGCGGTCACAGCGAGGTCATTTTGGTCAATTTCATGGTCTTTTGTAACGTCGCATGTTAATTTGTTTGTGACGTCACATTGTAATTGCCATTGTAATGTCGTCACATTGTTACGTGTTAGTTAAATTGTGGAAACGTCACAGAATATAGTGACAATGAAGTTACAAAATTACTAATACATAACGTCGCATAGAAGTCACAAATCTGATGTCATATTGTGACCCAGGTGTCACGTGACTACAACGTCACTGTCACACATGCGACGATCTTTGCTGTGTGGGAACTGGCAATCTGACTGACCACAGCCTGCTATTTTTACCTTAGCCTCCTGCTACTAATGTTTTTACCCAGGTTAGTATCCTGCGTGGTCGTTATCCTCTCAATTTAAAATCGGCGCTCAGTCTTCCAGAGTCCACCGAATCGTACTATAGTCTTACGAGGGTCACTTTCAGACCACCGATATCTTTGCACTAACCTACAGGGTTGATTTGTTAGGGCGCCATTGTAAAGAACCTTGCTGTCCCAACCGGGAATCCACCTGGATTTCCGAATTGGACAGCCGAGGCTTTACCTTTGAGCTTCTAGGACGAACGATATGGCAAGCTCTTATTATCGAAATTAACTCTGCAATATATTGAACTATGAGTAGGCAATATAGAGGCTCTATGTGGCCCGAATAAAATTCATTGGCCCAATAATATGTTTCCAAATCCGACAGTACGAGTGAGGATTGTTTTTTACAGTAGATTAACATCAACAAATATCCAAATGGTGTATAGAATACGAGTATTATAATCCAGTGTATCAAGAGTTTCGAAGCAGATATATTAAAGTGGAAAACAGCTACAATGGTCTCCGCAATTAACAGTTGCAGTAAGCTCTTGCGTGTTTCCAGTTAAAAAGCAATTTGTGAAATAAATGGTCTTCTTCCGCTTGTCGTTTACTGCCTAGAGTAATCAATGCCAAGAAGTTTAGATACGCAGGGCCTAGCGTTTGTTTCAACCGAATAAAAAACAGGGGGTAGGTTTCGCATTGGATTTGCTTTGCATCACGGATAACAAAATTGTACTTTCATTATTTTTTTCTTTTCAGATTCACGACATTCTATTAACAACTATAAAAATATATATTTCACACAATTTCATGGCAAACAAAATAAGCAGATTAGAAATATTTTCAATATATTACAAGAAAGCAGAAGGAACAGTTATAATGTTAGTTTATCAGTGACGTTTGTTAACAGTACTTGCATGATTCACAACAGAAAACCAATTCAGTATTAAAACGAAAAGTAGCATTATAGTAGAATTGGAATATTCGAATGTGTGCTTCATTGATGTTTAGAATTTCCTTACGTAGCAAAAAGAAAACATAATATATCTCAATGGAAAATTTTGGATAATTGATTGTCAGTAGCTTCATTTGGGCAATCTTAATGTACAGCTGACAAAAGTTTGACACCTTGAATGTCTCGTTTTCTATTTATCTGAACAACACTGTTCAACTTGCATTTTTAAAGAAGAATTTTAACAGGCTGCCTATGGGACAGGCGAATCAAAGTTGTATTTGTGATCCATGTGCGACCATCGTTCCGCTCTAGGGCATTATACTTTTTATGTAGAATCTTTCTTTTATAATATTCATTTTATGTAACTGATTGTGCGTATGACAAATATACTCCAATTCAATTTATCTTTGCAAATTTATTCTATTCACTTAGGTGTGATATCGAACATATCGATAAAGTCAATAGAAGCATCGAATACAACGGTGATTTTCCATTAAATTATACCAAAAAGAACACCATAGTTTCACTCATTGGAATTCTGTTGTGAATCGCATACATCACAATAAATCAAGCAAAATAAGGTGAAGAATTTGTGTTATGGTAAGTAGGAAGAATGAATATATATAAGCATGATCAGTGTTAAGTAAGAGGCAGAAAGCAAAGAGACTTTTTTGGTAGGCTGTGCAGTAAGCTTGCAGTTGGTGAGTACCAGCAAATAACAGGCTGAGGGTGTTGGACTCACCTAAAATTAGTGTTAGTGAGTTATGTGTCGGATAGAGAAAAGATTCCGGTGGCAAGGAGTGCCACAACGGTGCTAGTGGGAAATGTGAGGCCAAGCAAAGATCAGCCGATCGGAAATGGTTTGTCATCTTACCGGCACTGGAACGGCCTTTACTCCTTGACTTGCTACTGCTGCCGCTTGGCATGGAGGAAGAAGTCTTGGCCGTCGCCCCCAGCAAGGAACTGTGAAAGGGGTATGCCGCCCCCGCGTAGTGGTCCGTCGCGGAGGAGGTTGGGGCGTTTGGGGGCGGCGGTACATATGGCGGGTAGTGATGCGAGGGCATGTGGTGGTGGTGATGTGGGGGCTGGTGATGGTGATGGTGGACGGAGGAAAAAGCCGTACTACCTTCTCTCGGCTTCGAGGAGGAACCGCTACATCCACCGAGCATACTGCCTCCAGTGTGGTGACCTTTGACATCCTCGGTTGATCCGGGCGCTCCTGCCCCCAGTCCACCATAGTCCCCAGAACTAGGTGCCCCGTGTGACCCTGTCACGGTATCTGGAGTAGCGTCCTTGGGCGGTGTGGGCGGGAAGCTGAATAGGTGCGGACTAGAGTGAGGGGGCAAGGAGCCGGAGTGCAGGGGCGGAGCTGTGGAGCCACTATGCGGGGGCTTGCCGGAGAAGGGAGAGCACCAGGCAGATCCGTGTGCTGGGTGGGGAACCATGGGAGGTTTCGCACCCTCGGATATCCACGGGTGCAAGGGTGTGTGGAAGTGAGGCCGACACATCTGTCCGCTAGGCATGCGCGCTGAAAGAAAAAATATATAATTACTTTTTTGAACAAAATATAAAACTAGTGCATATAAAATAAATAAACTTTTTTCAATTTTAATTTTTAAATTGCAGTATTAAGGAGAATAAAAGAAATTATTCAGAAAATTTCTCATAAAAACACATCACTGCATGCAATATACTCCTATATAATAAATGTTTTGATTTGGAAAATAGACCATATAATAACTTGAAATCTATATTTATCTTTAATTGGTTTGAGATTGACGCCGGAGTCCTTGAAACGGCTACTTACGTAATTTCGAGCTACTAATTTTACTGTATATCGTCTGTCCCTTCTGAGGTATATCTATCTAATTCATACAATTTACATCCCACTCTTACATCTACTCGATGCCGGTATGCCGGAGAAATGAACCTATAGACTCAGTTTTCGTCGACAGGTACGTCACATTTTCTCTTTCCCAGTTTGGATTTCAGCACACGTATTCTCAGTTACTGTCATCTCCCATTCTTAGCCAATAACCATCCAGCAGAAGTGGTAACACCGGCAATGAAATATCGGCGTGTCCCATGTCCGCAAGATGTGACTGCCCGTCCCACATCCTCCCTGCCGCCGTGACTACTCCAGCGTGGTGATGCCAAATGGGCTGTCGAAAGTCAATAACGCGTCAAGATGCGATATATTCGCTTGCAGACGCTTCCAAAGTTGGCGGAATCTGCAATCCAATTACCTGGTAGGTGGAGACATGTCCAACTACAGATCTTTCATTCACGGTAGGGAAGAATACTAACGCACAGGCCTCATTAAGCTCAGATAAAGAAATTGCTGAGAGCAAATTATTACTGTGTGGGAAAAGTATTCATGTCTTGCACAATGATTTTTAAAGCTACCGTACGCTTCGAGAATAAGACAAATAGAAATTCGACGAATTTTTAGTGCAAGATTTTTACGGCGAGACGAATTTTTATCAGCAAGAAAGTATTAATATTGATGGTATACGAAAGGAAGGGGTGCTAAAACCATCTCATATACACCTTTTCTTCGAAAATAACATTTTATTAAGGGTAATCAGCTAAATAGGTCATACACGGGTATTCATGTTTAGTCTCCTGTTAAGGTCAGCAAGATTTTTTTTAAATTCAACCGTTGCGAATATCTCCGGTTACTAAAATTTCTACATTTACTTTTAACCATAATTTATATCAATTAGCATCTAAGATATTACAGTATAAAGTTCTAATTAGGATAAAGATATGGACACTACGAAAAAGAAAAAAAAGTGTTCTGAGGATTTTTGAGAGAAACATCTTAGACATGCGACGCAACCATGGACAGTGAGTTAAGGAACAGAACGTAAGAATAGTAGGTGTAATTATACCAATTATATGAATAACTAATCATTGTGAAGACCATCAAAATTATGGATCATACCGTTCTGAAAAGCTGACGGATTGGAAGACAATAGAAAAATAAAAACTTATTTTTAAATATTGGGACTGGACAATGAGGAATTTGAAAACCTGACAGATAAAGCGGTTATATACAATTGAAACTATAGTGAAATCAGTTAGAAGCTATATTGAAATCAGTCAAGAATATAGTGATATCAGTGGCTACGAAGGAATCATGTAAAGCGAAGTTCAGGCTAAGGTAGGCCTATAATGAACTGCCTAGGCAATG
The DNA here is from genome assembly GCA_951213105.1 of Amaurobius ferox. Taxonomy (NCBI): domain Eukaryota; kingdom Metazoa; phylum Arthropoda; class Arachnida; order Araneae; family Amaurobiidae; genus Amaurobius; species Amaurobius ferox. The sequence goes on from OX578136.1 coordinate 151,777,352, forward strand.
ATGCTGTACATCTTCCACTGAGCTCCAAGCAATTATAACAAGCAGCCATCACCAGATTCTCATAGCAAGTGTACTTCGATTTACGCGAACGAAATTTACTTAAATTTGATGAATAAAATTGAATTTGGGGAAAAGTTTAGCTATAAAATCAAACTTCCATAGCGTCTCTTGTATTATCATCATTAAAGATATAATTCCATCAGCTACGAAATGTCCATTTGCAAGAAATTCAGAATTTTAATTCATTTGAAAGAAATAGATAATAATGCATAGCCTATTACAGTTGCTTCATAATAAGATTGAATCGTTACAGCTCGACGAACAAACTGTAGAACAAAATGTTATCGAATACTTTTGTGAATAATGTAATAATTCTGGAAACATATTATGTTCCTAATGTCCGAGCTGCGTAATTCCCCAAAAGCGAAATCTTAACAAAAGATTCAGTTTTTATTGAAAGTTTCCGCAAATTTTTAGAACATTCGAGTTCCACTCCATGGTTAATTTTTCTTAGAGATTTCTAGAGATTTTCTAGAGATTTTCTTAGAGATACTGAAAAACTTACTGATTGACACTTTTCTTTTTTAATGCAATGACCAAAATGCAACAGAAGATAAAAAAAATACTATTGTCAATAAAATATGTCTAAATGGAACTTCAACAGACCAAATTTATAAACTGATGGTTCTGCTTCGTGGAAGTTGTGAAGTACAACCCGTCAAAAGAGAGCTATTCCAGAGCTAGGATCGCACTCTCATTGCAAATACTATTAACAGTGGGCCAGTGTGGTACTCTTTAGCATCCGTTAGCTCGAAATAGCCGATAGCTACAAAACCAGCAAGATTTTTTTCTAAAAGTTGATGCCGACTGTATGGAAAGACTGAATTTATCGGTATCCATAGAGTTTCGTATAACTGTGGTACATATCAAGTTTTCCAGCTATCATCGCAGGTATCAACTATTCAGTTGCTGATGACTGTAAAAGACGCAAAACCGGTTCACGAATGCTGGTAGCTGCAATAAAAGTGCGATCCTAGGTTGAGTCTGATTCCGATAAGACCAAAAAGTTTTCCCGGCCATAAAAGTACTCCATTTGATGCAGACTTCGCTTCAGGGAAATTTCACCGTAGAGGGCGAAAACATGTATGCTTATCGTCTATGTATGTGAGTACGTTGGCGTAATCATAATTTTATCTTTCGACTACGCAAAGTGAAAAAAAAAAAAAATGAAGACGTTCTTCAGTTTAATTGAAGCAAATAATGGAGCGCCAAGCTATATATTCTCCTCCCAATGGAACACCACGCTGACATATCATCTTGATAGCATCCCAAACGCGAGTCTTGCCTAATCGGACTGACGATAGATTGGTTCCAAACTCTTTAAAACAAACACTGTACATAAAATATTGAGCTGCCCTTAAAAAATTTACAATGACAGGGAGCATAAAAACAAGTGTTCGCGTCGCATGGCTTGAGTTGTCGCTTGTTTCTCCTTTCTTTTTATTTCTATTTTTTCTGACCAATTTAAGCACGAAAACGACGTCTCACTCGTCTGAGGATTAGGTTTCCATCAGAAAACGCATCGGGTTCTCCGCGAACATCGGGGGGTATAGATACACTCTAATAAGCTCGTGAAAAGGAACGGCAGCATTATTCCGCTGATATTTGTCGTTATCGGCTATCACAGTAGAATCTTCACCCCCTTCGAATTCCACCAAGCGTAGAATTTTGTTTGAATTACCCATAATTCGAATTAGAGTAATATAAAAGAGACGGATTTCTACGAAAATGTCAAAATATCATGAATCAATCTTTAATTCCGTACAAACAACAACAAAAAAGATGCTACTTTTGAATATCATTATAAATTACCTTTCCTGAAGTCATTTGCATAGCATTTTTTAAAATTCAAATGTTCTTAAAGATCTTTTTCAAGCGAATGGAAGCAACGGAAAACCGTGCCTCTATGTATTGACAGAAGCTCTATCCAACAAAATCTGATCATGATGATCTCAAGAAAAAAGACCACAGTTTTCTTTGCAAAAAAACTCCCGTGTTGCAGCGCTTGTTTGCTGCAGATCAGCGCTCTTGAGGCTTTTTTAAGAAATAGCTATTCAATTAAGAAACATTTCGCTGAAGACCCCAATAAAATTATTCCGTCGCACTCAAAACTGCAACAATTAGTTGTGCCGTCTAACCGTAGAACGTGTAGATGTGAATTCGCTGGGACATCCATATTCGTAAGAAAAATATTCGGAATTTTTACTTTCTCATACGTAGTATTGAGAAAGTAAAAATTCCGAATATTTTCGATTTCGAGATTTTGATGCCAATATATGTCCGTCTGTCTGTGGCCAATTTTTTGTGTACACAATAGCAGCCCCAAATATTAATGAATTTTCACGAAACTTTATATCCGGCATTATTATCAAAAAATCTAGAACTTGATTGAATTTTTTTTTTAATTCGAGCGAAGACTTTTAATTTTATTCTAAATGTTATATTTCTTTAACATGACAGTAAAGGACAAAATTTAGCATAATCATGCATAAAACAGTTTATGTGTGGTTCAATCATAAAATTTCATAGTTTCAATCATTGTTGTGAAAAATAGCCGCGAAATATTTTTCTTTTGTTCGTAACGTTATTAGTCCCCTCTTTGGAGGCAAGTTACCTCACCTCACGTGGGTACGTTGGAATGCATGGTTGTTGTTGTTGTTGAGACCCAGACCGTCCGACCTACCAGAAAGGTGTAAGGTAACTGTATGGACGGCCGGGAAGTGCCACCCAATTTAGACCGGAACCCAGTGGGGGAGGCATCCACAGGGACCGTACCCTCCTTCCCCTACCACCAACCTCTCGGAAGGACTTACGGACCCACATGTTTAACGTGATCGTACTCCGCATGAACACGGCGGCATTTGTGGTAGCATGCAAATCTAGGGCGCAAACCACGGGGATACCGCACCCGAGATGGCCAACAGCACGCGGTGTTCCGAGGTGGTCACCCACCAAGTACTAACCGCGCCCGATGCTGCTTGACTTCGGTGATCTAACGAGAACCGGTGTTTTCAGCACGGTACGGCCGTTGGCCCGTTGGAATGCATGGTATCAATCGAAATATTCAAACCCTTTAAAGGGAATTCTAACATGCTGTAGTTGTAGGGGGCGGTAGTCCAGTGGTTAGCGAGCACGAATCGCACTCTGAAGGCCCGGATTCGATTCCCTATGCTGCCAAAACTGCCGCCGTGTTCACGCGGAGTATGATCACGTTAAACATGTAGGTCCGCAAGTCCTTCCGAGAGGTTGGTGATAGGGGAAGGAATTCACGGTCCCAGTGGATACCTCCCCCACTGGGTTCCGGTCTAAATTGGGTGGCTCTTCCCGGCTGTCCAAACAGTTACCTTACACCTTTCTGGTAGGTCGGACGGTTTTAGATCTCAACAACAACGACAACGGTGTATTTGAAATCATTTGGACCCACGATATCGATTTTTCAATTTTTTTTTTTTCCTAAAATTTGAAAAAAAATTAAAAAATTCTGGTATGAGAAAGTCGAGTTGAGTCATACTCCAATTATTATTATTATTATTATTATTATTAAACAAGAAAATATTTTAGATACTTTTTTTTCTATCAAAGCAAAGAATTAACCTTCATAAAAGTTAAATTGATGGTAGATGAATCACGATCCCATTGCATCGATTAGCATATTAATGTGCCTGTTTCATGCTTTTTAGAGCTATCCAGTATCAGTAATCGATAACTGTATTCCAGTAGATGCCGTAGTGTCTCTTAAAATTAAAAAATCCCCGTAATTCTTGTAGTGACGTATAAGAGACAAAATTTGAGAGGGGCTAAAGTGAAATTCAAGGAATCTCAACAGCACTGAAGGAGGAACTCACTAGAAAAATTTGGTGGAAGAGAAATGCACTAAATTATTAAATTGAAGTCTTCAAATAAATCGCTGTATTAAAAAAGTTATTTTAATTATAACTAAATACGGGATATCATATAATAAGAACTCTATAACTACTCATCAGGTATACCTGATGAGTAGTTACAGAGTTAATAATATATAACTCTAAAATTAAGCTCTAGAGTTATACATTCTAGAGTAACACATTATCAGTTGATAATGCATAACTCTAGAAATGTCTCACTATGAAACTCTAATTTTTGAAACTTTATTGAATATTTTAAAATTAATTATATAAATAAATTTATAATCATCAATATAATCAGAAATTCATCCACTAAAAATTCTTATTTCTGTACTATACAAAACGAAGTAATTTACAAAAATTTTTTGATAAGAGCAGTTTTTCGGATAAATATTTGATGACATGTATGAAATTTCATACCATTGCTAAATGCTAAATATTTTATCAGTCGTGGGCTACAGCCGTGGGCCAGACCAACAGAGCGCCCCCTATTTGCAGATTTTACCACGCTGTTTCTCTTCAAGTTTCAGTTAACAATCTATCTCAACATTTAAATAGGTATCACCTTCCTTGTATGGGTACAAATTATCGAAATATTCGAATAATTGTTTTTCGAATTAATGAGGCTCTACTGTATACACATGGAGTCGTATTAATGCAGATGCGCTTCCGTTATGATCCAAGAAACATTTTTTCCCTGCTTCTGTTATTTGTTCAGCGGTATCCGCCCTGTGGGAAAGTAAACTATACCGAACGTCCACACTTAGGCAAAGGTGTTCAGCTTCTGTCTTTTGGGTTTAATTCCTTATTGGAGGGAGTTCCAGAAACTTTCCCATGCAGTCTACAAGTTAGAGAATGCTGGATTTTCCTATTTCCAATTGCAATGATTCTATTTACAAATGCTGTCAGTGGCACACCCAAAGAGGGCAAGGAGTTCAAATTCGTTCATTATTTTTTTTTAAATTACTCTAAACTACTACCACAAAAATATATTAAAAATTTTGTATTTAAATATCAATATCGATAATCGGAATTAAATATCCAACCTCAAATATCTGATATCAAATAAAACTCGCGATTAATGTTCAAAACTCTAAGCTGCTAAAATGCTAGGTGACCCTCAGATCTGCATCAACCCCCCCAAACTGCTTAAACTCTAAATGTGCAACAAACTGCCACACTAGGAGCTAGGACAAATAATAAAAAAGTAGTAAATAAAAACCTCGAATCTCCAATTAGGGTCACTGAATTAATGTCACAGTTTGATGATAAGAACCACATATTGAAACTGGAGATTAAAGGCGCTTCGCGCCTGGTGCTCTGTTCTGTACGACACTCGACTTTCTATAAGCGCCAATGTATCCTTAATGTGATTTTAGACTATTTTAAATTTCTGTGGGGTAACACCAGATGACCTCTCAACTAAGTATTTTTTATCTTATATGAACAATTTTATCAATTAGTATTTTGTATTTTTCCAATTTCGAAAAAAAAAAAAATTAATTCAAAAGCATTAAAGGCCTCCAATCGAGAGGCTTCTTACGTTTACCGATAAAAATAGTCGAACCAAATTTGATTTGCACAGCTCAGTTGAAGAGAGATCGGGAGCAGACTCACAGATATAATTGGAAATTTTTTTTTAATTTGTATTCAGGGATGCCGGAGGTTGTTGTTGTTGAGACCCAGACCGTCCGACCTACAGTAAAGGTGTAAGGTAACCATTTGGACGGCCGGGAAATGCCACCCAAATTAGAAGGATGCCGAAGATGTAAATTCATCAAAGTGCAAGGTTTCCCAACCAGTACCAGAAAATCCTTATGTATAGTTTCCTTGTCCATATACTATACTATGTATTGAAAGTAAGAAGAGAACTGTTTCAATTAATATGGAAACGAACTGGTGCAATAAAAATAATTTCAAAGTCATTCTAAGTTTAATGTCTTAACCACTTTTTTGCAAATTCCGAACATTCATATAAACAATACTTTTAAGTGACATAACCATATCTAACAAACCAACCTTAAGATGCCTCGATGTAAACCACATATATTTTTAGTCATTTAACTTGCTCGCATCAGACGTTCTTTCTCCATAGATTAGTAGGTACTTAAATAATAGGTACATAGATTTATAAGTAGTGCCAACTATTTTAAAAATTGAAGTTGGACAACCGTGAGGTCAATTCAGATTTGTTCCGTTATCTTGTATCGCGAAAATTGCGACGCCCTTTCTTTTAAGAAGGGGCGCCCCGCTCTTTTCCATCACCATAAAATGTATTCCACCACCTTGCAAACACATAAAGCATCTGAAAATACAGTATCTGAAATCATAATAAGCCGGCCTCTAAATGCATTTGCTATAACGACTTTTATCAAGGATTGCCTTTTCATTTATTCAACCTGTGACAACGATTTGTTTTTAGTTATTTCCCGTTATTAAAAATTCAATAAAATATTTCAGAGTTTTTCAATAAAATATTTCAGAAAAAATGACTCTTCCAATAGAGGCGCAGCCGGTATCAAATTGACCCTCTCAATCGAAGAAGATGACACATCAGTGACTACAGGGCCTGATTTATACACGATCCCCCGGGGCAGTGACCCTGTGCCCCAAATTTCGCCATAATGGCCAAAAACTTCTAAATGTTTTTAAAATAAGTGAGAATACCAGTGACGTATAAAAAAAGTTCAGCAAAATTATTCCATAACTCAGCATCAGCAAAATTAACACTGTATCAGCAAGATTTCTTTTATGTCATTTGTTATAAACATTTAATTAATGTTATCGGTATAAGTAAATATTAAAATGTTTAACTATAGGCCCCCCAAAATGCAATTAGGCCCTGGTACCTCATCTACTTAAGTCAGACCCTAAGTGTCTACACCTCCCCTCGGGAGAACGGGAATTGAAACGCATGTTTTGTGGATCTATTTTGACCACTTATGATTCGAAAACAGCTCAAATTTACATAAATAGTTTGACTAGCTCGTCAATCTTAATAGGGAGCACACATTTATGGCTAAAACATTTCATATTTTGTATCTTCATTTTACATTTTCCTGGACAACGCACGGCGGGCATTTCTGCTAGTGTTAATACAAGCTAGTTTGAGGCAAGACCGAGGCCGATTAAAGAATGCCAAACGTTACTTAAAGGGGACCATTTTTCCGAATACAGATTCATCCGGGCAAGTGGAAGGAATGGGAAAAAAATCGAATTATTCCCCGAATGTTTCTGTGTTTTTCTATTGCGGGTCCTTTCCAGAGGTTTTTCCCAACTTAACCTCAGAACCTATTTGTTTCAATGTCTCGCAAACACTTCCTGATCGAGCCATAAAAGAGAAATAAGCTACCCCCCCCCCCCCCCCCGACCTACTTCAATATCGTGGAAATACAAAGCAGGAACTCTGGCCTGAAGGGAGCATGGATGGAAGCATATTTGTCAAACTTCAGAGGGCGCGTGTTAAGAATTATCGGGACTGTCTGGGGGGAAGTTCCATGTGTACATATATTTCTACAGAATTATCTACAGTGGAAAGCTGCATTCGATTTTATCATGCATTTATATTTCAGACTTTTTAGATTAGTATATTAGACCACAAAAAATTATAAGTAAAAGCTAAAAAAATGTGGATGTGTGCAGCATATGTCTTTCCCTACATAATGCAGTGAGCTTACATATTTCACAAATCACAGTGAAATAATGGTGTACAAAATCCCCGACATAGGGTTTTGGGAATTAAGTTAGCATCACATCAATTGAAACTGGGCGCTTTTGGCAACTTACAAGTCCCAACTGAATAACTTATTATAAAGAGTGCCTTATCCTGTAAATGGAATGAACTAATTCCACGAAAAGTATGTTAACTGATTTACCGCATAATATTGTAAGTGGACATATTGGATAACACTTATTACTATTTTTATTTTATGTATTTTTGTTTTTTGCTAAATTTATTTTAAAAACGTGCAATATCTCGAGAACGGTTTATTCTAGTGTACTAAAGTGTGTCATTCGTTTTTTAAATAAAAATATTACGTATGAAATGATTATTTATTTATCATTATTGAAAAACCTGACCTTTTCTGAATATTTTAAAAATGCATTGAAAAATTGGAAGGGGATGAGTCTTTGAATATTCAATTGCGTTAAAAATCAAGAGTTCAAATATTTACTGATTGCAATAATTATACTAAATTATGTTCGAAATGCTTCATACTTCATTCGTAAGATATCGCGTCCACAGACTCAAAGACACACACAGACATACTAACAAACACACACTAACATGCATACACACACATTAACATACATACATTAACATACATATATACACACACACTAACATACATACACACAGACCTCATCTCAAAAACGTTCGAATTGAGTTCAGGGATGCTTAAAACGTGCTCTTCTGTCGAAAAGTCGAATTCGAATTTTCGACCTTGTCGTAGCATATTCTCTATATATGGAGTAAAAAGATACAAGATATTCACGTAAAACTATGTAAAAATTCTTAATATTATTTTTTTATGCTGGTAACAGGTTTATCCCATCAATAAATTGCATTTGGGGGATTTGTCTTGATATCCCACAATTTCAATATGATTTGCATCCTCATTTCCCACCATATATGCTACAATCACTGTTCTGGGAGTGATCATTGTTTTAACAGGAAATGATGCTATGAGCATCTAGAATTTTGAATAATTCCTGTTATAATCATGCAAATAGCGAATTTATATCAATTTTTAGTTTATTACATAATGTATCCACTAAAATTCATGGTGGAACGATCATTATTTCTTCCGTTATCGTATCCACAACTGAGACATATACGTATACACGGACATCTAATCGAAACTATAAGTCCGGGCGCTGCAGGGAATTTGCCCCGGATTCCTTCCCCTCTCTACGGCCCTGAACGTATAGGAACACGATCCCTTAATTTCATTTTTATATCCTTAGTTTCATTTTCCATACAACACGCCATTAAATCTGTCCTGAGACTATTTGCATAAACTAGTCAGGAACAGCACGGCTAAAGACAGCATATATTGTTTGAACCACACCGTTGCCGTAACTTGCGGGAAATTTGACTTGTCCGCGAGCGGCACATCCGCAACTGGGATCGAACCATAATTGCTGGGTTAAGAACAAGATAAAAACAATCACCGTTGCCATCTCAGATGTCCGGTAATCTAATGACCGTAGCGCACGGTTGCAGTGATAAGGATCGGAAAAAAAGAATTCGAAAGTACGCGCAGCCAGTGGAATCCAATTTGAAGGGTGGGCATTCCATACAGCATTAATTCAAAATGGAGTCCGGTCCCCAGAACACCTCGCAGTCTGTAAGTGACCATTACTCGAAACTGCCTCGCATTAAAGAGCAAAGCATGCATTTCCTCTTGGTTTTAAGAGTATCTGCAACAGCGCCTTATCTTGTTGTCATCATAGATTGTTGATTTCGGTCGTTATGGAGATATTTTGTGTAACCGAAAGGGGGTAAAAGCCTAATCAAAACGAGAAGAAACCAATTTCGGAATTATGAACATAATTTCCGAGAAGTGATACCGTGCACACAATTTTCTAGTGGAATTTTTTTTCTCTTATCTTCCTTTTTTAATCATCGACAACATTTCTTGTCGTGAAAGACTCTTTAAAATTTCGGTCGCTTTCTGAAATAATAGAATTAGAATTATTCTACCTGGAAGAAACCGGCATAAGAGGCATGTTTTGATCGTTATATCTCATTAGCGAACCGTTGTATCTCATACATCGCGTCACCCGTCGAACCTTGTGTCAACCAAGAAAAAGGTTCCGCAAGATTTTACAAAATATTTCAAGGGTTTCACCAAGCATAAAAGGTTGGTCTAAGCACTGGTCTAATGAAACGACTCTAAACTGTTACAGAAGTCATTTATTTGACACAATATGGTTGGGAATGACTGGTCTAATGAATAGGAATCGACCCTAAACTGTTACAGAAGTCATTTATTTGACACAATATGATTAGGAATGGGAATCGACCTTAAAACTTTTACAGAAGTCATTTATTTGACACAATATGGTTAGGAATGACTGGTCCAATGAGTAGGAATCAACCCTAAACTGTTACAAAAGTCATTTATTTGACACAATATGATTAGGAATGGGAATTGACCCTAAAACTTTTACAAAAGGCATTTATTTGACACAATAGCGTTAGGAATAGCTGTCCTATTCAGGAATGATACGATAAACATTACTTACATGCACAAGAATCTAATGTGAAGCATGTTCAAAATGACCTCCGTCTGCACATATCGAAAGATAATATTACAGCGTACTTTGACAACCATTGCAAGTGTCCCCATGGTACAGTCCCTGATAATACTACTTTATGATAGATATTTATTGCTACGTTTTGTGCGTTTCAGGTGTCAATTCTTAGTCATTAATGCAATAATGTTCTACAATTTTGTAATCAGCTTTTTTTCGTCTGTCTTATTTTATTGCCGAGTCGTTAACCTAACCGTTTTAATTCTCAGCTAGGGACGCTGCAATTACTTTTATTCGATCCGGCATGATCCCTTTACTATAGATAGACTAACGTGTACATTCATGGACCTCTACTTACGAAATTATTGGAGTGCTTACCGCCTTTCCTAAGAACCCTGTATTTTTCGTTTTAAGTCTTAACATTTTAAAAGAATTTTTTTAAATATTTTAATGTTCAATTGTTCAAAACATTTAAGACATAATGGTGCTACACATGTGCGGGAATATATGCTTTTTGATCTTTGAGTTCATTTCTCCATTTCTTCTATTTGCAATACATCGAAAAAATTATTTTATTGCCCATAAATTTTATTGCAAAACAAATGCATGCTTAAATATATACAGAATGTATGAATGCACAGAATATATGTGTCAAACAATGTAGAGGATTAATCATTAATCGTTTTGATAATCAGTAAAGAAATTTAGCTATGGCATGCCATTGATGATGGACATTAGGATGTCCAAAAGCACTATGGCATTTTGAAAATTTTTCCTGTGAGTCAAGATGGTGTTTTAAATAATGTCCACCATCAATGGCATGCCGCTGATGATGGACGTATTAGGATGATTAGGATGTCCGAAAGCGCTATGGCATTCTGGAAATTTTTCCTGTACATCAAGATGGTGTTTTAAATACAGTTTTCAAATACGTGTAGTCTTTGTTAGAAACATTTAAAATATTTTAGACGTTTTACCATAATTCAGAATATTACTACATTGTATAGAAATTCATAATTTTTAAGAAATTCAAAATATTTTCAGTAATAGCTTGTTTATATTGTAAATTTTATATGCATACGAATTTGATCTATCATACTTCCAATTGATAAGGGGCTAAGCTTGACCTAAAAGGGGAAAGGACTTGGCCCTCTGCTTGGCTACGCCCCTGGCACTACTACTTATAACTGTTTGTTAATGGAGCACCATGTAAATCACCTCAGAAATGGTTAAACGCGACAGGTCACCTCGAAATCGGCCAGCGACTGTGACCAAGCCCAGAATCGCGTGTTTCTGAGGGGGAAAAGCATAAAGGCGTCGTTGGGGGGAAAACTGAAACATAAAAACATAAAACGCTCGAAAGTTACACAAGTGTGGATTTTGGGTTGTTTGTGTTTGCTGGAGTGTGTGCAAAAGAGAAGTCACTGCTAACCTACAAAGCGTCGGTCACGCACAGTCATGGCAGACGATTATTTGGCGTGGGAGGGGGAGATTCTCCGCTCGCACACTCGGGTTAGAAAAGTGGCAGGCAAATTAAAAAAAAAAAAAAAAAATTATAATTCTCATAGACATTCGAAATCACTTTTGCTGGAATCAAAAATACCATTGAGTAAATTCTACTGCGAGTCAATAGAGTAAACATGATTTATAAACTATATACTTCCGGTAAAATTGATTGGACAGTACTGATGTATAAGAAAAATTGAAAGCCGAAGCCAAGTTATATAATCCATCTATTAAACGTTATTGATAATTAACGACTAAAACTATATAAAATCGATGGGGCGAGTTCAAATCAATTTTGAAATCAATATATATCAAAAATAAATATTCAAAATTTCACTCATATTTTTTCCATATTTCAGTGAAAAAAGTGTTGTAAATTGATATTCAAAATGAATTTAGTGGCTAAGGTAACCATCTAGTGTAAGTGAAGGGAAAATTTATTAAATACCCAGACATAGCTTCCACAGTACTTTCGAGTTGGTTTCGCCTAAAAGTACAGTTTCCAAAATTAAATACATTGGCAATATTTTGTATTTAAATAATTTAGCAATATTCAAATAAGTTGGCAATATGTGAAGACGATGCATTCATTAGGTATGTGTTAATTCACACAATATTAATACGTTTTACATCCATACGGAATTTCAAGCTTAGTTTCTTATATATATGTAACATAAGCTTAGTTTCTTTTATATATGTAACTTAAAAGAAACAGCTGTTCATTTACAGAATATATGTTTATTTATTTATTTATTTATTTAAAACATAAATTAACGAAGTATTTTTGTTCTTAAATTTGGAACAATCTGCGGGCAATTGTTGAGAATTTAAAAAAATTATATAAAACAAAAGTGTTTGCACTAGGAAAAACTAAACCCAATTCGAAATAAAACTAATCAAGTAATTTACTTTTTATACGCAGTGGATTTTTTCCTGTTTATGACAACTATGTTAACACCTGGCTCGTTTTGTCAAAGCTTTTAATCTAAATTGCTATTAACTTGAGGATGAAGAAACGCATTTAGCTAGTCAAATACTTACTCCTCCTTGTGTGGCTAATAATTTACATATATTGGTTAATTTCCCAAGTGACTGTAATGACAAAAAGCACACACTAAAATATTAACTCCTGGCCCAGCAAGTTTATTTTTAATAATTATATTATAAAATGTATACTCAGTAATTATATATTTTCATGGATTATGGTATATCATGGATTATTTCTATATTAAATATCTTAGTTATTTAATGTTTATGCTAAATTACAAGTCAATGAACATATGCTATTTTAACCTAATTAATACAAATATTCAATTTAGCAATTTGAAATAACTAGTAATTGACTAAATGAAGTATTGGCAGCATTTAACCAGTATTTTAAACATCTAACGCAAGACTGATAATGCAGCATTAAATATTTTCTGTTTACCTACAAGTTTATTCAATCAACGGGAACGCTTCGTATTCCACAAAAAATCAATGGCAAATTCTGCAGTGTCACACACTTTCTATAAACAGAACAAATTCGCCACAGAAATATTTTCTGTAGAGAGCGATCATTTACCATATACAAACATTTCCCATAGATAAGAAAAATACATTACAAACAGACGATTTTTGTAACGCTGTTAATCCATATTTTCTATTATAATTATTTTGTAAATTTTTCTGAATGTTACTGTTTACAGTGTAAATAATGTTCATGTGACGTCATCAGGTCTGACATAGCCACTATACTGAATACAAATTTACCCACATAGGTAAAATGTGTGGTCATTCTTTCAGCCATTTTTTTTTTTTATGAATCCTACAATTTGTCTGACGATCGTAAAGTATAAGAAAACCATCTTTTGGTTTCAAAAAATCCCTCCCTGACGGAAGTTTGTCCTAATCAACGACTAGATAATTTGCCCAGACAGAGTCTAATATAAATTAAATTAAAATAAATTAATAAAAGTGGAATTAATTTAGAAACAATTTTTCTGCCCCGGAGTTAATTAAGGATGATTTGGGCAAACACGGAGGAAGTGGTGATCTTTTGATCTCTTATCACGCGGAATATGCAAAAATCACTCCATACAGTCCACGCACGCGATGCTTAATTGCATGCCAAGATTAATTTTTTTTTATTTCTTCTTTATAGACTTTACTTTCTTTTCGACTTTACTCCTACAACTTGATTCCTCTCCCTCCTCTCTAAGCATTCGAAAAATTCCTCCTTTTTTTTCTGTTCCTCTTCCTGGGTGCGATAAGATCGTCCCGCGTTCGATTTGTTCTGCGTTATTACTTCTCTAATTACGGCCGAATAAATTCCCAAAGTGCGTTTTTTCATTTCTTTTCTGAAAGAAAGACACAGATACAAGGGTGCCGGTGGGAGGAAGCTTGAAAAACATAACCAAACAGCATGAAAGAGACACCTGAATAAGTGTGAAGTCATCCGCTTCGGTTAATTTGCAGTGTTTTATGCAAATTAAAGAAACATGGCTGCATGTTTGAGATATGTTTCTTTTCACTGTATTTACTTAAACAAAACGCATTAAAAACGTACCAATTAATTGACGCATACTGTAAAGGATTCAGAACAATGATGGTGAGAGAAGGGGGAGGAGTTCAAGTATCTGCCAATATAGTTTATAGGCCCATAACTTGTGATGAAAGTCACTCCCGAATTAAGGAATTAGGCCCAGTGCAGCTATTAGCATCTGTGAGCTTATTTTGTGACCTTAGCATTCGCAATTGTATCACACAGGAAGTATTTTTGCTGCCAGTGTCTTTTTTTTAATTGCCAGACACTTGAAAATCCCTGCTGCCAGTGTCTTTTTTTTTAATTGCCAGACACTTGATAATCCCTGCTGCCAGTGTCTTTTTTTTAATTGCCAGACACTTGATAATCCTTGCTGCCAGTGTCTTTTTTTTAATTGCCAGACACTTGATAATCCCTGCTGCCAGTGTCTTTTTTTTAATTGCCAGACACTTGATAATCCCTGCTGCCAGTGTCTTTTTTTTAATTGCCAGACACTTGATAATCCCTGCTGCCAGTGTCTTTTTTTTAATTGCCAGACACTTGATAATCCCTGCTGCCAGTGTCTTTTTTTTAATTGCCAGACACTTGATAATCCCTGCTGCCAGTGTCTTTTTTTTAATTGCCAGACACTTGATAATCCCTGCTGCCAGTGTCTTTTTTTTAATTGCCAGACACTTGATAATCCCTGCTGCCAGTGTCTTTTTTTTAATTGCCAGACACTTGATAATCCCTGCTGCCAGTGTCTTTTTTTTAATTGCCAGACACTTGATAATCCCTGCTGCCAGTGTCTTTTTTTTAATTGCCAGACACTTGATAATCCCTGCTGCCAGTGTCTTTTTTTTAATTGCCAGACACTTGATAATCCCTGCTGCCAGTGTCTTTTTTTTAATTGCCAGACACTTGATAATCCCTGCTGCCAGTGTCTTTTTTTTAATTGCCAGACACTTGATAATCCCTGCTGCCAGTGTCTTTTTTTTAATTGCCAGACACTTGATAATTCCTGCCTACGTACTCGCATTCAAGATAAAAACGAAATGGCTCCTATGGACAGAATGCTCAAAATTAATCTTTTGATCTAATGACCTAATGCCCAACATCAATCTTTTGACCTAGGCGGAGTGTAATTCAGATTCTTCTCCAAAATATATGTATTTGGTATCTAACCATCCTGATGAAATTCCTGTCCCCACCAATATAGATAACATGGAAACAAAATAGTTCTTTTAAGGAGAATACCCAATATATAACTATTGACCTCATCTAAACCCTGACATATAGGAGAAAGTTCCGAATTGAAACATCCCGTATGACAGCAAGAAACACCTTGACTGCTCTCCCACCTACACCGTGGGGTGCTCCTACAGTAAAGATAATCATCTTCCTTGGGATCGAATCCATTATGTCATCGGCGTTTTGCTGGTGAGCAAACAAACTGCTGCGGTCCCTCTCAAATACTTAATGATAGAGTACTTATCACATTTCCCTCTCAGGTGTGTGCATTCCGAGAGTAGAAGAAACGCTGCTCCGATCGTCATTATTTCTTTGATTATCGTTTTCATTGCGATGCGTTTCCGAAGACAGCGATTGAAAGCT
This sequence comes from Amaurobius ferox, assembly GCA_951213105.1. NCBI lineage: Eukaryota > Metazoa > Arthropoda > Arachnida > Araneae > Amaurobiidae > Amaurobius > Amaurobius ferox. The sequence goes on from OX578136.1 coordinate 151,793,180, forward strand.
ATTAACTGGCTTTTGATGGATAAGCTGTCGTCACGATGGGTCGGCGGGTGAAGGAGACGGACAGGATAGAGTTAGAGAGAGAAGTTGGGAAGGCTTTTACTTTCCATAAAATATACAGTAATGTTTGCGTTGGAAAATCAATAGTTTCGAAAAAAAAAACGGCGTCAAAATGAAAAGAGTTTGAATATGAATTTCCGCATTTTGTGCATCGTAAACACAAATACTCTGTTTACGTGTGCTATCTACCCGTCATTCAGCAATGTGTGTATTCAGTTTAAGCTAAACTGCCTATCTGTCGAACGTAACTAGAATTTGCTTATGTTATTCCGATGTTTAAAGAGTTTGACACAAATTGATAACAAGTTGTCTCATTTTTCTAAATGGCCCAATGAAATCCAAAAAAGTAAATAATAAAATAAATACGCATAACTAGATTTATCAAATGCTTGTTTAACGTGCCATTTTTAATATTAAAACAAACACAAAGTTTACTTGCACACAAGGGTAAAATTTTTACAGATGGGTAAAATTTTTGCAGTAAACTGGATTTCGCTTGAAGCAAATTAGACACAGCACTGTATAAAAGATCTGATCACTTCCAACTCTTGAAGTAGTACTTCAAAATCGAGAAGAGAGTAAAGTCATCTTTAGCTATAGAAGATAACTTTTTTTATCCTAGTAAGTCAATGCTTTGAACGTTATCCAGCTAGGCAGAGATATAGTGTCCATATCTAGGCTGTAACATTTTTGCAGTAAACTGAATTTCGCTTGAAGCAAATTAGACACAGCACTGTATAGAAGATCTGATCACTTTCGATTCTTGAAGTAGTGCTTAAAAATCGAGAGGAGAGTAAAGTCATCTTTAGCTATAGAAGATAACTTTTTAATCCTAGTAAGTCAATGCTTTGAACGTTATCCAGCTAGGCAGAGATATAGTGTCCATATCTAGGCTGTAACATTTTTGCAGTAAACTGAATTTCGCTTGAAGCAAATTAGACACAGCACTGTATAGAAGATCTGATCACTTTCGATTCTGGAAGTAGTACTTAAAAATCGAGAAGAGAGTAAAGTCCTATTTAGCTATAAAAGATAACTTTTTTATCCTAGTAAGTCAAAGCTTTGAACGTTATCCAGCTAGGCAGAGATATAGTATCCATATCTAGGTTGGAGCACAGGCTCCTGCCAATAAAGCCCGAACAATTTAACCCACAAGTACAGACACGGATTATGTTAAGCGTTCATAGATACGGAATGAAAGAAGTCTCATAGTCTTTTTTCTTTTTCGTCTTTATATACTACGTTTGAAATCTATTTTGGAAATGTGTGGTATTCTGTAAATCGTTTTATTCCTAAAACAGGTTGGAAAAAGTTAGAAAAATTTATAAGAAAAAACCCACAAACCATTTAATGATAATAACAGCGAATGAACAATGTGGAGCCAATTTGACTAGAATAAGCGGAATGTCTGCATAAAAATGAGCAGAGATGATGAGATCGTACAGATCTAAAGTTTAATTTCGATATGAAATTTGACGGAGGAAGATGTAGCGTTCTGTTTAATCATAGAAGAACATACTTTCATCAAAGTAGCGCGAAGTTTGTCCACGTCTAAGCGATGATCTAAGATTCGGAGCACATGGGTTCTTTGCAAGTGGCTACAAGTGGGATTAAATATTTTATACTGACGTAGCACCGCTATCTATGGAGAGTTAACCTATACTCGGAATAAGTTTTCGCTTGGAACCCTTACAGCTGCAAGGTTCCAAATATAAGGACTTGTGCAACTATTTGAATCTCCAAGACTATAAATCTGTTCATCACCAATGATCCTATATGGCATAGTATGTTCCTGTATCGGTATCCCTTAGCCACTAGTCTTAGAAACCTCATAGATAAACGGTTGTGTTATAGCTATTTCAATTACTTGCATAATGTGTTTGTTCTTGTGTCAGACTCCAAAATATAAGTCTACCATCCCTCACAAGATCTCTGCTCAAAATTTAATAGAATCCGGTATTGCTGATATTGAGCTCATCTGCCAATATTAAGACAGTAATACTAATATTTGAATGTAAAATATTAAAGACTGCTTTGATGAGTGTGATAGCACAGCATTCCATACAGTGGAACAAATTTGTGACGTTGTCTTGATCCAATATTCACTTTGAAAATTTTGTCTCATTTTATTGATAGGAATCTTCCGAACTTATCAACACAAAGCTAATTTGATGGACTAAATTTAAAGACAACATTTTTATAGCTATACCGCTACCATCTTATTTAATGAAGGCATCTACTCCGAAATATCAAAATATTTAGACGTAAATCTAAGTACGCATTTATACACTGCTAGTCTCAGAACTTGCAGTATAGAAATGCACTTACAGAGATGGACAGTAAAAGAAAGCAGGTGTTTGCCGAGTTTGAGCAAACTATGTAGTATGCAGGGTACGCGTAAAGTAGGCCACAAAATATTTGAAAGTTAAAAATATTCAATTTAGTTTATATTCTGCAACAGGCGGGAACGGACGTGGAGTCACAAGACGGGGCAATTCACCCTGTCAAAATTGGTTATGCCACCCATCAAAAGCAGCAAAAACCTTCAAAGACCCATAAACCCCTCATATTCCAGTCAGAAGTCACGGGTGTTGAAGGCATCCCTCACGCTAATACCGTTGGAACAATGAAGCACAGCATCCATAATCCGGGCACCCCGTCTATTAGTTTCGCATCGACGTCCGCCACTGCCAGTTATGTCTTCGCCGAGTCAAGGTCGGACCCTCCTTTGTCCGGATCCGCTCAGACGAAAAACACAACAACAATAATGAAAAAATATTAGAATAAAAACCCGGCCAACCCCGACGCACAATTACCTACAAACTGTGACTGCATTGTAAACACGGTATGTTATAAAACGTATGGATACTTGTTTTCGTGTTACACGACACATTCTGCCGCTGCTTCTGCTCTCTGTCTCTCTCTTTACTCCTCATGATGATTACGATGCGACAGCGGTTAAACAACAAAAGGAAACTTTAAAATGTGTCTTTTTTTTTCTTTTCCCAGGATGATGCGAAGCATTCAGCTGAAGTTTATGACACACCAAGATCTTTCTATGGTAATAACACGAAAAGTGTAATATTCTGTTTTGTGGAATGGATCGCCATTTTTATTGACAATTTCAGATTTTTGCAACTGTCATTAGAAGGTGACGCACATTTCTAACAAACTCAATTTTAATTAATTGACTTTGGGATACATCATCCAAATCCTTTCATTTATCTTGGATGTATTGAACTGAACGATTGATATGAATATGTCTTCATCAAGTTCTTTCCAAGTTGAGAGCAAGAGAGTGGATCTTGTGGATCGCCATTGTTATTGACATAAGACTGTTACATGTGTTATTAGAAGGGATCTTAAATATCTATTTTTTTTAGATATTTAAAAGAACAATTTTGAATAAATTTTACAATACCTTTGGCTTAAATTTTATAAATTATTTCACAAGTCATGCCTTTATCATAACGTCATTATAACTCTTTTCAAAGTCGATGACTACAAAAAAGTACATTTCTATGAAGGGCCATTTTTATTGACACCTTCAGATATTTGAAACTCTAATTAACTGACAAATTTGTCTCATGAAGATTTTTATTATAAATAAATAATTTTAAATATAATTTTACGGATCATCATGTCTTTATCATGACTTCATTTTACGCTGAATAAGTTCAAAGTTGATGGCAAGAGTTTACATATCTGATCCAGATTGTCCTTTTTATTGGCATTCTCAGACTCTTTTAACTGCCATAAGAAGGTGACTTTACATGCTTAAGAATCCATTTTTTGTGAATATTTGCAATTTACTTCAGATAAATTTTTTCATTGATCATGTTTTCATCATAAGTTTTTTCAAAGTTGGGCACAAAAATGTAAATTTCTGTAGATCGCCATTTCTTATTAGCATTTTAATATACTTTCCCTAAAAGTATTAATTTTTATTAATTGTTTATTGATTTATCTTTAGATTTGTAATTTTCAGTAGAAGGAAGCGTACATTTCTAAGGATCCATTTGTTGTGCGGGTTAAGATTTTTATTTATTTTTTCAGATGTTTTATGCATACTTGTGATCTTCATTTATGTCTTGTCCCAAGTTCTTACAATCAAAACTAATCCACAACGAATCTTCACCTATAATTTTCGCTATGGAGTCCAGTTCATTTAATAAAAATATGTATGCAATTTGGCATTATAATTATTCGCAATATTTTAATACTTAACTGACGAACTTGACGAACTTACAAACTTGATGCATTAGAAATTCTATACGCTATAGAAGCTGGCACAAGTTAATAAAACATTGATTTTCGTAACAGCTTATGAAACTCCAAAGTTCGGATACTCCAGAAAACTTGCTTGTCTGCTGCATAGGTTTCCATCATGAAACATGCTTTGGAATTTGAAATTTCCCAAATTCAAAATAATTAACCTTAAAGAATAATTATATTAAAAATCTATATGGGGCAACAGCCTGTCTCCGTAACCCCTATTGACGACAGCGTTAAGTGTGCTTATTTGAAAGAACACAGGAATTTTAAGGATCCCCTAAATACAGAGGCTTTGGGACCTGCCATAAATCGGTCCCTACAAAATTCCACGAAAATGAGTCTTGATTAAAGTGTCTGTCCTCCAGATCCTATCGATCGCATTTTATTTCTTCGCAAGGCGTCCCAGAACTTGCAGAAAATGCCCACTAATTGCGAAAGTGACATTCACAGCTAGAATAATGACACCTTCGTTGGCAACACCTCGTGAAGATAATCAACGTCTTCAGGACATAGAAGTGGTCGTAATTAGCTTACAGGAGGATTTTTAAGGAGAAGACCTTGGTGACCGCCAGTCGAGGGATGTCAAACGAAGATATTAACGATAGGGAAATTAGCCTTTTTCGCTGTATGTTTTAACGACAACCATTTGTCACTGAATTGTAATTATTGAAATATGATTAAAATGGCTAGATAGATACTTTCTTATATCGTTAAGCTATGTATCTCAAATGTGGAATTAATTAAGCTTTTGATTTAGAACTGCCAAAGGGCTAGAGGAATAAAATCGAGAAGAGAATAGTGGTGAAAAGGAGAGATACCATTCATTATACCTGTTTACGTTGCTATTTAAAATGGATACGATCGATATATATATCTATAGTAATACCGAAAAGGAAAGCTTAACAAAGTTTCCAAATGAAATTCATTCCATTAATTATTATTAAAGTGGAATTAAACTTAATAGACTCCAATGTGCAATGTTCATTTAATAACCTTTAACTGTAAAACCTCCTTACATTCTTAATGGACATTTAACTGACTTTTAATTTCCAGTCCCCACTTATTTCCATTTAACTGACTTTTAATTTCCAGTCCCAAAAATTTATCTGGTTCTTCTATATTTATCTATAAATTGTGACAATTTTGGGAATGGTTAGGGAAATAATTATTTTTGGATTACTGTAAAATGTGCAAGGTATACTGATATATATATATAGGCTTAAAATAAAGTCGACATGAAACTTAATTGTTTCGAGGATGTTTTAATGCTTCCCATGCAATTGTAGTTACCTAACTGACGTATGACTGCTTTTTACAAAGAAATTGAGTAAATTCTTGTTTCAGCAGTTTGTTTTTGGTGTTATTCTTGGATTATTTATGTTTTATATATTCTTGCTGATTGGAATTTAAAATGTTTCTATACTCGCATGTGGGCCAAAATGTCAAGCACTGCTCTGCTAAGTAGTGAATTCGTACTCATACAATGAAAAGTAAATATTTGACAATTATAAAACCACTCCAAATGAAATTTACTGAAAGCATCCTTTTTATTAATCTAATATACCTGAATCTATTATTTTTACTATTTTGACAGAAGTAGCGCAGATTTCACAACAATGAGATAATCTATCGTCAGCTCGTTCAGCTTTCCATTTCTCTTCGTCGCACTTCAGTGGCTCTGGTCCGCCCCTGGGGTTGGGCTTTCCGCGCCCCTGCCGAGATCCCAGGCGGAACGGTGAACAGCAAAAACAAATCATTTTGAAGGAAAGTAGCGATTTTTCTTCGAAGTAGATGCTAATGGAGAGTCCCGGATGACACAGAATGAGGATACCCTCAGCATTGAACCTTACATTTTACAGGTCTATAACCCCATGTAAATAATTTTTATTGGGATACGAAAAAGATCACAGGTCGTACTTGGCATCGGAATATACCATCTGAAGACAAACTGTACCTAAGAGGATACATTAGCACTAAGCAGGAGTGCCAATAACCGAGCAGTGGCATCAATGAATAAAAGTGAAGAAAAGTTTGTGGAAAAATTTATTTATAATGTTTTAATTTTTGTTTCTAAAGAACATAGTTGACGATGCTGGAAAGATCTTTTCAACCGCTGTGTGACATTTTGAAGTGGTTGAATAACAAAGAAATAACTATTATGTAATTGCGCATATCTTGATCCCTTTTTTTGCATGGAACAATATCCACCTTTTAGATATTTTATTTTTTTTCATCGTGCATATTAGATCCACATGAAATACTGTGATGTGGTCAAATTTTTCAATACCAAATTTTAGCAGGCAAGGATACATTATTACCCCTTCCTTATAACAAAATATTCAGCATAACACTCGCACTAAAATAATATATCACCGATTTCAGACATATGGGAAGGAGCGATGTAGGCAGAAGGGAATATGGAGGCTAAAACCCCCAGCGGAAAAATTACATTAGTAAGATTCATATTTGGCATATTTGTAAACAAAATTTAGTACTGTGACCCCTATTTTATTGTGCACTGCACCCCTTTCTGAGATCCTGGCTACGTTCTTTGATGAGAACAAACATGGAACTTCTTTAAGCGTGTGGGACAGTACGCGGTGTACTAATCCACGTTTGAAACCTCACTTGTCCATCTTAAATTTGTAACTTAGCGCATCGCTCCTATGTTCATGAAAATAATAGTAAAAAAAAGGACCACGATTAGAAAACAGACTATCTTCTTTTGTGAGAATAGCAATTGTGTGGGAAAAGCAATATTACGTCGCTTAAAAAAAAAAATTTCGTGCACGTGAATCAACTTTTCCCTGCTTCTCAAATCGCCTTTAATCACTTTGAAAAAAAAAAAAAAAAAAAAAAAAAAACTGCAAAAGTTTTTCGAATAAAACTGGAATTAAGTTTAATATCCGAAATTTATTCGTTATCTTTGTTCTTATGCAAGAACCTAAAGTAAGTAATATTTATTAGCGAAGCTTCAAAACAGCTAGATACTAATGGAAGGGGGAGGAGGCACAAAAACGAACAATAAAAAACAAAATCCACTAACTGTTGAGGAAATTGAATTAAACGCCAAAAGAGCGTTTTACAAGGAAGTATCTCGAGCTCCTTTCGTAATGAGCAAGAGTTATCTCCAGATTTTGGTAAAAATACCTGCTTATTAGACAGTTTTAATGCTAAAAGGAAGACAAGGGGATACATTAACGAGAAAAGCGATCTCCCTCCTGAAAAACAACGCCGATGGAACGAAAAAAAAATAAACAAAAATGGCGAAACGCAAATGAATGAATATTCATATTAATAACCGCGCCAGCCGAATGGTGAAACGTGTGAAAGCTCAATTTTAGAAGTTTCTGGACTGCTTCACTTGTGAAATTAAACAGTGAGAAAGAGATGGGGAGTTGTCGGTTAAAATGAGGATTAAGGGGTGGGTGGGCGAGAAAAAACCCGCCAAAGTGTAGAGATTCGCAGAGTATCGCCTCTTGCCATCAGCTATTTTTTCCCCCCGCTTTCCTTAATTTTTACCCATTCGTGTTTTTCTGCGTTTGCTTTTTCCACCACACAACATTCAATAATCATATTTTTAATGGATTACAGAGGTTGGTCCCCCTCGAAAATATGCGGATTACCAGAACAGACCATTGCTATTGCAATACAGGCTAGCAGGTAAAAATTCTGATGAGGGCAACACATGACTATTTTATTCACACTAGGTGACTTTGTAAAAAGAATCTATATATATATATATATATATTATATATATATATATATCTAACAAGTACAATCATAGTAACTATAACATAATGAAGTGAGTAAAGGCGCAAACTGCAGCACTTAATTCTCATTCACAATATATACCATAAAGGAACAATTATATTTACAATTAAAGTAGGAAAAATCAAAAGAATGAAAGGTGTGCAAACGAGGGATCATTAATGTCTAGGGGGATTGTGACCCCTATTCCTGATTAAAAGCGTGCTTTTATTCCTAGGAAGCACTCTTAGAAACAGTGATCGCTCGAAGCAGTTCCAAAATGTGTATGGGAAAAAACAGAATCCCAGAGGAAACAAAATCCATGATTCTAAAACCAAGAAAGCCAGAATCGGCATAAAAAGAAGTCACCATCAGGGAACGAAAATATGAGAATATTTTAATATATATATATATATATTATATATATTTTATATATATTTTTTATTTATATATATATATATATATATATATAATTCCTATCCCATTAATATTGATTTTTACCCGTCTAACCTAGAATTAATTCCTAATGAGCCTTGCGTTAGTCAAACTGTTAATTTTTTAGACCTAAAATTAGATACCCTCAATAATCATGTTATCACCAATCTATATGATAAAAAAGATTCTTACAACTTCTCTATCATAAAGCTGCTATCATATCAATCTTGTAATTCTATTCAATTGTTTAGAAACATCATTTTAAACCAGCTATTTCGAATACATCGTCTTTCTGATCCTCAGTTTCACTTTCTACACATCAATAAACTTAAACACATTTGTCAAAATTACCAATATCCGGAAGTATTTGTAAATAATATTATTAATAATTTCAAATATACCACGTAATAATTTTACACATGCATTATTTATCTTTGATTGGTTAACTCTTTTTTGAAAATTCACCCTTTCTTATCACCTCACTTACCACTTGGCCTGAGTCTAATACTGTTTACTATTTTCGAATGACTATTTTCCTCTTGTCCTGAGTCCTATACTGATTACTATTTTTGAAAGTCTCCATACATATTATGAATCGTTCAATTGTATTCACTCCGGTGCCCACTCGCATTGACGAAGTGAGGTGAAATGCTCAGTCACTAGTTTATCTTACACGTGGTGGTGCTATGCTTGAATTTTCCCATTTCTGTACAAGGAGGTATTGTTTTTCATAATTGTATAATTCAATTGATTTATTTTCTCCTTCCACTAGCCAGTAGACAGTTCCAATGGTGTTTATAGTTAAATACTATCGCCATTGTCAGAAACTGGCTATTATATCGGTTTTAATTCGAATTGTATGGCTGTCCTGATGAGAATGCAATTTCGAACTAACCGCCATTTTTTGTGTAGTTTCAATTGCTTGTTCTCTATTCTTAATCTCTTATCCTGAGCTGTTTATTATTGCCTATTCTCATATTGCCGAGTTTTATTTTTATTTACTTTTATATACTTTAATTGTGATTTTTGAATCCTATTATTCTTCTCATCCCCCTTTCCATTATAGTGATATGTTACCTTCTATCCTTATCCTTAGTCTTGGCCTATAGTTACTCATTTGTAACAGATATGCTAGAGATGGGTTTTTTTTTTTGTACATACTGTAGTTTATGCATAATTTTCGATTAAAATCCTTCAATTTTTATTTATATATATATATATATATATATATATATAATATGAAAATACCGTGAAATATAATATTATAATATCATCAGCTCCCCCCGGCCATCTTTTGGTATATTGTTTCCATCCATACCTCTTTTCTTTTTGAAAAAAAAAAAAAAAAAAAATATATATATATATATATATATATATATATATAATGAAAGTTAATTTAATTCTTGTGCAAATCAAAAGTTCTTAACGGTTTTTTCCCTTAAATGAAAATTTTAGTTTTAATCCGATATAATATAAAACCAGTTGTGAGTTGGCGAAATTTTGGCAGGTACTCCACGAAACTCTAAATACCATTAGAGTTATTTGCTGTTCGTGTTATGTTGTGAATTTAAATATTAGCATAATTTACCACTTATTGTGCATTTTTAACACTTTCCAAAATAGTTGAAAAGTGTTTATAACTTTGTTCATTCTGTCTGTCCGTTCGCACGATAACTGCCGTAAAAATGACTTCATCAAAATGAAATTTTAGTATGCCGTTGAGACGGTCTGTGGGACATATGGGAATGTGAATGAATAATTCCATCCAATTAGTTTTGGATTAAACCCTGCTTGAAAAAGTGAAATACATTAAACCCTATGGGACCTAATTTTTCAAACATTTTTTAAGCGAAGTTAAAATTCACAAGTAGTTGCTTCGAAAATTATAGGGATATTCAAATTATCCCATAAAATATATAATTTTTTTTAACAAAATGTGTTCAGTATTTTTTTAAATAAAAATTAAAATAATAATTACTTCCATATTATATGAAGAGATCACGTGACTCACTTCAAAATAAAATATGGCATCCATCTTTTTTTCCTAATGTAAAATTCGTGATCTTCAAAGTTCTTTTCAAATGATCATCAAACTTTGAATATTTCTACAACGAAGCCTAATTTTAATGGATGCAGAATGTAAACAAATGATTGTAAGATGAGTTATATCAGAATTGCTGAATTTTTTTCACCCAAAATTATTTAGCTCTGGAGTCTGGAATAAAAGTGATATGAATGAATTAGTCATTGATTTCACATAAAGAAGCAGACGATATTATAACATTGCCTTTTTTGATGAAGTTTTAAGTTTCCAAGTAAAATAAATTATTGTACTGTGATAATTTTTAAAATATCACCGCTGAATGGATCGCATTTTAGAGATGTTTAAATAAAATTGCATTTCAATTGGAAAGTGTTTCATAACCAATGCTTTATGCATGACTAATCTTTCTTGTTAAATTTCTTTCTAGTGTTTCGTTTAAATTTTCGACATTCTAGATTCTTAAATGCTTTTTTACTTTCCCTGCAATACATGGTAATGTATAGGGAAACTATTGGCATCTTGTTGAAAATCGCAACTCATATTTTCGGTGGATCTACACGTTTCGATACCTCTAGAATACGAAAATACTATTTTTAGTGTGCCATCTGTGTGTGTGTGTGTCTGTCTGTCTGTGCAATGTATGTATCCACTCTAACTCAAAAACTAATGAACCGAATTTCATAAAATTTGGTCGGTAAGACCCTTGGGTGTAACCCTGGTGCTGATTAGTTTTGGTACAATTCGGAAAAAAGGAACCCGCCTTTTTTTTTTTTGCGAAATGGCCCGCAAAAATCTCAAGTATTCACTCTAGCTGAAATACAAATTAACCAAATTTCACGAAATTTGGTAGATATATCACATGTGGGATACTCTGGTGATTAGATTTTGGTACGATTCGGAAAATAACAACCTGCCTTCTTTTGCGAAATGGCCCGCAAAAATCCCCAATACTTAATTTTTGCTTTTTTTTTATACTTAATTTTTGACGAGGAAAAGAATGAGAACAACTCTATTACTCTAGGACTAACCGTTCTCGATATATTTGAGATTTTTCGCATTTTTTTATGCCGCCTTTGGAAAAATATTCAGTTACCAAACAAAAGCAGAAATTGAATTAAAAATGCAAATTTAGTGTCATTTTGTGCAATTAAACTCAATTTAATGGGTTCTTAAAGAAATAAAGAAAAGTGAATTTGAGTCTGCAGGGAAAGTTATGTGCTGCCCACACCAGATTTTTATAATTGATTTCAAGTATTCCTTATAAAAACGTTTGGCTTTCTTCATTTCAACTATTTTGACAGACCGTACGGCTTAACGAAATCCAACTGTCTGTAAAGCTGTGCAAAGCACTCTGGAAACAGTCTAATATGGAGATGTAGTTCAGAGTGACAGATAACGATCCTGCTGTAACAATTGGGTGGTCGAGGCAAACCACGTGACCATCTCGCAATGATCTAATGAAGGCGGATGGTTAAACGTATCCGAAATTATTAGCGTTCGTGCCGAGCTTAAATTGACAGGAGAAACAAATCCTGTTGTTGACTACTTTGGCATCCCATTCCAGCAATCCAGTTTCAGAGATCTATTTTCTGCAGTTAGAGCAAACCCGTCAGTTTACGTCAACGGCATCAGGCATTGTGACGTGAAATCTGGAAGTGCAAAACGGGAGTCAAACGCCGAATTGGGATTTGTTTAAAAGCATAAATATAGGATATGTGGATTGTCAAGTTTCCCAGCATTACTATTTTTTTTTTGGAGAAGTGCAAAGTTACACGTTTAATCTCTCTAATAAAATATGGTGTATCATAAAGTCTTCATCCCATATTCAAATCATTATTGCAGAAGAAAATAGCTGATAATCTCAATTTGCATTGTTACCATTTTCTTTACATAATTAACAATGGTTTGCCAGATCTTTGTGATCAGAATGGTCACAGAACAGTTAAGGACAAACGCTAGACTGGACAGACTGAGTACCGGCTGGAAGCAAGTTACTTAATTGATGTATAATTTGTATTATTTCTTATAGTAATTGAAATATTTGTGCAGATCAAAATTATCCCGCCATTTTTATTGTTCCGGTCCTCTCCTGCGGAATTTAATGCTTTAGTTGATCAAGTACCAGGCAATTCAGGAAAATAGGTATTCAAGCTGTTGTGCAATTTCTACCCCTTTTAATTAAACTGTCACTAAAGCTTACTAAAATCCTATACAGTTGAGGTAAAATTACCAAACAACAATACTCGAATCCATTCAGCTCTTCTTAAAAATAGCACAAACTGAATATCGGAGTAGTCGCAGGCAATAACAATATAAATGCAAGTCACAGGGAAAATGTCAGTGATTTATATTTTATCGCAATTATCTACTATTACTAAGGTATTAATACGCAGGCAATAATATCAGAATTTGTTTGTAGGTATATAACTAAAAAATTGTTTTTTCATAGTCTGGATCTCAGGTGCGATAAAGCACTTTGACGAAAACCAAATCGCGATTTCAACAGCCAAAAACATTCTATAGTGGTTCAGATCTATTTCTAACGCCAGTCAATCAACAATTTTAAATTTCAGGTTCAAGGTGAAAATAGTCGTCTATCTGCAGTGCTGCTTATGAACGAATAGAATAATCACTTGTCATTTCAGTGGATTATAATGTATGCAGGGCTGTAAATTGAGAACAAATGCCTTTTTTAACATGAAATTTGATGTAGTTTATTGGCGATTCAATAACAGACCGGAACTATTTAAAGGAAGTGCTCTGGGTTGAACTTTAAAAATAGTAATAATTTTGGAGAATAAATAATATCTTCACATTAAGAAAATATAAATCATCCGGCATTTTCAGCAACTGGTGCACAAGGTGAAACCACACTGACGTGAGAGCAATCATTGCTAATAAAACTAATGTTGGTTTTGCTATTACCCAAATACTATTTACATTTTCAATTAAAAGCAAAATATTGTAAAAAATAAAAATAAAAATTGTAAAAATTAAAAGTAAAAAATTGTAAGAATAAACTTTCCTCCCTTTAATAGAATATTATTCTTGTCTGAACATCCCGAAATAAGTCAAAGCAGCATGGAACAAGTCCGAAATGAAGCAATAATATTCAATAACAAGGATGGGGGGGGGGGGGCAGAAGAGTTTCTCTCGTCCGATCGTTCCGCGTTTCGCGTTCGGTAATTAGTGTTTCCCGAAATACAGGCGTCTTCGTTTTGACTAGCATCGAGTGATGGTTCCTTTTTTGTTCGGGAAGAGAGATCGCTACACCCCCGCGAACAGACTGAATGCCCTGTCGATCCGATCGAGTGCGTGCAGTTATGACCTCTTTTTGATGCTCAAGTCCTTCTCGTTAGCCTGATCTGTGCTGCCGTGAAATTGTTCAAGTGTACTTTTAATATTAATACTCCACGTGCGACATTATCGTTTAGTATGGTAAAACGTCCATATTACTATGCAACAGAATTCAACAATATTTCCCAAAATGCTTAGAAAAGTTTTCAGAACCTCTCCAAAACGCCTAGATGAACTTTTTACATACATGACGTCTAAAATCCCAAGTAAATATTAATCAGGTATCTTCAGAGACGAAAAAGGATGGGGAGAGTTTTAGCCTGCGGTGATATGGAAGCTTAACAGCTTCCATATCACCGCAGGCTAAAAACTTGGACAATTTCAATCTCTTCGTTAGTTGAAGTCCCAAAGATGTCCACAGAAAATCCTAAGGGTGAGTTTTAGATGATTTAATAAAATCATGATGGTATGTCTTGCTTAGGTCATCTTCATAAGTAAACTACATCATTAGTAAAAAAAATATAGAGAACTTCCGAAGATGACATCCTGGTGAAATCCAAGACATCATGGTGTCATTAAGATCAAATCAGGACTTTCGGTGTATTAATACACTGGTGCGCAAATCTTTGGTCGCGAGGATCTAAAAGGGGGCCGTCGAAATTTTTTTTAATGATAACATAGATGAAGAAAATTGTATTTATTTGTGTCTCAATATGTAGATTGCTGAAACATCACGTTAGGACTGTCAAATATTTTGGGTAATCTTTTTTATTAGTAGTGTTTTCTTGCTTCAAAAATATCCAAATAATATTTCTAGCTAGGTGAAACATTTTTACATTTTCAATTTCTAAGTGTAACTATTGGTGAATATGAAATAAATATACATTTTTAAAAATGTATATTTAATTATAATTTTAAACTCATTTTATTTACATGATGGCCTGGGAATGAAACAATACATCAGTGGGGTCGAACCAACAAAAGAGGTACGCAGCACTGTGCTAATAGAATGCCAATATGTAGTCTATGTTTGTGATCGAATTATTTAAAAACAATGAAGATACTTCTGAAAATGGATTTCATGGCATATTTTACAAACCATTATAATCACAGATTCTTCCAAATATGGGTATCGTTTCGAATAGTATAACCTTGAAACTTCGACATGCGATAATTTCATTATATTCATAAAATGCATTACTACTCATCTAAAATGATTCAGAGGAATTAGTATTCATTAAAAATAAAAATTAATGTTATCTATATTAAACGCTATCAAAAGATAACAGCTCTTACAAAATCCTATATTTCTGGTCCGAAATTACCAAATCAAAACATTTAATAGAGTTAAGACCTACGTACTTGGACACTAACGGTTGCAAAATATTTGTCCAGCTTATAGAAGTGTCCAGGTTATATATATGTATCTATACATGATATGGATAAATACCGTTTTCAACAATTGTACCCCATTTACAGAAATAATTTGCATATAGAGATTAAGAATGACATAAATTAACACTAAGTGTTACTGACGTATGGTCTTAAAGGATTGCAACTAGAAGTTTTATATAAAAAATTCGAGAATACTGTGACATACGTGACACAAAACCAGTAAAACATAACAGACACACGCGTATCTCCAAGTACTTCAAGATTCCCATAACGTCTATCAGAGTGATATAAAAACAAAGCAATTATACGAAACTTGGTTGCTGTATGCCCAAGAAACCTCAATACAGTGTAAGATAAAAAATTTCTTCCAGGTCTTCAATGTCAACATCCTCTTCAAGCATGTCTCCACTCATTAGAGATAGTACGTCAAAAGCTGGACAAAGTACCGGGTTAAGAAATGAATTAAGAAAAACAATTAGTAAAAAAAGTGGTAGACAATTTCGTGGTACACACACTTTTCAGCGAGTATAATTGGGGGCACGCGAAAAACGCCTTTGTGGCTTTCAATGCCAGTCGTCAGAAGGGGGAAAATAATTAGCAGGAAGGCCGTTCGCGAAAACAATTGACCTATCTGTCATTCGTAACAGCTCTGACAAGAAGGTTCCATAGACGCTGCAAAGATTTTCTTCGGGACACTTCAAAGTAACAAACAGTGGCGTAAGAGTCGCGGTAAAGAATAACGAATCTTAAAATATTTTTCAGAGCTTACAGTAAAAGACGCTGTACTATACTGCATAGTGGATTCTTAACACGTTCTTAACACTTTGCTAACTGGCCACGAGTATACTCGTGTTTGCATGCCCATACAGTTTATTAAAGCTTATTTAAATGTTTTCATGTTATATTCAATTGCGGAAAAATAGTCTGCTGCACGGGATAGTTTTGGCTTGAAGTAGTCGGTCAGCAATGTGAAAAATTCAAACATTTTTCTGTCTGTCTTTCTCGAGGGAAATAATGTGCGAAATTCATATGCATAAAATATATTTTTAACCATTTCATCTAATATCTCCATTAAGAAAAATCCCTGAGCTTTATTCAGATTACCTTTTAAGGATATACACCAAAAGTACATTAATATAAGGGAGTTATTATCAAGGGGCCAGTGTTATATCAAGAGCCCATATCTTCAAACTATAAATAAGCTTTCATTATGTTACTACTGAAACGAATAAATATTTTCGACATTTATGGATCGCGGAAAATTCCGGGTATCCAAAATCCCAAAGTATGTTTTCCAAGGACTAGTTGCAGCCCACGAATCATTAGTTGACGGTGCTATACAGTCCATTTGGTATATAGTTCTATAGACAGTTCATTTAGTACGCAGTCTTATAAACTGTTGATTTGGCCTACAGTCAGTCCTTTTGATCTACAGTCCTATAGACAATCCTTTTGGTCTACAGTCCTACAGACAGTCATTTTGATTTAAAGCCCTTAGTTCTACAGTCCGACTAATTGCTGTGCCCAGAAGTTCACTCTGATGGAGTGAATATTTTAATATACGTATAAAAATAGAGACTCACCGTGATGGGAAGGCCTGTATCCGTGGACGGCCCTTGCGGCCGCAGGGCTGGCGTAGTAGGTGGCGGCGTTCACGGGGTTTCCGTTACTGTCCAGAGAGTGGAAGAAAACATCCACGTCGTCGGGGGCCAGGAGGTTGCCCCCGGATGGGGCCGAGTCGTAGGGCCAGCCGCGACTCGCAGCACCCTGCTCGCCGCCGGACACCTCCATCACGATAGTCAGCTTACCAGCGGTTGACCATCCACTGGTCCGGAGCGGGGGCAGCGATCAGCGACGGCGACGTCGTCCAGAGACGACCTGAAAATAGAAAAAAAAATTGAATATTAAATTAAGTAATTAATAAATAATTTATAAATATACAATGGTAAACATTGAATATGCAATTATATGAGCAAAAACATAAATCGCACCCAAATGTAGTCGAATCTCCGTCATGAATCTGACTTCGATGATAAACTATACATTCTACGATTGTCAGAATACTCGTCTCAAATTTCCCGCAAAATATCCCTTTCACGAGTACATTTTCCCTCACTCATTATATAATAATAAAAATAAAATTATTTCAGTTTATTGAGTCATCCAAATAGGAGATAATTTATTCCAATTAAGAGATAATTTCCATTAAAGCACAAAGCACCATTAAAGTCATCCAATTAAAGCACACATTTTGTTGTAACACTACAACCACAATTCTGTTGTAAACATTCTTTCAAAAATTTTCTTTTTTTATGTGATCGGATTTTTTTGTATGAAGGAATTTCTCAACGATTTAGAAGCACTGGCCTTCGTGAATGTCGGTGGCCATTCGCCATTTTGCGAGTAAAGATTAATCAGCAGTGGTCTCTTAAAATTGAACTCTTTAATGTCTGCCTTTTGATGAAAAGTGGAAGTGGGAAGATTTTTCTTCCGGAGAATCTTCATACGATTGCCCTGAGTTAATGGATATGTGTAGAAAACAGGGCAAGAAAACTGGTACTTTAAAGAGTTCATGCAAATTTCCAACTCTTGCCACAGAAAACTGCATGGTAATGTGGGGGCGTCGTTAGTAGTTTCATAGTAAGCATAATTCTATCTGAGAGAGGGAGAGGGGTAAAGTTTATTCATGACGAAAACAAAAGATGTTTATGAAGTAAAGAAAGGTAGAAAGTTTAGCAGGCATTGTTGCTCAATCTGAACCAGTGTTACTCAGCAGCCAATTCGGTGCGGTCATCAGATTGTTTTTTACCGTAGAAACGGCATAGGGTTTAACTTACCGAAAATAGGCCAAGTTGACTGTGAGGAGCCTTTTCAATTTTTCTCAAATTTATGCGGACCATCTGAAGTTATGTTTAAAAATAGAAAGTATTGTGATGTGACATTTTAGATGCAGACAACCACAGCAATATAAACGTAACTTAAAATCACAGTAATTTTATTTAAATAATTCTTACACGACCCTATATATCACACCAGGTTACTTTGAAACTTAAAAAAAAAAATTACAATTTTTCTAAAATTTTCTTGTTAGACTTCAGTTATTGAAAAACCTTTTCTTTTTATTTCGGACCTTCATGGTAAAAATTGGGGGCCCCTGATTTATACATGGCCAAGCCAGTAGGCCATGCATAACATCAAGTTCTGATCATAAACCAAAGAAATTATAGAAAGACAGGGAGCTAATCACTGGCGCTTCCAGAAAGGGGGTACAAATGGACCACCCTAACATTTTCTGTAATTCTGACTGTACATATTACAGAATTTTATTAATGTCCGAATTTTTCCATTCTTCTTTCTGTGTATTTCTTTTTACCTATCTGTGGATGATGACCATAATGGTGAATGAATATGTCTAAGGCTATAATGTAGTCATGGTATCCGGCACCATGAAATCTTAGTGCGGAGTCGAAAGGGACTGGGTGGTTCACCAAAGGAAGGTGAAAGAGAGTGCAAATGCACCCCGACCACTAAAAATAAATTATGAATACTTCGTCTTTAAAATTTACTCATCTTAATTCCTTGATGTCTCCAATTTTACTTAAAACGAAAAAATATATTTACTCAGAGACTCAGATAGTAATTCAAAATGATATTCATAGCCCAAGCTGATCTTACAGTAGTTTCAGAAGGAACTGTTGGAATGGGCTTAACCTATATATCATGCAGTCGCAAAATAGATAAAATTAAAACATTCTAAAATGAAATCCAACGAAATTATCTAATAAAATCTGCAATGGATTTATTTAAAAAAGAATCTTAATATCAATTATAGTAGGAATGTTACAATTGATCTTTAGATCATTTTGTAAATAGCAATACTTAATTTATTCACCAATTCATCGTAATTAGTCGCACATCATTTATTAATTTCTTCATTTATTGATTAAAATTAATACTTCATTTATTAGTTAATACGTAAATCAGTTGATATTACATATAGTATTAATTAATGTCAACTTCTATTAAACATCTTATATCGAAATTTCAGAATAATCATCATCATCATCGACTTTTACTAAACACCATTAAAGTCATGGTAAATTAGGAAATAATTATGTACAGTAAAATATTTGCATCTTCAAATGTTACTGGTTATGGCACTGAAAGAGGGTTATTTTTATCAGTGGCGATACACACTAAGGAGGACCTTGGCGTTTACCTATCATTTTCTTCATTACTGCATTCCTGTCATCACAATATTGTTAATTACGGTTAATGTTGAAATAGAATAAGATACTGCATTTTCCTATATTACACCCTGTATTGTTTAGACAATTGTTTATTAGGAAAACAGGTATTAATTGCATTACACGTCATATGCTGTAATTATATTGTGTGTGATATAATTTTAATGTGTGTGATATAATTTTATTTTTGTATATATTTTATATGTTACCTCTAGGAAGTATTACTTACTTTAGAGTTCTTTTATATGAGTAATGTTAAGTCTTTGTGTATTATGCTGCTCTGAGAATAAGTGATGTTTGAGATTAATCATGTTTATGCAAATATGTAAATAACTATATTTACCTTTAGAAATTAGTTTGTATAGACATATGCCATTTCAAAATGCTTAACATATGCTTTAACATGTATCTTTTATAGATCCAAACATACGAGTAGATGTGTGTTTTGTATGTTATTGCATATTGCACTGGGGGTAGATGCAAGAGAGTTAACTGCTATAATTGACAACTTACTTGCAGTACCTGTAGTATATTATCTGTTTTATTTAGTATGATTGATTGATTGTACTACACTGTATGTACTACTGCAGTAATACTACACTTACTAATCTACACTGTATAATTGTATTAACGAGAAAAGGGAAATAAAACGTTTTTACTTTTTTATGCATGAGAAATATTGGAAAACCAATTTCTTTCCCTCTCCCCCCCCCCCCCAGGCCAGCTTTGTCTATCGATTAAATTACTCAGATTATATTGAAACTAGGTTAATTACTCGGTCATTTTAAAAGTATCAGTAAAGTATCAGTGGTGTGTTATAATACCCCCCCCCTTCCCAAATTATTACGTTTTCTGAAGCTTATAACCGAAATACTCATAATTCAGAGATTTCATGGTGGCCACGCATATTTAGAAAACTATAAATACAAAACTTAAACTTTTATACAAAAAGGAAAATTAGTTTTAAATGTCATATACAAAAGATAATAGGTTTGAAAAGGAGAAGTGGGGGGGGGGGGGGTCACGGGGGGGGGGGTCACCGAAGGTGATATCTTCATCATCTCCTTTAGTAAGGACAATTTCGGCTTCAGGAGACTGGTTGGGAATAAAAATAATTACATGCATAACCATCAATCATCCAATAGCCACGCTTTGCACCGCTTCGTAATTACAGCCACTCATCAGGAAGGGGCAGGTGAGGAAAGTTCTAACAGGGCAGCGATTTCTGTCGAATAACTATGCAGAAAGAGCTCTTTCAATCCACGCTTTCCACACCTTTGGACTGGTGTTTCGGTTTTGGATAGAGAAAACTATGAAACCAATCCAAAAATAGTGTAGATATGACAGCACTTTGTTGGTGATAAAAGTTATGATACAGGAACTCTATATATTGCCCGACTGGAATTGTTGCCAGACAAAATAACCGTAGTAACTACCACTAAATTCAATTTGTTTGTCAGCACTTTGGAATTTTAATAGATTTCTGGCATTAAACATCGAAAAAATATCTGAAGCGTGAAAATCCTCTCGAATTCTTATATATTAATATCCTATATAGATTAGATTAATTTGCATCAAAAACAACATCGAAGTGGGGAAAATGTTTTTTTTTTTTTACTTTTGTTTTGTGTTGTTATTTAAAAGAGCGTTCTTAAAGGAGGGGGGAGGGGGGAGTTAAAAACAGGTTAGTCAAACTGATTAATTATGGTTGCATTCAGTTAACTTGATATATAATCAAGTAAGTTGAATTCAACCAATAAATATCTTAATGCATTGTATATATAAATTGGTTTCAATCAAATAAATAAAAACAAAATGCCTATATGTAATCATTATGCAGCATTTTGCATGCAAACAGAATTTCATTCTCTCAGTTTACAATATATGACCATATTGCATGCATTGATTGCTCCGGAAATAATTATTCTTGGATGATATAAATGCTATAAGAATCTCGATTTTTAAATAACTATTATTCTTATCATGGGACATACAAAAATAATATATCTAGTTCCCATTTTTTGTGAAATGCATTTAATTTAACGACGATACATATATTCGTTTTTAAGTTATCGTAATTATATATTTTCGTATGTGTGCAAAGTGTGCTCAGGAATTCTTGAAACGCTTGTTAAAATCTCGAATTCGAAAATTTTCGGAAACGCTATTTTTTTTTTATATAATAGTATGAAAAAAAGTGCAAAATGATCTGGCTGTGTATCCAATACACGGTTTCCCCCACAGAGAAATAAAGTTTGACTTTGTGGAGAAAATAATATCACAAATTTTAAAGCTTTCTTTTTATTCGATTTTGCTGGAAATTAACAAAATGAATATCTGTCGATCAGAGAAATATCGCGCTCCCTCTGAGAAAGTTAAATTTCGTATGCCTCGAGAACGAATCGTGATAACTGCTAAGCAAGGGTGCCTATTTATTTCTGGTTAAAAGCACTTACAAATCTTTCACTCATTTTAGAAGATAAACATATTTATATCTTTATGATTTTTTTTCCTTTAAATAAAAAAGGAAAGTAAAATGTTGTTGTTGTTGTTGAGACCCAGACCATCCGACCTACCAGAAAGGTGTAAGGTAACCGGTTGGACGGCCGGGAAATGCCACCCAATTTAGACCGGAACCCAGTGGGGGGAGGCATCCACAAGGACCGTACCCTCCTTTCCCTACCACCAACCTCTCGGAAGGACTTACGAACCCACATGTTTAACGTGATCGTACACCGCATGAACACGGCGGCAGTTGTGGCAGCGTGCAAATCCAGAGCGTAAACCACCGGGTTACCGCGCCCGAAATGTGCCAACAGCACGCGGTGTTCCCAGGTGGTCACCCACCCAAGTACTAACCGCGCCCGATGCTGCCTGACTTCGGTGATCTAACGAGAACCGGTGTTTTCAGCACGGTACGGCCGTTGACATTGGAAAGAGAAATGTGTAATATTTTGAGAAACTGTATATATAAACGATCCGTAAGTGTTGCCATTCTTTTATGAATAATAAATTACATAAAAAATGACTATTCCTATAAGTGGACGAATGTAACCCCCCTCCCCCCAAGCATGGCCGTATCCAGAGATGAAATTGAAGAGGGGCTGGAGGGAAATTCAAGGGGGCTCAACAGTCTTAAAGGAAGGATTCACCAAAATCACAATTAATCATCAGCATTTATAAACCATAATAGCTACTATTATATATTTCAATTCCTACAAATTATTAACAAATAATTGCACATTTATATTTGCAAGCTAGGAGCTGTTGATTATTAATATTCATATATAGCTACTATACATCAATATTAATATATATATATAATAATTACAACAGATTCTAATGCAAGCATTAACTAGTAATAAAGCTGCTAATAATTTGTAGAAACATTTTGAAAGTTAATGCTTAATATTAACTCGTACCTACTTATCAGTTGATTTTGATTCTATAATGTATAACAGTGAACCTCCCCCCCCCCTCCAGCAATACAAAGGTGTCCTAAATACTATTGTTATAATTTTTAACACAGAAACGACGGAACACTAGAACGACGGATAATTTTTAACACTAGAACGACGGCAGCGGTCAATCATTCTAGAAAGATCGTTGATTTGTTCGCTCATTATAAAACCTAGAATAATTTTCTTCTGTGTTTTCAATAACTTTAAGAAAATAAGAAAAGTCATAAAATTTCAATGGTCTGGGATTAGCCTTTTTGGAGGAATCGTTTCTCAAAGTAGTTATGCGGTCAAAATGACCGCATCCGTTGTTCTAGTGCTAAATATTTTAAAATTAAATATGCAAATAAGTTGATCATTAGTGTAATCGTAAATTCAGCTAAATTCAGAATTCTTTAAAATGAAGTAATGTATAAAAAAATTCAAAGAAATTTTTATGCAAAATTTGAATGACATTTTATATGAAATTTCATATCACTACTAAAAATCTAATATTTTTATCAGGGGTGCTGAGTATGCCCCTTGGGGTGCTTAGCCCCCTCTGGCCCCTTCCTAGCTACGGCCCTGCTTCAAAGACAATAGACTTCTAGCATTTATCGATTGAAATAACCTGCCGATGACCATAAGATTCACTCAATGTATTCGCCAGACTCAGCCAGACACACAAATGTCATTGAAAAATGGTTGATTCGTATTTAGAGACTTTCAAAACATGTTAATCCATCGAAATTGGACGGTCGGATTTCTGACCCCACTACGATACTTTTCCTTTAAACTCCGGAGTCCTAACACACTCCGATAACTTCGAAAGAAAAGATCCACCAGTACACACGTTAGGTCTATCTATAGTGAAGTGATCACACCCGATCGAATAAAATTAATTGCAGCACTTTTAGCGGAATTTTTTTATAAAGATAGGATACGGACTCGGCGACAAAGCGAAACACACGAAAAAGTCAATTACAAAGTTGTAAAGCTTTGTCTAATAGGAATCGACAATAAAACTGTTATGGAAGGTAGTTACATGACACAATCGAGTTAATGATGAATGGCTATATAATTCAGGAATAATATAATAAACAACATACTTACATGAACAAAAATCTATTGTAGAACCTGTTTAAAATGCTCTCCGTCAGAAACAATCCGTATTGAATTCCAGAAAGAACGTGATCGTGTACTTTACTGGCAAATATTGTAGGTGTCACCGTGTTAGCGGCGTTGATAATACAATAAGGACCTTTCATTACAAAATTATCTGGGTTTCTAAGGATTTTTCTCTGGGAACCTCGCACATTTTATTCAATGCTTTTCTTATACTAGTCCATTTTTGCATGCTGCGGAACTGATTTATTCACAACCATATTTATACACAACTTAATAATATATTCACTTAATCACAATCACTTATTCACAATCTATACGCAATTTAAACATATATTCATTTATTCACAATCACACTTATACACAATTTAAACATATAATTATTTATTCACAATCATACTTATATACAATTTAAACATATATTCATTTATTCACAACCACACACACAATCGCTTATTCACAATCATACTTACACACACCTAATCACAATCACATATTCTCAATCAAACTTATACACACCTAATCACAAGGGCCAACGGCCGTACCGTGCTGAAAACACCGGTTCTCGTTAGATCACCGAAGTCAAGCAGCATCGGGCGCGGTTAGTACTTGGTGGGTGACCACCTCGGAACACCGCGTGCTGTTGGCCATCTCGGGTGCGGTATCCCCGTGGTTTGCGCGCTAGATTTGCACGCTACCACAAATGCCACCGTGTTCATGCGGAGTACGATCACGTTAAACATGTGGGTCCGTAAGTCCTTCCGAGAGGTTGGTGGTAGGGGAAGGAGGGTACGGTCCCTGTGGATGCCTCCCCCACTGGGTTCCGGTCTAAATTGGGTGGCACTTCCCGGCCGTCCATACAGTTACCTTACACCTTTCTGGTAGGTCGGACGGTCTGGGTCTCAACAACAACACCTAATCACAATCACTTATTCTTAATCATACTTATACACACTTAATCACAATTACGTATTCACAATCATACTTGTACACACCCAGATAATCATACTTATACACGACTTAATCATACATGTATATTCACTTAATCACTTATACAAAAATTACAAACCCTGTAAAATAATCGCGTTCGGAACAAAATATCGAGATGATTTTATTCACTCTTAACCTCCCATAAAAGTTGAGAACAAAATGGGCCTTAAACTCCACTTTTGACAAAGAACAGGGATTCGAATTTTAGAACATTTGCAGGGAATTCTTACAGACGCCGACATTTACGGAGGTCTCGCGGCGGAGAGAAAGCCTATAAACGATTTTAAAGAATCAATAGAAAGTATTTGTGTAGAAGCGTTTTTATTGTAGGTGAGCGATTTTACTGCACTGCACTGCAAATCGAGGTTTCCCGAAATAACAAGCTGTGATATTAGGATGAAAAGAAAACAGCAAATGAAAGAAAATTTCATAACTCGAATTTCAAAAATTTTGCATTTCAGAAATCGTCGCTTTTGGGTGATGAATAAGAGGGATCAGACATTAAAAATTGCATATTCAGCTAGGCAGACATGGTCTAAATTATAAATTCAAAAGGTTGTAAATGGAACCGATAAAATGGGTCATTATGAAGATGGTAATTATAGTGGGCAAAACATAATTATTTTACTTGCGTGAAATATCAAGCTGAACCGATATGGTTTTAAATATTAAAATTAATATAAAACCACCAATTGCTTTATGAATTATTATAACATTAAATTACCTAATAGAGTGTTATTCTTACAAAAATATATTTGATTAAACTGACGTTTTCTTACACTCACAGCAAGTTTCTCACTTACTCGTATGGAATTTAATTTTAAGTAGACAATTTTTTAAATCACCCAATATCATTTTACATTTGCAGCACCTCAATATAAGAAGGAAAATGAACGTAGTTATCTTCAAAATATGAGCCTTGGTAGCATGCCAATATTGGCAGTCAATATTGACACAATATATGGTTATAATCATAAATGGCTGGAAATATATTTTGCATTACTTGCACATACATTATTTTACATTTTATATTAACATTGCTTTACATTGGAACTTTACGTTATGCTTTATATATTAATATTGCTTTACATTGGAAATATTTGCAAGGAAACAAGGAAAACCCAAGATTTACAATACTAATATGCTATTAGAGGAATTTCATCCCTAAAAACAGGCTGTTCACTTTTTTTTTGTTAAAATTCTGAAAAGTTTCTGAATCTATCTAATTGCTACAAAAGACATCATAATCAAAGCAACAAAATTGATTACTTATGAATTACTTGCTTAATTACTAATTATTAATTACTAAATTAATTACTTGCTTAAACAAAGAACTGAATACTTCTCAGGATGGATTGACTTCACTTTCAACAGATAGACAGTCACGACACATGGCATAGGTGGACTCATGTATAAAATTTTTACCATTAGTAAGATATGGAAAACAGCGGATCCTACAGAAAATGGCCACTTTATTCAGACAGTCAATATACCATAGCTGTCACTAAAAGCTAAGTTTTATTATATCAGCTGAAATACTAAAACGGAATCGCATGATACTTATAAAACATTATGCGGATTTCCAGATAATATACATTTCAATAACAGGCAACTGTTAAACTGCCGCTTCTGGATTTAATTAGAAAGAAATGGGACAATTGCCAACAATAAATAGTTACGTTTTGCAATAGACATAGAATTCGAGGGGTTGGTTGGTCGTAATTCAGGCGTTTTTTGTCATTGTTAAAATTTGCCATTTTCTTTTTTTTAAATATGAAACCTTCTCCATGGTATAACCGACTTTGGAAGCCACCACTTAAGTACGCATACCCGCGGTGCATTCTTGCTAAAAGTGCAGTTATCATTTATTTCGTATTGAAAAGCGCTTATAAGTGTGAAACTGGTTGATGAATGCTGATTGCTGCACCAGAAACGCAATGCCTAGTTATGTTTGCATTGGGCTTTATGCATGAAACTAGAGATGGGCCAATACTGTCAGCGAATATTCGAAAGTATTCGAGACAAGGGATCTCGAATATAATGTAATATAAGAAGAAATTCGAATACCTTGAATAAATCTGCCATGATTAGCAGCAAATTCTGGATTAAAAAGCCAGGATACTACAGAAAAATAAATTCTAATGTATTTAGTAGTAAGTTTGTTACCACAAATGGTTTGTTTTGGAAACATTTTTGACTAAACTAGTAAAAAACAGTGTATATCCCTCGCTTGAAGGAATTGTTTTTGAAGTGTTGAATCGCGTCGCCGTCAACAGTATTTTGAGATAGACTCTCCAGCTCCTCTGGTTTAATGTGCTGCAGAAAAGAAGCAGACTAAATTCTGAACGTGTTAGAATGCTTGTATATGCAAATAAAAATCTAAAGTAGCTGCGAAACATTTACAATCATTCAATTATCGTAGTTAAGAGCACATTGTAAAATATTTGCAAGCATGTTACTGAAAGTTTCAGGGGGATCAGCTGTCCGTAATGCGGAGTCATGTTCCTTATAGTTTTGGATAATATATATAAAAATACAAAAATAACGCTTCGGCAGGACGATAATTAGCTGAATATTTCAGAAATGAAGCTGCCATTTTCATGAACGTCTGTAATTGTGGCTTTTCTTATCTGTTTGTCGAAATGATCAACAAAGTAGTTGAAAAAAAAAAGAAGCAAAGGTGGCAGAATGTTTTACAGTGTAACTAAAATAAAATTAAAAAAATAAAATAAAATAAAATAAAATAAAACTACTGTAAAATAATTAAAATTTAATATAAAAGTTTTCCTTTCTAAATGAATGTGGACTTTTTTATACTTTATACTTTTTCAAATTTACTTTGCTCATTCATTTACTGCTAATAATATTTGATGCATGTAAATATTACTTATTAACAATTTGAAATCACTATTCGGGATATTAGAATATCGGAGATCTGGTTAATATTTGAATTCGATGTTCGAATTCCTCAAAAGTGTTATTCGCCCCTCTCCAAAACATGAAACGTCACCCACTCACTGTTTTGAGTCGATCAAGAGATCTTTTTAATTCCCGCTGCAATTGAATGAATTTCTTTAACCTCGAAGGGTATAAGATGTCGTGTTTCGTCCCATGTCTGGTAAACCTCGGCACGCAATGCGTTTGTTGACGGGAGAGGAGGGGAGGGGGGAGGGCACGCATCGTTGCCCTGCGCCCCAATCAAGATGTCGGAACAAATAAGCTACTTGCCACCGCCGCTAGTACCGCCCCAGGGACGAGAACAACTCCACTCTTCTCGATGTCTCAACTTGTGGAAGAACTCACGCTGCTCATGGAATCATCTTAGCATGCCTCATTCACTTTTCCCTTTAACTAATTACGGGAGACACGTTTCGCTCGGTTCATGCGCGACACTTGCAAAGACAGTATACAATACTGGGGAAAGATATTCTCCTGCAAATCAGGGCCATAGCAATAATTGAAATCAAGGAGTTGACACAATTTCCTTTCGGGGCGCGGTAGCCCAGTGGTTAGCGCGCTGGAATTGCACTCGGTAGGCCCGGGTTCGATTCCAGTTACTGCCAAAACTGCCGCAGTGTTCAGGCGGTGAACAATCACGTTAAACAATGTAAGTCCGTAAGTCCTTCCGAAAGGTTGGTGGTAGGGGAAGGAGGGTACGGTCCCTGTGGATGCCTCCCCCCCACTGGGTTCCGGTCTAAATTGGGTGGCACTTCCCTGCCGTCCAAACAGTTACCTTACACCTTTCTGGTAGGTCGGACGGTTTGAGTCTCAACAACAACAATTTCCTTTCGATTTTGTTTCTGTATGCCTGGGAAAGTTATAAAGTAGTCGTCCAGAAAGGCAGCAAACATGATTCGCTACATAGCGTTCAAACATCTGAATTTTTATTTTCTCATATTAAGTAACATAGTATAAAGAAAGTATTGTTTTCACGAAAATTTTCGAATTCGTGATTTTGATGCCAATATATATTTTAAGACCTCCTGAACACATTTTCACTATTTTTGAAGTGATGTTTGAATGCCTGGTGTCGATTTCTTGTATACACAATAGCGGCCACAAATATTAATTGATTTTCACGAAACTTTGTATCCGACTTTGTTATAAAAAAACTTTTAATTTTATTCGAAATTTTATATTTTTTTAACATGGCAGCATAGCACAATATTTGACACAATCATGCATAAAAGGGTTTACTTTTTGGCTTAGCCATCCAGAGACTTGATAGTTCCAATCATTGTTGTGATAAATAGCCGCGATATAATATTTTTGTTCGTGATGTCATTAGCCCCCTCGAGGGGGGGGGAGTTGCCCCTCTGAGTCCATTGTCAAGTTTGGTATCAATCAAATAATTTTTTCAAGCCCTTTAAAGTGAAGAGTGCTAAACTATAATTGTAATTATTTGGACCCATGATACCGACTTTTCGAAAATGTTGACTAATTTTCGAATTTTGCCTAAAATTTCGAAAAACACACGAGAAAGTCGCGTTGTACCACATCCCGGTTAATTGAATTGGGTTTTATTATTGGGTTATCCTTATCTGAAACAGCAGTCATTATCAGATAAAATTGTTCACCGTCCTATAATAGTCATCACTGATATTTTAACCCTCTTGAAACACAAAGTATATATAAATAATATCGAATGTATCGATACATGGCTTTTCCTACAAACTTCATACCAAATTTTCACTTTGAGGAAACAATGCCAGATAATCTTGAATGCGAGTTTTCCCTCGATTTTCTCATACATTCGTATTTCATAGAATTCGGTTTCACTTGCGTCAAAATATTTATCAGAATAAGAAAAAAAGCGATGCATATTTTTATCAATTTCGTACAAAGTTTTTTTTTAAATACTTCGTAATAAAAAATATTTAAAAGTTAATTTTTCCAAGCCGACAACAGCTAAGAGACAGAGATGTATTTAATTTATTTGTGTTAATTTACACTATTTTACCATCATAATGTAATGCAACTTATCCATTTCCCCAATATATTGTATACTATAATCATTGCTTTGAAACGGATATAATGCTATGAAAATCTCAAAATTCAAATCATTACAGTTCTAATCGCACGAATTACTAATATTTTCGATGTCTGGGTTTTGGCATTATATATCTAAACATTAAATGTAACAGTGGCAGTGCTATAGCTCTTCAACTATCGTGTCTACACTTCACACACACATACACACACACATTTTCTAAAAATTATCGAATAATTTTTAGGGTTCTTAAAATGTGCTTATTCGTAAAAATCTCGAATTCAAAAAATTATTTAAAAACAATTTTCTATTCATGCAATGTTAGGATGACTTTCCTACCATAATAGGCACCACCACTAATGGAGATATTTTAATCAGAAAGAATAAAAAATTAGTTTCCCTTTGATTCGATATCTCCGAAAATCATTAGCTACAAAATTATTAGTTGAATTAAAAAAAATATGAGAAGACAATTTTCCATACATGCAATATTAGGATGAGTTTCCAGTCATAATAAGCACCACCACTGATGGGGATATTTTAATCAGAAAGTAAAAATTTCAGTTTTCCTTTGATTCGGTATCTCTGCAAATCATTAGCTTAAAAATTATCAGTTGAAATAAATGCACCCGATTTCACGTTAATTGTGTTAAACCCAGTAGTATCTTTCAAGAGATATAGTGCTCAATGTAAGTGAAAACCCCCAGTTATTAAAAACTACAGAATCATTTCATGAGGATGTGACTTAAGCCAGATGTCAGTCCCTGTGGATGCCTCCCCCACTGGGTTCCGGTCTAAATTGGGTGGCTCTTCCCTGCCGTCCAAACAGTTACCTTACACCTTTCTGGTAGGTCGGACGGTCAGGGTCTCAGCAACATCCCAACACTGCGCATACTGACGTACTAGAAAGTCAATCGGCGAATCTCAAATTCCAGATACCAACAATAAAGAAGCTATTGTTATACAGTCTCATATATTTCAAAGTAACATAAATACAATTTACGTAATAAGGCATGGCAGCTGTATTAACCACGTAACATGCTATTTTATAGAAATGGGTTAATAAACTTTTATTACCGGAAACTCAGAACAGTAAGCAATGAATCGTGATTTTTCGGTCATGAACTTTTCGCGGCATACTGAAATTTTGAAGATATTGTTTTAACATCTAAGTCAAATTTAGTCTCAAACATACTGAACACAGTGAAAATATAAATTCTAAAACACCGTCCTTCATTTCGAAAGTTTCGTACACTTATCAAATCGAATGAGAGCATTTTATAAATGCAGAGATTAAATACCACCCAGAAAACTCGCCAATAAGGGGCGTTCCCAAACAGCGCCATAGGCGTCCCTATGAAATGAGTGGCATCCAGCGACTGCATTCACGCTTTTTAGTACGCTTCTATACAGAATTTGCATATTTGTGATGAATATAACCGACCATTTACTAGAAAAGGTTAATAAAATGGCATTTTTTAAAAATTTATTTTGCTGTCTGTGCGTGCTGAAGAGCAATAGGAAACACAAAACCAGTTCATGAATGTTAGTTATTACACCGGGGGAGCTATTCCAAACTTACATTAAATACTATTTGAATAATTGCGACATAGGTGATTCTAGAACATGAATGTATGAGAAGGTCAATTGGGATCTCTCATACTAGAATGCTTTACAATTTGTAGTGTATTCGGTCAACTTTTTAGCCGAAAACTAACATTCGACCAGACCTCTGTCGAACCCGGAACTCCCGGATAGCACGCAGACGTACAACTTACTATATCACTCTGGTGGTGTAAGGAATTACTAGAATTACCTTACAGACAGACCATGCCCAATCAAGTGCGTCGTGTGCAAAATCCATGTTGCGGGACAAATCAACAAGTTCCATTTGGTTGCAGTTAAGTTTCAACGGGATTTTTCAGAATTCTAAGTAGATATCGCAGTGTTGACTCTCAATCATTGTTTCGAAGTGCCTGTGATGAACGCTGTTGCTACACGCCTGAGTAGACGAGTAAGCGGCAGACGAGGCACTTTCTCCGAAACCCATTCGGATGATCCTTGGGATGGGGAACTAAGTAGTTTGCCCGCAATTAGTTCATTGTTTTGTATTCAAATGACGATTTCTTTTTCTATGTATTTCTTTTTGCATTTTCCCGGATGATGACCGTGATGGTGCTTGAATATGTTTACAGCTGTAATGTGCTCATTGTGTTCTATACTTACTGAAATATGTCTAAGACAGAATCGAATGGGACTCAGTAGTGTACCAAGAGTTGATTTCGAAAATTTATTTTTATATCAATTTCTCTATTTTTGAAACTGGATAAATTGAATGAAAATCGTCTGTCGTATGCATTTGATTTAATTATGTTGTTAAGCGACATGATATAAAATGTTCTCAATAACCGTCTGCAAGGCGCTATTTCTATATAAACGCGTTTATATTTAAATCTGGATAACTTCTGGTTTTAGCAACATTAATGGGAATACCCTAAATGAATTTTTTGAAAATTCGTCAAAAACTATGGATACAGAACAAACAACCGACTTTCAATTTTATATTTTCTTTTTGGGTTTTTTTTACATATTTGGGTGTAGACACATAGTTCTAATTGCAAAAATGCTTTAGGAAATCATGCAACAGTAATTTGAATGTGTAATATTTTTTTATAAAAAAATAGATGTCTTTCCATACAGCTACTCTAATAGCGAAAAAAGTTAGATTACAAAAATGTTAAATATACCTCAAACTAAAAAAAAATTAGATCTCCAAAGTGCAAATTTAAGATGATATAAATTGTCAAATTTACATCATTTCATCCTGGATTTTCGATACGCTTGTAATCATTGTAATTCATGAATTCAGGGGGAGGGGGCCATTCACAAATTGAATTGATTTATATAGAAATCATTTAATAGGATGCTAAAACGATTCGATTTCAACAGTTTGTATTTGAAACTATTATAAGGACAGACATAAATGAACATATTTCGACATTAATGACAGCGCTATAATTTAAACTCCGGTTATGCACCAGAGTTACTTGAATGCTAATATTTCATAACTTATTCTATAGTTACGTTGATGATGTTCCTTTCAAAATATCCCATCATATATAGATTTTGTTAGGTCTTATGGAAATTATAAACTTATGTAGTAAACTTATATTGTTTATCCGAAATAAACGGTATCCCGATAAACGAAAATTCAAAACACCTGAAAAATGAAATAATTGTCTATAAATAAGATGATTAATACTGACAAAATCAATAAAGCACATTCCTAGAGCCAAACCCTGAATATGCGTAACTAGAATATCATAAATATAAAAATTAATGCTGTCTTAAATAATCTGAAAATATTATAAATGTACAAATTCGCTCAAACTGCTATTTTAAATAATCCGATATTTTCATATTTCAAATCAGAATACTATTTAGCAGAAGCTGAATTTTTGTTTGTTAAAGAAAACAATTACCGCAAAATCACGTTTCAGCAACATTCAATCACAGTTTTGGATGTAATCATAAAAGAGAAAAAGTATCCAATTTTTTTGTCTGATTAATACGGACTCTAACTGTATATTAAGTTTTGAGAAAAATATTTATTTTATTTCAATTATTTAAAAACTATTAAAACTATTTAAAAAAAAATACCTGTTGAACAAAAAAATCTTTGTATAAGTAAAGCAGCATTAAACAAAAATGCTATACATTGGTTTTGGTTAGTAAAGGAGTCCTCTTCAAGAAAAGAGTGACAGCTGTAAAGTCAATGTTTTGGATTTGAAGCCTATATTTACAGAGAAACTAATTTAACCCTTTCAATACGGATATTCAAAAAGCTAAGATAGCAGTTGTGATTTTTAATATGCCCTTTATGTCAATATAAAAAATCAAAAATTTGCTTTAGTTAAATGCTGGTGTTAACTTTTGTTAATAAATATGCTTAATCATGGTAGTGTAGCTCGTTTCGCATTTTGTCCAAATTTCTTTTGTGAAATTGATGTTATACTTTAAACTTGCTACTCTAATTTAAATATAAATTAAAAAAATTTTTGAAAAATTATTTCATATAAGAAAAACTTTATTTTTAATACTGGTAGTTTACAGCAAACATATCGGAAACGTTAAGAAAAAAGCAATTCATGAGACAAATGATGTTGGAATTTACCAGTCATTGTGAGTTGGCAAAGATATAAGCAATACTTCACGTGTTCTGTGTTTTCTGGCGGTGTTTATCACTTTACACCGTTATTTGCAGTTTTTATAAGTACTTTGAAAATAAGGTTCAAACGAGCAAAAAATATTATTAGGAATCAACAATCTTTTATATAGTGGCAGAAGGTTTGCAGTGATTTTTTGGAGCAATACAAAGTGCGTATTATAATTTTTGGTGAAATTATATTCTGAAAGTGATTAAAAAAAATGTCCGAAAAGAAGTTTGAATCTAATCAATAACCGGTTACATTTAATTTTGTATCTCTCATAATTTTAAAGTTTTTACTTTCACTATAATGCGCAGTCATGTAAACACAAGAAACTATTGGTGTACTCTCGAATTTTGACCGATTTACATATTTGGTGGATCCCCGAACACTACTTTAAAAAATGCGTCGTTCTGTCTGAGTCTGTAGAGACGGTATTATCTCTCGAAAGAATAACGCGATTGCTATGAAATTTGGTACTCTTATTACTTTATTATATCATATATTGAGACAATATTATTGTCTTGAAATTTTTCACATTCGAAATTTTTTATGAAAGACAGTTTTAAGTTCAGCTTAAATCATTTCGAACACTTTTTAGAAAGATCTCCGTCGTTCTGTGAATAAATGAATGAATGAATGCGTGAGTGGGGAGGGGGGGGGGGGGGGGGGGAGATGTAAACACGGTAACTCATATTCCCACCACTATCAAATTGTGTATCGATATATTATGTAAGCAATTAGCACAAGATATAATTTTTATTAATGGTCATAATCAAAACTCGTATTATTCGAATTTTATGATTTTTGTAGCATTATTTCTTATGGGAAACAATCATAGTTCTTGAAACAACAATGATAGTATATATACATATATAGTCAATGGAGAAATTGATAATCTGAGCTACGCTATATATGCGAATGATATTAAAATAGTTTATACAAGGTGACAATTAATAATGGAGATAAACGTTTTAAAATATGACTTTATTAGAAAAGAGAAATAAAAATGTCACATTGCCGAATATTAATAGATGCAGTTTAAAAGCCATTTATTCAGGCGTTTCCAAAGTGATCTCTTTCAGCTTTAATCCAAAATTTAAGATGTTTCATGGAATTTGAAGCTATTACCTCAACTCATCAAAGGTTACTTTGCCCCATTATATGAGTAGGAATAGCAGGAATTTCTACAAAGTTTGAATGCTTTATGGAGCTGATGATAGAAATTGGTCTAGTAAATGTACTGGAACATCTTCAACCGCTGTTTATAGCAAATATACTAAATCTGTCATGATTTGGATAGGAATTTGAGAATAAGAAAAAACACTTTTTTGTTCTTGTCAAAGAGGGGGTAGAATTGAATAAAAATATGTACAGCTGAAATATTTAAGAGGTACTATGTCCGTGGGCTCTACAAAACTCCGATAACCAGCACAGAAACTTCCAGAAGGATTCTACTCCTTCTCACAGGATTCTGCTCCTTCTCACAGGGAGACGCAAACGTGCTGAGTAAATTTACTAAAATTTGATACTCCTGATTGATCGCCATGTGATCTTGATCTGAGTCCAATGGATCTCAGTGTAACGTATTTTGTGCAAGCTATAGCATGTGCCCAGCTCCATAAAAGTCAATAAGTATAAAACACTTTGTGTAGGTGATAAGGAAAAATTGAGCAATGTATTCAAACACAAATAAAATAAAATAAACAGAAAATAAAGCCTTGAGGGAAATCCCTGTTGACAGAAAGGGACAAAATAGCATTCGGTGAGATGTTGATCATTTAGGCCAACGATACAGAATTTTCAAACTTTTTCTAGCAAAATTTGCAAAAAATTAAAAAAAAAATAATAATAACAAGCTACTTAAAAATCGATTCTGTTATGAGAAAGTCAAGTTGAGCAACACTCCCAGTTAATTGTTTTTTAATTTCGTGTTTTTTTATTTAACAGCAAATGGCATCACTTAATCCTAACTTACATGCTCTTTAGACATTCTACGTTATCTGAAACGACGAAATTCATCATAAAATATTCTCATTCTTATTGATTTAGTTGATGTTATTATAAGTGCTTTATAAACAAGATATCGACATCATTGCTTAAAAGTTATCACTGACTGTTCTCGTGATATTAAAAATGTTACTTTTCACACATTGGGCGTGTTATCCCCTCGAAAGGATGGAGCGATAGTGATTGGTTGAAAATATTTCAATTGGCAACTTCAAGAACTCAGTTTATTTTCTATAAGATTCCCATGTTTCTTCCGTTTTTCCAAAAATTTGTAATTTTAAGTTTCTAAATTAAGTGTTGGATAAATCTGATTACTTTTCTAAATAACTCCATGCGATAAAGGCGATTAAAATTTTTTTCCAGAAAACACGATTGAGATGAAGCAACGCCTAACCACAGATATGAAACATATTCTGAATTTTGTTTGCATTTCCAGCCATTTGCAAACCATTCGAAAGGCGTGAAAGAACTCTTGAAAAGCGAGACTAATCACTGACGGGGTGCAATGAGATGGAAATTAGGATTGCGCTACTATCGCAGATGCAGATAACAGCAATTTGAAATGGGAGCGTAATCCTAACTTTGGGAACGCAACGCCCCCTACAGGCGAGTTCTGTCACTATGAAATGGAAATTAGTTGCACTGAAGTTGAGATGAGATCTCGGCCTTGCAAGATATAGAGATATGTAATGCAATCCTATCAATCTTTAGAAGTGCACAATGATATTTTTCAAACATGTACACATACATGTTTGATTAACCTTACTGCAAAGTGCACCGCAAAATTTATCAGTATGTTAAAAATATCGTTCATTATTAATAACCGTTAATTAGGCATGGTGTTTGCTAATAAATAGTATTTTATTAATATTTTCTGTGTAAACTGACATAACTCAAAAATTACGATCACCCATTTGCCATTGGCGATACAATTTTTTTACTGAGAGATTATGGGTGAGTCTGTTTTTTTTTTTTGTGGTGAGCAATTTGTTGGTGAGCAATTCAAAATCCAAACCGCCAGACTCCCCCGAAGGCTTGGGGTAGCAGAATTGAGTAATTATCAAAAAATTAGTTAAAGAGATGAGTCGATGTTAACACACAAAATTAGCGTTTTAGAAGAAATACGAAGCATGGCCCCTTTAAATAATCTCAAATTAATAACTCAACCAGATTGGATGCAGTTTGTCTCCAAGTATAACTGCAATTTTTCTCCCCTCGGATCCATAAGGTACATAAACGATTCCCGACCAAATTCGAGTTCGTAAAAGTAAACAAATAGTTCCAAAATAAAGCCGGTTCCGCATAAAATCTCAGAGATATCAGCTTTCTGAAATAAACTTCCTTCCTCCTGAACGGAAAGGCGCGCTTAACTGTCGCCGCAAAGAACTCGTTGCACGCACCGTCTACGTTTCCTAAAATTTTTAAATCTTTTGGCGCGATCTCAACATTTCAGTTCCTTTCTCCTCGAGAGTGCAACTGCGCCAAGAAGTAGATCATTTTATAGCACGAGAGAAATATTTTATGTGAAAGGGGCAGTGGCGTAAATGAATGTGTATCCTAACAGTTTAAATAACTATAAAATACTATATATATATGAATTAACTCTGACTTAAGACCAAGCTATACAAGGTGTCCCAAAAAGAGCGAACGAACGAACTTTAACGCGCTTTAGTTCTTTACCTGTTGGAGATAAGTTGGCAAGGTAAATAGCAAAAATGTCGAAAGTGAGGTAGGAAAGTGAGGTAGTAGGCATGAGAGGACTATTTCATACTACGTTAATGAAATAGTCCTCAGATTCATTTTCAAAAAGTTACACTTTTTAAACTTTTATACGACCCCTTGACAAATTTGGTCAATCAGAAAATTCTTATTTTTAATGCAACAAGATTATTAAAAAAACCCGCATCTATACACGTACATACACAGCATACAGGCACACATACACATATTTATATACAGAAAAACACACATACATACATTTAAACTCACATACACACATATACAAACACACACATACATATATATAAAGTCACACATTTATACACACATACATACATAAAGACTCGCATAAATATACACACATACCTATATACACAGTCACATACATATATACACATAGTAACATATATATATATACACACAGTAACATACATATATACACAGTCACATACATATATATACACAGACACATACATGTATACACACATACCTATGTACACAGTCACATACGTATATATACACAGTAACATACATATATACACAGTAACATACATATATACACACAGTAACATACATATATACACAGTCGCATACATGCATATACACAGACATATACATGTATACACACACATAAATGCATTTATAAATATATTCATATACACGTATAAAGACGAAATTTTTTTTAAATGTTTTGAGGTAACTTGTCTTTCTGTTTAAAATCCTGAATTCCAAACTTTTCGACAAAACATTATTTTTTCTACACAATAGAGAGAAAGTAAAAACTATCTCAAGCAACGAAACTTTTCGTTAATTGCTTGCGCTAGCCAAGGGCAACCGAAGTGCCATAAGAAACCAATAATTTAAAGCATTGGAGAAGAGAAAGAAACTCTTCACATAAAACTTTGGCATCCAGTTTCCTTTGAGCACAAGGAAACCTCAGTCAACACTCCAAATTTCAAAGAAATCTCTTTTCTTTTTATACATATAAGCTGTTCTTTATTGCTGTTATCGGCTATTAAACACGCCCACAATTTAGATTCTCCTGCCTCTTATCGCATAATCCTTAAGAATAGGATAACAAGTAAAAAGTCGATTTTAGTGACATCTCTACCTGCGGTCCCATTGAAACGCGTTACGCCCTTTATATTCTCTCAAGAGACGTCATGAACACATCCTATACAGATCGAATCTTTTTATAACGGATTTAAAAACAACGCATTTTACTTTATTACAATACTTTTAATTTCTTATACTTTTGTAATGAAAGTTTTGCTTTCCGAAAAATTTTGAATTCGAGATTTGGACGGTAAAGCACGTTTAAAGACATACTGAACACACTGTGTATGTATCAGGTGTGACCACGATGCTCAAGAGATGCTCAAGAGCACATGTGTTTCTATGAAATTTATGTGTGGATACATTATGTGAAAACTAGAGCTAAATAGAATTTTTCATAATTTTCATGATTAGAAATCGCATTTAAGATGTTCATAGCATTATATTCAATAAAAAACAATGATAACTGCCAAATCAATGATGATAGGATATAGTGTTATTAGGGGGTGGGGATTGGTATCTTGAACTAAGTTATGAATGTCAATGGTATCAAAATAGTTGTTATTAACACAGATAAGCCAAATATACCCATCATCGAACTAAGCTGTTGTAAAATTGAAAAAATAAATTTCTAAAGAATTTTTACGATATATTTTAAAGCCTAACTAGCAAACGAAGCCTCATTGAAGGATACTTTTTATTTCGTATTTTGATATACAAGTAGACCTAAACAATATAGAATACAAGGCGCTTCTTCTAGTGAACCGAGGTACTCCTGTATCAAATTCCATCACTGTATGATGTTAAGATTTTTCGCTACAGACTCCACAACAAACAGATAAATAAACAGATATATATTTTTTACTATTATAGATGAATACTTATGAGAAAGACGAGTGGAGACACACACTCCAGATATTTTCCGTTTAAAATAGCAAGCATACCAAGGAAATTTCAGAGTAACGAAATAACTTACATTTTGCCACGAATTTCTCGATTGAAACCGAGATTTCATCAGCAGACAATCTTTTCCTGCAGGATAGCCGAAGCGTGGCAAATACGCATGCTAAAATTGACACGCCAAGTAGCTTCTGTGGCAAATAAGTGTAAAAACGAAGCCCGATAATAAAATTTTAAATTTATCAGCAGCTTGATATTTGAAAAAGAA
The DNA here is from genome assembly GCA_951213105.1 of Amaurobius ferox. Classification (NCBI taxonomy): domain Eukaryota; kingdom Metazoa; phylum Arthropoda; class Arachnida; order Araneae; family Amaurobiidae; genus Amaurobius; species Amaurobius ferox. The sequence goes on from OX578136.1 coordinate 151,833,383, forward strand.
AATAATTGAGTAATTGCAAATTTCGTTCTTCTTATGCTTAAACATAATTAGGATCTCAGAAAGCGAGGTTATCTTCGACTGTGTGTGAGGGGGGAGTTGTATAATCGATTTCGGTTTAAATATATGGAGATTTGAGAATTAATGTAATTTTTTCGTCTGGTGGAGAAGGCGGTTATGATCCGTCCCCCCAGACCCCCAAAAAATAAACCCTGCTTACAGTGCTGATTTTACGGAACAATGAAACGAACATTGAAAATGTCTTAAAGGCAATCGTTGATAGTACTCATTTTAAAGGTCTGGTGTAAGTTCCGGGTCTTCTGTTTTAGATTATTTGCTTTTTAGGTACCATAGTTTGTTTTTTAGGTACCGTAGTTTCAAGACTAAATTTAGGTACCGTAGTTTCAAGAAAAAATTTAAAAGAAATTATAAAATGCGAAAGAAAACATATTTTTCGTAAAACTGAAGGAACTCTTGAAACTACGTTTAAATAAATCAAAGGAAAATTGTTCAAATTTTTAAAAATTATTTTGCATTAAAAATCTAATTAAAATAAAATTACAGAATAATATGAAAATTTTTTCAAATATATATAACATATATTGTTGACACAATAAATTGTCAAATTATGCTTTCATTTTTTTTTTCTTTTGCGTGCATCAAATTGGAACAGCAAACCTTGAATAGCTATTCATTTTATGTACTTCTTCTGTACATGCAGATATTCTCGCTTTTTTATTGTTAACCCACAGTATTTTTCTGAAGGCTTGGATTATGTACTATTGCATACATAATTTTTTTTTCCTAAAAAGTAAATTTCTTCTTCTGATGAATATTACTACGCATCTTATGCAGCATATGTAATCTAATCAGGTTAATGACGTTAATAGTGCGTGATAGCCACCTATAAATGGCGTCGAATGTTTTTAAATGACAAATTACATACAATATGATTATATCATAATAATTTCTTATAGCAGGGAAAAAATAGTCTTTTTGTATGCAATTTTTTTTTTAATTTTGGGTCCTTGTATGATTTTCTGTAAAACCAATAGCTCCTTCACGTTTATCTATTAAAATTAACTGAAGTGCGACTCAACTAGGCTTTCTTATACCAGAATTCATTTTTTTCAAATTTTACAAGAAATAATTTGAAAAATTTGTATCGTGGGTCTAAATGATTACAACAGCTTGTTACCCTTCATTTTAAAGGGCTTGAAAAAAATCTTTCGATTGATACCATACTTGATAATGTACCCCCGGGGGGATTAACTTAACCCCAAGAGGGACTAGTGACGTCATGAACAAAAGAAATTGTATCGCTGCTATTTTTCACAACAATGATTGAAATTATTAAGTCATTGATTCACAAATAAACCCTTTTATGTATGATAATGTCAAATTCTGTTCTATGCTGTCATGTTGAAAAAAAATATAATATTTAGAATAAAATTAAAAGTTTTCGCTCGAATTAAAAAAAAAATTATATATAGTTCTAGATTTTTTGATAACAAGGCCGGATATATAGTTTCGCGAAAATTCATTAATATTCCTGGCTGCTATTGTGTACATAAGGAATCAACCACAGACATTAGACATCACTCCAAAAATAGTCAAAACATGTTCTGAAGGTCTTAAAACATATCTTTGCACCAAAATCTAGAAATATAAAATTTTCGGGAAAGCAATACTATCTCAATACTACGTATGAGGAAGTAAAAATCGCACTTAATTTCATGTGAGTCTCTGAATTTATTCGAGTGATATCCTCCTATTCAGCCTCTAAGACAGTCATTATTGGAGGGGGGGGGGGAGGTTAATTCGTACTATGGTCAAAACGTGTAAATTCGTAAAAATCCGGAAGTTGGAATGTTTATCCCTTTTTCATTCCATCACATTAATTTTTCATGACATACACTCCATTTTGTAGAAAAGGTAAATTGTAACAAAAGACAAATAAATATATTCTTAATATCCTTTCCTGAATTAATGGTCAAAATCGCAGGTTAATAAACTGGTTTTAAGATAACCACGGTGTCACTGTAAAATAATGATATTAAAAGGGTTTAGCAGCAAATATTAATGTTTATAGATTTCAGGAAAAGAGTAAAATTTTAAAATCTATGTACAGTTAAATCAATTCGAAAACAACTTGATTTTAAACAAAACCCTTCACCAAATTAAGAATATAATTCTATGAAACTAATACTGATTTTCCACGTTTATTAGGAGTTTTGACGACGCACTGAACTATCATTTATAGAAAGTAAGTTTTCAAAATGGGGCAAATGATAGGGTAAATTTTGCCTTAATATAAATAATTAACAATATAAACCCTTAAATAACATCAAAATTATAAGTTTAAAAATATATTAAATTATTTCTGGAGAATGTGCATTAACTCGAATTTAAATGTGTTTCTATACAACAAATTTAATCATTTTTATTGAAAGGAAGACCAAAAACTACCGTTTCTATTATGAAACCAACTTCAAAGAGCTTATGTATGAAGCACATGCAGAACTAAATTTGTCTCTTCTTCAAAGTTTATTAAAGAGTGTTTTACTTGGTTTTTTAGTGAAACATCCGTTGTAAGGGATCATCTGATAATTTCATATTAAAACACTGTAGTTTTCTTTATCTGTTCTACAATGCATAAATGCAAAATATTCTGATGGTGTCAAAAATCCGAGTCTTGTCTTCGAATGCATGTACAAGTTTGGGATAACACTAAATATCAATCGACCATTTTTTTTTTTTAATTATATCTGCCCGTGAATCTGTGGAAGCTATCTTTCAACAGCATTTAAGGATTTAATAACATTTGGAATAGTGATTTATTTTGTTATATACACGATAAACCTATTAAATTTATGCAAAACAAATCATGAAAAATTCCTTGATTTTTCGAACATTGAAATTCATAAATTTTCTATGACAAATAAATTCAATAAAATAACCATTTTATGTTATCTTTCATGAGGCGATGTGCTTTTCTGACTTAGAACAACAAATAGATTGAAAATATGAAATATTCTTGCTATAATATCAAATGAGTCGATTTTTTATAAAGTCGATACTGTTAAAAGCAAATTCCCCGACAATTGCTTGAGAGTTATCAAAATTTGTTCTACAAATATTAGAAATATCACTTTCCCTCATAGTGAACGCTATAATAATTAAGTGCTTAAAATAATGCATGGCTATTTTAATTCGCAATTAAAAGCCTATTATGTACAGCAAAATCGAATAAAAGATAAAAAAAATCTCCAATGTTTGGTTTTGTTCTACACAAAATCAAAATTTATTTTTCTCGCAATAAAAGTTTGTGCAATTCATTCTTTTCTTGGAACATTTTTATATATACCCTTCGATGGAATAACGAATTGGTTCGCTAGCGTTCGCTAACGAACGGGTGGTTATACAATAAGTACAATATCTATACGCTAAACAAATATATAGTTACCAAGTGATGTGACGCTTGACACAGTGGCTGAAGTTATACTAAAGATATCAATAAAGGCGTATTGTGTGTACATGTTTTTTGTATCATACAACAATGTTTCTCAAATTGCTGGGACGAAGACCTTCTAAGTAGACCGCGAGCATATCTAAAATTCTTGTTCAATCACATCTATTAAATTTATCGTGATTCTTTCATTTAAATTTTTCGATCAAAAATTTTGTGTAAGATCTATATGTGAATTTTTTCTAGTTTTGTGGTAAAAAACATATAAAAAAGTCTCTAAATAGTAAACATCTATATATATTTAAGAACAATTTGCCGTTAGTGAATATTTTCATTTAAGGGGACAATTTAATGTTTCTATTGAATGTTAATGTTTCTATTGAATGTTTCTATTGCTGTAATTTTAAAGGTATGTGTACAGCGAATGAATAAAATGAGTATTAAAAGAATTGTTTATTTTATTTAAAATCTTAATTTCTTATAAAATTATTTTCTTTAGCTTGCTTTTTTTCAATAAGTCACTCTGCTTAAAATGATATGTGTTTAAATGCTTCAAAAGAGATTTTTCAAATGATTTGATTATTATTGTATATTTACTACGATCTACCTAATATAGTTAAAGATTACGATAATGATTGTAAGATGATGAAGCTAAAAAAAATGAAAATGTAATTGAGTTTTTGCATAGATAGAGACGTTTTATTTTATAAATCATTCAATGGGAATCCTTAAAATTCCAACTGTTAATGTAGGTGAGCCGCAAAATTAATTTTAATACAGAAATAGGCAGCGGAGATTCAATGCTCTACTAATGAGGGCACAATGGAAACAGGGCCAACATGTCATTACAATGCTTTGCCCACAGTGCAATAAGTCTAGAGCAACATTTAGCAAAGTGCGTTCTGCGGAACCCTGGGGTTCCGTGACATGATAGCTTCTTGTCAATTTTCTTAAGAATTAAAAAACATTTAAAATTTTGCATAATTTGGACCACAATGGACTGTTTCTCTTTGGGATTCCGCTAAATTGAATTTCAAAAGCGTTCAAAAACACTGAAGAGCAGCCATTATTAAACTGTGGGTCACGACCCCCAGGGAGATCGCAAAAATTTTGAATACATGCATATTTTGCTAATTGTTTCTTTTGTAAATTTTGAATTTTAGTTCACTGTGATATTTTTTTTTCGTTATATTTTGCCCAAAGATGTATTAAAAATAGTTTCTCAATTTTTATTATAAAAGTGTATTTTATACTAAAAATAAATCTGTTAGTAATCAATATTATGATAATTTAATTTAATTTGAACATTATATTTGTTAGTACTGTTATTATATTTGTTAGTACTGTTTTGCAGAAAATAACTTGACTTTTTCTTTCTTTCTTTTCCCTTTGGAAGGAGGGTGGGGTCCTAAGTTACAGCTATCCGGTGCGGTAAGTCCTCTGCAAAAATTTAAGTGCGAAAGGGGGTCATGAGACCTAAAAGTTTAAGAATCACTGGTCTAGAGTAGGGGGTCTTAACATTTTTTCCATGACCCAAAATCAACCATTGGACTTGACAATACCTACATTCGAGTATCGCTTGTTTTTACTTTCCTTGCAATACATGGTAATGTATAAGGAAAGTATTGGAATCGTGCCGAAAATTGCAACTCGAGTTTTCAACGGATCTACACGTTTTGGGATCTCTAGAACACGAAAACACTATTTTTAGCGTGACGTCTATATGTGTGTATGTGTCTTCAGATTTTATTTCCACTCTAACTGAAAAACAATTTGACCGAATTTCATAAAATTTGGTAGGTAAGATCCTTGTGGGTGACCCTGATGCTGATTAGATTTTGATTAAAAGAACCCGTCATTTTCTGTGAAACGGCCCTCAAAAATTGCCTTTATCCACGCTAGTTGAGAAACTAATGGACCAAATTTAACAAAATTCGGCAGAAAAATCACTTGTAGGCTAACCTGATACTGATTAGATTTTAATACGATTCGGAAAAAAAGAACCTGCCTTTCTTTTGCGAAATGGTCCGCAAAAATCGTTAAATCTAAAAATAAAACACTACATATGCTCAAATATATTAATTAGATGCTTATTTTATACGTAATTTTTAACGACAAAAATAATAAGATCAACCCCATTACTCTAGGATTAACCGTTCTTGAGATATTTCAGTCTTTTCGTATTTTTGCTACGCCACTTTTGAAAATAAGTCCAGTTACCAAATGAAAGCGAAAATGGAATCAAACGTGCAAATTCAGTGTAATTTAAAATAATTTAGGCTGTTATTTTGAGCAATTACACTGCAATGAATTATTAAAGGAATAAAGAGAACGTGAATATGAGTCTGCAGGGAAAGTCATGTGCTGCCCACATTATGTTTATGATGGTGCCGCCTACTCATCCCAAAAGCCACGGCGACCCACAGGTTAAGAATCCTTGGTCTAGAGCATATGGCGCAAATATGTAAATCATCTATAGCAAATATGTTACAAAACACCATAATGTGATTAATCTGTTACGAATGGCGATATCTATCAAAGTGATTAAGGTAACTATTAATTAAATTTAATTTTCCTATTGCCTTCTAATATAATCGTGTTTGAGGAATAGCATCAAACAGATGGTGTGAAAATAAATCTCTCTCACGTTAAGTTTTCCATACCTAAAATCATGCATGCATTCAATAGTTAATGGATAAAAAATGTGGTATTTGGAGATTTCATGAATAAATTTCTCATCATTCTTTATTATAGCATCTAATAGCACGTAGCATCTGTTTCTCTGCTAAGAGATACACGTCGTGGTAATTTGTTATCATGCGTTACGTTAAATTTAGTAATCGGAAACGATTACTATTGATAGAATGCTCGTGATCAGAGAAAACTACCAAATAGGAACTGAAATTGAGAGAATTGATTACATAATAAAATTTATTAATTATTGACATTTCTTCATTTTCGCATATTGCAATATAGAAAAAATACACCTTTTTTCGAAAATTGTAGAATTCGATATTCTAATGGAAGTATACGTTTTATGATCGTCCGAACACAATTCGAACACTTTTCGATGATCTACATCTTGATGTATGTGAATGTGTGGTAAACATTATAAATCATGACGAAATACACGGATTAATTAAAGTTTATATTTATATAAATAACGTAAAAAAATCTATACATACGGCAATCCTAACTCGACACTACAGAGATATAAAAAACTATAAACAAGCTCCCGCAAGTTAGTCTATCTGATACATTCTATTTATAATGTAATATATATATGGGTATTGAGTGATTGTTCTTTTAAAATTAATGATTATATATATATATATATATATATATATATATATATATATATATATATATATATAAGTATACAAAATTTAACACAAATTTTTCTATATTTCAATAAAAAAAGTATTCTAAATTTATAGCCAAACGAAATTCTGTTGATATATAGTTCTGCCATGTCTGTTTGCTTATTATTTCACCACGGGAAAGTTCAATTCTTTTCGTTTTGTAAGCATTATTATAAAATTTCAAAAAGACAAACTCCAATTATAAAGTTCCTCACAAATTATGAATCAATTTCCTTTACATTATATATTCCGTACGGAAAACAGGTATACCACAATTATACATCATAAAGTAGCCATTTAAAATATCAATCAGTTTCTACTTTAAATCTATTTAGTTTCTACTTTAAGTCTACAATTGTTTCTTCACTACGATTACCCAAAAAGTGAAAACGAAAAAAAAAAATTATATTACTATATATTTAAATTCGTTGATTACATTTAAATTGTTAGAAGGTATTAAAAATTTAAATGGTACCAATTTTTCTGGTCTGCGGTTGAAAATTTCAGAAATCCATTTGTCTATGCCACAAAATTAAAGAAATCTGACAGTCAGTGATACATTTGGTGTTGGAGAATCGCTATAAGTAATACCGTAAAAAAATAAGTTCTTGTATGATTCGATTTAATTTTCCATTTCTCTGGAATTATACTCCGAAAATTGAATATTTCAGAGCATAGCACTGATTGGAAAGATTTAGCCAGTTTATTATGTTCTTTTGCAATAGTATTTGTCAATAAAATTGTGCAAACTCTTATTGTGGGAAATAAAAACTTTCTGTATTTACAAAGTGCTTAAATGTGATGCACTTGTCAAGCAGTTGTTTTTATCAGTAAAAAATAATTTGTGCAAGAAAAGGGTAAGGAAAACTTGATCAACGTATTTAAACACAAATGAAACAATAAAGCAGCACACAACTGTTTCAAAGATACACTGCCTCTCTTTCAGTGACGAAGGTGATGCAGCATATGCTCGAAACATTGTTATGTTATTATTTTACTTGTGCTTAAATGCGTTGCTCAAGTTTTCTATAGAAAACTTGAGCAACGCATTTATACTTGAGCAATGCATTATATAGCTATTTTTATCCCCAGAATCCTTTAAAATTATTCAAGGGAAAATTGTTATTGGTAAAGGCTTTGCAACCTTTTCAATAAATCTCATAGAAGCGTTTTTAACTTACTTGATCTCCGTTTATTAGAAACATATCAAGATCATTTCTGGCTTCGCTAACTGGTTTCATAATAAAATGTAATGTTAAACAGCGTTTTCACAATAAATGACAGCTTAAAGGAGTATATTATAATGTATCGAATTCATTTTTGTTTTTATCGGTATAATATTTCATTAGTGACACATTAAGATCGGCACTTTAATTGGTTTTACAACAGAGTGTTTAACAAGGCTATACGACATTTTTACAATGAATGTCTGTAATAATGGGGACCTATTAAATTGTATCGAATATTTTTCTTAGGATTTATTTGAAAAGAAAATTTTTTTTTAAGTAATCAAGAAATGTATTTGTATTTGTAATTACAAAACATGTTTTATCAATGGGTGCAAGTCTTTGGACAGTTTTGCTTTACACATCTTTAGTGTATCTAGTATGTGTAAATAGCACTATCGCCTCAATCTCTCAGTATTATGTTTCTTGGACCATGGATGGAGTTTCAGGGAGACAAGATGGAGCAATGCCTCTCCAAAACAGGCCATTGCCCCGCTCCCCTCCCCTTAAAATCAAGCTGGCTACAAATTTTTGTTAGTAGTCTATATATGAAATTAATTCTTCTTTTCCCTTTTATATTGAAATTGCACAACTAGGATAACGAGATAGTAAACTATATTTTTATCATTATCCGAATTGTTGATACATTTCGCTGCCTATATTGTTCTAAATTAATGTTTTTTTTTCAAACTTTTGGGGTCGCGGAATCATTTTGAACCTCAATTTGATGGCGGAACCCCAAAATGAGAAAATATGCATCGTAGTCCAAATTATTAATTTTAAATTTTACGCTCGTTTTTATTTTTAAGAAAATTTACTCGAAACTATCACATCGCAGAACCCCTGGAATAATTTCGCAGAGCCCCAGAATTCCGTGGAACACATTTTGAAAAACGCTGTTCTAGAACATAAACCATTTTCAAACTGTTCTTATTATGTGAATGTTCACAATATATATTTCCCCCAACCTTAATCTACCAGAAAAATAATCATTAGAAATTTTAAAGAAACTTCAGATATGCGATTTTCGATTTACATGTGTGAATAGAAAACACACCAGTAAATATTTATTTTAATATATGCAACATTTTAAATAAATAACATGCCTTTAACAGTGAACTAACTATATGCAATTATTTTTTACTAATAATGTCAACTTAAGTTTCTTTACTAAAATTATGTTATTGCTCAAGTCCTCTGGATGAGTCGGACGGCCTGGGTTTTCCACTAAAATTATGTTAAAAACAACAGCTCTTATTAGTTTTTTATTTATTTTTCAAAAGTTTAAGGGAAGTAGCAAATTTTAGGAATTATAAACTTCATATGGAATTTTACTGTTGGATATCTTTATGATGTCATTTCAGTTGATTTTATTCAAATTCTGCTTATACAATCGATGAAATTTCAAAAATGTAAAAGAATAAAAAAAAAATTTAATTTAGCCTGAAGACTTTTTTTATGTAACTTCTCTAAAATAGCTCTACAAATTCAAGCGGATCACCAAACAACGGTTGGGAACCACTGGTATACTCGATTAACAAATTATTAATCTAAAACTCTGCGGGAGGGAGAGGTTAACGCTGTTAAATTGGTAAACAAACTTCTGGAAATGACATAAACACTGGGTATACCTTTTAACATGTGCTTCTATCTGTGTCAAATTTATGTTTGCTTTAACATTTAGGGACACTTAACCCACTAGCAAATGACCTTCGATCTGCGAAATTCGAGAAGACAAATGGGCAATGCGAATCCATTTCGAATGGCACAGACGGGAGCCCATCCATCGAAAAACGAAAATCGGGCGGCGGCGCCGCATCCCCCATTATCGTCTGCCGCGTGAGCAAAGGAGAGACATCGGGGGCGGGGAGAGAAAATGTTCGATATATGGAGGTAGGGCACTGATTTGCAATTAATGAGCATGCAGGGTACATTATAACCAGGGCTAAATAAGTTTTGTGATACCATTTGATGGAATTATGTAAGCAATTTCTTATTTGTGCGAAATTGAGTAAATTTTTATGTATGACACAATCGTCAGACATACTATTTCATCTTTGATACAATCGCTAGGCATACTGTTTCATCTTTGACACAATCGCCAGATATACTGTTTCATCATTGACACAATCGACAGATATACTGTTACATCTTTGACACAATCGCCGGACATACTGTTTCATCTTTCACACACACAATTGCCAGATATACTGTTTCATCTTTGACACACACAATCGCCACTTACACCTTTCTGGTAGGTCGGACGGTCTGGGTCTCAACAACAACAACACACAATCGCCAGATATACTATTTCATCTTTGACAGAATCGCCAGATATACTGTTTCATCTTCGGCACATTTAAGAACCATCAAACACATATGTTGACAGAAAGCAATAAATACACAACTTGCCTTTGTAGGTATATTTCTATTCATAAAAAAATGGCAACGCCAAACGTCGAGTCACGTGATAACTCGGGGAATAATAGAATTATATTCATAGGGAATACTCGAATTTCTGACACATTTAATTGTACTGCTTCATTCAGATAAAAATGGAATAGTAAAAGTATAAAAACATTAGAAAGTATTTTGAATGTGTTTTCCCTACATTCAAAAGAATAATTAGCTTACAGGCCGATCACAAAAAAACCTGATATATAAATATTTATTTATTTTACTTAATAAAGGAGAAAAATCTTGAATAGTGATCTATAACATATTTAATCGTAACTGTGTACCTTATCAGCAGATGTGCATCTTATGTCAGCCAGGAATTAAAAAATTGGAATTAACGTTTCAAAGTATATTTATAATGTATGAACTCATTTTTACAAGCTGCAATCACATGGTATATTTAAAAAACATTTTACTTTTCAATATGGTTAAGAGTATGTATTATTAAAGTGGAGTCTGATTTTGCTTGAGTTTTCCTTTTCAGTGACAAGTAGTTTTCTTAACAGTAAAGGTAAAAAGGAAATATTGATAAGACGAAAGACAAAGTCTAATCTCGCCATAACCCATGCGCAGTAAAAGAGAATGTCTTTCATGTCGAACTTAGAAAAACTACCTCAGAGATAGGTTACGTGTATCAAAATCTTGAAAATCTACTTGCAAGACATTAACACGATACATAGGCATAGATTGCCAGAAATTGACCATGGATTTGATCTTAAGCATAGATTGACCATGGATTTGATCTGACGACCTGCACGCGTCATAGATTGAAGTTCAAACTTCTAATATGCACTGATTTAGAAGGTGTGCTGATATGACTAAATATTCCAAATTTGTTTTGAAAGGCTGCTTATGCAAAACTAAAGTCTATAATATCAATGGATCGGAGAACACGTTTAGTAAAAACGTCAATTTATTATCCATTTAGTTTGGCGGAATGAAACTCAATTATTAGCATCAAATGGTATTTGAAAAATCGGCATCCATTTAGAAAATGCTGTATTTTAAAACTGCTAAAATGGATGGATCTGCACAGATGGCTGAACAGACAGTCTTCAATATGTGACATTAGAAAGTAAATAAACTGCAATTTGATTACATTCTAAACAGTTTATTTTCAGAATGTTCTATTAATGTGTCTTATAAAAGGCGTACTTCGCGCAATGAAAGAGAATTTTTTTGGAATCCACATCGGTCATTTAATAATGATAGATGAGGAAATGTTTAATTTACAATAATATTAGTTATTTACTTTGTGATTAACTTAATTAAGAAATTATATATATATATATATATAATATTCTTATTTTAGTTTAGACGTGTTAAAATAGATAAAATATAAGTACATTGTTAAGTGAAGGACCAGACAAATCCGAGCTGCCATAACAGAAATGTCGTTCCTGGACGACTTTCGATGCTTTGAAAATACTTTGCTAAGAATAGATATGATAAATGAATTTCATAAATTAAAAATATAATACACATTTATTTGCCAGTGTTACCTATTTATATGTGAATTATTGAGTTTTCATATCTGATATGTAAAGTGTACCAAGTAGTAATATGTACTACTAAGTAGTCAGCGCGGACAGGGATACCTCGGGTCACCTGGATGTAAATAAATATTACGCAACTCCGTACCTTTCGATGCTTTGTAACCGCAACCTAATGTTGCGGTATGAAATATCTTTCCCGCTAAAGCACATGTTAAAAGTGAAAATAAGTAAATAAACAATTACGTACCATTACTTTCTGATCGCCTGAGGGAGATAGCAGTTCCAATCAGTTGCAACGATCGACCCCCAAGGCCGCCGCTGCGGTTCGATCCACGGGCGGTGCGCCGAAGAGCACCCGGCTACTCGTTCGTCGTACTCGTCGTTGGCGATGGACACATATTTAGCAATAAAGAACTATCCAAAAAGAATCGCAGATGCACGATAAAAAAATCCAGATTTATCTCGGGTTGTATAGAACGTTTCACTCGCTGACCGTTTATTCACTATCTACTAACAACTTCACAACACAAACAAGATCCACAACACACACACACTTCTCCACGTTCGCACACCAGGCGTCTGCGGCTTATCGCTCGCGAGCAGATCGACGGCCGAGAGTTTGTGGGCGGTGCCACTCCATTACGTCACAGCACAGGCGGAGTCAATGTCTCCCAGACCACGCCTACAAAACGCTGATAAGACTGCATCGATAAAGAAGGCGGGGCTTTGTGAGACTGAATTCCCACCAATGGAAGAAAGATAGGGAGAGATCTGATTGGTCAAAGGGGGATGAAGATGGGGATGAGTCATGCAAAGGAGACAAGCCGAGAAGGAGCTCGTTGTTGTAGGATTACAATTGAGTTTTCGAATCCCGTTTTTCTGAGCGTTTAGTGATTCACGGTGGGGTTGCTTTTTTATTGCTGATTTTTTGAGCGATAGTGGTCGATTATTCAATATACATTTAGCGTAAAAATTTATAAAGTTACACTTAGAACTGCGATTTTTATGAAATTGAAAAAGCTATTTCGTTCAGTGTTACAATAGACAAAGATATGTACTTCTCCGTAGAAAGCAAAATTAATTTTTAAAGGTTAATTTACCCCCATTAATTTTGAACGCTAATAGATGATAATTTTGAAGAGAATTAGTAACAAAAAAGCAAATTTCGACATGTAGCGTAACGGCACTCCCACGATAATTAGGCCTTTTGTTATATTTTAAATGTTATTACACAAACACTACGTTTAAGAATGAGCTTCAATTTTCTTTAGACATTAATATATGGTGCTATGTCACTTTAAATATTTTTAACTTTGTATATTGAGACCTTAATGGTATTAGGATAGCAACGGTCCAGTTTAAACAATGGACATCGCACCCAAAATTATTTCTTTATTTATGTAAATGTAGTTTTAGGCAGCACTTGCAGAAATAATTGGCAGATTAAATCCCGGCAAAATGTTTCCATTCAGATTCAAAATTAAATATTAAAAAAACATTGATAAGAAACCAATCAATTTAAAGAAACAAATTTTTCATGTACAAAACAGACAGCACCTAATAATTTAATATGTGGTTTTTATGTTTACGTCAAGTATTAGACGAAATCTCAGATGCATAGTTGAAAACCTAAGAGAAATAATACAGATTTTTGCTCAGATAATCATATAGAGCAACTATTAAATTTAACTTTTAGTGTTATGATAAACGCTTAAGTCATACTAAAAGCCTGGCGTCAGTATTCGTTTTTGCAAGAAATATTTCAAAATATCTCAGTGATTATGCAAGAAATGAAAAAACAAGGAAAGGTAAGTCATTAAATAACAAAATATTCACCAGAAGAAATAAAAAAACATAAATAAGAGAAACAAAAAAAATTACAAACGATGGATACAAAGTCAAAAATATACAATCTCATCAGGAGGCGTATACACATCTCAACTTTTAAAATCTTTTTTTAAATAAATAACTTCGAAACGATGTGTAAAAAGGATATTTTAAGCAACTAAGAATATCCAAAAAAACTTCAAATACAAGAAATCTAAAAAATAATAATAAATTTTAACCTTGAATGAAATATTTTTTATTTCATAGAATATAACTACTTATTCGCCTTGTGTTAAAATGGTAATCGAAATCCCGAACTGTTGCCACTCACATACGTATAAAGAGCAGTGTTGCCAAAGTAGTGTTAATGTTAGAATAAAAAGGATTAAGTATATTACATGAGATATGATAAGACATGTAGATGGAAGTAATAGAGATTTTTAATATCAACAGTGATGTGTTATGCAAGTGAAATATTAACGAACGATTAATTAAATAGTATGTGTGTTTAAAATTTATTTGTATATCTAAAATTTTTAACAGTACTTTTTGCTAAATAGATACCTGGTAATTAGGTATTTTACTTACATTTTTAAGGTTTATTATAAACATTAAGACATTTTTTATTTGGTCATCTATGTATAGTTATATAAATTAAATTGTAATAATTTGCTAATATTGAAATTGAAGTACTTATATTATTAAACTTATTATATATGCCAATACATAGATTGAAGTTCAAAGAGTTAACATTATTAATTACGGATTATTAATTAAATAGTAATTAAGTTATTTAGATTGGAATTCATTTATATGTTATTTGTGTCTGTAGTATAACTAGTATAGACAAATCAGATTATCAACATATCTATAAATTGAGTAATCAGTTGATGAAAATGTATATGCATAATAATGAAGATATAAATTAGACAATATACTGCTACTACAACTGCACTGAGGCCCACAAGAAATTTATAATTATAAATTATTACTTAGAAAAATATAGTTATTGAATAAAACAAGTGAAGAAGTTTAGGAAAATTTTGAATTTTAATATACTACGTAATATATTCATTATAACGTGATAATATTGCATTATAAATGTCCTGCATATTTATATTATTAAAGAGATCTGTAAAATCAAAATTTTATAAATAATTATTAGCCATCATTCCTAATTTATTAATTAGTTCTTTGTTGCTGTCTTGAATAAAATAGTTATTTCTAAAGGAGTAATAAAGACTATCAATTCGTTTAAACAATTTAGTAATAATTAACTAGAACTAATAGTGTACATGTTACGGGTACTAGTAACTGTTTTAAAATTAAGTGGACTTTTATGAAATTTTTTGTTATCAAAACAATATATTGAAATTTAAAGTATTTAGATTTTAAATTTAAATTCATTATATATATTAATTGTTTTATTTTTGATATAGTTTAATTTTGTTCTCAATTTATCAAACATTGTATTTATATATATATATATAATACCATAGTTGTTAGAGGCTTTATTTACATATGTAATGATAATTTTTTTTTTAAAACTTATAATTGATTATTTTGAATTGGTAATGTTATATTGTAACCTAGTCAGTTTTATACTACTACTAATTGAAAATTATATTAATTTTTAAATTGTATATTTTATGAATTTTAAAATTGTATATTTTATAAATTTTAAAATATTATGTTTTCGCATATTGCACGCTTCTAATGGCTGTACATATTTACATGCTAGTTACTTAAGATTTATTTAGGTATAAGGTAATTAATTTCAAAGTAACTGAAAGGTTACTACCAGTGAGCAATTTAAATTTTGTATCATTTGACATTACATTTAAAAAAAATTCTTCTTAATATTTATCGTTACACAATTATTATCTACCTCAGCAATAGTATCTCTACATGTTGTATTATGGTTTAATGTGAATGGTGTTGATATTTCATTTTAATTAAATATGTTTTTTCCTAATGGTTTTGTTATTAATTGGCAATAATTAATTGCAATTATTAAATAGATCATTAAAGTTAATAGAATTATAAATGGCATACTTAAATGAAATTACGCAGTAAGAATTAAAAGATTGATTATTACAATGATGTTTACTCATGTACACTACCAGACACAGAAAATGCAACACCATGAAAGACTAAATAGAGTGATGATAAAGGGCACACAGACTGAGATGGCATATATAAATAAGTGATGTTAATTCTAGAACGTTAACGCAATACAGTAATAGCATAGACAGGGTGGTCAGTAAGCAGTAGGACCACTTCTTGCGGCGATACAAGCAGCAATCTTAGAGGAACATATGCAATGAGCGTGTGGATAGTTTCCTGAGGGATGGATGACCTTAAGCCTTTAACCCTCCTCCACGGGTCTCCCCTGTTTGAGGCGGGGACAGGGCAGTTAAACGACTACCAATCACGTCCCATACATGCTCGATAGGTGAGGGATTTGGAAACAGGGGAGGCCAAGGAAGTACCTGGATACCTTGAAGGGCTTGTCTGTTGATAATTGCTGTGTCTGCTAATAGTTGTCGTGTCTGTTGATAGTCCCTCGTTATCCTGCTGGAACAGCATTTTATAACAGTGAATGCAGGACAATGCAACCGGCCGCAGCACCTCATCCATATATCGTCGTGCCGTCATTATGTCTCTGATACGAACCAGAGGTGACCGGCTATTGAAGCCGATGGTATCCTAGACTATGATGCCACGTTGTCGAACATTGTGGCGTTCAACAGTCGCAACAGGATTGGATCTGCTTCCAAATCGCTTCCAGACTGTCACACGGCGACTGTTATTTGACAAACAGAACTAAGACTCGTCGTTGAACACTACCCTGTCCCATTCAGTCGTCCAAGAAGCTCGGGCCCGCGCGACACCATTGTAATTTCTCACGTCTGCGGAAGTCTTCGTAAAGGACTGTTTGAGTGCAAGCCGATTTCTGCCAATCGTCGGGAAACTGTTCTCGCTGATATTGAAACATCCAATGTACCCTGCAAATTCTGCAGAATGGCGACAGTCGTCGTTTGTGAGGCCGCCACCACATACCTTCGAATGCGTCGATCGACGCGTGTTGTCGTACGTCTGGATGGACCTGTACCACTGCGACGATTCACATGCCCTTCTTCAATCCATCTTCTCCAAATCCTTTGCACAGTGGACGCATCTACGCGTGTTTCAGCGGCGATACACCGGTACGACTACTCAACCGTACGTAGGCCTAAAATGAATCCCGTCGCACGATCGTCCAAATGCTGAAAAGGACTTCGACGTCGTCGGCCAGGCATCTCTTCAACACGCGTCTTCTGAAACGAGAAACAGCTCGGAAAACGACTTTCCGTAGGCGACAGAGAGTAACAACTGTTGGTTCATCTGCCGTTTCCATCCCTTTTATCCCGTGCTCTAATCACGTGACCTACTTGCATTTCAGATCATTTGCGTACATCAACCAGCTGCGTTTGTCTCGCAATTTGCATAATTATACGGCCAAAACTTCATGGTGTTGCATTTTCTATGTCTGGTAGTGTATGTATGTAAATAGTTAGCTCTTGTGATCAGTAAATCATAAAGAAAAAATATGATTAAATTGCGTTTTAAGTAAATTTAATAGAAGATAGCAGAAATATCATTTTTTATAGAAGCGAAGATTCAGGATTAAATGGATTTCCAATTGAAAACACTATGAAATTCCTAATCGAAGTATTTATATGAAAAAATAATTCTACTAAAAATGTTGTTTATTTTCAATTTCTTGTATAATAGTTTTTCTCTCGAACTTTCATATAGCTCGCCCCATCCCCACATTCCGGGGTTTTGCGATATGGTGATTCTACCCTTGGTTGACTGTATTATTTACAACGTTGTCATATCTAGCATTTAATTGCTATATTTAGAAATTATTGCATATTTACGTGAAAAAAAAATTACAAACTAAAAACTAATACAAAACACATAAAAACTAGTACAAAATACGCTCTGCGCTCTAGTTACTAGTTAGTTGTTCCTCATATTTAATAATTGTTAAATGTATCAATACCTACTGATGACATTTAACAATTATTTGGTGCTTTTAATGAACTGCTTATTCTGTTACTAATAAAGTATTTAAATTCCAGATTAAAGGATAAGTTGTAATATATTTTATGCTGCACTACAGAAATCAATAAGAAACCAGTAATTCTCAAACTTTTCTTCACCGCGTCTCATCATAGCAGAGCGATTAGTCTCCCTCCAGTCTATAAATTGATCTCGTGGCCCAAATGCAACAACTAAAATTTTTGTCTTGACACATACTGAATTTTTCTGCCAAACTGACTTATGAACGTACCACAGAGTCCGTAGCACTGGACCGTAACATTTATGGCACTGTTTACTATAAAAAGTCTAAAATTTAAAAAGATAAGAAATTGTGAAAGCCAGCATGGATGAGAATAAATTAATAAGAAGATAATTTAATAAGAAATTATTTCAACATTAATACCACTAAAAATATCACGTTTAAGGACTAAATTTAGGAAAATGGGGTCCAGGATCCCTGTAGATACTTTTGAGAGTCCCAAACTAAACTTTTAAAAATTTATATGTGCTATCCACTGTAAATAAATGTTCATAGCAAATTATATTTAAAAGAAATCTGGAAATCATAAATTTTTTAATTAACACAAATTGTAAGCTCATTTTGGTGCATAGATAATATTTCTAGGGCTAGTAAAAAAAAAAAAAAAAAATTACAATAAAAATTAACAACTGGTGAATTCCATTTATTGAATTTTTATTTAGAAGATTTTTCCAATCGAAGGAATATATTTATAAATTTTACCCTTTTATGAAAATTCTCTGGTAAATAATATCCTACTAAACAACGTGATTGATGATTCTCTATTTGAATCTAAACAATGTTATAACAAATTTATTCTTATCCATGCTGACTTTCACAATTTCTTAATTTTTAAAATTTTATATTTTTTATAGTAAACAGTGGCGTGCCATAAATTCCAAGGTCCAGGTTCTGATTACATATTTCTCAAATGAATATGGAAACTTGTTACAAAAAATCAAACTCTTATTTGTAAAATAAACACTTACAGAACGTCTTTGATGAAAGCAATCATATGTCAGTTAGGTGACTGGAATTCTTTCGAGGATGTTATAACACCCCTACTTCAGGCTAATGCGTGCTTATTAAACAATAAGAAAGAACTGCGGCGAGGCATGTGATGACCAATTCAAAATAGAGCTAGAACACACACTGCGCCATAATTCGCATGTGGATGGTAGCAACCATAAAAGAAACCACCATAAACACACCACCACGAGCCGATAAAGAGTCCCTCCCCCGCCCATGGAAACGCCATGGGACCAGGTTCTGAAAATAAAATCTGAAATGAGATTAAAAATCAAGAGAGAAAAAATATGTGACCCGTTGAATTATAATGGTACATCTACATATTTTCTCTTTGATTTTAAATATTATTCCAATGCTTCAGATTTCAATTACAAAACTTGCTCCCCTCGTCTTCGTGAGTTTCTTTGGGATATATATATTTTAGGTCGTATCTTTAGGATAGCTACGGGGGGCATAGACATGTATAGGTCTATCTTTTACGTCTATGGGATCTATGGGCATAGACATGTATAGGTCTATCTTTTACGTCTATGGGATCTATGGGCATAGACATGTATAGGTCTATCTTTTACGTCTATGAGATCTATGGGCATAGACATGTATAGGTCTATCTTTTACGTCCATGGGATTCTTTATCGGCCTGTGGGGATGTGTTTATGGTTGTTTTTTCGATGGTTGATACCACCAACATGCGAATATTTCCTGTGTGTGTTTCGTCTGGTTCTATTTTAAATTGCTCATCGCGTGCCTCGCCGCAGTTCGTTCTTAGCTGTTGTTAAGGGCGCATACTGTTCTAACTGTTTTCTGTTTGGCCTGAAAAAAAGGGCCTTACAATTCCCTCGAAACAATTCCAGTCACCTAACTGGCATACTTGCTCTCATCCAGAAAGTTCTGTAAGTGTTTATGAAAAGTTCTATATATTTTTATTCAATGTATACAGTAAAATGTGTCCTTCGAATTTTGAGTCACAATTTGTTTCAGAACAATTTCTTTCATTGCTATTATTTCTTTTAATTAGTACTTGTTGAAACATCCAACTAAACAGTTTCATTTAAAATGGTAGAAAATTCACTATGCTTCATCGAATACCGAATGTAAGGAAGCTGTTTCTTCCCATACATATGCGCAGTCATTTTCGCAAGAAAATAATTGTCTCTTTCTCATTGTGAAAACGAACTTCTATCAAGTATGCAGTTTGTTTAATTATTTAAAATCTTATTTCTGATAGACATTGAATTTTTAATTGAAAATTTAAAATGGAAAATCTATAAAAGATGAAGTCATAGGTGGCGCCACGGGGGGGGGGGTAGTGGGTTGCTAGGGGTGCTTCAGCATCCCCATTACAAATTGCGCAAACACTCATTTTTACTTAAACAATTGCCCCTTATTCCAACAATTTTTAGTGTCTCTCTCTCTCTCTCTCTCTCCCCTCTCTCTCTTCTAAAATTGTTATTTTATTTATTATTTTTACAGATTCATAAGTCTAAGATCAGATATTTTTAGGGTTTCTGGCTAGACCCAGTTCCAAATGACTGCATATGCGCAAGTCTTCAATAAAGACATCTGTCTTGAATTCTCGCCTATCGCGAAAAAATTCAGAGACGGTTAGTTTCGTATCAAGTTTGGCAAAACATTGTCAATATTCCATTGGCGTCTGTGCTAGCGTGTTCGTAGTTTTCGAATTTCTTTCTATTTAGTATTTTTTTACGAATTAAGACCATGGCTATATATATCATGCATGGTTGTATCATGTCGGTGGACAAAATATAATGAATTAAAATTCCACAAGTAAACTATTCATTATTTTTAAACTATACATGCTTTGCATGAGCTCCCCCAATGTATAGCACACCCCAATTATGAAAGCCTGGCTCGGCGCCGCATATAAATGAAGTGTAAATATGGTGGAGAACTAGCATCCTGTGGATGAGGCCAATGAATGGGTTATCAACCCGCTTTCATACCCCCAATGGACCCTGGAATATATTGCTGTCCAGTTAGAAAATCTGAGAAACTATTACTATAGTTCGCCATACGTTTTGGTTGAGTTCGAAAACCATTAGTCCAGTCGACAGAGAACCGAGTATGTGTGGCGCCGCCATTACTTCTTGCAACCCAGGGGTGTTGACAAATTTGTCCTTCCCCAAACAAAGATAAGAACTCCCTAATTTGTCTCTGTATGCCTTCATGGAAATCCTTGTCCCAGGGAGCCCTTTTTAAAGAAGAGAGGAAAGCATAGACTTATCTAGTAAATGCTTTAAAAATAGGGGAGAATAAAAGAAATAGAAAAAAGAAAAAAAAAACAGACACTGTCTTCGTTTTTACGACAGGGCAGTACACTGTCTCAGCAGGCCAAAAATATCGGACAATCGATTTCGGAAAAGTCGTCTCATTATCTCTTCTGTACTTTTTACAACTTCCAGTGTCAACATAAAAAGAGAATTCATTTCTTTTTATATTTTATCTAATCTTTTACAACCCATTAAGATTAGTGCGTAAAATGGTTTAAGTGCATATCGAAACAGGCTGTGATAAGAAGAAGCAATCATACACAGTCCAAAAAATGTTTTGTACATAAATCTAATCTTTGGAAACAATTTTTTTCCCATGTCATCTTTGATATGTAAGCATCCAATGAAGCAATTTCGAGGTATGGTTGGTCTTGTCGAGCTGTCCACCTCTTATGCTACTCCCTCAAGATTCCCTCATAGTCATTGTAGGACATGTCCGGTGATAAAAATGTTAGACAAAGGTAGGATATTTGTTTCAAAAGCTGGACAAAGTTATGTGCACATTTTGCTTTTGGAATAAACAGGTAGGATACTAAGAAGAAATTTCCAATCTGTTAAAAAATTATGTAAATTTTCTAAAAATGGAATATTTCTTCTTTAAATTCAGATCAGGATTAAAATAAGGCAGGGACCTTTGAGACATGGGCTCAGGTGCCCTTTAAAAAATCCAGCAATCAATTATTTACTTCTTATATAATTTTTAAAATTATGTAATAAATTTATTTATTTAATTACTAAATATAAATTACATTTGGAATAAAATATTATATTTCCCATTATTTTCTATTATCCTATTACTTTTCCCCAGGAAAACTTCCTTTATAAATGTTGAAAAAAAATGAAGTAATTTCAATATGAGCAGGATTCTACATTTAATTTACGTGTAAATTAAATGTAAATTAAGACATGTCTAATTCTACATTTTCATATCTGAAAATGTAGAATTTAGACAGGATTCAATATAAACTTGTTTATATGTGTCAACAATTATATATATTTCAAAATAATTGTTTATACATCCATATTCATACATTATCATACAATTCTGTAGAGTTTAATTTTTCTAGGACCACAATAAATATCAGAATCTAAAAGAAATATGCATCTGGTTTTAATTTCGTACCAAGTTATATTCTTTTAAAATATTTCATAGAAATTCTTTAAAAGTTTATTTTTGTTTCAAGTTGGCAACAGGTTAACGATGCCTGTAGTTGCTTTTCGCCTATCTGTGTTAATATAAACTATTTTGATACCATTATTCTATAGCGCAATCCAAATGACCAATTTCCGCCATATACTGAAATACACATTTCAACCGCGCTTGGCGCGTTCTCAATTACTAATGGTCTTTACATGTAACACCCAAGGCAAGGATATCAAATTGTGTATTTATTTTTCATAAGAGGCAAAGTGGTGTTAGTTTATTTTATTTTATTTTAATCCCTTGCTATCGTCCCCCGTAATTCGAATTTTCGATTTTTTTATTGATCTGAAGGCTGAGGAAGATCAAATGGGACCGAAATAGAGATTTTGGATAGAGTAGAAATGCTCCATCAATTTGAAAAGTGGTTTGAAATTTTTAAATTATCCCTTTGCATCACCCCTCATTCGAATTTTTGAAATATTAGATTTTTTTTTTTCGCAGACCCGGAAACTGAGCCGGATCGAAAGATACCAAAACCCAAGAATTTAGCTAGAATGGACGCGCTCGATAATCGAGGAAAGTGGATTTGAGTTTTTTTGATTATGCATTTGCACCGTCGCCTCTAATTTGAATTTTTTGAAATTTTAAATTATTTTGTTCTTTGGTCTCGAAGCTGGGGCGGATCCGCATGACACCAAAACCAAGATTCCAGCTGAAGTGGGAGTGTTCGATAACTCTGCCACATTATACTCTCACTCAGTTATTTAGCCGCTACCATTTTTATTCCGGGAATTATATACTCTTGTCTGTCATAGAAAATAAGATTACGAAAATCTCAAATTTCATATAATTCAAGTTCTAATCATCAAAATTACTAAAAATTCTATCGAGTCCTATAGTTTCTCGCACAATGTATCTACACAGAATATTTTATAACGGTAGGTGAATTAGGTCTCTGAATTAGTGTGTTCTCGCTAATCCCCCCCCCCTCTTCATATACCCACACTTACTGTGACAGGCACCTTTACAAAAGTTTGCGAAATGGGTTCAGGGGTTGATAATTAATATTCATTAGCAAGAAAATTTGTTTCAAACGATTGCAAAAATCTTCCCCTCCATGGGATTTTGCGATTCCCGTCCATCGTCATAAACGCTCACTTCACTTAAATTCTCCACCTGAACGATTCGATAAGACTCGTTCCCATTCGAATCAATCTCCCGATAGCGCGACTATTGGAACTGTTGACTAATTATTTCCCACCATAAGTCTCACAATCTCTCGAAAGAATTCGAAATCCTACTTTCGAATTCGGATCAATATGTACGAGATTCGCCCGATAGCTGACTTATTTTTACAGCTTCTCTCCCCCTCTTCCAGCTCAGGATTTTCGAATATTTTCGTTTTCATTTGCATGCGCAATCGAATTTTCAATCGAGGCGGCAGAACAGAACGCCCCTGATAATCGAGGCGAGTAATGAGCGGCAGCGGTTAACAGTTAATTGAGTGTAACTGACGAAAAGAATCTAAAGCGCTCGGATTAAAATATAGGCGGGAAATAGGGTGGGGAAATGAGTTCTATGAAGCGAGACGAGCGCCTTCGATGGAATTTTGGAATAGAACAAGAACCCCCCACCCCCCACCCCCTCCCGTCAAAGAATCACATCACAAATTTGGGGATTTGATTATTTGTTCAAAGAAAGTTTAAAATATAAAATAACTATTATTCAATTCCGAAGGTCTTAAATGCTGATTTATGACTGCCATTCAGAAGAAGATAATTAAAACGAGATTACTTTGCGGAAGACACAGACCTTTTTTGACTGCTGCAACTTCTCTGCGGCTTTTTAATCCTTATAATTCACTGATTAGTATTGAAACCTCAGAGGTCCTCAACTTCTTATGAATTAAGGGTCACATTTAGGACTGGTAGAGGCTCGCGATCGCACGTACAAACAAATGCGGACATATATGCACATATGTACGAAACACACGCACGCACATATCCTCACTCAAGCGCATACATTTATACACACATTGGTGCATCAGGAATATGGTTTGTGGGGTGGGGTAGGGGTAATTTTTTTTTAATCTCGCACTATCTCGCACAAAAATATTCATACTGCATATAACCTTTACTGAAAAATACTGAGCCAGAAAATAAATAATAAAACTGCATAAATCAATAGTATTATTTTTCATGCAATAACTCCATCGTGGGTATTTCTTTGCATATTTACCTACTACTTCCTCTGGATTGATTCGTACTTATTTACAGATGTACAAGAATAACCAAATGATATATGCAAAATTAAAATCAATGTGCATACTACAGTAAAAAAAGTATCCTACAGTGGAAGTAAAAACACCACTTTATCTGTACAAAACGATTTTATTTGGATGGCCTGAGTTCCCCTTGGATCCGCTACACACACATACCATAGGCGTAGCTAGAATCCTCGAAATGGGGTGAGGGGGTACGTCAGAAAGAGGAGCTTGTTGCTCTCTGATAACCTAGAACAGTGGTCTCCAAACATTTTTGGTCCCGTACCCTCAAGTATATAAATAATATATATGATAAGTACATTAGATGTATGATACAGATATATGATAAATACAAATGCAGGATTTTTTTTATATTTAGTTCTAAACGGACGTTGGTTCTAAAACGGAAGCCCCGTATTCAAATACACACGTTTTTTTTTTTTTTTTTTTTTAGTTCTAAACGGTTATTCTAGTAAAGTATTATTTATATAATCATAATATTATTACGTTCATAACCGTGTAATCTCTTTTTATGCGGGATTATCTATTTTTTCCTCCCTCTAATTTTCCACCATTCCCTTAATTTTTTAGTTATTTAAAGGTTTAACTTTTTCTTCTCTCAGTTTTATTTTATAGTTCATATCAATGCGCCTTAATGTTCCATTCATTCGCTTGGCTTAGTGTAATGTGTGGGCTTACATTAGGTTTTAATATCGGTCTGTGTTGATGTGTTTAGGATTGGGGAGGGGGGGTCTAGGTTTCATTGCCTGTTACCCCACTACGAATTCTCCCTTTGGGTGTTCCATATCCATCTATTCAATTGTTGATATGTCTGCCACTTTTCAGTTCTTTTTTAACGGCTGTTGAGAAAAGACATTCTCAGTCAATATATAAAACTTGTCTTTGAAAAAGAGTAAGAAAATATTAAATTTTCTTGACGTACCCCTATGTATTAGCCTACATACACCCATACAATCTTTCAGGACTTTTTGTCCAGGGAGGCCAAATGAAACTTTAAGGGGGGGGGGACTTAGACAGAGACGAAATTGAAGAGAGGCTGGAGGGAAATTCAAGGGGGGGGGGGGGGGGGGCTCAACGGTCTTAAAGAAGGGGCTCACTAAAAAAAAAATTAATCATTAGCATTTATAAACCATAATAGTTACTATTATATATTTTAATTCATATAAATAAAAAATAATTGCATATTTATATTTGAAAGTTAGGAGCTGATTATTAATATCCATATAGGTACATCAATATTAATATATAATAATTACAATTGATTTTAATGTAAGCATTAACTAGTAATAAAGCTGTCAATAATTTGTAGAAACATTCTGAAAGTTAATACAAGTTAATGCTTAATATTAACTCTTACCTACTTAACAGTTGATTTTGACGCTATAATGTATATCAGTGAACCCTCACAATAATACAATAGTGTCCTAAATACTATTGTCAAAATTTTTAAATATTTTTAAATTAAATATGTAAATAAAGTGATCATTAGTATAATCACAAATTCAGCTAAAATAAAAAATCGTTAGAATGAAAATTAAAACATCTTCAAAACGAAGTAATTTATAAAAAAATCTCATAGAAATACTTTTTTGCAAAATTTGAATGTCATTATATATGAAATTTCATATACCTACTAAAAATTTAATATTTTTACAAGGGGGCTGAGTATACCTCTTGGGGGGGGGCTTAGCCCCCTCTGGCCCCTACCTGGTACCGGCAATGGGGGGGGGGACAAGTTTTCTGTTTGTCCTATATAAATATATCTAAATGCTGTCACATAAGTAGAAACTAAGTTAATATAAAATGTCTCCGGGGGGCTTCGCCTCCTCTGGATGTATGCCTGAAAGAAACACTGCGTACACCCAGAGACACGCGTACCCTACTTTGGAGACTACTGACGTAGAAGGGTGAAATTTTTCACATGTATTGTATTCCCACCCCACTGGGTTCCGGTCTAAATTGGGTGGCACTTCCCGGCCGTCCAAACAGTTACCTTACACCTTTCTGGTAGGTCGGATGGTCTGGGTCTCAACAGCAACAACATGTATTGTATTCCCGGCCGTCCAAATGATTGTTCGTGTCCTCTGGACAAGTCGGACGGTCTGGGTCTTATCCATCATGGGACGGTTTGTATCCATCATGGGTCAGCACTAGCCTATTTTCAACTCTAAGCGCCATATTATTAAATAAAATGAAACTTATCAAAAGAGTTTCAACTTAATGTTTTTAAGAGTGTTACTACTATTGGGGATGAATATATACACATATATTTCATTTCATTTAAATCTTAACTTAATTTTTGGAGTATAGAAATTGTATTATTCACAAGACTTCCTTCTAAATTAAAAGAACTGCAACAGTAACTATCACACCCCTTCATCTAATTTTAGGCTTCATATTAAAAAATAGAAGTTGATGAAAAGCGCACATTGCATCAATTCCATATATAACCTGAAATTCTGAAATCTTCCCGGTGTGGCAATATTTAAACTTTCCATGACCATATACGTTCTTGGCTACTCTACTTCCAATGCATAAGATTTTAAATTGAAAACGATTATAAAAGAGCAGTTTTGGACAGAAATAGTGGTGCAAAGATAATAAAAATATCAACAAAATAATTATATACATCTTAGCACCACCCTGCGCTCAGTGTCTCAATTACTGTTCATTTTAATAGGTATAAAACGAAGACAAATAGGTTGCTAAAATCTAATATAATCAGTAATTTTTTAATTTTATTGGTACATCATTTTGAACTGTTAGGTTCAGCTGAAAAGTTACGGATTTTTTTTTTTTTTTAAATATTATAGAAAATATATTGCATCAATAATTCTAGCCTCAAATCGCCATTGTATATATGTAATAAACTAAAATCACAGCCGTTACATCAGAGCCCTTCGTCGGCTTTGCTGTTGCAGTTATTCACTTGTAATAATAATTCGATGTGACAGTCAATATTTAAAACTTTATTTAAAATAGAATGCTGACATTTTTATTGTACACTATTTTCTGACCTCATCAATCTAGATTAGCACGTATTTTCTGCGAAACAATACTGAAAATGCTAAGTGGGAAAGAAAACGTGCACCTCAAAATTTGCTTTATGAAATGTTAACTTCAGAAGAATGCCTTCTGCAGTTCTAGAAATTCTTTCCAGCAAATTGCTTGAAATCCAAGATCACTGCATAATAACTGGATATTTCCAATCTTGGGCATCACTCGTTTCTTTCTGGTAAAGTAATGATTTGAAAACGCAATTTATTCCCGAGGGAAAGATGACCAATTATGATATATGTGGCACTTTCAGTATGTGATCATGCGCTACGTGAAGTTCCGTGGATCAAGAAGGCTACTTTCTTCATAATAAAGGCTTGAAATATAAACATAAATTTTTTAATTTAAATTATTGAAAGTATATAGTTTTTTTTAATGATATATATATATTTTTAATAATAAATATTCAAAGTATATAGGGGTTTTTGGAATTTAAATATTCAAAGGTAAAAAAAAAAAGCTTTTTGAAATTTAAGCCATTGAAAAGTAAAGAGAAGTTTCCGAATGTAAATCATATAAAAAAGTAAACAATTTTTAAAAATTCAAATCATCGGAAAAGAAATATAGGATTTAAAAAATTCAAATTAGTGAAAGCAAGCAAAGGTTTACAAATGGCAATTTTCGAAAGTAAAAAAAGTCTTTTTTGGAGTTTTAACTATTGTAAATAAATAATGCTTTTCTAAAATTTATATAATCGAAAAGTAAATAAATTTTTTTTAAATTCAACTTATCAGAAAATAAACAAACTACTATTGAAATTCAAAGAAATAAAGAGTTACAATGAGATTTTTTGAAATCAAATTGCTGAAAAATGAACAGAAATCTTTTGAATTGTTAATTAAAAAACATCAAACAAACGATTTTTCAAATTTGAAGCTTTTATTATGGCCGCACTGTATTTGAAACAAGCCAATTTTGATATGAAATTTATGTATTATAACTCCATCGATTTGTGTGGGCCTTTTGGATTCGAAACATTCGTGTATTTTCATATTCAAAGAAAGAAATCACGGCATTTTTTAAAGTTCGCCTACAGGAGTCAGTTAAGTATAGTGGTACCTAAAATAGTTTACCACCAGGTTATTTTAATATGAGACAGATTAAGGGTAAATGTGAATTTTTTAATTCTGCCAAAACCCATAAAAAATGTTAACTAAATGTCTGATTTTCAAAATTAAGATCTTGTTGGATTCATATTTTACTCAATTTATAGTGATAATATTAATTAAATAATAATCATAACTGGTTTCAGACACCTAACTGGCTATTACTATTATTGGCAATAATAGTAATAACTAGAATCAACAGTACTATATAATAATATTATTTTACATATTATTATTAGTACTGTTGACATATATCTATGGTTATAAAAAGTAATACCTAGCTACGGTTAATAATAAATAACTGGCCGTAGTGCCTGTATATATTTATTTTTGTTAATTAATAATGCCTTGATGTATAATCTGATAATATGTACACACCCTCTACTAGTGTAGCCTCCACGGCTAAAGATGGGCACCTTGAATACTTAAATCGGACTATTATAAAGTATGAAACTTTATTATAAATTTATCTGGAAAATTTGCAATAATTTTTAAAAGTGTTCGTCAAAAATACTTGTACTTCCCTTTTAATAATAATTATTTAAAAAATTATTCTGGGTGATAACATATCAGGTTAAGATACAAAACAATTTGACTCCAGTCATCGGCAGTTCTTCTACGGCTCCACCAATATGTCTATCAGTCTGAAATGTATTTTGATATTTTAAATAATAAATTTACAAAAGTGGTACCTGTCTACACTATTAACAAGAAAGATCAATCATGCTTAAAGCATTGATTATGAAACACTTTCCAACTTCAATGAAATTTTATTTAAACATGTCTAAAATGCAATACATTCCTCGGTAATATTTTAAAACTTATCGCAATACTACATTAATTTATTATATTTGAAAACTTAAACCTTCATCGAAAAAAATGAACTTCATTCAAATGACATCATTGAAATATAAATTGCCTGGTTTAAACATCTCTAAAATGTGATGCATTCCTCGGTAATAATTTTAGAATTATCACAATACTACGATAATTTATTATATTTGAAAACTTCATCGAAACAACCGAAATTCATTCAAATGACGTCATAGAAAAAATAATATGCCTGGCTCTCTCTATAAAAGCAGCATTTCATTCATAAATAATTTCCCATTCATGTCATTCATCACAATACTATAATAATTTATTTTATTTAAAAATAAGGATCATGGAGCTACAAGTAATTAAACTCTATGCGTAAAACTTCATCGAAAAAAATCGTCCTTCTCTTTGTAAAATTAATGAATATTGCATTCATATCAGCTACGCAGACTCCATGAACTAAATGATTTTGTGTTAAAGAAATACAGCAATTCTAATACAACTAATTCTACATATTTTGCTGTTTACATTTTACATAAGTGAAAAATAGGCTTCGTTGTGGAAATAATCAAATTTGGATGAGCATTTAAACTCAAATATGCTGTAATTGCGCTGTTTCAGTATGTAGATGCACAGAATTTAAGCAAAAATAGAGTGGTTTTAGGACGGATACAACACTCAATATGAATTAAAAAGAACTTTAAAAATCACAATTTTGAGACAAGATGGATGCCATATATCATTTTGAAGTGGGTCACGTGATCTTTTCATATCATGGTCACGTGATCGCTTCATATAAGAGGTGTTATATTATTATTTTAATTTTTATTTCAAAAACTACTGAATATATTTCGCTGAATTTTTTTTTATATATTTTATGGAACAATTTGAATATTACCTAAAATTTTCGAAGCAATTTGTCAATTTTAAATCCGCTTAAAAAATGTTTGAAAAATTAGGTCCCATAGGGCTCAATGTATTTCATTTTTTCAACCCGGGTTCAATCTAAAACTAATTGGGTGATATTATTCATTTATATTCCCATAGGTCCTACAGACCGCCTGAACAACATACTAAAATTTCATTTTGATTAAGTGATTTTTACGGCAGTTATCGTGCTAACGGACAGACAGACAGACAGAATGAACAAAGTCATAAACACTTTTCAACTTTGTTGTAAAGTGTTAAAAAATGATCGCAAAATGATACTACTGCTGCTTGTAAGAATTTAATTTTCTAATGCTTCCTTGAAGAAAGCAGGCATAAGAAAATTTTCCTATGCCTACATTTTCCAAGGAAGTATTAAAATAAATTAAAAATCTATTATTTTTTTTAATAGCTAAAAGCCCGCAGAAAGAGTTTTCGTTTGACATCAACCGAGATTTTCGGGGACTTGAATTATCTGATAAAAACTTGAGAAAAGTCCTGCTTTATCTGTCGGTTATTGTGTGTATGCAAAATATGAATACTCCCTCCCAGGAGTGACAAGTGTCAATAGACTCTGTAAAATGATTGCTATAAACAGAACATAAACATCTATTTATTTTGAAGGTGAACTGAAGGGAACATTTAAAAGCGCCTTTGCTTAGTACGCCGAACTCTTTAAGTCGAACCCCGACTTTAAAGTATATAGAACATTAATAATAGAGCCACAAGGATTGAAGTCCAGTCGTCTGTACATTTGAATAACTGGTAACTTCTTTTTGATGGGAACATCTATCGCATCTCTTGATAATGTTTAAAACATGAATTTCAATTTTCTGTTGGCCCCAGCGCTTAAAATTTTAATTGGATACCCTGTGGCTGTCAGTTAAAATGCAGTTAACCAACCGTATCTCATGAACCATTATTTAAGTTTACTATGTAACCAGCGTGCGCAGTTTCCCAAGCCAAGACGCTTCAAGAAAATAAACGCATTATTACATGACAATATCCTATAGGAATCAATAGACCCAGCGACCTGACAGAACATCCCGAAAATCAAGACCTTATCGTCTGCCGCATCGTTTTGTTTCTATTTTGGGAGTGTGTGTTTCCACAAATAACCCAAAAATATCAGATAACACTAAATTATTATTCGAGAAAGCTGCGTATATATTACTTTTCTTGATTTTGTTCAAATAATTCTACAAGGTTCTCCATTGGCAATGTTGTAATCTTCGCTCCGTTGGTCTGTGACTGGAGTTTGTATTCCCCGCAATACCAAACGGACGACAAAATAATCGCTATCAACCGATAAAAATAGCTCTTTTTGTTTTTTAATCAGTTGGATGTTAGTTTACTTCAAAGACACCGCCACCCAAAATTAATTCTGAACGAATTAGTTATTTGCGCTTCAGCAGTATTGTTTAAATATTATATGGTGAATCTTGCTGGGAGCAAAAATCTGCAATATATAATAATTGATAATATTAAATGAAAAGTAATAGTCCTGAAGAAAGATGTGATTTTTTTTTTTTTTACAAATTTTGAAGCAGAAACATTTCCGTAAAATTTTCAATTCATTTAAACTGGAATAATCGTAGTGGCTTTTAAAAGTATAAATTCTTATGCTATAGCTACAGTTGTACATATATTATATGAAGTGGCCAAAAAAACCTTAAATTTAGAAATATATAAAAAATTCTATGCACGAAAATTTCTTATACTTACAGTCAGAAGCTGCTATTTAATATTTTTATTAAGTACATGTAATGTTGAACTATTTTTACCCAGTTTACAAAATTTACTATCTACAAAGTAAAAGTAAAATTTTAATCTGATATTTCATGTAATCTGATTTGTTACTAGTGTGTCAAATTATTTTGTTTGTACGAATGCTTGCAATAAAATTGTTATTAGAAATATTTAGTTTTTCAATACGCAACTATCATTATAAATCTCAATAATGTATGATGGAAATCACTTTCACAAATGACAAAATAATGTTATATGAAAAATAAATTGCTGTTTATTATGGATATTTAAAAGGAAATTATTAAATATAATGAAAAAAATTAAAAACAATTTATAATTTTAAAATAAATCATTAAATGTTGTATTAAAATGTTTAACTGCTGGTAATTGAAAGTGAAATAAATTTTGTTTTGAAAAGTTATCTGCTAAATTTAAAATGCTTAAGTATCTTGAAATAAAGGAATCAGCTTGCTAAAACATTCTATACATTTAGATTTTTATTTTAAATTTCACAGAACTTAACACAGAAATAATAGCTCACTTAAAACTTCACCGATATTTTTTTTTTCTCAGAATGCATAAAATATCTCTTGTACCCTTTTGGCTCCCATGCACATATTTTCTCTTTTAGAATAAAGCATTAACATAGCACTCTTTTCCCCACAAAATCGATAACTAAATGAGCAAAGAGTCTATGTATAGTTAATTACTTTAGTCCATGATTCGGTAGGAGTTTTTATAAGTACATTTTTTATTCATTTAAAAAAGTGGTAAATATCACTTTTACTTATCAGCAGGTATTTTTTAAACATTTTTACTACAATATTTAATAATCTTACTATTATTTTTTTTTAACTGAAAGCAGTTTTTAATTTTTTGAAAAGACACATGGAAAAGTATTATATTTCATTTTCAAATTAATAAAAAACGAAAAAAAAAAAAAAACGAAAAAATTTCCCGAAAAGTGGAAAATTTGCAGTTTACGGGGAAATTTTCCCTCGTATTTAAGTCGTAAATTTTCATCGTAAACTTTTACGACTCGTATATCTCTAGTCCTGAATAATAATAATAATAATTCAAATATCTAAATTTTGTACTTTTCGTACATATACGATATTTACAGAGACACAATTTTTGTATTTTGTAATATCAATTTAAAGTGGTTCGACTTTCTGAAACAAGTATATTCTACTACATTTTTCGAATTCCTGTTTGTGATCAGGACTTTATTTACGTACAGTGACTTGTGCTTAAATCTAGCTGTGAAGATCGGGACCTGATAGACGCACGGGTTATTGAAATGGCAAAATCCTTATAGACACAATAAAACAATTAAATGTTTAACGACTTCATAAACAACAAAATCGTATTCTTACAAGTACCGACATATTCACAATTCAGAGCAATTCTCTTACGACAGATCCTTTATCTCTAAACACTGAGCAACCTTCTTTGACCCCCCCCCCCCCCAGAAAAACCTAGATATTTGGAGAAATTATTCATTTCTGATCTTCTTTCTGGAACATTTTTAAATTCGCAAGAGTCGCTAAGCGGGCTATATTTTTCAAATCTGTTGCTTAAGCGATCCTGGCCTTACTGACGATTTGGTTACTGTAAATGATGCTTTCTAGCGATGATATTTTAAAGACAGTGAAAGAAATATAATTGCAACAATCATAAGATGCGAAATATTGAATGAAAAAAAATTAATAATAAAGAAAATAAAATTAGGGGTGCAATTACACTCCTCCCCTGAGTGCAACACTGCTTCTGGCTGCATTTTGACTCAATTCAGGCAAATCATTTAGTAATACTGTAAGTCGCATTGTTTCCATTCAGCGACTATTGGGCGAATCGAACTCGAACCGCGTTCCAATCATTTCATCAGATCGAACTCAATGACTCGAATCGGCTCGCAGACATTGTAATATGCAAAGCGGCCTTCTATAACTACTTTCGACGTTCCCATCGGAATTCCATGTAGCATATTGACAAGCAACACAACAATCACCGTTAATATTTATAACTTTTTTTCTTTTTCAAAATATTATGTTACAAATTGATTATTTTTTCCCAAAACTTCCGAATTCGAGATATTGATGGCAAAAAGCGTTCAACAACCTTTTCAGTATATTTCATTTAAAAACTGCAACACACAGAATGTAAAAGTTAATGAAAAAAAAATTTGAAAAACTTTTTTTTCTCTTTCATCCATGATGTATTTATTTTACTTTCGGGCACTCCGATTCCCGGCTCAGTCCTAACTGTCCCCGTGTTCACACAGAGTACGGACATATTAAATATGTGGGTTTAAAAGTCCTTCTGAGAGGTCGGTGGTAGGGAAAGAAGGGTACTGTCCCTGTGGATGTCGCCTCCACTGGGTTCCGTGGCACTGTCACGTGGCATGGTGGCACTGTTCTGGCCATCCAAACAGATACCTTTGGGTAGGTCGAGCGATCTGGGTAAAAAAAAGAGAAAACAAAAGAGTACAATTACCATTCTATGGCACTGTTTCATGGTATTGAGTGGCACTGCTCCGGCCGTCTAAACAGATACTTTACATCTTTGGGTAGATGCCAACGGCACTACCGTGCTAAAAACACCGGTTCTCGTTAGATCACCGAAGTCAAACAGCATCGGGCGCGGTTAGTACTTGGGTGGGTGACCACCTGGGAGCACCGCGTGCTGTTGGCACTTTTCGGGCGCGGTAGCCCGGTGGTTTGCGGGCTGGATTTGCACGCTGCCACAACTGCCGCCGTGTTCATGCAGAGTACGATCACGTTAAACATGTGGGTCCGAAAATTCTTCCGAGAGGTTGGTGGTAGAGGAAGGAGGGTACGGCCCCTGTGGATGCCTCCCCCACTGGGTTCCGGTCTAAATTAGATGGCGCTTCACGGCCGTCCAAACGGTTACCTTACACCTTTCTGGTAGGTCGGACGGTCTGGGTCTCAACAACAACAACAACATCTTTGGGTAGATTGAATGGTTTGGGTCGAAAGAAAAAAAAGAAGACGAAAAAAAGAGTGCAATTACTATAGCTATATTCAACTCTTTTTGCCGATTATTTATTTTATTTCATCTTACTTCTAAGACCAACAGTTCATGTTATATTCGTTTAGGGCACTCTTCGTGAAGCACCCTGTCTAGTAATTTGCGCAAAATAATGACAATTCGCCCTTTCGGTTTTGACTTTCCATTCCATTCCGACAAGAATCGTAAAAGAGATATCTGCTGCCACTATTAATCTTCCATCGAATCGAATTCCAGTCGCATCCTCACTGACAGGGCAGTTTAACTTGGTGAGAGATGGAAGGCAAGATGTGACGTCGCTCTCCAGTGACACTGATTAAGGCTTTCATTAAAAGTAACAGATGCAACCGTTATCTTGTGACGTCGCTCGACTACACGGTAGATCAAGACGAATGGTGTGATATCACCGGAACATATCGGAACCCGATTTAAAACTTCTTTAGCTTTAAATCGGTTGGAAGAGGAGAGGAGGACTTTGGATATCAAATGAGATGTCAAAGAATGCACGCAATATACTTTAAAAATGCATCTTAAAAATAAATATATAGGACCTCCACAACTTGAACACATGAAAAGGTATGTTCAACATAGGTATAGAATTCTTCACAGAAACCACTTATAGGAACGTACCCAAAGTTAGAGCGGTTATTTTATTGTCAGTTTGAATGTTTCAGAATGTTCTCTTTGTATCATTTTAGTTATTTAGACGCTGAAAAAGTTTTCTGTTGTTTTCATACGTTGTCCTCAGAGTATAGATCATTATTGTTGTTTTACCCAGAATCTGATTTTTTACTGTTTATATTCCTTTTTCTCAACAACTACTGAGCACAACACTTTGAAATTTTATGGTATGTCCAGACTATATGTGTGTACACACATTTGAAGACGTTGTTTGCGTTTTTTCTAGCAAACATGAATGTAAAATTTTTGGTTAGAAACTACAACCTTTGGAAAAAAAATCTAAGAAAAAGAAATAAACGCAAGCTGTTAAAATGTGTAGAAGTATTACATTTATAAGCTGTGAAAATTTTGTACTGATAGTATATACTTTCTGAGGAAAAATAACTTGGAATTAACAAATTTAACATGGGTAAGATAAGCCTGTAGCTCTCGGTAAAAATGAATATCGTGTTAAAAAAAAATCGAGTTCTGAAAGCATCAATCAAACATCGTTTTAAATTGAAATATTTATGTAAAAAGAAAAATTTCTACATGACAGCTGTGTACATATTTTTCAGTGTACATGAAACATTTTTTACGAGCAAGCATGTTGCATGGGCATATATATACAACTAACGAATTTAGCGACATATTTGAGAAATATAATTTTGTCGCCAAATTCATTAAGAAAAGCTTAAGCGCACGTTCTAAAGATTCAAAGAACTTATGAGCATGCATATGTCGTCTAGCTTTCAGAATTTTAAGCCATAAAATTCCAGCAAACAAAGGTAGAATGATCAAAAGGTCAAGGTATACTTGTATAGACAATGATTTCAGACGGTTTATTTATTTTATTTTTCTATTTTTTATTTTATATTTTATTTTATTATTATTATTATTATTATTATTATTATTATTATTGTTTTTAGAATTTGCCCAATTCCCAAGTTACAGAAGTATCTCATATAGAATTCTTAATCAATGTTAAGGTTATGAATCAAATATAAATTCTTTTACCAACGCTAAGGCAGTTTTAGGCCAACTCAAGTCCATTTTAAACAAATCTATCCAACTTTTGGTAGTGTTCATCACGTAGATATGCATTCAAGTTGAGAGGTTTCACTTTGCAAGCATTTAATACAAATGTAAATTTTATTACTTGAGCCATGAACAATAGCCCATTCTTGTTATCATCGGCAGTCAATTCTTATAGCTAAAAAATACAGAAAAAGTCTGCTGCCTGTCCTCACGGTTGTCTATTTTAATCACAACTGACCTGTTGTCTGCTTAAAAACATACAACTGACCTGTTGTTTGCCTCGGGAAAGAACGTTCATAAAAATAAATATTTTTTTCTACTTTCTGATGTTGATTATGATACAAATGAATGCAAAAAGAGAAAAAAAAGAAATGCTGAGAATCGAGCTGAGAATCACATTTAAAGTATTTTTACTTGGCGCCCATTCGCTTCGAACATCATTGAACAATTTAAACCATTTCTGAAGTAGATTTCTAAATAAAAGCATATAGTCTCCGTAGTATGACAGAAAATAAGGTAACATTTAGCAGGAAAATCCACCGATATATCAATTTTAAAATCGTTTAAATATGCAAGAGGAAAACCTCCCGAGAAGGAAAACAATGTGAGGATTCTGATAATTTGCAACAGCTTTTTCCTCCTCCATTTATCGGTTGCGGAGAAAAGCATGTGGGACAGACAGTTAGCAAATATTGGCGTTTATAAAAAAAACTTTTTTCTTTTACATTAGACATAAAATGTGGTTTAAGAAATAAATTTGTATACGTATCACGTCACAATCGCCAGGTATACGGGGTTCCTGGAAAATTCTATAAGCACCCCATTAACCTTGTAAGGAAATGGCCAATAGTGTGTACGTTAGGTCTACATGAAATCCTCATGCCCGATAGTATAAAAGTGATTACAGCTCCCGTCTCAGAGAATGTAAACGTTAGGATAACGAATTTGGTATTCTAAGCAAGACAGACAATACATGTTAATTCAAAAATTATAGTTCATTATGTCTAATGAGTAGAAGTTAACACTAAATCGGTAACAGGAGGCATTTGTTTGACATAATTTGGTTTGACACAATTACATGAGTTGCTTTCATATTCAGGAGCGATACACTTACATGGGGGCTTAAATGGGCAGGAATAAAAAGACACTCACATGGGCAGGGATAAAAATATACATGAGCAGGAATATGGTGTAGAGACAGCTTAAAATATGGCCTCAGTCAGTGAGAATACGCATTTAAAATTGAGAAAATATATATATATATATATTATCACGTACTATGAGAAGCATAGCAGAGAGTCATCGTGTTGCATCATTTAGCAACCGATGAAGTATGGCAGGTATTTATTGAATTCCATGCACACGTTTTGTGTGTCTTATTACAGATTCCTACTCACTCGGCAATGCTCAATACAGCTTTGTCACTGAGATGTTCCTTCTATCTCCCTTTGTGACCTAGTTCCTGTTCCTAACTTCTTAAATTCTCCATTAAGGGAACTGCAATCACTTTTCTTCGATGGCACTTTACTATAGATAACGTGTACACTTAGTGATCTTTTATTTCGAAGTTGTTACGGAACTTAAGGTCTTTCCTAGGAACACTGTCCACTAATATTAGATGAACACCTATAAACAACTTTAGGTATTAGATGAACACCTATAAAGCGAATTACACGGATATGCATTTTTTCTTTCTCTCGATCCAGACCGTCCGACCTACTCGAAGGTTTAAGATATTCGTTTAGACTGCCGGGACAGTGTCATCCAATTTAGACCGGAACGCAGTGGGGGCGAAATTCACAGAGACCGTACCCTCCTTCCCCTACCACTAACATCTCGAAAGAACTTTCGGACCCACATATTTAACGTGCTCGTACTTCGCGTGAAAACGGGGACAGTTTAGGCAAAAGTTGGGAATAGAACCAGGGTCCTCTGAGTGAAATCCCCGTGCCTTAACCGCTGGGCTATCCCTCTCCATGAACATACCTTCTGTCATGATATCTATTGTAGTAGAGTCGCTCGCAGTGTATCTTTCAAGACTTTTTGTCCGGGGGGACACGAATGAAATTTTAAGGGAGCAAGTTTTTTATTTCCCATATATAAATATATCTGCACGCTGTGTCACATAAATAGAAACTAGGTTAATATAAAATGCCTCCGGAGGGGGGACGAATGCTGGTCTCCGGGGGGCTTTGCCCCCTGGATGTATGCCTGAAAGAAACACTGGACACGACTCGAGTTGAGGGGTGGGCGTTAAAAGAATCCCGGCATCCGATTTTTTTTCTTAGTGATAGATTCACGAAGAGCAATTATGGAAGAAGAATAAATGTTTGTAGGAGGTATAATTTGTATACGGACGGCCTTTGTTGCAGTACCGTACAATGTCTGATAGGAATAGAAATGTTCTTAAAGAGAAGCCCAAAGCTTCATCAAGTACCCGTTTGTTCCCAAAACAGCCGCGGTGGGCAATAAATAACTGAAGAATATGTACCTGCATTTGTGAGACAAATATTAATTCGATCATTAACAATGCAGTGTTTGTCAACCCGATACAATGCGAGAAATAGATATCAAATACGGGCAAGGGTTTGTCTGCTTTTGACAGTTATATATTTATGCAAATGTTATTAAGGATGGCTTCGTTCGTTGTTCTGAGGACGTTGCGAGAACGTTATCGCAACGAAGTACTAAAACCTTGTTCACAAACTGAAAAACAGTTATCAGCTTGATCGCTCCTTTGTTTAACTTTTCTTAAATTAATACCTTTCTTATTTATAACTTGCGAATAAAAAATCATAAAATATACGGTTACTTTACCTTCGATATTAATTGCTACGAATGATCATAAAAATTATGGAATGTGCGTGAAAGTATAGTGGAGACTCGATATTTATGTATATTGTTTAAAATTATTTACATGAGTTCCATTTTTTTTTATCCTGCTTTTAAAAAATAATACAGCCTCTTCTGTTAAAAAAGTATTTATGAGCTTTAATTTGGAGTCCCAGCTGATTTAAACTCTTTGATGCGTATAGCTAGTCAAAGATATTATGCATATACCTAAATTATCTTCACTTCGCATTTACTGTCCACTAGCAAAAACAACATTTTCGGGCAACTATCGTTATTGTCTGAAGTTCCGGATTGCTTGACCTTGGCGACAAAGGGAGCAATATAGCAAACTTGGCAACTTTTGAAAAATATTCGAATTTTGTAAATCGGCATAGTGTCAAAAATTATTACGCTCGTTTCTTAGTGATGTTGTTGTTGAGACCCAGACCGTCCGTCCTACCAGAAAGGTGTAAGGTAACCGTTTGGACGGCCGGGAAGTGCCACCCAATTTAGACCGGAACCCAGTGGGGGAGGCATCCACAGGGACCGTACCCTCATTCCCTTACCACCAACCTCTCAGAAGGACTTACGGACCCACATGTTTAACGTGATCGTATTCCGCATGAACACGACGGCAGTTATGTTCGTTACTTGGTGTGTCAACTCTTACATTTATTTTCTTTTGAAACATAACGACTATGCTAACACACTCTCTACTATTAACAGAGGTGTATCTCCGTATGGTGTGTGTGTATGGGGCTTAATATCAAAAATATATTAAGTCGCCCCCTCGTTGCTTTTATAGAATTCCCTTATAGATTCTTCTTGTCTCTTTTGATATACCGCCTTCTCCAAGTGAAATCAGCACCCAGGTTGGGTACCAGGGATCGAAAACCAGTGAACCGCACGAGGTCCTCATTTGAGTTTTATGTGACTCGTGGCATCGCCAAGCCATCTTCATTTGATATAAAATTGACAACCTCAAAGTCATCATTTGGATAAAACTTTGCCCAAATTATAAGATTACCTCAACATTATCATTTGAATCATTTAATTTGAAAATGATTTTGATAGTCCTGTATTCAGAATGATATCTGCCTACATATTCTGGAACATTCCTGGCACTACTGGAACATGGGGGCAGAAATTATTCCAGCATACATTATTGTATACTGGAATAATTTTCAACCCCTTTTTTTAAAGTAAAAATTGTGAAGATGTTGGAAACTAATACTCAAATTCACATTTTAAAGGTTTTTGGTTCAAAATTTTGTTTATTTAATAGAAATTTAATAAATAGTTTTCGTCAATTGCTTTTTATTAAATGTTAATTGAGTTTTTATTGAATTTTTAGTCAATCGAATTTCAGACCTAATACCTTTGCATAATTATATTTTTAAATCAATGTTCTCAATTAGAATGTTGAAAAATTCCCACATTTATATCTTTTATATTTAACGTTTTCTGCATCTAATAGTCATCATTGAACTCCTCTCCCTCTTCAATTTGCAAAAAAGTAGTTTTCTTTTATTATTATTATTATTGTTGTTAATTGTGATCATTTTCTAAAATTTCAAAACTGAATGAGGTCTGCCAGTACTAAAAATCTGATGTGGGCAGA
Organism: Amaurobius ferox; assembly: GCA_951213105.1. Classification (NCBI taxonomy): domain Eukaryota; kingdom Metazoa; phylum Arthropoda; class Arachnida; order Araneae; family Amaurobiidae; genus Amaurobius; species Amaurobius ferox. The sequence goes on from OX578136.1 coordinate 151,874,915, forward strand.
ACATGACTTTCCCTGCAGACTTATATCCACGTTCTCTTTATTTCAATTAAATTTAATTCACTTTTAATTCAATTTTCGTTCTCATTTGTAACTGGACTTATTTTCAAAGGTGGCGTGGAGAAAATACGAAAAAACTAATATATCTCGAGAACGGCTAGTCCTAGTGTAATGGGGTTGATCTTATTCTTTTCTTCGTTAAAAATTACGTATTAAACAAGCATTTAATGGATATATTTGAGCATACATAGCTTTTTAGTTTAGATTTTGACAATTTTTGCGGGCCATTCTGCAAAAAAGGCAGGTTATTTTTTTCTGAATCGTATAAAAATCTAATCAGCACCAGGGTGACTTATACGTAACTCATCTACCGAATTTTGTGAAATTCGATCGATTAGTTTTTCAGCTAGAGTGGATACAAGCTTTTGCGGGCCATTTCGCAAAAAAAAGGCGGGTTCTTTTATCCCGAATCGTACCCAAAACTAATCAGCACCAGACTCGCCCACAAGTGACTTACCTACAACATTTTGTGAAATTCAGTGTATTAGTTTTTTAGTTAGAGTGGATACAAAATCTGCACAGACAGACAGACACAGAGACACACAGACAGACACACAGACACACACACAGACGTCACGCTAAAAATGTTTTTTTTTCGTATTCTAGAGGTTTTGAAACGTGTAGATCCGTCGAAAACTCGTGTTGCGATTTTCGACATGATTCCAATACTTTCCCTATACATTACCATGTATTGCAGGGAAAGTAAAAGCTTACCGGAAGACAAGATTGTTTTAGTCCTGTCATAAATTTTAGTATTTGCAGTGTAAATGTCAATCACCCAGGATTAGTTACGACATTTGTTCTCTTATGCAGGAAGCATGCAAAACAATAAATAGTATTCAAATAAGAGACTTAAATTCAATCATTTCAGCACAATAATCCCCGATTAGTTTATGGAAGCTGTTTGAAACTATCCCTACGGCAAAGCATTCGGCGCGGCGTAATATATGATACATTAAATGGCCCGATCATTTAAATGACGAAAAACATCAATCACCATTTCAATTTTAGCAGTTCTCGCCCTGGATTACTTACAACAATGGGAAAATATGGAAAATAAATTTTATAATTAAAGGTGTAAATGTATGTAGATCAAGATTCTGTAAAACTATTAGTATGTTACAGACCACTTTTTTACGTCTCACTTTGAAATGTTTTTTAAATATATAAAGTAAGTTAAAAATAATTTAAAGGAGTTTTTCTATCATAAATCTACATATTTTAAAGCAAAAATGAGCTCAATTGGTTAAATAGCTTATTGCGATATAGCTGAAAATTTATTTATACAAACTGGCATCATTGCAGCTAAATTTCCGTTGCCATCTGATAAAAAAGTTTCTACCGCAAAAATATGATTTTTTTTTCTGTCTTAATGTTCTTCAGTGCAATGTTTAATTAAATCTTTAATCGGATTTTTCCCCAATAAAGCATACGGGAGAGAATAGGTGAAATAAATCAAACTAGCCAAATTGTTGTTTTTACCAATTTCACTTCAACCAAAACAAGCCCAAAGTCCATGGTAAAGAAAGAGAGATGGCAGATTCTGTTGGTCCGAAGACCACGGGTACTCAAAGGTATGACTTTTTCCTAATACTACCCAATGTAGACCGGAACCCATTGGGGATGACAGCCACAAGGACTATCCTTCTTCCCCTGACCCAACTTCTCTCTGTCTCTGAAGGACTTTTGGACCAACATATTTATCATGTCAAAACTCCGCGTATAGACATGGAGATAGTTTTGGCTAGCATCGAGATTCGGACTCGGGTTCAGTCCTTGTGATTCTATCTTATTTTGTTATTCACTCTTGCGAACCATAATATGGTCAGCCGGAAAGCGCTTCCCCAAAATTTTGTTAATGCTTTAAGAGTTCCTCCAAACATAAAAAAGTGAAAATGATTGGTATCGAGTATTATTTTCCGGAAAATTTTCGATAAGCACGCAATAAAAAATAATTTTAATTAAGAATGGAATATATCAGATGGGCTCTATAATTTAGCGGACGTTTACAGTTTTCCTATATCTCTGTAGTCTCAAGTAAGGTTTTAACGCAAGTATGATTTGTGACTGAAACGTAGCCCATTAACGTTTATTTTTACTTTATGCAAAAATGCATTACAGGTCTTTGTTTTCCAAATATAGATTAGCCGAGCAGATTTGCTAATGGGGCAAAAGGTACATAAACTATTAGTGATTTTTTTACAAAATTTTTTTTTGCCTAAAACTTTCGAATTTTTCAATTTCATTTCGGATTGAGTTCAGGAAAAATAATCGAAGCGAAATAGGTAAATCCGCATATTTTTTTTTTTTTTTTTCACGGGCGTGTAACTAGATGTTGCAGCAGGTTTACTTTGTCCTGAAACTTTTCCTATATACAGCACGGGTTCGATAATTTATATTCATAACCAGAAAACTTTTACTTGTGTGCGTGAAGGCAACATATTAAATATCGTTAATTATTAATGATTGCAATCTGTTATAGTACTTAATTACTAAATTATAGAAATTGATAAATTAATACGCTACACAAGGTTCCCAAGACAGTCCTTAAGAACCAGAGTCAGAAACGAAATCTGAGAAGGGCTGAAGTAAAATAGAAGGAGAGACACAGCAACACTGAAGAAAAGACTCACTAGAAAAAAAAGGGGGGGGGGGAGTCTGGGAGAGGAAAATGCACTAAAATAATATATTTTGGTCTTTAAATAAATCGCTGTATTAAAGGTGTATTTTAATTATAATTAAATACAGGATATCACATAATATTAATTCTGCAACTATACTCATCAGGTATAGCATGATAATATATAACTCTATATAACTAAGTTCTAGAGTTATATATTCTAAAGCAATACATTATCAGTTGATAATGCATAACTCTAGAATGTCTAATTATAAATACTCTACTTTTTGAAGCCTTGTTGAACATTTTAAAATTAAATATGTAAATACATTTATGATCATCAATATAACAAGAAATTCAGCCGCTAAAATTTTTTATTTCTGTGCCATACAAAACGAAGTAGTTTACAAAAAAAAAATTCGGAAAAAGCAGTTTTTCGTGTAAAATTTGGATGACATGTATGAAATTTCATACCACTGGGGGGGGGGGGCTAAGTATACCTCCTGGTGTGGGGGGTACTTACCAGCTTCATCTGGCCCCTGCCTGGATACATACGGTCCTGTTAAGAACCACAATAACATGGGCGACAACTTGAAAAATTATTCGATGTTCCAGAAATTTTAAATTGAATGATCCATGCATTTTTTCAATGATTGAAGTCTAATTTAAATTTTATTCAATCAGATTATCTGGTACAAAAAAATGGCTGATATGCTGAAATGAAGCAATTATAATTAAGTTCAGAAAAAAAAAAATTCCTCTAGATAATTATTTATTTAATTTATTATGCTTTTATAGGCGCAATATTATTATATACAATATACATACTGTGAATTTCGAACTCAATTATCTTTTTAAAATAAGCAGGGGAGAAAAAACAAAAAAAAAACCCTTAAAATTAATTTCGGGTATTTTTTACCAATGTTAAAAATGTATAAAAAAAATATCTTTAAATCATTTTCAGAGTTAGAATCTTCTATTCAGAATACAATAAACAGTCTGAAGGGTAAATTTCTATACAAATTTTATGGCAAACAGGGAATGAATAATAAAAAATCTAAAGAATTGATAATAAAATTTATGCATATACGTCAGCATTTTCTCCACTAAATAAGCATAAAAATATTAAGGGTTCCAGGAATCCACAACGAAATTATTGGGGGTTCTAAAAGTGTTCCGAACCCACACAGTCGACGCCACTGCAATAACAACTTACGTAAAGAAACGTCGTCCATAAGCATGCATACTAGGTCCATATACATCAAAGTGACCATGCCCGGTCAAATAAGTGCTTGCAGCGCCTCCTAGTGGACAATTTAATAAGTTAGAATAGTGAATTCGGTAGAGAAACAAGAGAGGTGGCAAAAAACAATTGCAAAATTATAGGGCATGGTCTATGAGTGGGAATCGAAGTCGGAAATGTACGAAACGCGTACATGGTAGAAAATAAATACACGTCAAAAAGTCGTATTGCCGCAGCCTGTAAGACGGTGATACTTGTACTGCTTGTCAAAGTACGCGATAATATTACTTATTTACAACAATGGAGAATTCTGGAGTTTTCGGTGCGTATGACATCAGATACTGAAAACGAAGTTGGATCAGGAACTCATTTTACTTTCCCTGCAATACATGGTAATGTATAGGAAAAGTATTGGAATCATGCCGAAAATCACAACTCGAGTTTTCGACGGATCTACATGCTTCGAAACCTCTAGAATACGAAAAAACCATTTTTAGCGTGACGTCTGTGTGTGTGTCTATCTGTCTGTCTGTGTGTCTATCTGTCTGTCTGTGCAGATTTTGAATCCACTCGAACTAAAAAACTAATGGACTGAATTTCATAAAATTTGGTAGGTAAGTCACTTGTGAACGAGTCTGGTGCTGATTAGCTTTGGGTACGATTTGGGATAAAATAACTCGCCTTTTTTTGCGAAATGGCCCGCAAAAGCTTGTATCCATTCTAACTGAAAAACTAATGGACCGAATTTCACAAAATTCGGTAGATGAGTCACTTGTGGGTTACCCTGGTGCTGATTAGATTTTGGTACTATTCGGAAAAGAATAACCTGCCTTTTTTTGCAAAATGGCCAGCAAAAATCGTCAAAATCTAAACTAAAGAACTAGGTATACTCAAATATATCCATTAAATGCTCGTTTAATACGTAATTTTTAACGACGAAAAGAATAAGATCAACCCCATTACACTAGGACTAGCCGTTCTTGAGACATTTTAGTTTTTCGTACTTTCTCTACGCCACCTTTGAAAATAAGCCCGGTTACCGAATGAGAACGAAAATTGAATTAAAGGTGAAATAAATTTAATTAAAATAAAGAGAACGTTAATATAAGTCTGCAGGGAAAGTCATGTGCTGCCCACATAAGATTTTTTAACTTATTTACGACACTGGAGAATTCTGGAGCTTTTCGATGCGTATGACACAAGATACTGAATCCGAAGCTGGATATTGGACGTATTTTTTAATTTACTTACTATAATGATATTATAATACCTCCTTTTGGCAATGATTAAGTGTTGTATTTTATTAAAGTAGAAGATATCCCATGAATAAACCGGTTCTTTAAATTACTTATGGACACAATGCCCGCGGACCTAACTAGTGTAAATATAGAACTTTCCATCCGCATGCTGAACTCGAAATTCGTGTAGATCTGAACGTCAGATAGTAAACCGTTTAGCCACAAATAGGACTGCAGTCTCTTGTGAGTAAAATGCCTATGTCTGCGACGTTCAGAAATATCTTATTAAGAGTTCTCTTGGCTCGAATATGATGTTTAATTGACTTTTACGATCTTTTCTTGATCTTAAAAAAAATCTTGGAATGTTATATAGCCCAACTGTAAAATTGGGGGGAACAAAATGGAGATAGTGGATTACAAATGGTAGATGAAAAGACGATAAACTCTATAGAGTGGGGCGGGGTGGAGTGCATTATTAAAATTTTACGGTATTGAAAATTTGAAACACAATCTGAAAAAATCTGATGTGGGCAACATATGACTTTCCTTATATAATGTAATGAATTTACTACTTTTACAGTAAAAAAATAGGTTTTTCTTATAGTAGATACTAATATTCTTTCCAAGATATTGAATTTTCGACAATTAGTCGTTATTTTCATTGATATAGCGTCATTTTTATCCATTTGGCGAGATTTTCGTTAATTTGGCAACATTTCAAAAAGTCGCCAAGTTCGAGAAATTCCGCCAAATTCGTCGCCAAAATCTCGTCAAGCGTTATGGAAGAAGAAATAAGTTGTTCTTACAGCAGATAAATGACTATTTGCGTTCAAATATAAAAGTATTACTCAAAGTATCTTTTTTCGTGAATGGAACGAGCTAGATCCACGAAAATGATGTCACCCAATTTATCGCATGGTATTACATATAAAAAGTGAACATGTTTCTCAATAGGAAATATATTTTTTTCATATTATATGACTTTTTAATAATTTTTTTGAAAAATGTGCAATATCTCGAGAACGGTTCATGTTAGCGTTCTAAAATTTATGTCAATCGTTTTCTAAAAAATTTCATAAGAAATGTCTATTTGCGTAACTTTATTAGTGGTTTTGATTTTTTGACGATTTTTTCAAAATTTTATTCGAAAATTTAGGAGGGGTTCTGAACATTCGATTACATTTAAAAACAATAGGCTTCCAGTGTTTATGGATTGTGATTTTTGTACCAAATTTGGTTCGAATCGGTCCATTCGTTAGTCAGTTAGCGTCTTCACAGACTCACACACACACAGAGAGACATCACTTCAAAAATGTTTGATTCGTGATCAGGGATGCTTGAAACGTGCTCTCCCGTCGAAAACTCGATTTCGAATTTTCGACCCCGTCACAATACTTTCCTTATACATTATGTATATAAGGAAAGTAAAAATAGAAAAAAAATCACGAATTTGAACTACATTTTTTTTTATCGAGTTGTATTAAATACGCGTTTCTCTATAATATTTTGATAGGTTGTTGTGACGTTGCAGAAAAGCTACCAATTAGTTACGAGGAGGCGGATTTGCAGAAAATGGGGGCAATACTCAACTGCTGTTGAGCAAACAATGGTGCGAGCTTTAATTTTTCCCGTTGTGAACCAGGAAGTGCTTTGAAATAGGTCTTTCAAAATTTAAAGCTGCCTCGGAAAGTTTTCTGAAAAAGTGATTCATGTACTTCATGCAGAATAAATAATCATAGAAAGGAGCACCTCGAGGAAGATGTTAAATACATAGATAGAATATTCAAAATCAGACAGTTCAAAATTATGCGAAAATAAGTGATTTCGATCTCGAAAAGAAACCATTTGTTTATTCTACTGAATAGGGTTAGTTGGTTGATTGTTGTTTTTTAGCGCGAGGGCTAATCTTTTAAAAGAGGACATTAACTATAAGCATTAAACAAATAAGAAATATCACATATTTCTAGAAATATCACATAACATTATACTTAACAATAAACATTAATCATTCATCACATGCTTTGTAAATTGAAATATCAGTGGCAGATTTATTATTAAATTCATGTATACCCTTTCCTTAACATTTTTTTTGCAATCTATCAAATTTGATACATAGATTCTTTAACTATGAAACTATTTAATTTCTTTTTTACTTTTGAATCACATAATAAATATAATATTCACCATCAGCCAGTAATGGCTTTACAGTGAGATGGAGAAGAATAGAACCTAAAAGCAACTCTGATAAATATCATTGTTGTATTTGCCTCAGTTCTGCATGTTTTTAAGTTGTAAATAGTTTAAAACAAGTAGGAAATTGAAATGAATTTAAGAAATGGAATTGACTATGAAATTAGTCGTGTGCGCTTCGAGTAACCTGGGTTAAATTTTCAAAAAAATTTAAGCCGACTACATAGTAAAATTGAATTTGTCGGTCTCATAGACATTAGTAAATTTGTGACAGATACATATTTTCTTGCTGCCATTGCAAATAATGACTATTCCAAACTGACGAGCGCATAATAAGCGCGAAACCGGTCCATGAATGTTATATTTGCACTGGGAGCGTAATCCTATTTTAAATCAAGATTTGCATCTTTAATATTATATATTTCATCAACATTACACAAGCATAATTTAACAGAAACAAAGCTACATAAACTCACTAAGCAACATGCAATAAATCCAACATATCATATGCACGTTTATTTACCACAATTTTATATCTATGCGATTTTATATAGAGTTTGATACCAGTAATGAAAGGATATAAATAATTTCAAAATATTGAAGAATGAGAAAATTAAATTCTGAGAACTGTAACAAGTAAAAATATATGTTATTAATAACCACTGTACTTACTGTTCAGTAATTAAGAATCGTATTGAATTTCAAAATTAATAGATATTTTATGCGATACTAAGATGAAGTTTGGAAGTTACATAAAAATAATAAATATATAAAGTGACCAAAACACACACACACATAAAAAAAAAGCAAAATAAGCTGATAATATAACCTGGTTTGAAAAAAGTATAATTTTTAAAATAAAAAATGCAAATCATTTTCTCTCAGTGTTGAGAATTTTTTTTTATTTGTAGAATACTATCTAAAATGTATGTTATCAATACAATCTGAAATTATGAAGATGAATAAATAAAAATACCAAAATGCTTAGCGATGCATTTTTCAAAACATTCAAGAACGCATAATAAATTAAGAAAGATTCTATATTTGCTGCATGGCTAACTTGCCAGCACCAATGCCCTTAAAAAACTGTAACCGTCCGCTATACTATATAGTTCATTTATTAACAGTTATTAATAATACAAGTTTTTAATTTTTAGATCTAAAACTGATGGTTTGAATTATTCAAATCCGTCAATTTCTAAAATAAACATTCAAATCAGTAGAAATAAATAAAATAAATAAAAGATATGAAAAATATATTAAAATTACTAATAAATATAAATATATAAAAAATATATTGAAATTACTAAAATAAATAAAAAAGTATATATAAATATATTAAAATTACTAAAATAAAAATCTGATGTGGGCAGCACATGACTTTCCCTGCAGACTTATATCGGCGTTCTCTTTATTTTAATTAAATTTAATTCACTTTTAATTCAATTATCGTTCTCATTTGGTAACTGGACTTATTTTTAAAATGAAATTTTAGTATGATGTTCAGACGGTCTGTGGGACCTATGGGAATATAAATGAATAATATTACCCAATTAGTTTTGGATTGAACTTGGGTTGAAAAAATGAAATACATTGAGCCCTATGGGACCTAATTTTTCAAACAATTTTTAAGCGGATTTAAAATTCAAAAATTGCTTCGAAAATTTTAGGTAATATTCAAATTGTTCCATAAAATATATAAAAAAAATTCAGGGAAATATATTCAGTAGTTTTTTAAATAAAAATTAAAATAATAATTACACCTCTTATATGAAGCGATCACGTGATCATGATATGAAAAGATCACATGACCCACTTCAAAATAATATATGGCATCCATCTTGTCTCAAAATCGTGATTTTAAGTTCTTTTTAATTCATATTGAGTGTTGTATCCGTCCTAAAACCACTTTATTTTTGTTTAAACTCTGTGCATCTACATACTGAAACAATGCAATTACAATATATTTGAGTTTAAATGATCATCCAAATTTGATTATTTCTACAGCGAAGCCTATTTTTCACTTATGAAAAATGTAAACAGCAAAATATGTAGAATGAGTTGTGTTAGAATTGCTGTATTTCTTTAACACAAAATTATTTAGCCCATGGAGTCTGCGTAGCTGATATGAATGAAATATTCATTGATTTTACAAAGAGAAGGACGATTTTTTTCGATGAAGTTTTAAGCATAGAGTTTAATTACTTGTAGCTCCATGGTCTTAATTTTTAAATAAAATTAATTATTATACTATTGTGATGAATGAAATGAATGGGGAAATGTTATGAATGAAATGTTGTTTTTATAGACAGATCCAGGCGTGTTATTTTTTCTATGACGTCATTTGAATGGATTTCAATTATTTTCGATGAAGTTTTCAAATATAATAAGTTATCGTAGTATTATGATAGTTTTAAAAATATTACCGAGGAATGTATCGCATTTTACTGATGTTTAAACCAGGCAATTTATATTTCAATGCCGTCATTTGAATGTAGTTCATTTTTTTCGATGAAGGTTTAAGTTTTCAAATATAATAAATTAATGTAGTATTGTGATAAGTTTTAAAATATTACCGAGGAATGTATTGCATTTTAGACTTGTTTAAATAAAATTGCATTTTAGACTTGTTTAAATAAAATTGCATTGAAGTTGGAAAGTGTTTCATAATCAATGCTTTAAGCATGATTGATCTTTTTTGTTTATTTTAGATTTTGTTGATTTTTGCAGGCCATTTTGCAAAAAAGTCAGGTTATTTTTTTCCGAGTCATACCAAAATCTAATCAGCACCAGGGTGACCCACAAGCGACTTATCTACCGAATTTCGTGAAATTCGGTCCATTAGTCTTTCAGCTAGAGTGGGTACAAGCTTTCGTCGGCCATTTCGTTAAAAAAGGCAGATTCTTTTTTCCCGAATTGTACCCAAAACTAATTAGCACCAGTTTCACTTACAAATGACTTGCCTACCAAATTTTATGAAATTCGGTCAATTAGTTTTTTAGTTAGAGTGGTTACAAAATCTGCACAGACAGACAGACAGACTGACACACAGACACACATACAGACGTCATGCTAAAAATAGTTTTTTCGTATTCCAGACGTCTCGAATCGCGTAGCTCCGTCGAAAGTTGCGATTTTCGGCATGATTCCAATACTTTCCCTATATATTACCATGTATTGCAGGGAAAGTAAAAAAAAAATATAAATAAACTAAAAATTTTACTCATATTTGTCCTTATTTCAATTAAAAGGGTTATTTTAAATTGATATTCAAAGGCGATTCTGTTAGTAAGGAATCAAGTGAGGCAGTCATGGCTTTTACAGTAACCTTTGACGGTAGTATATAAATTACTACAATTTATGCAACACTGGGGAGCACTTGGGAGTTACATAACACAATACACCAAATATCAAAATATGGAGAACAAGAAAGATTGATCATGCATAAAGCATTGATTATGAAACACTTTCCAACTGAAAATGCAAATTTATTTAAACATATTTAAAATGCAATACATTCAGTGCTGATATATTTTAAATAATCACAGTACTACATTAATTTATCATATTCGAAAACGTCATCGAAAAAAAAAGAACTTTATAGAAATGACGTCATTAAAATATAAATCGTCTGGCCCTCTATGTAAAACTAGTGAATATTTCATTCATACACTTTTATTCCAAACTTCAAAGTTAAATAATTTTGCGTGAAAAAAATTAAGCTATTTTTACACAATTCGTCTTACAATCACTTGTTTACATTCTACATCCATTAAAATTAGGCTTCGTTGTAGAAATAATCGAAGTTTGAAGACCATTTAAACTCAAAAATATTGTAATTACGTTGGCACAGAATATAGATCCTCAGAAAATACGCAAAAAAAAAGCGGTTTTAGGACGGATGCAACATTAAATATAAATTTAAAAGAACTTTAAAATTCACGATTTTGACACTGGGAAAAAAAGATGGATGCCATATTTTATTTTGAAGTGGATCACGTGATCTCTTCATATAATATGGGTATAATTATTATTTTAATTTTTATTTAAAACAACAGAACATATTTTGCTAAATTTCTTTTATATATATATTATGGGATAATTTGAATATTTCCTAAAATTTTTGAAGCAATTTGTGAATTTTAACTTTGCTTAAAAAATGTGTGAAAAATTAAATCCCATAGGGTTCAATGTATTTCCCTTTTTCAATCCGGGTTCAATCAAAAACTAATGGTGTGATATTATTCATTTTCATTCCCATGTGTCCCACAGACCGTCTCAACAACATATTAAAATTTCATTTTGATAAAATCACCTTTACGGCAGTTATCGTGCGAACGAACAGACAGACAGACAGAATGAACAAAGTCTTAAACGTTTTTCTACTATGTTGGAAAGTGTTAAAAAAAACAAATTCCCAAAACGGCAGTAGTGATGGTTTTCATTTACATTCCAATTGCCATATTGTAGGTCACACAATTTGCCTTTGAGGTACATCCCTACTCATTAGTATAGTATCAGTAGTATTTGTATAGTTCGTTAGTACAGTCTCAGTAGTGACGTCATATGAAAATAATCTAGCAATTGAAATGAGTCATTTATAACTAATTACTGCAATCAGGGTCGCCCGTGCAAAATGGGGGCCCACTACAAGCATTTATCACGCCCCTCTCCATATTTGTTTCCCCCCTCTTTGTATATTTTTCAAGTATTCCATTCTTTCAAAAATAAACAAATTTGGGGACCCGGACCTTCTTATTAGAGCAGTACCCCCCCCCCCCCCCCCATGGGTGACCCTGTGTTGAGAATTTAATTATCTTTCCTCATTTGTGTAGATGGCGCTGTTACGCCCTCCACTTTATTCTAATTGTTTTGTTTTAGTTAGCGATTATGATCTGATAGAGTTCGGAAGTCGGAATATCCACACTCCTAATAATAAGTTTAGATTATAGGGTCCTAATATTAAGTAAATTAGTCCTAATTTACTTAATAGTCCTAATATTAAGTAAATTATGTAAATATGAATAGATGTTGTGTGCGTTTTACGGATTGTGATGATATTTTAATGCCGTACTTACCTCAAGTTGGAATTGTTTTTCTAACCCCGAGAACAACCTGAAGAACCATGCGAATTTTACTCCAAGTTAAAAATTAAAAACCGTATATATTCTCAAACTTAATTCAATTTTATACAACAATGAGATGCAATTCAAAAACCGTAAACATCAATAAACATAATTCCAAAACAGTGAAGAACAAACATTAAAGTCCCAAAAGGGAAACAAGTTAAAATATGACGTATTAATAACAACAGCACTTACTGTTAGATAGTAATCCTACATGTTTATTTTAGACCCATGCCGTACAGAAATCTTTAAGAGCAACACGGTGCACATCTGGACTCCGCATATACTAATGCACGATAGGGCTTTATTTAGAAGAGAAATCGGCGTAGCATTCAAAGATAATTTAAAATTCATTGCTAAGTCCCATCACGTCATGGGATTTACATCCGCTGTTGCTAAGTTTAGTACCGTTTTTATCAGTTTTTTCAAATTTTGGTTTATTGTTATCAACCAGAGGCTTCAACCACCCTTGCGTGAATTACGTGGAAAGGGTCAATAAAAGGAGCACGATGTCTTTAAAAAGTTTATATAACAACTTACTGATAGCCATATCATTAATTGTCTTAGTATCGAAGTGGTTATCTGCAGTTAAATGCGAGTACTTATAATAATTTATGTATTTATTATTCTTAGTATTTAAGTCTGTCAAAGGCAGGGAATTTAACATTCTCAAAATATTAGATTTCAACTTCTTAAAAATAAGTTTTATTTTGTTAATGCGCAGAGTCAAAAATTGTTGTTTTACTCGAAATTTAGCTCATTTAGGATTTGTCCTGTAGTCTATATTATTCAAAGTTTTAGCTTTTTAGTTCATATAGGAGGTTGAAAGGTCTGGAAATATTTTTTAATATCCTCCATTTTGTCCTGTCCGGGACAGAAACCGAAAATCTGGCTCTATTATGTTCTGTCCCATGGTAGATACTATAAGTATGCAAAGATTCAGTCTATGTCACCGGAGTGTTTCTAGAGGGGTCTATCAAAACTTTCAGAGGCTTCCTTTCCTTCGCCCCTAGAACAATCGGAAATCCGACTCAGTTTCGTTCTGTCATGATGTTATAAGTGTAATTCCGTCATCAAAATCACCGGACGATTTCAGACGAGTTTGGAAATACTTTTTTACTTCCCGTTTCAACAACCGCCTGGATTGAAATTTGAAATCCAGTTGCGTTAGGTTCTGTCCCGTGGCGGATACTATAAGTATACAAAATATCAATCTTCTAGTGCACCTGGAATATTCTGAAGAGTCTAGAAAAACACAAATAACGTTAGATAATTATTATATACAGTCGAACGAGGTTATAACAAACAGCTTGGAACTCAGTAATTTACTCTTTAAATTTGGATGCTGGCTGTACTTCACTTTTACAGAAAAATATTTATAATTATAATTTGAGGAATGGTCTGTAAGGGAGTATATAAGAGATTATATCAGAGGCATAGAAATAATGTGAAACTGCATGGTGGATACTAGTCTATATATTTCATAATCCCAAAACAATCAAAAGACTATTTAGCCTAACCCCTCACCCAAGAAGAAATACCGTTCAAACTCATGATTCAAATAGGTACTCTTTTATCATATTTCACTTCGGCTATATTCTTTTCCTAAGGACGGTGTTCACCATTTTCTTTCGCCGAGACTCTTCACGGGAACTCATTTAATGTCTTCGTTTATAACTTTTTAGTCGTCATAGCCGAAGAGTTGTTATTTATGTGATTTTCATGTTGTGGATAGCAAATATTTTTACATGATATCTGGTGTGGAGATTTTTTGATGCAATTCACCAACCCAAGCCATCTTTCCCACTTCTAACCATTCCTCATCTAATATAATAGTTCTCTTTATTTTACTCTAAATAATAACATCTTATTTAATTGGTGGCAAAATTTTTACCATATGATGATTGATTTTACTAAAAAGTTTTCCTTGAAATTCATTCCACTGGCATAAATAGAGATTAGGTGATGATTGTAGATTCAGTATCAAATTCCAGAAGAAGTAAGAGGAGAAGGATTCACTGTGGATTTCTACTTCCGGTTTTTTCCAATTCCACTTAAAAAATTTCCCTTTACTGAAAACATCTATTTCTTGATTGGCTATAGATAGAGCTTAGACTACAACTCATTTAAATGTAGCATTAAATTCCGGAGGAGGTAAAATAATTTACGAACGATTTCCACCTCCGGTTCTTTTTCCATTCCCAGTTAAAAAGTTGTTCTTGAAACAATTATTTCTCAGGATTTACAATAGATTGATTAGATCCTAACCGATATAGATTCGGCATTAAATTCCGAAGGAGATATGAGAATCACTAAGAATTTCCCTATCCGGGCATTTTTTCACTTTTGGTTCAAAAAATTTCCTTGAAAAATATATTTCTCAGTATTGGCTATACAGATAGAGCTTAGATGATAACTGATATGGATTCAATGACGGATTCCAGAGGGAGTAAGGAGTTCACTAAAGATATCCACTTTCGGTTCTAGAGATGTCACATCTGTATATTTCGAAAATTCCTATAACTGTACGAAAAAATATATTGCTTTGAGCTCGGATTAAATTTCCAAATTTCCTTCTTTTTGCATTTCTTCTGCACAAAAATAGAAAATATTTTTGTAATTCTTTAGATCACTAAGAATTTTGTATCGTTGCAGACCCCAGGGTGAAAACCTCTTTACTCAACATTACGTATAAGACAATTTAGAAATTATTGCACAAACATATATATATATATATATATACTTCACAGTCGTCAACGAAAGTTCAGCTTCATCCAGAGTATTACCATACATTTTACAAGTATATTCCTATTTAGTAATATGGTGGATATATCAGGCATGACAAATATCTATGGCCGGCTTACTTCTTAAGCATGTCCTTCTCGGCCTCAAGGTTACAAATAAAATATAATAACTGAATTACAATGAAAATAGATTATTGGCATTTTGTAATTCTGTTATTACCGTAGAAGCCCGGTTTTGCGTTTCTCTGTGGAGCCGATTCAAAAACGTTATATGCGAGAAAACACAATATATATATTATAAGCTCTGTTTAAACAAGTACATAAAAATCAAGTAAAACAAATAAGAAAATAAATATATTACGCCGATAGAAACGATAAATAAATAGATTTAAGTCCTCAAATGATAAACACTATATTTGCAAACAAACGATTTGGGAAAAAAAATTAAATTCTATCGTGAAGGGGGTTAAGAGAATATTTACACCTCCAAAAAATTTTCCACAGCTTAGACACGTTTACCCGGTCCTATACAGCGGTTAAATGATTCAATTGCACGCGCATACCATTTTAATCCCATCCCCAATGCAATATCACCTGAGGGAGTAGATATTATTAGATATGTCCGTCTTGAACAATACGCCCGGACTTTATAATCTAGCGCCAAGTCGAAGCAAGAAGACCTCTGCTCCTTTCTTCTTTAGACTGAAACATTTTCTACAGAAAACATTTTATATATTTATTTCGAGTGATATACTATTAAAACAAACGTTATTTGGTGGTGGGTGGCCACTTTCTACCTCGTCTCACCTGACGCTTCGCTATTGATCTCGAAATGTATATTTCCAAATTTTGACACCCTTTATATCGTGATAGGCTTGCTCATTAAAATTTGCCGCCCAAAATCACGACTGAGTTTATTGGAAAGTTTATCACTGTACCTCTCGCAAAATAATTTTGCATTTCAACTGCATGTAGCTATGAATTATTTATCCTCATATGTTTCCGCACATAGACCACTGGTAAAAACTTCAGTTCGGGATATTTCATACAGAGCTTACCCCATTGGTTGCATTCCAATGACGTCACGAAGGCCCCTTTTTTATTACTGTTATTTTCATTTCACTTTTCCTATCGCCCGTCCCCATCTGGTAGGCGGGGCTAAACATCCCTCTGAAATCCGTCCTCATCGAGAGCACTTTTTTTTTCCGGCGTCGTTAAGATGGAGATGATGTTTTCTTAAATCTTCCACACTTTTATAATGCTCTTTTTGTTATTTTTTACACGAGGGTAGGCGGCCTAGAACTGAACCCGGCCTCCGCGCTGCATTGCTAATCTTTTTTACGAACCGGCCGGAGTAAAAAATTAAGGAAACGTGACTGGAAACGGGCGGGAGACCCAAACTATGTCCATTTTGCAACGTTTTTATCTTTGTGGTTTGGCAACTTAATTTACGATTTTTATTTTCCCTTTACGGCCAGCGACCAGTGTGTACAAGACGGCGGGCCATTTATTAAATACAGGGATGGGGGGGGGGGGGTTGCACTGATTAGGAACGGTTTGTTTATGTCCGACTCCTTTCCCTCTGGGTTTGTTATCTCACCTTTATTTTCAACAGGTAGAAAAAGAAAGAGAGAGAGATTCCTATCGCGTTATTAATTCTAATAGGAGAGCGTTTAATAAATTGGAATCATCAAGTAGGAAACCATTTAAGATAATAGGTTGAATTTATTTGATGGGAAAAAAAGTGTAGATAAATAAAAGTGTCAGATTCTATTTTTTATTTTCCAATTATCCGGAGTGATTTCATTCTGGCCCCTGTAAAATTTATGTACTTCTGTGGAAGCATTAACGTTATATACATCCTTATGCTTCTGGATTGCAAATCAACAGATATTAAATGTAATGGTCAGGTTATTAACAGGTTACTAACTGGAATCACGCTTTGCGTGCAGTTGTATTGATCAATATAGTTAGAACGGTTTCGCGTTTATTAGCGCTCTTGATCAAATAATCAATAATTGCAGTGACAGCAAGAAAGCTTACATGCCGCATGTTCTGCAAAAACTCTATGGTGACCGACGTAATTCGTTATGCTACGCAGGTCTTTCCAAATTTATATAAGATTGTGCTCATATAGCAGAAAACAGCAAAGTTCAGTTAAAATCAACTATTGAGTCTATTAATGGGAAACATGCGCAGTGAAGTTGATAGCTGTCATGGATTTAGGGGGAAGGTAGAGGGATATCAATGTTGAAAAAGCGTGCCATTGCTAGAAGATTTTCGTACTTGGAACATACAATTTTCCATTCAAATATATTAAGTTTTGGACGAGGAAGGGGGGAGGGAGTATGGTCGGGGTTTTCACATTGTTTTCTTTTTAATATGATCTATTTTGAAAACCAAAAGCAACACAATAAAAATTTTCATTAGATATGGGACGTTTTCACACATCTTCAATATCAACAAAATAACAATGCAAACGCAAGACCTCCATGATGTTCAGTTGCCATTTTCCATATAATCTGTAGCTATAATTTTAAACAGTACTTGCAATGGTTTTTTATATATCCAGGTAATTTAATACTTCAATATATCGTCGTTGCATTACAATCGTAATTCAAGAATTTGGGTACGCCCCTTTATCAGCATGTTTTGTTACTATGGTAGGTTACTTACAGACTATTTGAGTAAATGAATGCTAGAGCAATTGCCGAAAAAAAAGCAAAAGCTGAGTATTGGAAAACTTAATACAGAATATGTATAAAATTTTTTTGATTTTTGCAAATCAATAATATCTAAATATTATTTGTTACCTTAAAACATGTGCAACGTATCGATGGTAATATTCATGTTAGCGTCTTACAAGTGATATTCGATTTAAAATAAAAATGACAGATACTGACATGCAACTTCCGGATTTTCTATTTGCCTGCTCTCTGAGAAAGCCTGTTTGAAGCAATATAGCCCTAGGTCATTATAGTTGAAAGAAATATCAAGCCCTCTGTTATTTCTTCAACATAGGGGCTCGTGCCAGAACACCTTCTGGCGTATCTCCATACACAGAGGAAGAGAGATAGGTTCAACACCCTGTTTAACCTTGCGTAAGCGCTGTGTTATCTGCAGAAAGCTAAATGCCTGCTTTCTGGCTGCATCAACTTGTAAGACGATAGAAGGGACTATCTATATTTAGTATTAGACACATTCTCTGGTGAGATATACAAGGCGGCTATATCGGGACTGTGATGTGATCAGCGCGATTGGCTCGGCTCGTTAAACTCCGTTAAAGAAACCTGCCAATGTGTGTTTGTGAGCCCCCCCAAGTCTGGCAAAGAACGTACTTACAATCGTTTGCTTGCCAGCATCCATGCCCAAGTGGCGTGAAAGGGATAAGAAAAATGAGTATACGGTAACTAGAGAGATATCATCGCATTCCAACCTTTTTTGTTTATCAACAGAAGATTTGTCAATATAATGTTTTAAAGCAAACTCCAAAATTAGAGCAGGTCGCAGATTTTTGGAATCGAATGACAGAAGGAGAGTATATATCAGTTTTCTGGGGTCTTTAGGAAAATCGCAGACTTGTTTTCAAAATACGTGGTAACTTCTTTCGGGAGATTATCTCAATGATTTATGAATTTGAGGTCTGTAAACAGATTTTCGATTTAATTGAATCAGAAATTCGATTCAGAGTAAATCGAATCAGAAATTCGATTTACTCTCATTTTTTCGACGTTATCGTGTATGTTCCATAATCAGATATTGGTTCCAGATATTGGTTCGCAGGTTTGCTAGGCATTTTCTTCAGATATCTTTTCACAGATACTCATAGAAGCTGTCTAATTGTGACGCATATCAACTTTTCCTGCTGCGATTGCAGTAGCGGTTATTTCGTGCTGAACAGAAACGAATGAAAACGAAACCGGCTCACATATGCTGGAATTATAATATAAGCGCGATTTTTTTCCACATTTCTTGGCTATTTTCTTCATGCATTCTTTCGTAGAATTTTTAGCCATTTTCTTATGCACGTGTGCAGCAGAAAACCAACATAAGTTCTAGTAAAATGTAAAAACTTTGCTATGTAAATAACTTATTGATATTCAAAGGTTTTTAATAGACATCGCTACTGGTTATAGCTATCAATATAGATTCTTCATTCTAATGGAGGCAGGATTTTCTGCAATGTACACAACTTTTTTAAGATGTGAGAGTTTCAAAAGTGCAAGATTGGAGATCAAACATTATATCAGATGTTTCGTCTTTGTTTGCAGAATTTGTTTCCCTAGAATTGCTCTAATTCTAAGCAGTTATTCAACCTGCACATCGGCAAATTAGCCTCTGCTAAGCAGATATAAAAACTCCATTCGTTCTGGTTTGTCAAACAGGGCAATAATTAATATAAAAGAGTTTAGAAAAAAAAAGTCTTAAATGTCACATAAAGCAAATTTTGACATTAACTCTGAATTATCGATAAGCAGAACTGGGCTATCCGGACCAGACCTTATGGTTGAATAGAAAGACCGCTAAAAATTTGATTGTTTCAACAAAAAATTTAATATTCAATATTAGTTCAAACTGTATGGCTCTTTTATAGGGAAACTTTTCCCATTGCATTTTAATCTTGAAGTTCTGCTATCGATAATATAGGTCCTACGTCCCAAGTGATACTGAGAACCCATATTTCCCGCTTCACAACGATTACTATTGTGTATTGTACAGAACAGTACATGTATTGCAGAACAGTACATGTATTGCAGAACAGTACATGTATGTAGCACAGTACAGAAAATACAGTACAGTATTTCAAAGTAGTATGTGTGCCACATTTCATGGAAGGTCTGCTACAGCAATGATTGTATATAACCATGCAGTATTTACTATCAATAAGTAAAATACACTTTGTGAGAAGGATAAAGAGAACATGATCAACGGCCAGTGTATCTAAGAACATTATTGTATTTTTGTGTAATTTGTGCTTATAAACATTGCTCATACTTACCTTAGTATTTACTATAACTGGATTTTAAATTTGGTTTTATCATTATCATATCATCTTTTGCATCGTTTTGTAATTATATTCATTTCATTAATTTTATCTACATTACTACACTGTATTTATGACTTAGTTGATTAATCATGTGCTTCGGGCAGCATGTCTGCTACTTAGAAATTGTGCCAACAAATCTATTTAATGTGTATTGTCTGAGGAAAAATACAATGGTTGACATGAAATCTGTGGATG
The DNA here is from genome assembly GCA_951213105.1 of Amaurobius ferox. Taxonomy (NCBI): domain Eukaryota; kingdom Metazoa; phylum Arthropoda; class Arachnida; order Araneae; family Amaurobiidae; genus Amaurobius; species Amaurobius ferox. The sequence goes on from OX578136.1 coordinate 151,895,375, forward strand.
CTTTTGTTTTGATTTCTAAAGTTAACGATGTATCCCATGCGAGTTCTTACATACAAATATACCTCCGGAATAAAAAATACCTAAGTGCTTACACATTAGGCCTATCTATGGTGCACATTATGCTTACACATTAGGCCTAACTATCTATGCTTACATATTAGGCCTAACATGAGTGTGCCTCATCAAATAAAAGTGATTGCAGCACTCCCGGCGTGATATAGCACTTACATATGCACAGTTATCTATTGTAAAGTCTGCTCCAAATGCCCTCTGTCAATGCTAATACACAGTTGGATTTGAAAAAGAATATTATCACGCAAGGTTAATGGAACACAGGTTGTTCTGTCCCCTATACTTCCCGTAGTCAGTTTTCTTACCGCAGTGACGTCACTCCCGGACCCGAGTCAGTTGCCACTATCACCAGACAATGACCTTCATCAATTCGTGTCTAAATAATATCAATTTGCGCACATTTTTGTTACCCATGATTAGGTACTATGCAGACTTAGTGTATAGTCGTTTTCACTAATTTAAAAAATCGTTTAATGTCTAAATTTTTAATATAAATTTATTTTTCATGAACATGAGGTTAAAAAGCAAATAGTGTTTTATAGTCCACATTTTATTATTATTTATAGTTTTGAATTTGTTTGTTCTAATCATCCTTGAAATTATATGTACTGTTGGTTTGAACAACAATGTGCCGAAGACGAAAGAAGAAAAAAGACCAAGGAAGACAAATTAAATGACCGTTGCGTTGCGTTAGCTGTGTGGCGTGACGGAATGATGCTAGGGAAAGCACTTGCATTAGAGTTATCCGCGGCTGGTGGACCACTTGTTTCTCGACAATCAATCTACTTCATCATCGAGAACTTTATGCTAGACACCGCGCAGTATGCTCCTATTAATCCCTCATACCAGGCGGGCCAAAATTTTTGGTACAGAGAACATAAAGTTTGGAGTTCAAACCAGTGGAGTAATGTCCTTTTCTCTGATGAATAGCTTAGAGAGCTACAATTAACGTGTTGTCATGTGTTGGTAGCCTAGAATACGTTATAACCCCTTACATACACACAAAATAAAATCTTAGAGGAAGTAATGGTATCAGAAGGCATTATTCCAAATAGATGTACGACACCCCATTTTTTTTTTTGGAGGTCTGTGAATGATAATCGATGCACAAATGAAGTTTTGGAAAGTTTTTGGGCGCTGTTAGCCCAGAATTAATTTTCATGGACGATAATGGTGCTCACATACGACTATTATCGTTAATAAGTACCTGAAAAGTGAGGATATTCAGCGTATACCATGTCGGGAATATTCTCAGAGTTTGAATCTCATTATATATTTCTAGAATGTATTGGAAGTCTCCAGCTAACTCTTAATATTCTCCCAAAGCTCCTATCTGACTTCTATCATGAATGTGTTAATTTGCCCCAGAATCTGATTTATAAACTGCATGGAACGTCGTTGTGATTCTTGCATAGCTGCACGGGGTAATCATACTCCATATTAAAGTTGGGGAATAAGTCTCCTAGTAAGTCTTTAATTTTCTTGCCATTTTGTAAATTTGAACATTTACCCATCCATTGCTTATTATTCGCGACAAGATATTTGAAAATAGCATACTTAATCCATATTTCATCCGTACTCAATGGCCTATATCCATCATTTATCTACTTTATGGATTTTATTCTATTTTTTTAATTATGCATTTGAACACCAGTGTGAGAATGCAGTAAATCAGGCCGTTGCGAAATACAATTTCTTCTACCAAGAACATCACTATTAAGATCATTGTAACTATTCTATCGGGGTCGAAAACCCAGACCACTCGACTGGCCCTAGGGCTTACAGTAGCAGTTTGAGTGGCCGGTGTTCTGTCGGGGTGTATAAACTTTGTCAGTAACTACAAAGTTGCATAAGGGGAGGCTCCTATTTATATAGGCCAGACACCAGGCAATTTGTTGTTAGACATCAAGTTGTTTTGCGCAGTATGTATAAATATGAACTTTAAGAGGAACGAATTACATAACGCACAGACAGATTTTATCAATGTTTTCTTGTCTGTTATGTCTAGAGTTCATTTGCGGCTAATGCGCTCCAACAAGACCTCTGGGGTAAACATAGGGCAGACGAGAGGTAAAATGCTAGCGACTACACCTAGGTACACATAGGAGGGATCCTTTAGCACCAGATTTGTGAATTTTAAATCTGATAAAAATTTGCCTTATTCTTCTGAATACGCCAATGACTTGCGAGCTTTGCATTCATGCACTATACCGGAATCAGTGGTGTGAAGTAAAAATGGCTGATATTCTAAAGGGAAAAGATATTAAATCTTCCTTTATTTATTTATTTATTGCAAAAATCCACATCACATTAGAGAGTTGGATAATCGAACGTTCATTGTACACAAAGCATTGATTATTCGAAATAACCAATTTTTTGAGATGACAGAGTATTTAAAAAAGGAATCTCAAGAATTTTGACAAATACAACATAAAAAGTAGTTGAGATGGCATTAGTTACAGTAAGAGGAATGCACTAATTAAAATTTAAAATAAAGGTCAAATGTATTATTGAATTTTCTCCTACCAAGAAAATTGTTTTACCTTGTATCAACTTTTAGAAAATGATTTTGTGTTGGTTAAATTTGAAGGAGAAAGCTCCCGTAAATCATTGTGAAGATTGTTATTGAAATCAACCGTGGAATCCAAGAAGATTTATTTATTTATTTATTTATTTATTTATTTTTTAAATTAGCAAAATTCGTGAATGCCCGATACGATGAAGTGTGTATGTCCTGAAGAGGAAGAGAAAAACTGGGCTGAAAGCAAATTGTAGAAAGATTGCCTCAACCTATAACTGATCAGCAAACTATTCAATCACCGGCTTTATTGTCCTATAAATTTTATTTTTCCACCATTTATTGTCAAATAGTTTTCTCAATAGTTCTTCTTATGTGCATTGAATATAAAAAATTAAATGTGCTGTCTTTCAATACTGCATCTTGGCTTTTTGTGTCGATTTTCATGCGTCTCATTAGACCCCACGATGTGACCCAATAGACCTCAAACTCAAGAGATAATTGAACAAAAGTATTACTGTATAAAGTTGATCATTATTGCAAAACCACTAATGCTATATCACCCAAATATGGGTTTAGTATATAGGGTTGAGATTGTGCTTCGGGAGAAATGTTAACAGTCAAAAAAGTTTTTTTCTTCTTTTTTTTTTGCGGAGAAGGGGGGGGGGGGGAGGGTAGATATCAAGAAATATTTAATATAACCTAATGAATGTTTGGAACAATAAAATGCTGATGGTAGAAGTGGTTATTCCCACATATATTTATTTTGCAACCTGGGGTTCGGGCACGTTTCAGCGTCATTCATGCATGGTGCATACTAAAGACAGAATTTTGCTACCTCCACTTAAGATTCAGGATTAAAAACAATGACGATACTTTTTCTTGTACAAAACAGCTACTGATACCCACCCGACCTATATCGGAAAGAGCGCAACTTTTAAATAGTCTCTCTGAGTACTTTGTATTCATTTTGTTCAAACATTTTTGGTAAAAATAAAAATAATGAAGCATTAAATGCTTTCTATGCCTTAGCATGGCATAAGAAGTTTGGGAATTTAAAATGCATCGTTTGAATAGGAAAGAGACACATATAACCTCATTATGATATGTCTTCTGTACCTCATACGTTCCCTACACTCACTGCAATATGGAAGCCTGGTGTATAAATTTGCCCAAATCTAACATTCACTGCAATAAATTTAGGAGCTTGATATCTAAACTTATTTCTCCAAATTTGATATTTACGACAGTGAATATGTGACATTTTGTTTCCATCCCAAGCTTTAGTCATTTTGTTTAAATACCACATTTTCAATCTGACCTCGTTTTAGTTTTTTCAAGTTATTTTTCACAAGCATAGGGAGTATTAATATTTACATTACTGTTTCATTACTGAGTTGCAATACAATATGTATATATAGGGGATGTAATAAAGCCACAGTGGTCACAATATAGATTCAACCTTTCCCAAATCCATGATAAGTGTAAATACATTATATTCTCAAAAGAATTCGAACACCTTACCAAATTCACATACTGTAGATACAGGAATGCTATTCTCCAGCTGCTAAAACTAAACTCACACAACTGCACAAAACTAAGCTCGTTGAGTTTTGTGCTTGCAGTTTGGAATTTTATGAATTTTCGACTATTCAGAACATTTCTGACCTTTTTCCATTGCATCATTTTTATGGAACGGATTGTTGTTTTTTCCTGTTCAATAGCGCTCCTTCTCAATCTTCAGGATGCACACAGAAATGGCTTATGCAAATCGATATGGAAATGTTGAACCATAGCCTGTAAGAGTCCTAACACTATAGAATACCTTTCAAACAAAATCCAGCGAGTTTTCTTATTATTCTACCACAGTCAATCTTTTCAAAGCAACTGGTAAAGATTCTTTCTAAGAAGGTTGTTCATGCAGCAGATTGTTCTAGACTCTTTTATAGGGATAATATGTGTATTGTGGATTTTAAGCAGTCCCACTTAACATTTCCTGTCAGTCTCCATAAACGACTCACATTCATATCCTGAAGTTTGATTAGGAACTCAGCGGAGCTGGGAAAGACAGCTATATGTTTAATGAAAGTAGTTAAAGATAAAACTGCTCATTATACCTGGTTAAAAAATAAACAGATTGAGGATTTCTTGTATTTACAATAAGAGCACTGTATAAAGGTGTTTGATTAAGCTCCTCGGATATATTTTATGTTAACCTAGTTTCTGCTTATGTGACAGTATTTAGATATATTTATATTGGGCAAACAGAAAACTTGCCCCTTCCCCTCCCCCCAAATTTCATTCGTCCCTCCGACCAAAAAGTTCTGAAAGAAATGTCCTGAAAGAAGTTGGAAAAAAGTCCTGAAAGAAGTTGGAAAGAAATCCTGAAAGAAGTTGGAAAGAAATCCTGAAAGAAGTTGGAAAGAAATCCTGAAAGAAGTTGGAAAGAAGTCCTGAAAGAAGTTTGAGTTGATTAAAAAATTGAACTGGCTCCTTTTGTTATTGCCCAGTAAAATCGACAAGGACCGGTTATGTAAGAACAAATATTTTTAAATGCATAATTACATATTTGTTTTATATGTTATTTCTTTTATAACAAAACAAGGTTTTAGGTAATCATTTCATCGTGTTTACATGTTAGTCTTGTGTGTGTGTGTGTTTTACATCATCTGCGTAATTTGTTATCCCCTTCTCTATAATTGGGCTTGTGCCTGTTGAGAAATGTATGATAAATAAAAATAAAATAACTCATTCAGGAACTATTTTAGGTTATAAAACATGAAATATTGTATATAAAATATAAGGAAATAAAAAGCAAATTTGAGTCTGTATGGAATGTCATATACTGCTATCATCAAATTTTTTAGTCAGGAAGTGTAGGAGAAATGTCCTTTACTATATGTACCTATTTGTAGATATCAGATGCAAGTATCTGTGAACTTTATTCTTAAGCACCCTATGCCAGTGGGTAGGGGCTGTCACTACCTCATTCATCCTCATCAGCAAACGATCTTCCGAGCAAGATTTCCCCAATCTAAACGAGGTGTGATGCAACGACCGGACCTATCAGCTCTTGTTTGCCGACATGCTCTCAGCCAGGTAATTAATGATTTAATCTTTCACTCTTCTTCGGTTTTTGCTCTCTTTGTCTCCGCCCCCCCCTCGAATGCCCCCCAGAGATACACCATTTTGTTTGCTTGTTCATTGTTTTTTCTATTATGGTTAATGTGTGATTATACGATGTGCTAAGTGCAGGAGGGTTACCACCTACAGTCATTAGATGGTGATAAGTCATTTGAAAATGAAAATACCAACCGCTAAATCCGGTTAGCAACGAGGCTGGATGCATTTATTCATTTTTCATAGCCCCAGAGGAATAAAATGAGTTTATATGGATGAGGCCACCTTGACCAGATACGTAAGCTAGTATGTAAGTTTTAAGAAAATAATACACAGAATATTTTCGTATGGAAATAAATCGTTTTACCCCTTATCAAAATATTCGCTTTTATCATCGATACATTTCTTTACTCAAATAAACCAATTTTCAAAGCAGTTATGGCATTCAGAAGTTCGTATAGCAGAAACATGCGATTTATATAAGCTTCAACTGTGTCTTCTGGGCTGTTCAGTCGTTGACCACGCATTTTATTTTTGATTGTTGGAAATAGGAAACAAAATCATTGGGTGTTAAATCAGGCGAATAAGGACAATGACTCATCAAACCAATATTTTTATGCTTCAGATAATTGATAGTTTTAAATTCAGTGTGTCAGCTTGCATTGTCATGATGAAGAATAATGCGACGTTTCGCATTATTTTCTCAGATTTTAGCAACTACTTCTGGCAAACAAAGTGCCATATACCAATCAATATTAACTGTTCTACGATCCTCCAAAGCAACGGTTGCAACATGGCCGGATTTTCCAAAAAACGAAGCAATCATTTTCTTTGAAACACTCCGTGCATAAACAACTTTTGTAAGATTTGGTTCATTTTGAAACACCCAAATAGTAGATTTCTGTTTTGGTTCGGATTCATAGGAATAAATCCACGTTTCGTCACTTGTTATAATGTCAAAGACATGTTTTGAGGCATCAGAGTTGAATCTTTTGAAATTTTCCTTGCAACATTTGACGCGAGCATCTTTTTGAGCTTGAGTTAAATTGCGTGGAATCTAACGCGCATACACACCTTTTTGACTTTTAAATAATCATGTAAAATTTAATGCACTGGGGACCTTGAAATGTAATAAAATGCCTCAATGTCATCATATGTGACATGACGATCTGAAGTGATCATTTCTTGCATAGCATCAATGTTTTCTGACGTCACAGAAGTTTTTAGTCAACCTTCACGAAATTCATCACTCACTGAGGCTCCTTACGTCCAAGATAGAATTATTTAAACCAGTGAAAAATTGTTGCTTTGGATGGGGCTTCATCACCATGGTCGAATTCATGCGATTGACACACTGTTGCTGCGTCAACTTTACTTCTTCGACCCAAACCGTGTGACCTACCCGAAAATGTAAGGTACCTGTTTGGACAGCCGGTAAGTGTCACTCAATTTAGACCGGAACCTAGTGGGGGCGGCATTCACAGGGACTGCACCCTCCTTTCCCTATCACCAACCTCTCAGAAGGACCCACAGATTTAACGCGCCCGTACTCCGGGTGAACACGGGGATAGTTTGAGCAGATCCGGGAATCAAATTTAGGTAGTCCAAGTGCAATCGCCGCGCGCTAACCACTAGGCTGTCCCACTGCTTGTCGAAAACCCAGACCGACCGACTTGTCCTAGGACATGAGTAGCTGTTTGGACGGCCGGGTCCCACTGCTTCTGTCAACCCTTGTCGAAAGTCATAATCATAGCTCCATCTCTTCAACTGAAATTCATGTTTTGTCGCTACATTATCGTCTGTGTTAAAAGCTGTTATTTTTGGTATTGCCATATTCTTAAAACTGAAGTACTGGCACTCGTAAACGGCGGAAGGTCTGGGATCTATGACTAGAAAGACATTCAAGCACTATACAAAAAATGTTTTCTTGAATCGGGGGTGTATTCTTAAGATACAAGAATGAATCTAAGTTTTGGATAATTAACGCTTTTATTTAGCATAAGTGTAAGCAGAAACAATACACAGATAACTTTGTAGTTACCTTACAAGGTCAAACTATAACTCACAGGTACAATAAAACTATCATTAAATGCTCAATCCACAAAAACGGAATTCTTAAGACACTGACGTATTCCAATTCACTTTTACTTGTAGTACGTCAACTCCTATTACCCGAACAATAACCGGTTTATGTCACTGTGTAAATTTCTAAAAAACAAAACAAAAACAAAAGCGGCGTAACTCGAGAAATGCTTAACCAATCTACAAAATTAGATGTATCATGGGCCCTACTCGAGTTGTATCCGTCCCCCCCCCCCCTCCTGTAAAATACACACACATGACAAAATCTCGAATTCGAAGATATTCTGAAATAATAATTTCTCAATACATAGAGTAGTATGAGAACAGAAGTAGAAAGCGTATGTGTTAGGATATTATTAGCAAGCACCTATATATTAAAATGCAAAATTTTCATGCATAATAGCTGATGTATAGTATTTTAAAGACATTCAGAGGCATGCTCTTTTCACAGTTTCTGGGTGCTCTATTCAGTAAGCTTTCAGGGCCGCTCATACGAGGGCATATGCCAAGCCTACACGACCAACCCGAAGGTGTAAGATATGAAGAATACGCAAAAGGAGACCATCAAATATGGAAAAAGGATCGTGATAAATGTTTGTATGAGAGCCTAATGAGTTTAAACAGAAATATATAGTATCAAACTGGTACGATTATTTTCATTTTATCATACTATTGTATAGAGAAAAGTATTGTTTTGTGAAAAATGGGTAAGCTCTCTAAGACCTTCTGTATATATTTTGAATACTTCCAAAAATATGCCCCTCTGTGTGTGTTTACAAGTACAATTATATATGTATAAATATTTTAAATTAAATTTTAAATTAATCACGCAGAGAAATTGATTTCTACAACACACTGTAGAATTACACACTACAGTGCCAAAAATATATTTGAGTCTCTAAATGCGCCAAAGTCAAAATTGAATTTACTATTACTGAGCAAGTAGCAAAATACCTTACATGGGAGAAAGCAAAATAACAGAAGCTTGGATGTTTGTCTTACCTCGTTTGACGGGGACATTTTTGGACAGTGATGTAGAGGTCTACTGACAGCGAACGACATCTTGGAGGGGAGGACTTACCTATGGGGCCCAATTAAATATATGAAAAAGGGAGGCCCCAAAACCCGGGGGCTTTGTTTGTTGGTGGGACCATCTTCGTTGACATTGGAGACAGTGTAGGCGCCCTACTTCTAGGATGTACACTTTATGATGTTATTGTTCTCGCAGTCTGGCACTTAGTAGCTCATCATTCTGTGCAGAGTATTTTTATTTTTCCTTTTTTAGTTTGGTCTGAAGTTACACAAGCCTATTTTTACGAGCGACGTTGATGACCAGGTATTTTCTCTGCAGGGGTAGCGCTTATCGGTTGTCCGGGGGGAGGGGGGGGGGGGAGATAACTTGCTATTTTTTAAAGTCTGTAGAAGCTTGTCTTTAGGATAATAAAATAGAATGTCAGGCAAATTTTTCCAGATGCAAACGGGGAGAATTGAAGAAGCATTAAATCAAATTGCTAAAAGATGTGACTTGATTTTAAAAACTAAAATTGGGATGGAGAGAAAATGTAAAATATAAAATAAATATGCAACTAAAAACTAAAAGGCTCGACCTGAAAACATATAGTTTTAGTTCAAATTCTCTCTACAGACAGGACCTATGTGAACACTTTGAGGCACTTTGTGAATACAAATATATTTATGGTCAAATTTCGTACCATAAGCTGAAGTTACTACCCCCTTACATTGAACTTTATAGATCTTAGGTTTATGTTGAACTTCATAGATCTTAGGTCTATGTTGAACTTCATAGATCTTAGGTCTATGTTGAACTTCATAGATCTTAGGTCTATGTTGAACTTCATATATTTTAGGTCTATGTTGAACTTCATAAATCTTAGGTCCATGTTGAATTTGAGGAGGCAGTAACTTCAACTAAGTTGTTGCTGAGACCCAGACCGTCCGACCTACCAGAAAGGTGTAAGGTAACTGTTTGGACGGCCGGGAAGTGCCACCCAATTTAGACCGGAACCCAGTGGGGGAGGCATCCACAAGGACCGTACCCTCCTTCCCCTACCACCAACCTCTCGGAAGGACTTACGGACCCACATGTTTAACGTGATCGTACTCCGCATGAACACGGCGGCAGTTGTGGCAGCGTGCAAATCCAGCGCGCAAACCACCGGGTTACCGCACCCGAAATGTGCCAACAGCACGCGGTGTTCCCAGGTGGTCACCCACCCAAGTACTAACCACGCCCGATGCTGCCTGACTTCGGTGATCTAAGGAGAACTGGTGTTTTCAGCACGGTACGGTCGCTGGCGCTTTCAACTAAGTTGAAGTTTAGCAGAGTTCTCTTGTTCTAATCAACTGAAGAAATTTAACCAAAACATTTAAATATAGCGACAAAAACATCAAAACCCGCCAGTGATTGGTGAAGGGACGACAAATAATTGCGGCCTTTTATATATACCAAATTTAATATCGAAGGCATAACTTTGTAGCAAAATTTTGTTTAAAGAAACATCATCACGAAATTAACAGAGCCAAACGGTTTCGAAGATTATCAGTTTTGATCGTAAGGACATGCAAGAAGGGTGACATTCACTTGTTAAAACAAAATCGGCAACTGATGTTAGAACAGCAAGCGTTACTGAAGTATGGAAAGGTTGTTGCCAACGCCGAGGGGAAAAAGTAAGGTAAAAATTGTGGAGGAAGGAGGTAGTAGTAGGTTACTATGAATGAACGATGAAATATCAGAAAGTGAACGTTCAACAAAATTAATATTCAAAACACTTTTTCAGTGTGTGAACAACCTTACTGTCCTAGACTGGTCTCGAACCATGGATCTTTGCATTATTCAAGTGACGCTTTTCCAATTAAGCTTCTGTGACAGAATTGCAAGCTCTTATTGTCGAAGTGGAATCTGCAAGTGGTATGGATGTAGTGCCATAAGTTCTCAGTTAAAATAAATAAAACCTTAGATTACACTTTTTGATACCTTTAACTTGTCCGCAATCATAAAACAATTGAACATCCCTCTCATTTTCCACTTCATCCTTCCACTTTCTGCGCCATTGTCCACTCCTTAGACGCTGTAAACATCCGATCACGACACACCAGCATTCGATCGATCCAAAATCCCCTAACACAACGCTATTAATTATTTCCTCTCAGCAGTACGGTAATCCGATTCCAATCCGCCATTTTTTCGAACATCGTTTGTTCGAGTTTTCGATTACGTATCGCATTCCGCCGATCGCCAGCCACTTTGTTACGCAGAGCATAATCCCTTTTCTAGTTCGTTCTTCGAATTTCGTTTTTAAGCCTTAAACCGGCCTGTGGACTGGCTGACTGCCCAAAATGACCCCAGTCCTTCTGCATTCCATCGATTATTGACGGAGAACAATGAGATCGTACTGTTCTTATTGTTTTCTGAACATTCCTCGTTCGAAAAAGTCATACCTCACGAGGTTTATGACGAATCAGAGATGAGGAATGAAGTAATAGCGTGTTGCCTCTGTTATATCTGGACTGCCGGAAATAGTTAACGACCTGTAACCTCCCACAAGGAGGAAACATAAAATGAAATACTCATATTAAAATATATTGTTTTTGCATCAATTGAATTTACCTGCGCAAAGTTCAAGTGTCTAGCTGTAGCCGTGCTTTCTGTATATCATTATATCTTTTGGAGGACCCTGCAAGTGATAATCTGTCTCGTTGCAGAGACGTAGGAGATTATTTTGTATAGCTTAAAGTAAAACGATTGTTTTTGGCGAAGTGATTAATACATTGATGAAATCTGAATACAGCTTCGCGGTAGGAGTGGATTTGGCGATTTACATTTGTCGTTTTTTTTTTTTTTTTAAATTGTGTGCTCGCTGCTATTACAGTTATGTGCAAATTCCATGCTGAAGAGTATATGGAAATCACGTAACGGATCCTTATATAATGTTCTACTTCCTTGAAGAAAGCTGGCATAGGACATTTAGGTGACAATAATCGTTCAACTGCAAAAGAAGCAACTGCAGTTTTTCTGAACGGCTGTTAAGAACACCCGCTGTTTTTGACTTGATTAAGAGGGCTCAAAGCGCTTTCAAAACAATTTGAGGCGTCTCATTGCCCCATGCATATGCTTTCTTCAAGGAAGTTCTATTAAGAAATTAAATTCTCACAAGCAGTAGTTTTATTTATTGTGATCGTCATATGCACTGTTATCTATAACAGAAGCGCAATCCTAGCTTTGAGAACGCCACCTTTGGGCGGGTTCCGTGAGCATGGAAAATTATATTGTTAATATAAACTTCAAAGCACAGGCTATGCATATTTATATTTGAGTATAAAACTATAATTGCCAGAATTTTAAAAATATTTGTCATATTTCTGTAAATAAAATATGAGTACAGTAAAACTTCGATTAACCGTCACTCGTTTAACCGTCAGTTTCTGTTATCCGTCATGGAAATTACGATATGACCGATTATCCGTCATGGTATTACGATATTATATTTATGGTATTACCATAAATTTCTGTACATTACTACTCTTATATTGAAGTTTATAGTGACCGTTTTGTAAAATTAAATACAATATGCATGTATTGTTCACTTTTAAAGGATTTTATTTTCATTTTCGTCTCAAGCCAGCAGTGAAATCACATTACTGTACATATGTATTAAGAGATTTCTGTTATCCGTCTATTCGGTTATCCGTCACAACCCTAGTTCCGACGGTGACGGTTAATCGAAGTTTTACTGTATTTATAATTTAATAGTATTGTGTATTATATGAGTATTTATAATTTAATGTGAACAGCTAATAAAGCTGCATTTTGCATTTTCAGGTTAGTATACATTTCACATTAAAAAATCACAACTTTTACCTTAGCGATTTGGGTACCGGTATAGTGAAAATATTAATACAGCGCAGCGAGTGCTTTTTGTTTCGATAAGATCCCAAATATCTATTTTCTTCTTTTTTTGCAAAATTTACAACATCGTATGTCGGAAAATAGTTGTAATTAGATGCGTTAAACACTAGCATTTTAGCAATGTTGTTATCAAAATTACAAAATAGACCGCTTATCGTTTCTAATTCAATTAATCACTCTATAATCTTCGCACAATATTTTTACTTTCCCTGCAATACATGGTAATGTATAGGGAAAGTATTGGAATCATGCCGAAAATCACAATTCGAGTTTTCGACGGATCTACACGTTTCGAGACCTCTAGAATACGAAAAAACCATTTTTAACGCGACGTCTGTGTGTGTGTCTGTCTGTGTGTCTATCTGTGCAATGCATGTATCCACTCTAACTCAGAAACTAATGGACCGAATTTCATAACATTTAGTAGGTAAGTCACTTGGATATGACCCTGGTGCTGATTAGTTTTTGGTACAATTCGTAAAATTACGCCTTTTTTTGCGAAATGGCCCGTAAAAATGTCATGTATCTACTCTAGCTAAAATACTAATTGACCAAATGTCACAAAATTTGGTAGATAAGTTATTTGTACGATACTCTGGCGCTGATTAGATTTTGGTATTAATCGGAAAAGAACAACCTGCCTTTTTTTACGAAATGGCCCGCAAAAATGTCACGTATCCACTCTAACTAAAATATTAATTGACCAAATTTCACAAAATTTGATAGATAAGTTACTTGGAGGATACTCTGGTGCTGATTAGATTTTGGTATTATTCGGAAAAGAACAACCTGCCTTTTTTTACGAAAAGGCCCTCAAAAATCGCAAAATCTAAAAAAAGCTACGTATGTTCAAATATATCAATTAAATGCTTGTTTTATACTTAATTTTTGATGAGGAAAATATTAAGAACAAATCTATTACTCTAGGACTAACCATTCTCGAGATATTTGATATTTTTCGCATTTAGTTATGCCACTTTTGGAAAAATGTCTAATTACCAAATAAAAACAGAAATTGAATTAAATATGCAAATTTAGTGTTATTTTGTGCAATTAAACTCAATTTAATGAATTATTAAAGGAAAAAAAAATATGAATTTGAGTCTGCAGGGAAAGTCATGTGCTGCCCACATCAGATTTTTTGATAATATTTTACTTCTAGATTGCTGAGTAAGATTTTAATAAGCTTTTGTATCAAATTCTTATTTTATCACTTTCGTCTTACCAATACGTACCGTAGAAAATAAGTTATATCCTGTCTTATTAAAGCAAATTTTATATTAGAAAATGGGCTCATATATTCAGAGTAAGAATAACTATTACTTACTCCCAGATGACAACTAAATCCCCTAATTTACGAATTTTTCCACATGTTCCCCAATACCCAGTAAGTATGTTCTCTGGACGTTAGCTGACGATTTTCGCATCGTATACCGGGGATTGTGATGGAGTCGTCGGGAAGAGGGTCGTTCTCCGAAGCACAGACAGCTGAACAAAAGATTGCAGGGTCGACCAAGGCACTTCCGCCCGCATTCGGAGGTATTTGGTCTCCACACCACGCTGCTCAAACAAGACGAATTTCGAGTTTACTCTTTCTCACCCTCGACAGGTGCGCAGATCGAGTGATTTGATTTCACTGGGATTCGTTCTTTTAGCAACAAAATTCAGTTTGAAATATTGTGAGCAGGGTGTGATTATGGTAACTGTGGCCCCAGTGCAAGAATAAATAAATAAATAAATAAACATAAGGCCGTGGGAGGGTCCCTTATGACAACTTTCATAAAACATTAGTAAACGGGTAAACAGTTATTCATTTGGTGGATCAGATTTTGTTAAAAACTGCAATCCATTAAAAAAAATCTGATGTGGGCAGCACATGACCTTCGCTGGAGACTCAAATTCATATTTTCTTTATTTCTTTAATAATTCGTTAGATTGAGTTTTATTGCAACAAATAACACTAAATTTGCATTTTTAATTCAATTTTTGTTTTTATTTGGTAATTGGACATTTTCCCGAAATTGGCGCAACAAAAATGCAAGAAATCTCAAATATCTTGAGAACGGTTAGTCCTAAAGTATAATGGAGTGTGTTATATTCTTTTCCTCGTCAAAATTTGCGTATAAAACAAAAATTCATTTGATATATTTGAGCATATATAGTCTTTTTTTTCGATTTTTGCGGGCCATTTCGTAAAAAAAGGCAGGTTGTCCTTCTCCGAATTGTACCAAAATCTAATCAGCACAAGAGTAATCTAATCCCACAAGTAACTTATCTACCAATTTTTGTGAAATTGGGTCAATTAGTATTTTAGCTAGTGTGGATACAAGAAATTTTTGAGGACCATTTCCTAAAAAAAGGCAGGTTGTTCTTTTCCGAATCGTACCAAAATCTAATCAGCACCAGGGTCGACCACAAGTGACTTATCTACCAAATTTTATGAAATTTAGTTGAGTTAAAGTGGAAGTATACAATTTTTGCGGGCCATTTCATAAAAAAGGCAGGTTGTTCTTTTCCAAATCGTACCAAAATCTAACCAGCACCAGGGTCGACCATAAGTGACTTATCTACCAAATTATATGAAATTTAGTCGATTAGTTGAGTTTGAGTGGAAATATGCAATTTTTGCGAGCCATTTCGAAAAAAATTCGTATCAAAATCTAATCAGCACCAGGGTGACCTACAAGTGACTTATGTACCACATTTTGTAAAATTTGATCAATTAGTTTTTCAGTTACTGTGGATAAAGGCAATTTTTGAGGGTCATTTCGCAAAAAAAGGCGGGTTGGTTTATTGCGAATAGTACCCAAAACTAATCAGCACCAGGGTCACATACAAGTGACTTGCCTACTAAATTTTTTGAAATTCGGTCCATTAGTTTTTGAGTTAGAGTGGATACATACATTGCACAGACAGACACACAGACAGACAGACAGACAGATATACACACAGACTTCACGCTAAAAATAGTTTTTTCGAATTCTAGAGGTATCGAAACGTGTAGATCCGTCGAAAACTCGAGTTGCGATTTTTGACATGATTCCAATACTTTCCCTATACATTACCATGTATTGCAGGGAAAGTAAAAATCTGATGTGGGCAGCACATGACTTTCCCTGCAGACTTATATTAACGTTCTCTTTATTTTAACTAAATTTATTTCACTTTTAATTCAATTTTCGTTCTCATGCCGTAACCGGGCTTATTTTCAAAGGTGGCGTAGGAAAAGTACGAAAAACTAAAATATCTCGAGAACGGCTAGTCCTAGTGTACTGGGGTTGGTCTTATTCTTTTCTTCGTTAAAAATTACGCATTAAACAAGCATTTAATGGATATATTTGAGCATAAGTAGCTTTTCAGTTTAGATTTTGGCAATTTTTGCTGGCCATTCTACAAAAAAAGGTAGGTTATTTTTTTCTGAATCGTACCAAAATCTAATCAGCACCAGGGTGACCTATACGTGACTCATCTACCGAATTTTGTGAAATTTGGTCCATTAGTTTTTCAGCTAGTGTGGATAAAAGCTTTTGCGGGCCATTTCGCAAAAAAAGGCGGGTTCTTTTATTCCGAATCGTACCCGAAACTAATCAGCACCAGCCCCGCCCACAAGTGAGTTACCTACAAAATTTTGTGAAATTCGGTCCATTAGTTTTTTAGTTAGAGTGGATAAAAAATCTGCACAGACAGACAGACACACAGACACACACACAGACGTCACGTTAAAAATGGTATTTTCGTATTCTAGAGGTCTCGAAACGTGTAAATCCGTCGAAAACTCGAGTTGTGATTTTCGGCATGATTCCAATACTTTCCCTATACATTACCATATGTATTGCAGGGAAAGTAAAAATCTGATGTGGGCAACACATGACTTTCCCTGCAGACTTATATTAACGTTCTCTTTATTTTTATTACATTTAGTTCACTTTTAATTCAATTTTCTTTCTCATTTGATAACTGGACTTCTTTTCAAAGGTGGCGTAGAGAAATACGAAAAAACTAAAATATCTCGAGAACGGCTAGTCCTAGTGTAATGAGGTTGGTCTTATTCTTTTCTTCGTTAAAAATTACGTATAAAACAAGCTTTTAATGGATATATTTGAGCGTACGTACTTTCTTATTTTAAATTTTGACGATTTTTGCTTGCCATTTTGCAAAAAAAGGCAGGTTATTTTTCTCCGAATCGCACCAAAATCTAATCAGCACCAGGGTGACCTACTAGCAACTTATCTACCAAATTTTGTGAAATTCGGTCCATTAGATTTTTAGCTAGAGTGGATACAAACTTTTGCGTGCCATTTCGCAAAAAAAGGCGGGTTCTTTTATACCCAATCGTACCCAAAACTAATCAGCACCAGATTCGCCCACAAGTGACTTACCTACCAAATTTTATGAAAATCGGTCAATTAGTTTTTTAGTTAGAGTGGATACAATATCTGCACAGACAGACAGACAGACAGACAGACACACACACAGATGTCACGCTAAAAATAGTTTTTTCGTATTCTAGAGGTCTCGAAACGTGTAGATCCGTCGAAAACTCGAGTTGTGATTTTCGGCATGATTCCAATACTTTCCCTATACATTACCATGTATTGCAGGGAAAGTAATAAAAATCTGATGTGGGCAGCACATGACTTTCGCTGCAGACTTATATCCACGTTCTATTTATTTCAATTAAATGTAATTCACTTTTAATTCAATTTTCGTTCTCATTTGAAAACTGGACTTATTTTCAAAGGTGGGGTGGAAAAATACGACAAAAACTAATATATCTCGAGAACGGCTAGTCCTAGTGTAATGGGGTTGGTCTTATTCTTTTCTTCATTAAAAGTTACGCACTAAACTAGCATTTAATGGATATATTTGAGCATACGTAGCTCTTTAGTTTAGATTTTGGAATTTTTGCGGGCCATTCTACTAAAAAAGGCAGGTTATTATTTTCTGAATCATACCAAAATCTAATCAGCACCAGGGTGACCTATAAGTGACTTATCTACCGAATTTTGTGAAATTCGGTTCATTAGTTTTTCAGCTAGAGTGGATACAAGCTTTTGCGGGCCATTTCGCAAAAAAAGGCGGGTTCTTTAATTCCGAATCGTACCCGAAACTAATCAGCACCAGCTCCGCCCACAACTGACTTACCTACAAAATTTTGTGAAATTCGGTCCATTAGTTTTTTAGTTAGAGTGGATACAAAATCTGCACAGACAGACAGACAGACACACAGACAGACACACAGACACACAGATATACACACAGACGTCACGCTAAAAATGGTTTTTCGTATTCTAGAAGTCTCGAAACGTGTAGATCCGTCGAAAACCCGAGTTGCGATTTTCGGCATGATTGCAATACTTTCCCTATACATTACCATGTATTGCAGGGAAAGTAAAAACGAATCTGAATTCTGTATGTAAATGAAATAGAACCATGGTTATTGAACTTAATCATTAAAAGAAACGAGGGTTAACTAAATTGGCTCGAAACTGTTTTTACTTTCCCTGCAATACATGGTAATGTATAGGGAAAGTATTGGAATCATGTCGAAAATCGCAACTCGAGTTTTCGACGGAGCTACGCGTTTCGAGACGTCTAGAATACGAAAAAACTATTTTTAGCGTGACGTCTGTATGTGTGTCTGTCTGTGTGTCTGTCTGTCTGTCTGTGCAGATTTTGTAACCACTCTAACTAAAAAACTAATTGACCGAATTTCATAAAATTTGGTAGATAAGTCTCTTGTGGGCGAATCTAGTGTTGATTAATTTTGGGTACGATTCGGGATAAAAGAACCCGCCTTTTTTTGCGAAATGGCCCGCAAAAGTTTGTATCCACTCTAGCTGAAAATCTAATGGACTGAATTTCACAAAATGTGGTAGATAAGTCGCTTATGGGTCACCCTGGTGCTGATTAGATTTAGGTACGATTCGGAAAAAAATAACCTGCCTTTTTCGCAAAATGGCTCGCAAAAATCGACAAAATCTAAAATAAAAACTACTTATGCTCAAATATATCCATGAAATGCTTGTTTTATACGTAATTTTTAACGAAGAAAAGAATAAGGCTAACCCCATTACACTAGAACTAGCCGTTCTCAAGATATTTTCGTTTTTTCTGTACGCTACCTTTGAAAATGAGTCCAGTTATCAAATGAGAACGAAAATTGAATTAATAGTGAATTAAATTTAATTAAAATAAAGAGAATGTGTATATAAGTCTGCAGGGAAAGTCATGTGCTGCCCACATCAGATTTTTACTTTCCCTGCAATACATGGTAATGTATAGGGAAAGTATTGGAATCATGCCGACCATCGCAACTCGAGTTTTCGACGGATCTACACATTTCGAGAACTCTAAAATACGAAAAACTATTTTTAGCGTGAAATCTGTGTGTGTATCTGTGTATCTGTCTGCGTGTTTGTCTGTATGTCCGTCTGTGTGTCTGTCTGTGTGTCTGTGTGTCTGTCAGATTTTGTATCCACTCTAATTAAAAAACTAATGGACCGAATTTCATACAGTTTGGTGGGTAAGTCACTTGAGGGCGAATCTGGTGCTGATTAGTTTTAGGTACGATTCGGGATAAAAAAAAACCCGCCTTTTTTTTTGCGAAATTGCCCGCAAAAGCTTTTATCCACGCTAGCTAAAAAACTAATGGACCGAATTTCACAAAATTCGGTAAATCAGTCACTTGTGGAACACCCTGGTTGCAAAATGGTGAGCAAAAATCGCCAAAATCTAAAATAAAAAATTACGTATGCTCAAATATATCCATTAAATGCTTGTTTAATACGTAATTTTTAAAGAGGAAAAGAATAAGACCAATCTCATTACACTAGGTCTAGCCGTTTTCGAGACAATTTAGTATTTTCGTATTTTCTCTACTCCACCATTGAAAATAAGTCCAGTTATCAAATGGGAACGAAAATTGAATTAAAAGTGAATTAAATTGAATTAAAATAAAGAGAACGTGAATATAAGTCTGCAGGGAAGGTCATGTGCTGCCCACATCAAATTTTTTTCTTTTGCTTAGATTCTTGGAGCTGCCCAGTTGTTTTTAGAACTTTCTATACAACGTACTATCTCTAATTTGTCTCCAATTCATTTTTAGGGAATTTTAGGGACGATAGAAGAAATGAATGTTTATTTTTTGTGTCAAAATATAGATGTAAGCTCAAATATTAGAATTTGGTTGTCAAACATTTATTTATTATTAATAGTGTTTTTTTCCCTATATACTGTTTTTACTTTCCCTGCAAGACATGGTAATGTATAGGGAAAGTATTGGAATCATGCCGAATCGCAACTCGAGTTTTCGACGGATCTACACGTTTCGAGACCTCTAGAACTCGAAAAAAATATTTTTAGAGTGACGTCTGTGTGTGTGTCTCTGTGTGCGAGTCCATCTGTGTGTCTGTGTGTGCGTCTGTCTGTCTGTGCAATGTATGTATCCACTCTAACTCAAAAACGAATGGACCAAATTTCATAAAATTTGGTAGGTAAGTCACTTAGATGTGACCCTGGTGCTGATTAGTTTTTAGTACGATTCGGGATAAAAGAACCCGCCTTTTTTTGCGAAATGGCCCGCAAAAATTGTCTGTATCCACTCTAGCTGAAAAACTAATGGACCGGATTTCGTCGCTTGTGGGTTACTCTGCTGATTAGATTCTGGTACGATTCGGAAAAAAATTATCAACTTTTTTTGCGAAAAGTCCCGCAAAACTCGAGCGAAACGAACGACTATTTTAACCGATTAACGCCAGATGCCTTTTGATTTTCGAGGAGTTTGAACGAAGAGCCTCAATTTTTTTTTCTAAATATCCATTATAAAAATAAGTGTTTAGACATGATCCGTAAATATACATTTTATTTAGGGATTTCTTTTATAATAAAATAAACTATTGTTTATAGGACACTAATAAGCTTTATTCTTGAGATATGACACGTTTCTGATCTAAAATGGAAAAGATCACGAAGATTTTAAAATGTTATCAAATGAGTTAATTTCATTATCACTGATACGAAGTGAGTTAATTATGCAATATATGATAAGTATTTATTACAAGAAATTAATTAATGCTATTTTTATGAGTTATTAGTTACCAAGGTAAAAGACGTACGTTTTCCACAGGAAGCTTTTTACACTTTACACACCAGGTCTATTCGGTTTATCAGAAGGTATCGAGCAGCTATTTTTATCACCGGGAGAATTTATTCACTTAAAAAAAAAACCTGAGACGATATCCAATAGACCAGATAGGTGTACAGTACAGATGTAAAGAACCTTGCTGCCCTAATTGGGATTCAAACTACGGATCTTCGTACTACTATTGAGCTGACTCAACAGTAAACTCTTATCGTCAACGTGGACTTCGCTTTCTGCACCCTCTAATGTTAGATTGATGTGCAACTAACAATCTGACTAACCACCTCCTGCTACTTTTACCCCAGGTTAACCGCCTGCTGTTATTTTTATCCTCCAGGTTCGCTTCCTGCGTGGTTCTTGATCTCCCGATTTGAAATTGACCATTAATATAGAATCCATTGAATTCGTGTTGTTCGTACTAAGGTCACTTTCAGACCTTCGACATATTTGCACTAACCTACAGGGTCGATTTACCAGGGAGTAATTGCAATGTCCCTTATTATTTCAACATGTACTCGAACCACAGATCTTCTGACCATCCAAATCTCTACCGATGAGCTACTGCAACGGATTTACAAGTTCTTATCGAAGTGCACGCTGCACCAGGTACTTCCAATAATAATCGTTGGAAAGAATAGGAATTTACGAGAATTTAGAAACTAAATGATGAACTAACTAGCCAACATTAATAGCATGTAAGTTCATTGACCAAAGCAAAGACTAAAAAACCCTAAATATGGACTTATAATTAAATAAAGATAAATAATAATGACGGTATTTTATTGTAATAAAATTATAATGGTACTTGTGCCGATTGTTAAATGAGATTTGGCTAACAATTTCTCTCGCAATAACCATACATTTTTAATTGTACCAATTGAATTATAGTTTCTCCTAGTCCTAGACCTAGAGAACCAAACAGCTTGTAATTTAAGACAGTTTATATAAATGACAATTTTGTGCCCTTTTCCCGCTATAAATTTACTATTTTACCTATAAAAAATTTTTTCTTTCGTTTTTCGTATTATATATTTATATTTATAAAATAATAAGTCAAGATTTCGTGCACATATTTCACCCTTATCAACGTCAATACATTTTCTAAAGAAACCCAATTTGATTCTCTGCAAACAGGAACTAGAACAAACTGCAAACCGAACGATGGTATAAAAGTTTCTCCACGTTCTTTTCTAAACGTTCCCAGTTACTGTCAATTCCAAAATACTTTCTGAAAAGTGAAAGGCAGTTTTGCTCATGATTTTGTTTGCAACAAGAGAGAGGAGGAAAGAGGGGGGGGGGGGGGGTAGGGGGGGACTAGAATTCCGAAGGAATGTCGAGACAGTCTTTTTCCAGTGAGCAAAGGTAAAAACCAAAGATTCGAACAATGCTTTGTCAAAATCTCGAAGAATGGAAAGAGGGCATTTAGGGCACAAAACTACCCGGAAAAGGATAGGATAGGCGCCTCTAGTCTCTGGTATGTCCAGGCGTTGGCGCGACAAGTAAGGTCGGTGAGGAAGGAAGGGGCGTCTTTACGAAACTGGAGACAATGATGTCCCATATCGGGCTCTATTATTTGAACAAGCTAGATGACAGTGGAAAGATAATTCTTCTATGGTTTAGTTTATATGAGTATTTAGGAAAACAAGCATTTATATTTATGTTGTTGTTGAAACCCAGACCGTCCGACCTACCAGAAAGGTGTAAGGATTTATATTTATGTTAAATGTATTGTATTTAATCAGTCGTTTCCCAATTTGTAGATCTGGAG
This sequence comes from Amaurobius ferox, assembly GCA_951213105.1. Taxonomy (NCBI): domain Eukaryota; kingdom Metazoa; phylum Arthropoda; class Arachnida; order Araneae; family Amaurobiidae; genus Amaurobius; species Amaurobius ferox. The sequence goes on from OX578136.1 coordinate 151,918,005, forward strand.
ACTTAAATCTTGTCAAAGACGAATATTTAATAAATGCGATGTCAAGTAAATTTAGAATCTCCATCAGTACCAAAGAGCTAGAATTATCTTGATTGCTTCTCGAAGATCAGTACTAACCCTTTAATTATTTTAAAATTAATTACCTTAGATAAAATAAATATATGTATAAACTAAAATAGAAATATACGTAGCCAATAGATTAGTGGCATTTAATGTGTGAAAATATACAAGTTTAAGATGCATAAAAATGTAAGTTTAAGGCAAGTTTAAGGCATATAAAAGTTTAAGGCACTCTCTCTCTCTCTCTCTCTCTATATATATATATATATATATATACATATATATATATATATATATATATATATATATATATATATATATATATATATATATATATATATATATATATATATATATACACAAAATATGGATGAAAGAAGGGGAAAATTGACTTTTAAATTTTTAAGTTTTTGCATTTCATTGCAATTGTATTCCTATTGGATATATATATATATATATATATATATATATATATATATATATATATATATATATATATGTATATATATATATAAATATATAAATATATATATATGTATATATATATATAAATATATAAATATATATATATATATATGTATATATATATATATATATATATATATATATATATATATATATATATATGTATATATATATGTATATATATATATGTATATATATATGTATATATATATGTATATATATATGTATATATATATATATATATATATATATATATATATATGTATATATATGTGTGTGTGTGTGTGTGTGTGTTTGTATCTCTGTTTTTGTATTTCTGGTTTTTAATTCATTTGTATTTATTATTTGTCCTTCCACTAGCAAGTAGACAGTTTGAATGGGGCCCGCAGTCAAATACTATCGCCATTGTCCGAAACTGGTAATTCCATCGGTTTTAATTCTGATTGTATGGCTGTTCTGACGAGAATACAATTTCAACTAGTCGCCATTTGTTTATGTAATTTCAACTGGTTGTTCTCCGTGTATCGATCTTTAATCTTAAGCTAATTATTATTGCATTTTGTCATTTTTGCCGTGTTTAGTTTTTCATTTGATATATTTTTATTTATTTATATATACCTATTTAATTGTGATTTATGTATACTAATAATCCCCTCATCCCCATACCATTATTGTGATAAATTACCTAATATTTTTATCCTTAGTCTTGGGCTATAGTTACTTACTTGTAACAGATATGCCAGAGATGGGTTTTTAACACTTTACAACATAGTTGAAAAGTGTTTATGACTTTGTTCATTCTGTCTGTCTGCCTGTCTGTCCGTTAGCACGATAACTGCCGTAAAAATGACTTTATCAAAATGCAATTTTAGTATGTTTTTTTAGACGGTCTGTTGGACCTATGGAAATATAAATGAATAATATCACCCAAAGAGAACACCGCGTAATGTTGGCTCATTTCAGTCGACGTGGTGGCCGAACGGTCAAGGCGAGCGTTTGCAGTGATTGATCAGCCGCCACGTTGTGGGTTCGAGTCCCACATAAGACATGGATGTTTGTGTTGTTGGGCGCAATGTGTTCCCACCCCCACTGGTGCGCTGGGGCAACGTCTTTGACGGCTAAGAGGTTCACTGTTCTGGCCGATGTATAGGCGAAGATGAAAGAGTCAATGCCTGGCCATTGGAATATATATATATATATATATATAATATATATATATATATATATATATATATATATATATATATAATGTGGTGAAAAGACCATGTCAAGAAACAACACAGTTTAAAAAAATGGAGGTCAATTTAGAACTGCACTTGTCTTCAGGACTGTACATATATTCTTTTAAACCTAAATTAATAGCAAATTTCTAACAACAGAGATAGTATATAACTACAAACCCCATTGGTACAGTTTACTGGCTAATAGACGGATATAAATAAATCAAAATAAAAGTGTATTCAATAATAGATACATGTGCCATTTCACGTGATATAAAAATAAGGAGAAGAGACGAAGTTCAAACCAGCTGGCAATACCAACGTTTTCTGGAATGAACTGTAACCGGATTGTACTATAGAGTGAACGGGAAAGATATGACAGTTAACGATTCAAAATAATATTCAGGAGAGGACTGAGGACATCAGGAGAGACATGGAGAAAATAATGCGTGATATCCATAAAAATGTTATCTCCAACCAAGGATAAAGAACGCAATTGCAAAATTACGATAATAAATATTTGGAATTTTTAATAGTATTAATTACAAAATATTCAATATAGTTGTAATTTTTACAATTGCGCTTAAGATTATTTATATGGAGAGAGTGACAGGAGATAGTGATCAGAGAGTCTTTGTATTAAAAAAAACTGGTTTAAAATGATGCTTCTAACAAAACTGGATAGAATTGCAAGAGCGATTTGATAGCAGCTTAATGATTTTGAAGTTATAAGAATGTTTTTTATCAAATAGATTGGTAATGACATATATGTGGAGGATATCTAATTTTAAATTTATACAATCTTTTGCCAAAAAAAAAAAATCGAAGCACGGTGAAGAAAGTGACTGTTTTTATTGAAATTAAATATGCATACAGCTCATACTCAGGTAATGAAATGATTACAAAATCAATGCCACAGTACCTATCAATAGTTAGCAATTGCACATTGAATTTTCAAATAAGTAATTGATGAAAGCCCCTTGGTGGCAACGCATGCTTGTATACCTCTAGGTAAGGAGTGATAAAGTTTCCTAATGTCATCCTGCGATACATTCTTCCAGGCATTCCACAATTATTGCTCCAGATCTGCTACATTTCGGGGTACCCGAATCTGGCGGCCTAGCATGTCCCATACATGCTCGATTGGAGAAAGGTCTGATGACCTTTTTTGCTGGCCAAAGAACAGTATCAACAGCATGAAGACAGTCCACAGATATGCGAGCCGTATGTGGCGTGGCATTATTTTGTTGGAAAATGGCCCTAGAATGACGTGCCAGGAAGGGTAACGCAAACGGTCACTGGATTTCATCCACATACCGTTAAGCTGTTAAAGTTGTACGCAGGATGACTAGGGGCGACCTGCTGCCGTAAGAGATAGCGCCCCACACTATCACGCCAGGGGTAATGGCTGTATGCCTGTGTAATACAAAGGCTGATAGGGACCGCTGGCCCTGGTGCCTCCTCACACGTACCCGGTGGTCATCTGCTGAAAGACTGAAGCGTGATTCATCTCTGAACGCTATGCGATGCCAGTCTGCTGGCAGCCATGATGCTCGGCTACGACACCACTCCAAACGACTCTGTCGATGTTGTAGGATTATGGACAGACGTCTTGAGCATAACTCGACTTCAGCCAAGCGCTGTGAGTTGGTGGGAGGTATCACGGGTGGTATAGAAGAGGCTGTATTGGATAACGGACAATGATGCCGTTGGGTCAGTTCGGGTCTGTCACATAATCATCCGATCTTTCCTCGCATTCGTGCACCTTGGCCTTCCAGAGCCTTCATTCCGCTGATGAGTTTCTTGCAGCCACCATTGCTGCCAGCACCTTTGCACAGCAGTGTCTGTTCGGTGCAGGTGACGGCCTATTGCTCGGTATGGCCAGCCAGCTTCACGCATCCCGACTATATGACCACGTTCGAACTCGTCTAATTACTTATAAAGTCTTCGGCAACATCGTAATGACATTATTGGTGGTGTCTCCACGGAACTGCAACGCCGATAACGAGCAAAGATATATCGTCCACACTTTTAACCTGTTTTATAGGATGCTAGTTGCGCAGTAGAAACGCGCGCTGTGATCGAAGTTAACACTCATTGGCCTTGCAAATTTAATCATTTGCATACTTGGTATAAAGGAATTTGCATGCGGAATTTCGAGATGATCGGATTATTTTTTAGGGGTGCTTCGTTTTTGTTTCTTTTTTCTTGCAAAAGAGTGTATCTAAATAATTAACATTTTGACTAACACTAGGCTCATAAGGGATTCATAAGGACGGCATCATTTGGTAAACCTCCGGGGAGGGGGCGCTCCCCCCCCCCCCGGGAGGTTTTCCAAGTTATGCCGTCTTGTCATTTATTTTCTAAAACCGTTCCAAAGTTAATGTGAAAAGAGGGCATATACAATAACTGAAGAATGGATGTGAGAACCGCCATGAAATGTTATGCATAGCATATTATATGTAAATAAATAAACAAAGCTGGAACTACATAGAATTGCTTGAAATTTGCATGCTAACACGAATTATAAGAAATTGAAGATTTGTATGAAATTATTCGCTATAAAAAATAATGATTCTTCACAGAAAAATGACAGTAGTGTAATCTATATGAGAAATTGACTGTTAGCAATTTGTTATGAATATTAGTTAGATTAAGACGCAGAGAATGTTTAAATATTATATAACAATATAATATGTAACAATATATATATATATATATATATATATATATATATATAATAAGAAAACAAAAACGATTAAAAAAATAATAATAAAATCAATTTTGGTTTAGGTGTCATTCAATCTATCTCAGTAAAAGATCAAGGGAAAAAAACTTAAAATTTTAAAAATTCAAAAATAGGTGTGACAGGGCAAAGGAATAATAAAACAAGAAAGATTAATCATGCATAAAGCATTGATTATGAAACACTTTCCAACTGATATGCAATTTTATCTAAACAGTTCTAAAATGCGATATTTTTAGCTATGATATTTTTAAAATTATTATAGTACATTAATTGGAAACTTAAAAACTTCATCAAAAAAAGACAATGCCATAAAATCGCTTGCTTCTCTAAGTAAAATCAATGAATATCCCATTCATATCACTTACATTCCAGACTCCAGAGCTAAATAATTTTGCGGTAATAAATTCAACAATCCTTATACAACTCATCTTATAATTGCTTGTTTTGTTTACATTTTGTATACGTTAAAATTAGGCTTCGTTGTAGAAATAATCAAAGTTTAGTGATAATTTAAAATAAAAAATATTGTAATCGCGTACGAACCGAATTTAGAAATACAGATAATATGCAAAAATAAAGCGGTTTTGGGACAGATACGACACTAAATATAAATACAAGAAAAATCAATCATGCATAAAACATTGATTATAAAACACTATCCAACTGTAATTTTATTTAAGTATCTTTAAATACTATACATTCAGCGGCGACAATTATTTTAATTATCATAGGACTACAATAATTTATTTTACTTGGAAAATTAAAACTATGGAGGCACGTTCTAACTCCATGCTTAAAACTTCATTCAAACTTTATTCAAATGACGTCATCGAAATATAAATCGTTTGGCTCTTTATGTAAAATCAGTGAGTATTTTTCATTCATACACTTTTATTCTAGACTCAAGAGTTAAATAATTTTGCTTGAAAAAACAAAATCAGCAATTCTTATACAACTCATCTTATAATCACTTTTTACATTTTACATTCATTAGAGTTGGACTTCGTTGTAGAGATAGATAATCAAAGTTTGATGATCATTTAAATTCAAAAATATTGTAACTGAGTTGGCGCAGAATATCGATGCACAGAAAAAACACAAAAATAAAGCGGTTTTAGGACGGATGCAACACTAAATATAAATTAGAAAGAACTTTAAAATCACGATTTTGACACAAGATGGATGCCATATTTCATTTTGAAGTGGGTCACGTGACCTCTTCATATTGTATGGGTGTCATTATTATTTCAATTTTTCTTTATAGAACTACGGAATATATTTTGCTGAAGAATTTTTATATATTTTATGGGACAATTTGAATATTTCTTAAAATTTTCGAAGCAATTTGGGAATTTTAACTTCGCGTAAAAAATGTTCGAAAAATTAGGTCCCATAGGGTTCAATGTATTTAATTTTTTCAACTCGGGTTGAATCTATAGCCTTACACCTTTCTGGTAGGTCGGACGGTCTGGGTGTCAACAACAACAACCCGGTTGGATCCTATAGTATTATTTCATTACATGCGCATTGTTTCATACAACATACTATATTATTTCATTTTGATAAAGTCATTTTTACGGCAGTTATCGTTTGAACGGACAGACAAAATGAACAAATCCATAAACACTATTCAACTATATTGTAAAGTGCTAAAAATTCAAAACCACACTGATTAATTTATTATTCAGCACTACCAATCTAGCTAGAATCTTGGTTTTGGTCTTATTCAATCCATAGCTTCCACGTCCACGAAAAAGTCTAACATTTTTAAAATTCCAATTAGGAGTGACGATGCAAAGGAAGGATAATAAATAAATAAATAAATAAAGAAAAATAAATAATTATTTTTCAAAATGACCGATCCGTTTCACTCGAACCAGAATCTCTGTTTTGATCTCATTCGATCCTTTCCAACTTCCAGATAAACGAAAAACGAAAAAATCTAGAATTTGAATTACACCACTTTACCTCTAAAAGATGCGAGCCATTGTATTTTCATGTTTAATTTGAAACGAATTTTGATATTCAATTTTTTTTAAGTGTGTATGTGTCACATGTAGTGACCACTAGCCATTGAAAACTCGCGAAGCACGGTTGAAAAGGCTAGTTGTATATTATTTACATTATTGATTTAATATTGTTACGACGTATCCTCTGAAATTGTGGGTGTACACGCAGGATACAAAAATGGGTCCGAGTTTCTGGATAACTAATGCTTATTCACAAACACAACGTAAACAGGAACAATATGCAGAAAAACAGCACTTAAATGCTCCACTAATTTCGCAAAATAACTAGTACTATTCTCAAAATATTGACGAACGTAATTTTACAAAATAGCAGCTACTATTTTCAAATCACAAAAATCACTGTTAAATGTAGCTCGTATCACGTCAACTACTATTGACCGAGTGATGATTCCTTTTATAGACTTGGGATAGAAACTTCTGGAATTCTCTTGCATTACGTAGAATAATTGTTATTTTGAGGTGCTTCTCGAACCTTTGGAAATCGTCGCCAAATTGACGATAAGTCGTCAAATATGATAACCCTTCTTCGAAGTTTCGTAAGTGGCAACCCTAGAGGGACGTCATGCTCACGTCATAGCTTTACGGATATTTTCTCCGTCTGATTTTCGAAAGAGACGACACCAGAAGAGAGGAAAGACGCCAGTGAAGGAATATTACCCGTTCGTAACAATATTGCGAATTATTATTTTCAGAAGAGAGGGAGGAAGAAAATCTGATAATAATAATCCGGAATGAGTTGGTCTGTTTTGTATCCCTATCCTGGAACACCGATCTTAAGCATTCTTAAACGCGCTCTACGGCCGGCACGTAATGCGATCAACTTAACGCCATCTTGAATGTCAACTAAATTTCTTTCCGTTCGCGATGGTCACGGAATATAGTTTTATTAACTCATAAATTTCCAGTTTATTATTTATTGTTCTGTTTTTGTCCTAGTTATTTATTATGTATCTGAAACGTAGACCCGTGTTGAGAGAATGACGCGACTTCGACCAAGAACTTTTTGACCTTTACCAGAACCGAGAAACTCGGAAAGGCTTTTAATGCGGAAACGTGGATCGTAAACGTTTATGGCGTCACTGGAATGAGCCAAGACAAATGAGAGATTCTTGATATTACTCGTTTATGAGTTTCCTGACAGTTTTGCGTTCAACAACTTTCATTCGATTTAGGGTTGCTACTTGCAATGTAAAAGGTATGGACAACGACGGACGATCCGATTCCTCTCCCTCAAACACACATTCAAAAGAACTAAAACGTATACTACTCAGCAACCTAGAAAACTCTACAGTTTGAAAAAACATATCTATATAAATAAAAATGAAAATCTGTCTGTCTGTCTGTCTGTCTGTCTGTCTGTCTGTCTGTCTGTCTGTCTGTCTGTTTGTCACACCATCACGGGAGAACGGCTGAACCGAATTTAATGAAATTTTGTGGGTAGCCCAGAAATAGCCCCACTTAAAATTATATCCGTGTTTTGAGTTTCTACGACCAGTGGTTCTCGAGATATTAGTAAAAAACGAAATTTTCGTTTGTCCCATCATCACGGAAAAACGGCTGAACCGAATTTAATGAAATTTGGTGAATAGCCTTGAAATATCCCCCCATAAATTTTGTCCAAGTTTCGAGTTTCTAAGACCTGGGGTTGTCGAGATATTAATGAAAAACGGAACTTTTTCCTAGGAGTTCTACTCCCTAACTCCGTGGTTTATCCAAACGAAAAGCTTGAAAATCGTTTGAAAGTGAATTAAAATTTAATCTCTGAGTTTGATGGGAGATTTTTTGCGTTAATTAGTCACTTTCTGAAAACATGAATTGTTTGAAACATGATTTAAAGGGGAAATCTATCTCCATGGTTCATGGTTTATTTAAAACAAGCTTTTACGGAACAATGAGAAGTATAGAGAAATCAAAATCGTTATTTAATTTCGCAGTTTATGTTATAAGACATGACATATTTAACATGTTATAAGATTCTATCTTATATCATGTTACTCAGAAACGCAATTAAATTAAATCTGTCTGTTAATTTTAATAATTATTTTTTCGATTTGAATAATAAATAAATGGATATAAAAATATATTTTAGAAAAGAACGATTTGATTTTTCTTATAGCATTTTTGACTGGATAATATCAATTACGGTCTTCAGGTTTAAAAATTATTGTTATTTATATATTCGGGGATTATTGATTCAAGGATTATTGATATTTTCAAGTTATTATGCAATTATTTTATTATGACAAAAATTGTTTAAACTCATATATTGTATGTTGTACGAATCTTCTACAAATACACGTGTATATCTTTTAATCTACGAGAATATAAGTAGTACAGGTATATTGACATATGTTTTGATATATATTGGCATATATTGGAATCAATTACGACCTTCTGGTATAAAGAGTACGGATATTATTGATGTTTTCAATTTATTACGTCATCTCTTTTATTTTGGCAAATATTTTTGAGACGCATATTGTAATACGGGTAATCTTCTACTAACACATTGGCATATTTTCTGATCTGCGACAATATAATTAGTACGGGGTTGCATATATTCATTCAATTCCTATTTTTTCTTCTGTAAATTTGCTTACAAAAGGGGGCAGGATGTTTTATTCTTCAGATCTGATCGTGAAGATAATTTTGCATAGTGAGAACATATATTCTTAAACTTCTCTTTAGGAGCAATAAATTTAATATTTTAACAGAATTTGCACATGATTGCGAACTTTAAGTTTCTTTAAATTATACACTCCGTACGAATAACGGGTGTGTTGTTAGTGGTTAATAAATTTTAACATTTTAGGAGGATATATCATGTTGCTCGGCATCGCAATTAAATTAAATGTGTTTGTTAATGTTTTTATTATTTTTTTTCGATTTAAATAATAAATAAATGGATAAATGGATGTAAAAGTATATCTTATGAATGGACGGTTTGATTTTTCTTTTAATTATATTAATTGCTGACTGCTTACATCAATTTCATTTATTTTGGCAAAGAGTTTTCAAGCTTATATCGCATTCAGCTACTAAACTCATATATTGTGTTTAGCCAATAAATTCATATAGCCGATTGTTGAAACAGAAAAAGAGTAGAGCGGGTATATCTTCTAATACAATTGTAGTGTTTTCATTTAGTATATTGAAACGGGATAAGAATGTTTCATTCAGATCTGCAAATTCAAAGCTACGAATTTGGAGGGATATCGCTAATTTGACAACTTTTCTTAAACTTTGCCAAATTGACGGAAATGTCGCCAAATTGATATAAACGACACACAAACAGCTGCCATAAACCTTCGGGTTGGTCGTGTGGCTTGGGTCTTCAACATATCAATGAATTTTTTTTTGTTTTGTTAGAAGAGAGTACTGAAATGATGTTTGGTTAGCATTTATCTGTCAGACCAACCATCCTACTTAGTAATACATTTAGCGAATTTTTAAAATGTCACCAAATTGATAAAAATGTTTTCAAATCTATAAAAATATCTTAAAATTGATAAAATTGCGCTACATAAATGATATTAATTGTTTTTTTGTTAGGGGATAGTATTGTGATGATATTTCGTCAATTTGTCGCAAAGTGGAACTGTCAGTTCTACAGTCCCACTTGGCGATAAATTTGGCGATTTTTTAAAATGTCGCTAATTTGACGAAACTGTCGCCAAATGTTCCAAAGAAATATAACTATTTAGACGATATTTTTTCTACCAATTTATTTGAAGCAAATGATATCATGTCGCTTAGCAACGGATTTAAATCCAATGTGTTTATGCGGCAGACGGTTTTTATTAAATCCTTTCCGATTTGAATAATGAAGATATGTATATAAAATAAATTTTATTGCCCATTTCATTTTGGACTGGATAATATCAATTATACTCTTCAGGTTTAAACATTATTATTATTGATATTTTCCGGAATTATTGATTCAGGGATTATTGATATTTTTAAGTTATTACGCCATTGTTTTATTGCGGCAAAAATTGCTGACACACGCATATTGTACGTTGTACGAGTAATCTTCTAGGAATGCACGGGTATATCTTCTAACCTACGAGAATATAAGTAGTACAGGTATATTGGCATATATATTGGAATCAAGTACAGTCTTCTGGTATGAAGATTAAGGGGATTAATTATATATACAATTTATTACGTCGTCTGTTGTATTTTACCAAAAAACATTTGTGACTCATATTGCAAAACGGGTAATCTTCTACTAATAATCGGACATTATAAGTAGTACGTGTCCATATAATTCCCATATAATTTTAGCACTTTAATTTTGACATATATTGGAATAAATGACTGTCTTCAGATTTAAAGATTACGGGTTTATTGGTATTTTCAATTTATACATGTAATCTACTAATACAGGTTATATTTTCTAATATTCGCGTATATAATTAGTACGGGTCCCATACAATTTTAACACTTTTATTTTGCATATATTGATTCAATTCCATATTTTTTTTTTTATATTTGCTTACATAAGGGGTCCAAGATGTTTTATTCTTCAGATATGTCCATGAAGATAATTTTATATAGCGAGAACAGAGATTCTTAAACTTCTTTTTAGGAGCATTATATTAAATATTTTAACAGAATATTTTGATTAAACATGCCATTTAGTATACTATAAGAATTTGGACATGATTATGAATTTCAAGTTTCTTTATATTATATACTCCGTACGAAGAACGGGTATGCTGCTAGTCTATATAAATAAAATTGAAAATCTGTCTGTCTGTTTGTCCCGTCATCACGGGAAAACGGCTGAACCGAATTTGATGAAATTTTGTGGGTAGCCTGGAAATAGTCCCACTTAAAATTTAATCCATGTTTGGAGTTTCTGCAATCAGTGGTTCTCGAGATATTAATGAAAAACGAAACTTTTTCCTAGGAGTTCTACTCTCTAACTCCGTGGTTTATCCAAACGAAAAGCTTGAAAATCGTTTGAAAGTGAATTAAAACTTTATCTCTGAGTTTGATTGGAGATTTTTTGCGCTAATTAGTCACTTTTTGAAAACATGAATTATGTGAAACATGATTTAAATGGGAAATCTATCTTCATGGTTTATTTTGCACAAGCTTTTACTGAACAATGAAAAGTATAAAGAAATCAAAATGGTTATTTAATTTCGCAGTTTATGAGGAAGATTCTATCTTATATCATGTCGCTCAGAAACGCAATTAAATTAAATCTGTCTGTTAATTTTAATTATTATTTTTTCGATTTGAATAATAAATAAATGTGTATAAAAATATATTTTAGAACAGAACGATTTGATTTTTTTTATAGCATTTTTGACTGGATAATATCAATTACGGTCTTCAGGTTTAAACGTTATTATTATTGACTAGCAGCATACCCGTTCTTCGTACGGAGCATATAATATAAAGAAACTTATAATTCGCAATAATGTGCAAATTCTATTAAAATATTAAATTTATTGCTCCTAAAGAGAAGTTTAAGAATATCTATTCTCTCACTATGCAAAATTATCTTCACGGGCAAATCTGAAAAATAAAACCTCCTGACCCCTTTTGTAAGCAAATTTACAACAAAAAAAGGAATTGTATTAATATATGCAACACCGTACTACTTATATTGTTGCAGATTAGAAAATATACCAGTGTGTTAGTAGAAGATTACCTGTATTACAATATGAGTCTCAAAAATATTTGTCAAAATAAAAGAGATGACGTAATGAATTGAAAATATCAGTAATCTCCGTACTCTTTATACCAGAAGGTCGTAATTGATTCCAATATATACCAATATATATCACAAAATATGCCAATATATATCACAAAATATGCCAATATACCTGTACTACTTATATTCTCGTAGATTTGAAGATATACCCGTGTATTAGTAGATTACTCGTACAACGTACAATATATGAGTTTAATAAATTTTTGTCATAATAAAACAATTGCATAATAACTTGAAAATATTAATAATCCCTGAATCAATAATCCTCGAAAGTATCAATAATAACGTTTAAACCTGAAGATCGTAATTGATATTATCCAGTCAAAAATGCTATAAGAAAAATCAAATCTTTTTTTCTAAAATATATTTTTATATCCATTTATTTATTATTCAAATTGAAAAAATAATAATTAAAACTAACAGACAGATTTAATTTAATTGCGTTTCTGAGCAACATGTTATAAGATAGAATCTTCCTCATAAACTGCGAAATTAAATAACCATTTTGATTTCTTTATACTTCTCATTGTTCAGTAAAAGCTTGTGAAATATAAACCATGGAGATAGATTTCCCTTTTAAATCATGTTTCAAACAATTCATGTTTTCAGAAAGTGACTAATTGGCGCAAATATCTCCCATCAAACTCAGAGATAAAATTTTAATCCACTTTCAAACGATTTTCAAGCTTTTCGTTTGGATAAACCACGGAGTTAGAGAGTAGAACTCCTAGGAAAAAGTTTCGTTTTTCATTAATAGCTCGACAACCCCTGGTCTTAGATACTCGAAACTTAGGCTAAATTTATGGGGGGCTATTCCAAGGCTATCCACAAAATTTCATCAAACTCGGTTCAGCAGTTCTTCCGTGATGATGAGACAAACGAAAATTTCGTTTTTTACTAATATCTCGAGAACCACTGATCGTAGGAACTCCAAACATAGCCTAATTTTAAGTTGGACTATTTCCAGGCTGCCCACTAAATTTCATCAAATTCAGTTCAGCCGTTCTCTCGTGATGACGGGACAGACAGACAGACAGACAGATTTTCAATTTTATTTATATAGATATTTTCGGGGATTATTGATTCAGGGATTATTGATATTTTCAAGTTATTATGCAATTGTTTTATTATGACAAAAATTGTTTAAACTCATATATTGTACGTTGTACGAGTAAGCTTCTACAAATACTCGGGTATATCTTCTAATCTACGACAATATAAGTAGTACAGGTATATTGACATATGTTTTGATATATATTGGCATATATTGGAATCAATTACGACCTCCTGGTATAAAAAGTGCGGGGATTATTGATATTTTCAATTTATTACGTCATCTCTTTTATTTTGGCAAAGATTTTTGGGACTTATATTGTAATACGGGTAATCTCCTACTAACACACTGGCATATTTTCTAATCTGCGACAATATAAGTAGTACGAGGTTGCATATATTAATTCAATTCCTTTTTTTTTTGTAAATTTGCTTACAAAAGGGGCCAGGAGGTTTTTTCCCTCAGATCTGCCCGTGAAGATAATTTTGCATAGTGAGAGCAGATATTCTTAAACTTCTCTTTAGGTGCAATAAATTTAATATTTTAACAGAATTTGCACATGATTGCGAATTACAAGTTTCTTTAAATTATATACTCCGTACGAAGAACGGGTATGCTGCTAGTGCAAAATATAATTGGCACACCTTTTAATTCTTTCAAGACCGATTTTTGAACAAACTATCTTAGAATTATATATATGCAGGGTGTCCCCATGACATTGACTTCGGCTTTTATTCTTTAAATATTGATTTTATACATCTATATAAATAAAAATGAAAATCTGTCTGTCTGTCTGTCTGTCTGTCTGTCTGTCTGTCTGTCTGTCTGTTTGTCACACCATCACGGGAGAACGGCTGAACCGAATTTGATGAAATTTTGTGGGTAGCCCAGAAATAGTCCCACTTAAAATTATATCTGTGTTTTGAGTTTCTACGACCAGTGGTTCTCGAGATATTAGTAAAAAACGAAATTTTCGTTTGTCTCATCATCACGGAAAAACGGCTGAACCGAATTTAATGAAATTTGGTGAATAGCCTTGAAATATCCCCCCATAAATTTTGTCCAAGTTTCGAGTTTCTAAGACCTGGGGTTGTCGAGATATTAATGAAAAACGGAACTTTTTCTTAGGAGTTCTACTCCCTAACTCCGTGGTTTATCCAAACGAAAAGCTTGAAAATCGTTTGAAAGTGAATTAAAATTTAATCTCTGAGTTTGATGGGAGATTTTTTGCGTTAATTAGTCACTTTCTGAAAACATGAATTGTTTGAAACATGATTTAAAGGGGAAATCTATCTCCATGGTTCATGGTTTATTTAAAACAAGCTTTTACGGAACAATGAGAAGTATAGAGAAATCAAAATCGTTATTTAATTTCGCAGTTTATGTTATAAGACATGAAATATTTAACATGTTATAAGATTCTATCTTATATCATGTTACTCAGAAACGCAATTAAATTAAATCTGTCTGTTAATTTTAATAATTATTTTTTCGATTTAAATAATAAATAAATGGATATAAAAATATATTTTAGAAAAGAACGATTTGATTTTTCTTATAGCATTTTTGACTGGATAATATCAATTACGGTCTTCAGGTTTAAAAATTATTATTATTTATATTTTCGGGGATTATTGATTCAAGGATTATTGATATTTTCAAGTTATTATGCAATTATTTTATTATGACAAAAATTGTTTAAACTCATATATTGTATGTTGTACGAATCTTCTACAAATGCACGTGTATATCTTTTAATCTACGAGAATATAAGTAGTACAGGTATATTGACATATGTTTTGATATATATTGGCATATATTGGAATCAATTACGACCTTCTGGTATAAAGAGTACGGATATTATTGATGTTTTCAATTTATTACGTCATCTCTTTTATTTTGGCAAATATTTTTGAGACGCATATTGTAATACGGGTAATCTTCTACTAACACATTGGCATATTTTCTGATCTGCGACAATATAATTAGTACGGGGTTGCATATATTCATTCAATTCTTATTTTTTCTTCTATAAATTTGCTTACAAAAGGGGGTAGGATGTTTTATTCTTCAGATCTGATCGTGAAGATAATTTTGCATAGTGAGAACATATATTCTTAAACTTCTCTTTAGGAGCAATAAATTTAATATTTTAACAGAATTTGCACATGATTGCGAACTATAAGTTTCTTTAAATTATACACTCCGTACGAATAACGGGTGTTCTGTTAGTGGTTAATAAATTTTAACATTTTAGGAGGATATATCATGTTGCTCGGCATCGCAATTAAATTAAATGTGTTTGTTAATGTTTTTATTATTTTTTTTCGATTTAAATAATAAATAAATGGATAAATGGATATAAAAGTATATCTTATGAATGGACGGTTTGATTTTTCTTTTAATTATATTAATTGCTGACTGCGTACATCAATTTCATTTATTTTGGCAAAGAGTTTTCAAGCTTATATCGTATTTAGCTACTAAACTCATATATTGTGTTTAGCCAATAAATTCATATAGCCGATTGTTGGAACAGAAAAAGAGTAGAGCGGGTATATCTTCTAATACAATTGTAGTGTTTTCATTTAGTATATTGAAACGGGATAAGAATGTTTCATTCAGATCTGCAAATTCAAAGCTACGAATTTGGAGGAATATCGCTAATTTGACAACTTTTCTTAAACTTTGCCAAATTGACGGAAATGTCGCCAAATTGATATAAACGACACACAAACAGCTGCCATAAACCTTCGGGTTGGTCGTGTGGCTTGGGTCTTCTACATATCAATGAAATTTTTTTTTGTTTTCTTAGAAGAGAGTACTGAAATGATGTTTGGTTAGCATTTATCTGTCAGACCAACCATCCTACTTAGTAATACATTTAGCGAATTTTTAAAATGTCACCAAATTGATAAAAATGTTTTCAAATCTATAAAAATATCTTGAAATTGATAAAATTGCGCTACATAAATGATATTAATTGTTTTTTGTTAGGGGATAGTATTGTGATGATATTTCGTCAATTTGTCGCAAAGTGGAACTGTCAGTTCTACAGTCCCACTTGGCGATAAATTTGGCGATTTTTTAAAATGTCGCTAATTTGACGAAACTGTCGCCAAATGTTCCATAGAAATATAACTATTTAGACGATATTTTTTCTACCAATTTATTTGAAGCAAATGATATCATGTCGCTTAGCAACGGATTTAAATCCAATGTGTTTATGCCGCAGACGATTTTTATTAAATCCTTTCCGATTTGAATAATGAAGATATGTATATAAAATAAATTTCATTGCCATTTCATTTTGGACTGGATAATATCAATTATACTCTTCAGGTTTAAACATTATTATTATTGATATTTTCCGGAATTATTGATTCAGTGATTACTGATATTTTTAAGTTATTACGCCATTGTTTTATTGCGGCAAAAATTGCTGACACACGCATATTGTACGTTGTACGAGTAATCTTCTAGGAATGCACGGGTATATCATCTAACCTACGAGAATATATGTAGTACAGGTATATTGGTATATATTTTGACATATATTGGCATGTATATTGGAATCAAGTACAGTCTTCTGGTATGAAGATTACGGGGATTAATTATATATTCAATTTATTACGTCGTCTGTTGTATTTTACCAAAAAACATTTGAGACTCATATTGCAAAACGGGTAATCTTCTACTAATAATCGGACATTATAAGTAGTACGTGTATATCTTCCCATATAATTTTAGCACTTTAATTTCGACATATATTGGAATAAATGACTGTCTTCAGATTTAAAGATTACGGGTTTATTGGTATTTTCAATTTATACATGTAATCTACTAATACAGGTTATATTTTCTAATATTCGCGTATATAATTAGTACGGGTTCCATACAATTTTAACGCTTTTATTTTGCATATATTGATTCAATTCCATATTTTTTTTTTATATTTGCTTACATAAGGGG
Source organism: Amaurobius ferox (assembly GCA_951213105.1). NCBI lineage: Eukaryota > Metazoa > Arthropoda > Arachnida > Araneae > Amaurobiidae > Amaurobius > Amaurobius ferox. The sequence continues at coordinate 151,935,286 of OX578136.1, forward strand.
TCCAAGATGTTTTATTCTTCAGATATGTCCATGAAGATAATTTTATATAGCGAGAACAGAGATTCTTAAACTTCTTTTTAGGAGCATTATATTAAATATTTTAACAGAATATTTTGATTAAACATGTCATTTAGTATACTATAAGAATTTGGGCATTATTATGAATTTCAAGTTTCTTTATATTATATACTCCGTACGAAGAACGGGTATGCTGCTAGTCTATATAAATAAAAATGAAAATCTGTCTGTCTGTCTGTCTGTCTGTCTGTCTGTCTGTTTGTCACACCATCACGGGAGAACGGCTGAACCGAATTTGATGAAATTTTGTGGGTAGCCCAGAAATAGCCCCACTTAAAATTATATCCGTGTTTTGAGTTTCTACGACCAGTGGTTCTCGAGATATTAGTAAAAAACGAAATTTTCGTTTGTCTCATCATCACGGAAAAACGGCTGAACCGAATTTAATGAAATTTGGTGAATAGCCTTGAAATATCCCCCCATAAATTTTGTCCAAGTTTCGAGTTTCTAAGACCTGGGGTTGTCGAGATATTAATGAAAAACGGAACTTTTTCCTAGGAGTTCTACTCCCTAACTCCGTGGTTTATCCAAACGAAAAGCTTGAAAATCGTTTGAAAGTGAATTAAAATTTAATCTCTGAGTTTGATGGGAGATTTTTTGCGTTAATTAGTCACTTTCTGAAAACATGAATTGTTTGAAACATGATTTAAAGGGGAAATCTATCTCCATGGTTCATGGTTTATTTAAAACAAGCTTTTACGGAACAATGAGAAGTATAGAGAAATCAAAATCGTTATTTAATTTCGCAGTTTATGTTATAAGACATGACATATTTAACATGTTATAAGATTCTATCTTATATCATGTTACTCAGAAACGCAATTAAATTAAATCTGTCTGTTAATTTTAATAATTATTTTTTCGATTTGAATAATAAATAAATGGATATAAAAATATATTTTAGAAAAGAACGATTTGATTTTTCTTATAGCATTTTTGACTGGATAATATCAATTACGGTCTTCAGGTTTAAAAATTATTATTATTTATATTATCGGGGATTATTGATTCAAGGACTATTGATATTTTCAAGTTATTATGCAATTATTTTATCATGACAAAAATTGTTTAAACTCATATATTGTATGTTGTACGAATCTTCTACAAATACACGTGTATATCTTTTAATCTACGAGAATATAAGTAGTACAGGTATATTGACATATGTTTTGATATATATTGGCATATATTGGAATCAATTACGACCTTCTGGTATAAAGAGTACGGATATTATTGATGTTTTCAATTTATTACGTCATCTCTTTTATTTTGGCAAATATTTTTGAGACGCATATTGTAATACGGGTAATCTTCTACTAACACATTGGCATATTTTCTGATCTGCGACAATATAATTAGTACGGGGTTGCATATATTCATTCAATTCCTATTTTTTCTTCTGTAAATTTGCTTACAAAAGGGGGCAGGATGTTTTATTCTTCAGATCTGATCGTGAAGATAATTTTGCATAGTGAGAACATATATTCTTAAACTTCTCTTTAGGAGCAATAAATTTAATATTTTAACAGAATTTGCACATGATTGCGAACTTTAAGTTTCTTTAAATTATACACTCCGTACGAATAACGGGTGTGCTGTTAGTGGTTAATAAATTTTAACATTTTAGGAGGATATATCATGTTGCTCGGCATCGCAATTAAATTAAATGTGTTTGTTAATGTTTTTATTATTTTTTTTCGATTTAAATAATAAATAAATGGATAAATGGATATAAAAGTTTATCTTATGAATGGACGGTTTGATTTTTCTTTTAATTATATTAATTGCTGACTGCGTACATCAATTTCATTTATTTTGGCAAAGAGTTTTCAAGTTTATATCGTATTTAGCTACTAAACTCATATATTGTGTTTAGCCAATAAATTCATATAGCCGATTGTTGAAACAGAAAAAGAGTAGAGCGGGTATATCTTCTAATACAATTGTAGTGTTTTCATTTAGTATATTGAAACGGGATAAGAATGCTTCATTCAGATCTGCAAATTCAAAGCTACGAATTTGGAGGGATATCGTTAATTTGACAACTTTTCTTAAACTTTGCCAAATTGACGGAAATGTCGCCAAATTGATATAAACGACACACAAACAGCTGCCATAAACCTTCGGGTTGGTCGTGTGGCTTGGGTCTTCTACATATCAATGAAATTTTGTTTTGTTTTGTTAGAAGAGAGCACTGAAATGATGTTTGGTTAGCATTTATCTGTCAGACCAATCATCCTACTTAGTAATACATTTAGCGAATTTTTAAAATGTCACCACATTGATAAAAATGTTTTCAAATCTATAAAAATATCTTAAAATTGATAAAATGGCGCTACATAAATGATATTAATTGTTTTTTTGTTAGGGGATAGTATTGTGATGATATTTCGTCAATTTGTCGCAAAGTGGAACTGTCAGTTCTACAGTCCCACTTGGCGATAAATTTGGCGATTTTTTAAAATGTCGCTAATTTGATGAAACTGTCGCCAAATGTTCCATAGAAATATAACTATTTAGACGATATTTTTTCTACCAATTTATTTGAAGCAAATGATATCATGTCGCTTAGCAACGGATTTAAATCCAATGTGTTTATGCGGCAGACGATTTTTATTAAATCCTTTCCGATTTGAATAATGAAGATATGTATATAAAATAAATTTCATTGCCATTTCATTTTGGACTGGATAATATCAATTATACTCTTCAGGTTTAAACATTATTATTATTGATATTTTCCGGAATTATTGATTCAGTGATTATTGATATTTTTAAGTTATTACGCCATTGTTTTATTGCGCAAAAATTGCTGACACACGCATATTGTACGTTGTACGAGTAATCTTCTAGGAATGCACGGGTATATCTTCTAACCTACGAGAATATAAGTAGTACAGGTATATTGACATATATTTTGACATATATTGGCATATATATTGGAATCAAGTACAGTCTTCTGGTATGAAGATTAAGGGGATTAATTATATATTCAATTTATTACGTCGTCTGTTGTATTTTACCAAAAAACATTTGAGACTCATATTGCAAAACGGGTAATCTTCTACTAATAATCGGGCATTATAAGTAGTACGTGTATATATTCCCATATAATTTTAGCACTTTAATTTTGACATATATTGGAATAAATGACTGTCTTCAGATTAAAAGATTACGGGCTTATTGGTATTTTCAATTTATACATGTAATCTACTAATACAGGTTATATTTTCTAATATTCGCGTATATAATTAGTACGGGTCCCATACAATTTTAACGCTTTTATATTGCATATATTGATTCAATTCCATATTTTTTTTTATATTTCCTTACATAAGGAGTCCAAGATGTTTTATTCTTCAGATATGTCCATGAAGATAATTTTATATAGCGAGAACAGAGATTCTTAAACTTCTTTTTAGGAGCATTATATTAAATATTTTAACAGAATATTTTGATTAAACATGTCATTTAGTATACTATAAGAATTTGCGCATGATTATGAATTTCAAGTTTCTTTATATTATATACTCCGTACGAAGAACGGGTATGCTGCTAGTAATTTATATAGAGCAAAGGCGGTCTATTCAGAACCGTGACGTCACCTCCACCTTGACGTCCCCACCCACCACCTTCCCTGCTTCAGCGGGGGAGAAACGAACGGAACGCCGAGCGGAACGGCGAGAAATTTAAAATCATGACGTCTTTAAAATTGCGATCCTGAAGGCAATTTTCATTATTTCTGGACCAGATTAGACTTGTAAGAATGCCAGATGTTTGACCTTTCTGAAAATGTAAATTATTAGTCGAAATTATGAGTACTTTTTACGATGCGAGAATTTAAAAACCAAAAATCGTTTTCTTGAGCCAAAAGTGACTTTTGTTTTAAAATCTTTAAAAAATATTAGAAATCGAAATGGAGATTTGAAATTGATATATTTTTACTCGAAATTCTCTGCTCTTTCCGATGGTGTGATTTGTTTTTTTCTACGATGTCTGGATCGAGGAGAAAAAAGGGCAAAAAGATCAAAAAAAGGTCGAAATCGCATAAAACATTAAATAAATAAAAAAATAATTAGAATTTTGAAAATCGGTTTTCACGTGTCCCCTTCCCACCCCCCAGGGTCTCCGATTGCCAAATTTCGTAACTCTCCGACGCGCGGTCGCGAAACGTATAGTGTATAAGACACACACACACACACACAGACATTGCCTTTTATTATATAGAAGATATATTCGGGGATTATTGATTCAAGGATTATTGATATTTTCAAGTTATTATGCAATTATTTTATTATGACAAAAATTGTTTAAACTCATATATTGTATGTTGTACGAATCTTCTACAAATACACGTGTATATCTTTTAATCTACGAGAATATAAGTAGTACAGGTACATTGACATATGTTTTGATATATATTGGCATATATTGGAATCAATTACGACCTTCTGGTATAAAGAGTACGGATATTATTGATGTTTTCAATTTATTACGTCATCTCTTTTATTTTGGCAAATATTTTTGAGACGCATATTGTAATACGGGTAATCTTCTACTAACACATTGGCATATTTTCTGATCTGCGACAATATAATTAGTACGGGGTTGCATATATTCATTCAATTCCTATTTTTTCTTCTGTAAATTTGCTTACAAAAGGGGGCAGGATGTTTTATTCTTCAGATCTGATTGTGAAGATAATTTTGCATAGTGAGAACATATATTCTTAAACTTCTCTTTAGGAGCAATAAATTTAATATTTTAACAGAATTTGCACATGATTGCGAACTTTAAGTTTCTTTAAATTATACACTCCGTACGAATAACGGGTGTGCTGTTAGTGGTTAATAAATTTTAACATTTTAGGAGGATATATCATGTTGCTCAGCATCGCAATTAAATTAAATGTGTTTGTTGATGTTTTTATTATTTTTTTTCGATTTAAATAATAAATAAATGGATAAATGGATATAAAAGTATATCTTATGAATGGACGGTTTGATTTTTCTTTTAATTATATTAATTGCTGACTGCGTACATCAATTTCATTTATTTTGGCAAAGAGTTTTCAAGCTTATATCGCATTTAGCTACTAAACTCATATATTGTGTTTAGCCAATAAATTCATATAGCCGATTGTTGAAACAGAAAAAGAGTAGAGCGGGTATATCTTCTAATACAATTGTAGTGTTTTCATTTAGTATATTGAAACGGGATAAGAATGTTTCATTCAGATCTGCAAATTCAAAGCTACGAATTTGGAGGGATATCGCTAATTTGACAACTTTTCTTAAACTTTGCCAAATTGACGGAAATGTCGCCAAATTGATATAAACGACACACAAACAGCTGCCATAAACCTTCGGGTTGGTCGTGTGGCTTGGGTCTTCTACATATCAATGAATTTTTTTTTTTGTTTTGTTAGAAGAGAGTACTGAAATGATGTTTGGTTAGCATTTATCTGTCAGACCAACCATCCTACTTAGTAATACATTTAGCGAATTTTTAAAATGTCACCAAATTGATAAAAATGTTTTCAAATCTATAAAAATATCTTGAAATTGATAAAATTGCGCTACATAAATAATATTAATTGTTTTTTGTTAGGGGATAGTATTGTGATGATATTTCGTCAATTTGTCGCAAAGTGGAACTGTCAGTTCTACAGTCCCACTTGGCGATAAATTTGGCGATTTTTTAAAATGTCGCTAATTTGACGAAACTGTCGCCAAATGTTCCATAGAAATATAACTATTTAGACGATATTTTTTCTGCCAATTTATTTGAAGCAAATGATATCATGTCGCTTAGCAACGGATTTAAATCCAATGTGTTTATGCGGCAGACGATTTTTATTAAATCCTTTCCGATTTGAATAATGAAGATATGTATATAAAATAAATTTCATTGCCATTTCATTTTGGACTGGATAATATCAATTATACTCTTCAGGTTTAAACATTATTATTATTGATATTTTCCGGAATTATTGATTCAGGGATTATTGATATTTTTAAGTTATTACGCCATTGTTTTATTGCGGCAAAAATTGCTGACACACGCATATTGTACGTTGTACGAGTAATCTTCTAGGAATGCACGGGTATATCTTCTAACCTACGAGAATATAAGTAGTACAGGTATATTGGCATATATATTGGAATCAAGTACAGTCTTCTGGTATGAAGATTAAGGGGATTAATTATATATTCAATTTATTACGTCGTCTGTTGTATTTTACCAAAAAAACATTTGTGACTCATATTGCAAAACGGGTAATCGTCTTCTAATAATCGGACATTATAAGTAGTACGTGTATATCTTCCCATATAATTTTAGCACTTTAATTTTGACATATATTGGAATAAATGACTGTCTTCAGATTTAAAGATTACGGGTTTATTGGTATTTTCAATTTATTCATGTAATCTACTAATACAGGTTATATTTTCAAATATTCGCGTATATAATTAGTACGGGTCCCATACAATTTTAAAGCTTTTATTTTGCATATCTTGATTCAATTCCATATTTTTTTTTATATTTGCTTACATAAGGGGTCCAAGATGTTTTATTCTTCAGATATGTCCATGAAGATAATTTTATATAGCGAGAACAGAGATTCTTAAACTTCTTTTTAGGAGCATTATATTAAATATTTTAACAGAATATTTTGATTAAACATGTCATTTAGTATACTATAAGAATTTGGGCATGATTATGAATTTCAAGTTTCTTTATATTATATACTCCGTACGAAGAACGGGTATGCTGCTAGTCTATCTATATAAATAAAATTGAAAATCTGTCTGTCTGTCTGTTTGTCCCACCATCACGGGAGAACGGCTGAATCGAATTTGATGAAATTTTGTGGGTAGCCTGGAAATAGCTCCACTTAAAATTTAGTCCGTGTTTTGAGTTTCTACGACCAGCGGTTCTCGAGATATTAGTAAAAAACGAAATTTTCGTTTGTCTCATCATCACGGGAAAACGATTGAACCGAATTTAATGAAATTTTGTGGATAGCCTTGAAATAGCCCCCCATAAATTTTGTCTAAGTTTCGAGTTTCTAAGACCAGGGGTTGTCGAGATATTAATGAAAAACGGAACTTTTTCTTAGGAGATCTACTCTCCAACTCCGTGGTTTATCCAAACGGAAAGGATGAAAATCGTTTGTTTAAAACGCTAAAATGAAATAAAACTTTATTTCCGAGTTTGGTGCAGGATTTTTGCATTAATTAGTCACTATAGGAAAACATAAATTGTTTGAAACATGAATTTAAATGGAAAAATCTACCTCCATGGTTCATCTCTCACAAGCTTTTACTCAACGATGTAAAGTATAAAGAAATCAAAATGGCTATTTAATTTCGCATGTTATGAGGAAGATTCTATCTTATATCATGTTGCTCGGCAACGGAATGAAATTAAATGTGTTGTTAATATCTATTATTATTTTCTCTATTTGTATAATAAAAAAATGGATGTAAAAATATATTTTATAAATGAACGGTTTGATTGTTCTTTTAATTATATATATTGCAGACTGCGTGCATCACTTTCATTTATTTTAGCAAAGAGGTTTCTAGCTCCTATATTGTGTTTAGCTAATAAACTCATATATTGTGTTTACCCAATAAATTCATTTAGCCGATTGTTGAAGCAGAAAAAGAGTAGAACGAGTGTATCTTCTAATACAATTTTAGTGTTTTCATTTAGTATATACAAACGGGATCAGGATATTTTTTTTTATTTTTCTGATCTGCAAATTCAGAGCTGCGAATTTAGAGGAATATCTCTAAATAACTTGGTAACTTTTCTTAAACTTTACCAAATTAGTGGAAATGTCTCCATATTGATAAAAATGACCCAAATCAATGAAATTAAATTAGTTTTCTTAATAAAGTACTGCAATGATGTTTCCGTAGCATTTGTCGGTCAGCACATCCATCCTACTTAGTAACACATTTAAGGAATTTTTTTAATATCACCAAATTGGTAAAAATATTTCTAAATCCATAAAAATATCATGAAATTGATAAAATCGCGCTCAATAAATGAAATTAATTGTGTTTTGTTAGGGGATAGAATTGTGATGAGGTTTCGTCAATTTGTCGTAAAATGGGACTATCAGTTCGATACTCCCACTTGGCGATAAATTTGGCCATTTTTTAAGTTATAGCTAAATTGACGAAAATGTCGCCAAACCTTCCATGGAGATTGCATTATAAAGATGATATGATTTAAATCAATTTATTTAAAGCAAATGATATCATGTCGATTAGCAACGGATCCAATATGTTATACGGCATATGATTTTTATTAAATCTTTTCCGGTTTGAATAGTAAAAATATGTATATAAAATAAATTTCATTGACATTGAATTTTTGACTGGATAATATCAATTACGGTCTTCAGGTTTAAACATCATTATTATTGATATTTTCGGGGACTGTTGATTCAGGGATTACTGATATTTTCAAATTATTATGGAATTGTTTTATTATGACGAAAATTGTTGAAACTCATATATAGTACGTTGTACGAGTAATCTTCTACAAATGCATGGGTATATCTTCCAATCTACGAGAATATAAGTAGTACAGGTATATTGGCATATATTTTGATATATATTGGCATATATTGGAATCAATTACGACCTTCTGGTATTAAAATTACGGGGATTTTTGATACTTTCAATTTTTTACGTCATCTCTTTTATTTTGTCAAATATTTTTCAGACTCATATTGCAATACGGGTAAGCTTCTACTAACACACTGGCATATTTTCCAATATGCGACAATATAAGTAGTACGGGGTTGCATATATTGATTCAATTCCTTTTCTTTGTAAATTTGATTATAAAAGGGGCCAGGATGTTTTATTCTTCAGATCTGCCCGTGAAGATAATTTTGCATAGTGAGAACAGATATTCTTAAACTTCTCTTTATGAGCAATACATTTAATATTTTAACAGAATTTGCACATGATTGCGAATTATAAATTTCTTTATATTATATACTCTGTACGAAGAACGGGTATGCTGCTAGTCTATATAAAAAAAAATGAAAATCTGTCTGTCTGTCTGTTTGTCCCGTCATCACGAGAGAACGGCTGAACCGAATTTGATGAAATTTTGTGGGTAGCCTGGAAATAGTCGCATTTAAAATTTAGTCCATGTTTGGAGTTTCTACGATCAGTGGTTCTCGAGATATTAGCAAAAAACGAATATTTTGTTTGTCTCATCATCACGAGAGAACGGCTAAATCGAATTTGATGAAATTTTGTGAGTAGCCTTGAAATAGCCCCCCATAAATTTTGCCCGTTTCGAGTTTCTAATACTAGGGGTTGTCGAGATATTAATGAAAAACGGAACTTTATCCTAGGAGATCTACTCTCAAACTCCGTGGTTTATCCAAACGGAAAGGATGAAAATCGTTTGTTTAAAACGTCAACGTGAATTAAAACTTCATTTCCGAGCTTAGTGCAGTATTTGCATTAATTAGTCACTATCTGAAAGCATGAATTGTTTGAAACATGAATTTAAATGGAAAATCTAACTCCATGGTTTATGCTTCACAAGCATTTACTAAACAATGAAAAGTATAAGGAAATCAAAATGGTTATTATTTTTGCATTTTATGGGGAAGAGATCAAAATGGTTATTTAATTTCGCAGTTTATGAGGAAGATTCTTTTTTATATTATGTTGCTCAGCAACGCAATTAAATTAAATATGTTTGTTAATATTTGTTATTATTTTTTCTATTTGAATAATAAATAAATAGATGTAAAAATATATTTTGTAAATGAATGGCTTGATTGTTCTTTTAATTATATAAATTGCGGGCTGCGTACATCACTTTCATTTACTTTAGCAAAGAGGTTTCTAGCTCCTATATTGTGTTTAGCTAATAAACTCATATATTGTGTTTACCCAATAAATTCATTTAGCCGATTGTTGAAGCAGAAAAAGAGTAGAAAGGGTATATCTTCTAATACAATTTTAGTGTTTGCATTTAGTATATACAAACGGGATCAGGATATTTTATTTCTCAGATCTGCAAATTCAGAGCTACGAATTTTGCGGGATATCTCTGAATAACCTCTAGGTAACTTTTCTTAAACTTTACCAAATTAGAGGAAATGTCTCCAAATTGATAAAAATGACTCAAATCAATGAAATTAAATTTGTTTTTTTAGAAGAGAGTACAGAAATAATGTTTCGGTAGCATTTGTCGGTCAGTCCGTCCATCCTACTTAGTAACACATTTAACGAATTTTTTTAATATCACCAAATTGATAAAAATATTTGCAAATCCATAAAAATATCATGGAATTGATAAATTAAAACGCTTAATAAATGAAATTAATTGTGTTTTTTGTTAGGGGATAGTATTGTGATGATGTTTCGTCAATTTGTCGCAAAATGGGACTATCAGTTCTACAGTCCCACTTGGCGATAAATTTGGCGATTTTTTAAGTTATCGCTAAATAGACGAAAATGTCGCCAAACCTTCCATGGAGATCGCATTATTAAGACGATATGATTTCAATCAATTTAGTTGAAGCAAATGATATGTCGCTTAGCAACGGATCCAATGTGTTATGCGGCATACGACTTTTATTAAATCTTTTCCGATTTGAATAATAAAGATATGTATATAAAATAAATTTCATTGACATTGCATTTTAGACTGGATAATATAAATTGCGGTCTTCAGGTTTAAACATTATTATCATTGATATTTTTGGGGACTGTTGATTCAGGGATTACTGATATTTTCAAGTTATTATGCCATTGTTTTATTATGACAAAAAATGTTTGAACTCATATTTTGTACGTTTTACGAGTAATACTTTACAAATGCACGGGTATATCTTCTAATCTACGAGAATATAAGTAGTACAGGTATATTGGCGTATATTTTGATATATTTTGGCATATATTGGAGTCAATTACGACTTTATGGTATAAAGATTACGGGGATTATTGATATTTTCAATTTATTACGTCATCTCTTTTATTTTGGCAAATATTTTTGAGACTCATATTGTAATACGGGTAATCTTCTACTAACACACTGGCATATTTTCTAATCTGCGACAATAAAAGTAGTACGGGGTTGCATATACTGATTCAACTTCTTTTTTTTTGTAAATTTGCTTACAAAAGGAACCAAGATGTTTTATTCTTCAGATCTGCCCGTGAAGATAATTTTGCATAGTGACAACAGATATTCTTACACTTCTCTTTATGAGCAATAAATTTAATATTTTAACAGAATTTTCACATGATTAAGAATTATAAGTTTCTTTATATTATATACTCCGTACGAAGAACGGGTATGCTGCTAGTATATAATAAGTTACAAAGTTGCGTAGAAAAGGGTACAGAATTTTGATCGATTAAAATGAAATCGATTAAAATTTTCAAGGGAATTTGATTTTAAGAAATACAAAAGTTAAATTTTTATACGGCCCCTGTACAAAAACATTTCCAATGAGTAAAATGTGCTGCATAGACTAATAAGGTGATGTACAAAATGTTAGCATTTTATCATAAAAATTCCCAGAGATATGAAAAGACAAAAATGCTGACTTAAACCACTTTTCGATGCATCGACATGTGTTCTCAGAGAGGAAAAATCATGTCGGCAGATCGCGTTTCAGGGGTTATATACAAATTACGAAAGAAAACAATGATTACATCAATAAATAATAATTTTGCTATTTATTGGTACAAAAGTATATACACTGTGTAGAAATAATAACTTTACACAAAGATTACAAAGCTTGTTCAAAATGTTTTCCTTCCATGCCAAAGATCCATTAAAGATAAGAGACATATATTATTTGCCTATGATGCATTTCTGCGTTGCGTTATTTGCACTTTTGTTGTAAACATTTACATTTTAATGCGTGATTACTCCCTCACCAACTTTGTTTAAACATATCTCTGGGAATTTTTATGATAAAATGCTGAAATTTTGTAGATCACCTTATTAGTGTATGGGGCACATTTTACCCATTGGAAATGTTTTTGTAAGGGGGCCGTATAAAAATTTAAATTTTGTATTTCTTCAAATTTAATCCCTAAAAATTTTTATCGATTTCATAAAATTCTGTACCCTTTTTTACTCAACTTTGTAATTTATTTTGTATGTCTAAGATCAATATTTAAGGAATGAAAGCCGAGGTCCATGTTTTTTGGGACATCCTGTATATGCTATGTAATAAATATAATATTGATTCAAATGAGTTTTCTTTTCTTTCCCGACGAGCTTGAGAGCAAAATCCCAAATTGAAAAATTTCTGTACTGTCCATAAAATCAACATATGTATAGCGGTTGTTAGTTTTATTAACATTTAAAAAAAAATATATTGAAGCATAGCTAGTCAAATTTTAAATTTCTCAGATAATATCCCTTTAAAAAAAATCACGTTGTATTTTAGAAAATTCGTTGTAGTAATATTCATACAAATAGCTTTATTACTTTCCTTATATACATAATGTATAAGGAAAGTATTGTGACGGGGTCGAAAATTCGAATTCGAGTTTTCGACGGGAGAGCACGTTTTAAGCATCCCTGATCACGAATCAAACATTTTTGAAGTGATGTCTGTGTGTGTGTGTGTGTGTGTGTGTGTGAAAGTATGTGTGTGTATGTGTGTGTGTGTGTGTGTGTGTCAGTGGGCCTGTGGAGACGATAACTGACGAACGAATGGACCGATTCGAACAAAATTTGGTACAAAAATCACAATCTGTAAACACTGGAAGCCTATTGTTTTTATACGCAATCGAATGTTCAGAACCCCCCTAAATTTTCGAATGAAATTTTGAAAAAATCGTCAAAAAATCAAGACCAATAATAAAGTTACGTAAATAGACATTCCTTATGTAATTTTTCATTAGAAAACGATTGACATACATTTTAGAACGCTAACATGAACCGTTCTCGAGATATTGCACATTTTTCAAAAAAATTATCAAAAAGTCAAATAAAATAGAAAAAAAATATTTCCTATTGAGAAACATATTCACTTTTCATGTATAATATCATGCGATAAATTGGGTGACATCATTCTCGTGGATCTAGCTCGTTCCATTCATGAAAAAAGATACTTTGAGTAATACTTTTGCATTTGAGCGCCAATTTATCTGCTGTAAGAATAACTTATTTCTTCGTTCATAACGCTTGGCGAGATTTTGGCGACGAAATTGGCGGAATGTCGCCAACTTGGCGACTTTTTGAAATGTTGCCAAATTAACGAAAATCTCGCCAAATGGATAAAAATGACGCTAAATCAATGAAAATGACGACTAATTGTGGAAAATTCAATATCTAATAAGTTATATAATATATAAATATATAATAATAGTTATATAATATATGTCGAAAATTCAATATCTAATAAGTTATATATATATATATATATATATATATATATAACTTATTTCTTTGTCCATAACGCTTGGCGAGATTTTGGCGACAAAATTGGCGGAATGTCGCCAACTTGGCGACTTTTTGAAATGTTGCCAAATTAACGAAAATCTCGCCAAATGGATAAAAATGACGATAATCAATGAAAATGGCGACTAATTGTCGAAAAGTCAATATCTTGGAAAGGATATTAGTATCTACTAGAAGAAAAACCTATTTATTTTACTGTAAAAGTAATAAATTCATTTCATTATATAAGGAAAGTCATGTGTTGCCCACATCAGATTTTTTTTACTGTAAAAGTAGTAAATTAATTACATTATATAAGGAAAGTCATGTGTTGCCCACATCAGATTTTTTTTATTGCAACACAGAACAAGATTACATGTTGTATGTTTAGAGTGTTGTTTAGATTCTATTTTTTTTTCATTGCGTAAAACTATTTACCGCTATTACTAAGCAATATGCTACTGCTATTTACTAAGTAATTTTTTTTTATTTATTTTTTATTTTTTATTTTTTTTATGCGCTTGACACAATCCTTGGAGCAGCATTTAGCGAAGAACTTAGTCTGCCTTGCTTTTACGGTGGTGCTTTGGCTAATATAAGGAAACTTAAAGGGACTATTAAGTCTATAGAAGTTATTTTTTAGGTTTTACTTTTTCCGATATTTTTCAAACCAAAAAGATAGCAATAAACGTTTTTTACACAAAACTGTATAAGGAAAAAAAAAATTACTTATCTAAGCAATAGAGAAATTAAAACTGAAATTTTAACGTTGCTCAAAACGAAAACAAATGGTTAATATCATTCAATCAGATTCATTCAGATGATTTAATTAGATTCATTCACATGATTCAATCAGATTCACTCAGATGATTCAATCAGATTCATCCAGATGATATGGTTCATTTATTACTGCTGCATTCTAGAAATAAGGTCCAGTACAACCATTTCCTTGATTTTTCTAGAAATATACAAAGTGAAACACAAGTGTCCCAACAGTGAGTGTGGTCAGAAATATTTATAGTGCTGTATACTGGGTGTTTTAAATGAACGGGTAAGTAAAATATTTTTGAAAGAAAAGTCAAAGGTTTAAATATAACATCAAAATATCAGTTGGGTACAACACATGACTTGTGGCAACACATGACTGGTGGCAAATCCTAGTTTGATACAGTCGCTTCAGCGTTATACAGGGAAAATAATTACTGAATAACACATTTATAACTTTTATACACAGAAAACTTTTCCTTGTTGTGCATAAGAAAATCTATCTTCATTTCCCCTGAACATGTGAACTTAGGAAATGTGTTGTGGTGGGGCCGAAAATGCAAATTTAAAATTTCAATGAATTTATATGATTTTAGCGTAATGTGATGTACGTCTGTATGCTTGTCCATTCATGTGTATGTGGACGAAATATCTCAAAAACGAATGCAGAAATTCGAAGAAAATTTGGTATAGTTATCACAATTTAAATAAATAAGATGGTAATATTTAAATATGCGTGCTCAAAAATGAAAATATATTTCCAAAAACTCCACTTTGACTTTCCTACCATGCCACAATACTTTCCCTGCAACTATGCACGTGAGGGGTCGAAGAAAAAAGGGCGCAGAAAAAAACAAACAAAAACGACAGCTTCGATAAGGTAAAATTTAGGATCACGCTTTCTTTCATTGCAGATAACAGTATCCACGAACCGGTTTCGCCTTTATTTGCTCGTCGACGTGAAATAGCTGATACTTGCAATGACAGCAAAAAATTGCACCACATAGAAAGTTTGTATCGCCCGTTGACGAGCACATAATAAGAGCGACACCCATCCACGGATGAGACTATCTGCAATAGAAGCGCAAGACTAATTTTGGAAACCCCCTCCCCCATAGACGGTTGTGTGAGGATAAAGCTGAAATTTTAGATGTAAAATTAATTGTATATAAATAAGTATTTTAGATGCAAAATTAATTATATATAAGTATTTCAGATGCAAAATTAATTATGCAGAAATAAGTATCTTAGATGCAAAATTAATTGTATATAAATAAGTATATTAGATGTAAAATTAATTGCATATAATTAAGTATTTTAGATGCAAAATTACTCATATATAAATAAGTATTTTAGATGTAAAATTAATTGCATATAAATAAGTATTTTAGATGTAAAATTAATTGTATAAAAATAAGTATTTTAGATGTAAAATAATTGTATATAAATAAGTATTTTAGATGCAAAATTAATTGTATATAAATAAGTATATTAGATGTAAAATTAATTGCATATAAATAAGTATTTTAAATGTAAAATTGTTTGTATATACAAATAAGTATTTTAGATGTAAAATTAATTACATATAAATAAGTATTTTAGATGTAAAATTAATTGTATATAAATAAGTATTCTAGATGTAAAATAATTGTATATAAATAAGTATTTTAGATGTAAAATTAATTGTATATAAATAAGTATATTAGATGTAAAATTAATTGCATATAAATAAGTATTTTAGATGCAAAATTTATCGTATATAAATATGACTATTTTAGATGTAAAATTAATTGCATATAAATAAGTATTTTAGATGTAAAACTAATTGTATATAAATAAGTATTTTAGATGTAAAATAATTGTATATAAATAAGCATTTTGAATGTAAAATTAATTGCATATAAATAAGTATTTTAAATGTAAAATTGTTTGTATATATAAATAAGTATTTTAGATGTAAAATTAATTGTATATAAATAAATATTTTAGATGTAAAATTAATTGTATATAAATAAGTATTTTAGATGTAAAATAATTGTATATAAATAAGTATTTTAGATGTAAAATTAATTGTATATAAATAAGTATTTTAGATGTAAAATTAATTGTATATAAATAAGTATTTTAGATGTAAAATAATTGTATATAAATAAGTATTTTAGATGTAAAATAATTGTATATAAATAAGTATTTTAGATGTAAAATTAATTGTATATAAATAAGTATTTTAGATGTAAAATTAATTGTATATAAATAAGTATTTTAGATGTAAAATTAATTGTATATAAATAAGTATTTTAGATGTAAAATTAATTGTATATAAATAAGTATTTTAGATGTAAAATTAATTGTATATAAATAAGTATTTTAGATGTAAAATTAATTGTATATAAATAAATATTTTAGATGTAAAATTAATTGTATATAAATCAGTCGTGAGATAGCGCGCATTCTGTAACACACGTGCGTTGTCCGTTCAGTTTTGTTTTTATACTGCGGCACAATTAAACTTGTCCCCGATTCGTGTCAATGTCACGCCACCCAACGGCGGAGCCTTTCGCTGCCGGGTCACCTCACTTCGCGGGCTGATTGAAATGCGCATTACACGTCGGTGGAGGATGCATGAAAAAAATAATATCAGCAATTAAAACAGCTCTACCCACAACCGTTGCAGCGTGTGGTTTCTTGAATTTCAAAGCAATGGTTGCATTTCTTTTAGAGCAGTGCTTCTAAATATTTAACATCTGCGTACCCCTTTAAAGAGAATTGATCGTATAGATGTACCCCTTTTCAGAGATTGATCTTATCGGTGCGCCCCCTTTAGAAGATCGATATTATCGGTGTACCCCAATCCAGAGATTAATTTTGATACTGTACCCCTTCTTTAAAAATGAACTGGATTTCTTCAGAGATTGATCATTTTGTATAACAGAATCTCGATATTTTAAATTCGAGATAAAGAAATAAATTATAAAACTGTATGAAAATTATCAATAGAAATAGTAGTTGCTGAGTAGGATTTATGGATAGAAGAAACTTTAAATAATTATTTTATTTTATTTTTATGGTTGAAGTGGATTGCCAGATATATTCTGCATGGAAATTTCGTGACATAACAGATATGCTCTGAATTAGTACTATTCTGAAATTGAAAGATAAAAGTTACACAGATAATTTATTAATTTGGAGCAGTTATGTATTGTTTCAATTTTTTATCACAGAGAAAACTTCCTATATAATTTCTACCCAGTAGCCATGTATAAACTCTGCAAGTTAGTTTACTGTGGGGACTAGAAATTTGCAGAATGTATGAGTAAAATCGTTAAATTTCCTCAAGCGAATACCAGAAAATAAAAAGAAAGTAACTAATATATAAAAATAAAATTGTATAGCTATCTGTGTGTTTATTTGTCTTCCGAATTGGAGGAAATTTTCGGAGTAGCCGTAAAATAGCCCCACTTAAAATTTAGTCCATGTTTTAAGTTTCTAAGACCAAGAGTTATCGAGATATTAATGAAAAACGACCCCCCCCCCCCATAGATATAACATTATGTAGACGATATTTCAATTGCCACTTTATTAAGAAAATATATTATGTTGGTTAGCAATGAAATTAAATCCAATGCATTTATTCATGACAATTTTACTAAATAATATTAAAAGTAAGTATGGATTTCAGAAATCCAACGGAAAATATAGCATATTTATTTGAGGATCTAAACACACACCGCCCTATATTATAGCGTTACATTAATTGCGTTTTGCGCCTTGATAAAACCTCACCCCCAAAATTTCTCTGTGAAAACTGTTAGCAAGCAATCCCAACTCCCCATCCGAGCAAAACGATGGTTAAATCAGCCGTCGATCCCGAATTGCCTCTTATGAAAAAAAGGAAGTGCATAAAAATTGGAACTCCGCGAAAATGTATGAAACATAAATTTCACAAACTCCAGGCCCTCCGTTAATGGTGCTTCTCGGAGTCCCGAAAATGTGCTCGTCGAAAAATATTACAAGCAATAACAGCAATTGGTGAGAGCTTCTCGGGTCAGAGGTCTTGCAATTCTGGTCACGGAATAGCTATTTGCGGGCCCTGACGTAAATGACTTGCGGGCCGGATAAAAAAATGGTGAAGGGTCTCCCCTTCCTCTCTTCCCTCTTCTGCGGTTATTTGGCGATCGTTGTAAAAGTCGGTAGTTACTATTTGTTAATGTCTGATGGGTACTCAATTCGGGCCAACCTCCCGCTTAAAGAGGATGTAAAATGTTTGCAATTTTTTATCCAATGAATCTTCTTTTGATGATTGAGTCACTTGTTAAGAGCGCATAGGACGTACGATTATGAAAACTAATGCGGAATTTTCACAGTTTAATATCCTATACGCATAGAAGATAGATGTGCACACATCTGCATAAGAGAGCTTTACACACATCTGTATGAGATAGTTTTACATATATATCACCTGCGAATTTTAAAAGCTTTTTTTAATGTCCATTTAGTGTCTTAGCAAAACTGCGACTTAAAGGTACAAATCACATATCAAATCCAAAGGCGCGGCCTGTAAGGTATGCATGGAATATTTATTTCTTGAATTGGATCAGGGATGTTTCCCATGAACGATTTTGTAATCTTTATATTTTATCTCTGCGTGACATCTGAAGGGACATCAACCAGCAATCATTTCTGCAATTGTTGCTATGTGTAAACGTTTTGCCTTTGATATTATTTTAAAATGCATTGTGAGCAAACAATCATTCCCCAGTTTCTAAATAGATCGAGCCTAGGCTATATTCCATACCGTCGTGGTATCAACAGGAAGTTATACGTGAGATGGATAAAGTGAGATGGCATCGGACATTGGCGTCTAAAGAAAAAAAATCTGATGTGGGCAACACATGACTTTCCTTCTATAATGCAATGAATTTACTACTTTTACAGTTAAAAAAAATGTTATTCTTATAGTAGATACTTATATTCTTTCCAAGATATTGAATTTTCTTCAATTAATCGTCATTTTCATTGATTTAGCGTCATTTTTATCAATTTGGCGAGATTTTTGTTAATCTGGCAACAATTAAAAATGTCGCCAAGTTGGCGACATTCCGCCAAATTCGTCGCCAAAATCTCGCCAAGCGTTTTGGCCGGAGAAATAAGTCATTCTTACAGGATAAATGACTATTGGCGTTCAAATACAGAAGTATTTCTCAAAGTATCTTTTTTCATGAATGGAACGAGCTAGATCCACGAGAATGATGTCACCAAATTTACCGCATGGTATTACATATGAAAAGTGAATATGTTTCTCAATAAAAAAATTTTTTTTTTTTTATATAATTTTTTGATAATTTTTTTGAAAAATGGGCAATATCTCGAGAACGGTTCATGTTACCGTTCTGAAATTTATGTCAATCGTTTTCTAATGAAAAATTACTTAAGAAATGTCTATTTGCGTAACTTTATTAGCGGTTTTGATTTTTTTGACGATTTTTTCAAATTTTCACTCGAAAATTTAGGGGGGTTCTGAACATTCGATTGCTTATAAAAACAATAGGCTTCCAGTGTTTACGTGTGAAAGCCCCAGGCCGTCCGGCTCGTCCAGAGGACTTGGAGCAACAGCAGTGTTTACGTGTGTGATTTTTGTAGCAAATTTCGATTGAATCGGTTCATTCATTCGTCAGTTATCGTCTCCACACACACACACACACACACACAGACATCACTTGAAAAATGTTTGATTCGTGATCAGGAATGCGTGAAACATGCTCTCCCGTCGAAAACTCGAATTCGAATTTCGACCCCGTCACAATACTTTCCTTATACATTATGTATACAAGGAAAGTAATTAAAATGCGTTTCTCAACTCATTTGTCAGTCAATAAAAGCAACAAATTCCGATCGTGTTATTATCGTGTAAATTTCGCAAATGTCATATTTGGCGTATCTTTACTAGTGTGTGTTTACATGCACATGTTTGAATCAAAAGAAATATGTAACAAGAAATGTATGAAGAAAACTTCATATGGTGGCTAGTACTGTGTATATTTCATTTTCAACGGAGCTATTAAGCATTTTTATACTTTACTGCAACTTATTTCGTACAATCATAGGAATTTTAGGAAAAAGCAGAAGTGACAGTTCGGGAACTGCGAGTGGAAATCCTTAGTGAAACCTCCAATTCACTTCTTTCGAAATTTGTTGATAAATCCACATCGGTCATCACCCAAGCTCTACATCTATACAGCCTACCCTAAGAAATACATTTTTAAGGAAATGTAAATATTTGAATAGGAAGTGACATCTCCATAACCGGAAACGAAAGTCCTTAGTGAATTACTTGATCCCTTTCGTAATTTGGCCCTGAATCTATATCCGTTGTTGTCTGAGTCAGGTCTATAGCTAATCTTGAGAAATAGATGTTTGAAATAAGATTTGAGTCAGAATTGGAAATGGAACTGTAAGCAGAAATTCCTAGTGAACCACCCAACTTTCTCCGGAATGTTATGCTGAATCCGCATCAGTTAGTATTCAAGCTCTATTTATAAACAATCTTGGAAGAAAATTTTCCTAATATGAAATTTACGATATCCTTCTCTGATCATAAATTTACATTCTTTAATTTTTCGAAGACTATTGCCTGTTTTTGCAAATGTGGATAATTTGGGTTTATTTCTCTGGTTCCTACTTGTTTCCCTTATACAGTGTTCTATGCATTGTCACGCATCTATGTATTTTAAATTTCTAACAATATTTTGAAACAATTTTTTTTATGTTATTATAATAACAATATTTTTAAACATTTTATTTTTCTGTTATTATAATAACAATATTTTAAAACATTTTTTTCTGTTATTATAATAACAGTATTTTAAAACATTTTTTTCTGTTATTATAATAACAATATTTTACAAAAAATATTTTTTGTTATTATATTAACAATATTTTAAAACATTTTTTTCTGTTATTATAATGACAGTATTTTAAAACATTTTTTTTTGTTATTTTAATAACAATATTTTAAAACATTTTTTTTTCTGTTATTAAAAGAACAATATTAAAAAAAATTCTGTTATTATAATAACAATACATTAAAACATTTTTTTCTGTTATTATAATAACAGTATTTTAAAACATTTTTTTCTGTTATTATAATAACAATATTTTACAAAAAATATTTTTTGTTATTATATTAACAATATTTTAAAACATTTTTTTCTGTTATTATAATGACAGTATTTTAAAACATTTTTTTTTTGTTATTATAATAACAGTATTTTAAAACATTTTTTTTTCTGTTATTATAATACCAATATTTTAAAACTGTTTTTATGTTATTATATTAACAGTATTTTAAAACATTTTTCTGTTCCTATAATAACAGTATTTTAAAACATTTTTTTCTGTTATTTTAATAACAATATTTTAAAACTTTTTTCTGTTATTATAATAATAATATTTTAAAACATTTTATTTTTCTGTTATTATAATAACAATATTTTAAAACATTTTTTTCTGTTATTATAATAACAATATTTAAAAAAAAAATCTGTTAATATAATAACAATATTTAAAAAAAAATTTCTGTTATTATAATAACAATATTTTAAAATATTTGTTTCTGTTATTAAAATAACAATATTTTAAAAAAAAATTCTGTTATTATAATAACAGTATTTTAAAACATTTTTTTTCTGGTATTATAATATAAAAAAAATGCTTTAAAATATCTTTAAAAATTTAAGATATGTAGACGCGTGGCAATGCATAGAGAAATAAACCCAGATGGTCCCCATTTGCGCCATATTTACTTTTAATAATATTTATGACAGGCAATACTTTTCGGAAAATTAAAGAATGTACATTTATGATCAGAGATCGTAAATTTTATATTTTCGCCTATACAGCGTTACAAGAAAAGTTCCAAAGTACTGGCCCAATTTGTAAAGGAAAGGTCCTTGAGTGTATACTTTACGTTTATCTGTAGCAAAAGGGCCATGCTTGAGCAAATAAACGTGATTACAGCGCCCCCTAGGGGATAATTTAAAAGTTCGGATAACGAACTCATCAATAAAGCGAGATAGACGGAAAAACTCAATTACAAATTTGTAGAGTTTTGTCTAATGAGCAAAATTCGATAATAAAATTGTTACAAAAGACATTTATTTGACACAATATTGTTATTGTGGAATGCATGTCCTATTCAGGTATGCTAATATAAACAACACTTACATCAACCAAAATTTACTGTCAAACCTATTTAAAATGCTATCCGTCAAAGACAATAGACATTTGAAATCCAGAAATAATATTACTTCGTGCTTTTACAAGAATTGCAGGTGTCACCGTGTTAGTGGGTCTGATGGTACGACTTTTTGACAGATATTTATTGCATTTCGTGCGTTCCTAGTACCGCTTCCGAATAAATAAGCAACACTCTGCAATTTTGTAGTTGGCTTTATTTCTCACCTATCTCGCTTTTCACAGATTTCGTATTCTTAACTTTTAAATTCTCCGCTAGGGAGTGCTGCAGTCACTTTTATTCGATCGGTCATGGTCATTTTACCAGGGATAGCCCTTACGTGTGCACTCATGGACATTTATTTATTTATTGGGGTGCTTAACCTTTTGCTTACGGGTGGGATAGCGTCAATCCCAAATGAAGAGCCATTCAAAAAGATAGGTATTTGACATACCCTATCCCAAACAGTTCGATCCTCCTTTGCAGACATTGGCATCCAAGAACGCTAATGTCCGCAAAGCGGGACATTGGAATTCGGTTGAACAGTTTTCAGTACATGCTAACATCTACCCAGCGGCAAGATAAAAGTATTATATGTCTTATACATACAGACATTGACGTCCAAGGACGTCAATGTCCGCAAAGGGGGATCGAACTGTTTGGGATAGGGTATGTCAAATACTTGCCTTTTTGAGAGGTTCTTCTTTGGGATTTTGACGCTGTCCCACCCGTAAGCAAAAGATTAAGGGCTTTCTGGGGATTAAGGGCTAGTAACTCTGTAAAAAAAATTATTAACTTACAATTCAGCGACATTTGAATTCGGTTGAAAAGTTTTCAGTACATCTACACAGCGGCAAGATAAAGGTGGTATATGTCTTATACATGCATAGCTTATATTTCATGCAACCAATCATTGCCGTCACTCGATCAACTGATAACCTATACTTCCACTAAACACGAGAATGACTGTCAGATTTGATATTCTTAAACAGCTAGATACAAAAGACTTATCTTAAAGATGAATCAATGGAATTAAGATGCAGTTGGCATAAAATATTGAAGCAGAATACAATTTTGGAAGATGAGAAGATAAGTCAATATCCCAGTTAGAATGGCCTGCATTGGTAATTAGAAACTATGATAAATCATATGTGAATTTGGATAAGGGCTTACCAGAACGATAAATCTAAAACTTTGTTAATGTGATACTTTCGGGATCGCCAGTTCAAATTTCGAGTTTCACCAGTTTTGCAGAGTGGATGCTTTATAGCTCAAGAGCTGATTAAAGAAGAGGGCGTATTGGCGCTGTAGTTGAGGTTTTACAATGCTAAATAATGCCGCAGACTAAACTTTCGCTATATGAAATTCTTCAGGCATTGGTGATGTTAGATGCATGGATACTACAAAATTTATCTTTGGTGGCGTCCTTAGGATACGCAAAATCTTAATATGGTCCCATCTGTTTGATAGTTGCACGTAGTTACACAGATTCATAGAAAAAGTCATCAAATTAAGAAGAACTTTTCCTTCCGTATGCGTACGGTATTGAGCAGTAAGTACGACCTTTAGTGAATAAATCTAACTGTGCAAACATGGTCCCAGTAAGGAACAATATGTACATTCAGTGAAAAATTTGTCGGAAGAATATGATGACAGAAGCAAGTTGTTAAAAATAGTTAACCATTTAAAAGGAAGAACTTCTTTTGTGGTTACGATAAATAAGTACATCTCTTTGGAAACATTGTCATTAAGGTGAAGCTTTACTAAGTTAGTACAATGTCATAGTACATTAGCCATTGGGGCGGCGTGTTCTTTTTTTTTCGAGGCGTGAACACAGTCTTTAAAGTCGAGAACAGCGTACCTCATACCACCTCTCTTCCCGTGGGGCACATTTCGGACGCCTGCCAAGATTACACCAATCATCCCGCTATTAATTGTCTGCCATGAGATTGGGCGCAGATTTCCCCCCTCTCCTCCCTTCTTCTAAAAGGTCTGGATCACCCAAAATGATAGGTCTGGTGTTAAATGATTTATCAGATAAGAGAGGCGATGATTAAACAGAAGTCCTCTGCGGAACACCGAAGTTGGAGAGGAGAGATTGGCGGATTCCATTACTTTTACAGTCTAGTGGGGAAAAATCTGGCAGACCATTGCAAGTTGTAGTGTTTGAGATGAAGATATACTATATTAATTCATAAAACAAAATGCTTCAATGGGCAATGAGCAAGTAGCTTCTGATTTAAGGATTTTTACTGCTCGGACTATATTGTTTGGTAGTTCGTCTACTCAGATGCAAATAAATGACTAATTCTCATCCATGGGTTGCAGATGCACTCAGATTACGATCACATTCTTTCACTCTCATATTCTTAGAACTACCCCGCCAGTCATGTTTTCAAAGGTAGCGTACCGAGTATATATATGCATTTTCTTAAATATTAAATTATTATAAATTAATGCTATTTAAAATATGAAATTTTTGCATATGTATATAGATGCTTATAATTACTATTTACTCACTTCTTGAATTAACAATTTAATTTTATCTTAGTTTTTTTTATTATTAATTAATTTTTCATAGGCGATCAAATGCATCTTCAAGAACATTACTTTCATTTGCTCAGCCGACATCTAGCTGAATTTTATTTCCAGTATATACCTTCCGTTACTTGGAAGCTTACGGTTACAAATTAATTATCCAACTTAGAGAGGTATCCATGTTATGGAGATGACCATTAACGGTACCGATAAATTTCGTTTTTATTAATTGTACCCTATTGAGGGAGTGCCCAATATATAGAGGTGTCCAATTGGAAGCTTTCACTGTATTTTTATTTTCAACACATTTTACACAATGTTCAATGAATTCATTCTTAGTGCATTATAAAATCTAAAAAAATTTCGAAAATCTACATAAATAAAATAATTTCATTCGTTTGTGTCTCAGAATCACGGTAGAGTGGCACACAAACCTAAGTATTTGCTGCTTTGGGCATAATCAACTGTATATTTACTCGAAGGATATGAAAGATTTCTCTTTATTTCTAACTTTAATAAGGCGAGAAACGTAGTCCACAAAAAAGCTGTTGTTGAGACCCAGACTTGACCTACCAGAAAGGTGTAAGGTAACTGTTTGGACGGCCGGGAAGAGCCACTCAATTTAGACCGAAACCCAGTGGGGGAGGCATCCATAGGGACCGTACCTTCCTTCCCCTATCACCAACCTCTCGGAAAGACTTACGGACCCACATGTTTAACATGATCATACTTTGCGTGAACACGGCGGCAGTTTTGGCAGCGGAGGGAATTGAACCCGGGCTCACCTAGTGCAACTTCCGCGCGCTAACCACTGAGATACAGCGCCCCACAAAAAAACTGTTGTTATAAATGTGCATAACTGCATAGATTACATAAATGCTATTAAGTAACATTATATATGAGAAAATATAAGTAACATTATTGTTCTTTTAATTATCTCAGCACGAGAGAATCCGCTCCTTTCCTTTTTGTGAGAATTATTATAACATTTCAAAAAGAAAGACTCCAAATATTAAATGTTCACTGTAAATTGTAAATTAACCTTCCTCACATTATATATTTCGTAAGATGAACGAATATACAACTACTACAATATAGAATTAATTTATACATATAACAATAACAAATAAATATTAATCATGAATAATTAAAAATAATGTGTAATTATTGATATTTAATCAAACATTTTACACACTCATTTAAGAAAAAATTTTGAGTTCACTACTGCATATAATCAAGAACCCGGGGCACCCCCCGGTTATCGGAACCTCCGTGAAAGACCCGAGATAGGCCTATGCATGATACTTACGTATCGAATTCTCTCTCTCTTGACATTCAGGGACCAGACAAAACATTTTGAGCAAATGAGTTAATGCTTAAATTTAAGCAGATAATTTTAATTACATTTTCGGAGGGAAAGTAGTTATGTGTTTAATGATGTATATTTGTGAGAGTTAATATTGTATAATGGGAGATAATATTGTTTTAATGAAATCAGATGTGGAAGCCAATACTATTTGAAGTAACTTAATTATGTGAGATGATATTGTGTATTTTATTTTAAGTTAGAATGTTAATTGTTTTTTTTTATTATTTTAATCATTGTAAAAATAAAATTGTTATTATTTTTATATTTAACTCGGTGTCCTCATTGTCTTCTCATTTAGAGTATCTGATTTCATATGTGGTATTATACGATGCGGCCAGTGTCGAAATTAAGTAAAATGAATATTATCAATGATTTATGCGTCCTGACCGGACGTGTGGCAAAGATCTACGCAACAGTTATGTCAAATTTTGTCCTGTGCTGCCCTGTTAAAAAAATATAAAATTTCGAATAAAATTCAAAGTTTTCGCTAGAATTAAAAAAAATTCCATTTGGTTTTAGATTTTTTTTATAATAAAGCAAGCAAGATATAAAATTTAGTGAAAATCCATTAATATTTGTGGTTACTATCGTTTACACAAGGAATCGACTCCAGATAGACAGACACAGACATCACTCCGAAAATAGTCCGAACGTGTTCAGGAGGTCTTAAAATATATATTGGCATCAACATCTCGAAATCAAAAATTTTCGTTAAAACAATACTTTCTCAATACTACATATGAGAAAGTAAAATTTTTTATCTACATTTTAAATCGATCCTTTTTGGTGATATACAGAATTCCCCTGTTGAAATCCTCAACTCTGGCAGAAGCTTTTTGGAGGGCGCCTTTTTTTTTATGAGAAATCTTAAAGCTGCATTGCGGCAGGTGCACGAAGTCTTCCACACAGAAGACAGGAACTGAGTGATGGTATCATTTAATTAATCACCTTTTCGTGAGAGCTGAGCACACATCTTCGATGTCCCACGCAACCCGACCGGACGCTTATCCAATTCCGCGTACAAAACGACTCCTTGCGTGGACTCGCTGAAAAGTTGCGCGTACTCCTCAGGTAGAGTTTATCCCGGTCTGTGGGCTAGAAAGAATGAAAAAATTAAAAAAAAAAATCTGCGATTTCACGGTCGGGCGCATCCATTCAAGAAGCAACTCGAGCTATAATAGATGGCCAATAAATCAAAGATTAGCCAGAACGCGGGCGATGTAAAATCCCCATTGCTCCGCGGCTGCCTTTCAATAACAGTCTCGGTACGGCTTAAATAAACTTTTATCGTAAGAAAGATGAGGTGTTGTCGGTCTTAATACTGCTCGTTAAGTTGCCGCATGAAAAGAAGATATGAAAAATAACGGTAGGTAGACGGATTCGTTTAATAGTGCCTGTTGTTGAATTTGGCAGATGATTTTATGTGCTGGGAATCTATTTAATGGCAATAAGAATGGAGTTCCGTAAGCTCTTTATTCCGAGTGAATTGATCGTTGAAAAAATAAATATCTGCTATAGTAATGGAATATTTTTTTATTTTTTCCGAAAATCAGAAATCGCAAGACATAAAGCAATCAATCATACCTGAATAATTTTTGAAACGAAAACAACTAATATGTAATGATTAGGTAGAATATCAATTATCTCCGTAGAAGATATTGCAAACATGTAGAAAAATCGGTGGATGCTCATTTCGCTCTTCTCTTGAAATTTTACGTATGGAATTATTTATTTATTTATTTGCGAATGGCCAGGCACTTGATACATTCCATCATTTTGCCTATACCTCGACCAGATACTTGATACATTCAATTATTTTGCCTATACATCGGCTAGGTACTTGGTACATTCAATCATTTTGTCTATATATCGGTCAGGCACTTGGTACATTCCATCATTTTGCCTATACCTCGACCAGACACTTGGTACATTCGATTATTTTGCCTATACATCGGCTAGGTACTTAGTACATTCAATCATTTTGCCTATATATCGGTCAGGCACTTGGTACATTCAATCATTTTGCCTATATATCGGCCAGGCACTTGGTACATTCAATCATTTTGCCTATATATCGGTCAGGCACTTGGTACATTCAATCATTTTGCCTATATATCGGTCAGGCACTTGGTACATTCAATCATTTTGCCTATATATCGGCCAGGCACTTGGTACATTCAATCATTTTGCCTATATATCGGTCAGGCACTTGGTACATTCAATCATTTTGCCTATATATCGGTCAGGCATTTGGTACATTCAATCATTTTGCCTATATATCGGCCAGGCACTTGGTACATTCAATCATTTTGCCTATATATCGGTCAGGTACTTGGTACATTCAATCATTTTGCCTATATATCGGTCAGGCACTTGGTACATTCAATCATTTTGCCTATGCATCGGCCAGGCACTTGGTACATTCAATCATTTTGCCTATACATCGGTCAGGCACTTGGTACATTCAATCATTTTGCCTATATATCGGTCAGGCACTTGGTACATTCAATCATTTTGCCTATACATCGACCAGAATCGTGAACCATACAGCCGTTACAAGACTTTGCTCCAGCGCACCAGGATCACGCTGCGCCCAACAATACAACACCTATGCTCGCAGGTTGAAATCGAACTGACATCCCGGCAGCCGAGCGAGCACGAGGAAAACACTTGCCTTGACCGTTCAGCCACCGCGTCGGCCGTATAGAATCACACTAACATGCCAATAAGCGGTTCCGTCAACGGTATAGAGTCCTGTCACAAGGATTTGAAACTTGATAACGTTATCAACAAACTTGAAACTCAGTAATGCCCCAAAATGACCTGAAACTTGGAAACTTAGGTTAAATTTTAACGTAGATTCGAAATCTGGAGTCAAAATGGGGTGTTGCCAGTGGAAATTTTGAAGTTGATTTGAATTTAGATATGAAGGTGGTCCTTTATGCAAATTTCACAATATGAATTTGTATAGGATGTTATTCGGTATCGAATCGTACATTTGGATTTTCTCTACTATGAAAGGTGCAGGAATAACAAGAGGTGGTTCGATTTTTACTTTCCCTGCAATACATGGTAATGTATAGGGAAAGTATTGGAATCATGCCGAAAATCGTAACACGAGTTTTCGACGAATCTACATGTTTCGAGACCTCTAGAATACGAAAAAGCCATTTTTAGCGTGACGTCTGTATGTGTGTCTGTGTGTTTGTGTGTCTGTACAGATATTGTATCCACTCTAATTAAAAAACTAATGGACCGAATTTCATAAAATTTGGTAGATAAGTCTCTTTTGGGCGAATTTAGTGCTGATTAGTTTTGAGTACAATTTGGGATAAAAGAACCCGCCTTTTTTTGCGAAATGGCCCTCAAAAGCTTGTATCCACTCTAGCAAAAAAACTAATGGACCGTATTTCACAAAATTCGGTAGATATGTCACTCGTGGGTCACTCTGGTGCTGATTGGATTTTAGTACGATTCGGAAAAAGGAACCTGCCCTTTTTTGCCAAATGGCCCGCAAAACTCGTCAAAATCTAAAATAAAGAACTACGTATGCTCAAATATATCCAATAAATGCTTGTTTTATGCGTAATTTTTAACGAGGAAAAGAATAAGACCAACCCCATCACACTAGGACTAGCCGTTCTCGAGATATTTTAGTTTTTTCGTATTTTCACTTCGGCACTTTTGAAAATAAGTCCAGTTACCAAATGAGAACGATAATTGAATTAAAAGTGAATTAAATTTAATTAAAATAAAGAGAACGTGGAAATAAGTCTGCAGGGAAAGTCATGTGCTGTCCACATCAGATTTTTTTTTCTGCAGCTGTATCTCGGCGAGATATTTTTAAAAGATAAATTAATTTTTTAGTTATTATTATTATTATTATTTTTGAAGCACAATTTTGAGAGATTTTCACCAATAACTTTTTCTTAGTTCTCGACACCATCGAAAAGACTGGTGAACGTTCTTTTCAATAAGCTTTGAACCGACAATTCTTCATATGTATTTATTTATTTTTAGAAACTTTGAAATAAGCATATTTTAGGCAATATTATTTTTATTTTGTCGTATCGCAGAATTAAAGATTTGCATGATTCTAATATTTGGCAGGAGTGTGGAGCATCATTCAAATATTTTCTTAAATATTCTATTTCCGGAATTCAATCTTTATGCATGTTGTCCAGGTTATCTAAGTTTATAGATATAATATATCACAGATATCAGAAACATGCATTTTGTGTTCATTTTTATGAAATACCTGGACTTAATAAAGAGTTTTATCGAAATGAACAATTCATTATTAGGCCTAGGGCTTGTCCACGTGTAAAGCTTTCATACTTGGATTTTATTTGATATTATTTTATCGATTCCTTTCTATTGATGTTTTTTGATTGTCTTCAAATTGATGACTAGAGGTTTGCATTTATATTTTCCACTTGATTGATGATTCTCTGTTTGATACTTTTATTTGTAAGGCATTTTGTAATGTTGGGGTTTTTGAGTTGATAATTCTATAATATATATTTAGTAGCTCTTTTTGTATATTAATACTTTTTCTTAACATTTCGCTTCACTGTTTTTCAATTCTTATGAATGGCAACAGTAAATGGTTTTTTATTTTTTCTTTACGAATGGCAGCACTGGTCTCTTCTATCAGTGTTCCCTGTATCGACTCGATTGTACATACGCTGTGCTTTTTCCAGGTATTCATTTTTTCTTTTTATTCCTTCTTTATGTATGTCGTCCAAGTAGAAATAGTTTATAGATATAATCTATCTATTTCTTCAGAAACATACATTTTTGTGTTTGCTTCTACAAAGAACTTGGACATGATTTGATTTTTGTAGAGGTTAACAATTCATGATTTAGGCTTAGAGCCTCGTCCACGTGTATGGCGTTTGTGCTTGATTTCGTTTGTTATATACTTATTTCGATTCCATACCTTTGTATTATATATTTTTCATTGACTTGTTGATTCGATATTTATTTTATTTATTTTTTTCCATTTGCTGGAGGATTAGTTGATTTTTACTTTTTTTTGCAAGCCAGTTAGATAGTTGAATTTAGTTTAAGTTTTTCT
Organism: Amaurobius ferox; assembly: GCA_951213105.1. NCBI lineage: Eukaryota > Metazoa > Arthropoda > Arachnida > Araneae > Amaurobiidae > Amaurobius > Amaurobius ferox. The sequence goes on from OX578136.1 coordinate 151,966,807, forward strand.
TTTTTTTGTTTCCATACCTTTTAATTTTGTTGATTTTCTGTAACTTGATAGCTTGTGTTTTGTATTTATTATCCATTTGATTGATGATTTGCTGTATTATATTTTATTCTGTGGGTGTTTTAAAAGTTAGGTTTATCGTGTTACATCTTCTTACTTTTCATTCATTGGATTTTCAAACTTCTATTATTATACATATATATATATATATATATGTATATATATATATATATATATATATATATATATATATATATATATATATGTGTGTGTGTGTATATATATATATACATATATATACATATATATATATATATACATATATATATATATATATATATATATACATATATATACATATATATATATATACATATATATATACATATATATATACATATACATATATATATATATACATATATATATATATATATATACATATATATATATACATATATATATATATATATATATATATATATACATATACATATATATACATATACATATATATATATATATATATATATATATATATACATATACATATATATACATATACATATATATATATATATATATATATATATATATATATATATATAAATATATATATATATATATATATATATATATATATATATATATATATATGAGTAGTATTTTAAAATTTGCAAAAAGGTTTCACGTAAGATTTTGCAGTTTTCAGAAAAAGTATCTGAATATTTAGGTACAGGTTATTGGGCGAGGTTTCTGAATATTTCAGGTAGAAACATCTAGCAACTACTAAAAACCTTCCCCGCCATTACAGATTGATCCCATCTATAAGCCATCAGTGATGTTTCTGAAAATGATTTACAGTGAGGATACAGGGTTCAATCCCCCCCCCCCCCCCATCCACAAAGGTATACGAGCCCCCTCATATCTACCTCTGCTTATGCTCCTGTGTGGTTTCAATGAAATGCAATTGTGGCTTTCTTTTCATCGCAGCATTCCGTAATTGCCTCAATGTTGAAACACGTGGGAGATTCGTTTTTATTTTCCTCGTCGAGTCCCGCTCTTCTGTTTATCCTCATTCCTGGTGTCGCAGCCAGTAGTCATCATCTCGGATTAAGTCGATAAAAAGCATTATTCTATCCCGTGGACATGTTTATTTCGGATAAAGGGCAATAAATCACAAAACAGGAGAAAGGTCCTTGAGAACGAACACGTGGATAAGGAGCACTGGTAAAGGAAATTGAGCTTTGTGTTTTCTTACTGCATTCAATGTTAATTACCAGACATTAATAGCTATGATAGAAAACAAAATTGGGAGGTTTCTTGGAATTGCACTCCCATTGCAGCTAACAGCATCCATGGACCAGTTTCGAGTTTTTAAAATTTCTTCAGCATGAAACACTCAATACCTGCTATGGTAGCAAAATATTTGCTGTGTGCTAAAAAATTTAAGAAACTCTATAGAGACCCACACTTATAGTTCTATAACACAGATGCAGAGCCGAATTATATTTGGAGGTCTTGGGAGGCTTTCACATGCCCCTGGGCTATAGGTATTGTGAGACATCGGCCCATGCAGGCCATTTAGTGTCTGATGCTCTTTTAATCACCAATGTAGATTTACTTCTGCCTTGAGCTTTTAGGCACTGAAGCATTACTGAACAACATTGCGTTGAACCAAACACGAAATTGTAAAATTTTCGTATAAAACCAAAAATTGAAACTGCTCCAATGCAGATTTCCATACAGCATAGCGTACTTATATTTTCCACGCAGCACAGAGTACTTATACTTTGATTCAGAATTCACAAATGCAATAATTTTTCACTTAAGGCTCTTCATCTGGCGGGGCCCCCTAGTCTGTAGGCCCGAAAGCCCACACCTTAATCCGGCGCTTCACAACCGGCATCAAATTTTTTGAAGATTGAGTTGAGGCTTCAATGACTAAGTTCATATTCACAGAACCCGTCAGAAGGGGAAAACTAGAATTGCTTTGAGGTCTCTTGCTTGAATCCATATGATGTGATAAATGAAGATATTTTCTGATTAACTTATAATGCATAACATCGGAAGCTGATGCTAGTTTTCTTAGTTGTATTCTTAGTTTTATTTTGTAACATGTCTGAGATTTTGTATAAAGTATAATTTAATGAGAACCGGTGCAGTTAAAAAGCTCACATTTGGTTTTGTTGTCTTTCTTGGTATGTTTTAGTTCTTTGAATTTTGAACATTATATACAACCTGTCCTGGTCTCGGCATTGGAAGGTACTCAATATTCAGGAATAACTCGATAACCGAAGCAGTCAGAAAACTTAAATTAGGCAGATCGTTGCGCTTTGTGGTACATTTTAATTTGTAACATGCTGGCCCAGCCCTTTATGGGCCCACAGTTTGAAGGTGAGGTGCACGTTTTGGGGAAAAGACTTGAGAATCGGAGCAACTTGAATGCTCAAATTTGATACTTGTTATCTTTCGTGATATATATTTTAATTCTTTGGATTTTGAACCTTACCGGTATATCTCATCCTAGGCCCGTCACAGGAAAGCACATGTTTTTGGGGAATAGATGAAGCACTTAGAAAGTTTAAATTAGGTATATCGTTGTCTTTCGTGGCATATTTTGATTCTTTGGATTTTGAACCTTACCGGTCAAGACCGTTCTTGGCCCACAATAAGAAGTTACATGTTTGGGGAGAAATAATTCGAGAACCGGAGCAGCTAGAAAAATCCTTTAGATTTTAAATCTTACCGGTCTAGCCGGTCCAGGGCCCGCCATAGGAAAGTATTTGTTTTTGGGCAAGCAAAAAAAGCAAAAAAGTTTTAAAGATCCACACAACATTTATTTTAAAATGTAGTATATAGTAGAAAACGTATTAAAACATTTTATTTGCTTATTTTTGTCCCTGGTTTCTGTGTCTCCTATTTTATCATGTGTCGCCACTGATTATCAAAAGTTAACATTCTATTTAGTACTGTAAAATAAAATCATTATTAAAATTTTGTGTTTCTAGAAAATTTAAAATGAATGCTTTCAAGGAAAGCGGCCCGGCTCAGCCGGCAACAGTGCTGCATAGTAATGTGTCTTCCTGTGTTCGGCCTGAGGGTCAGATCAGCCTAAAAATCAGTCTACTCGGCCACCAAAAAACCTCTGTTAGATGACCATTCCAATTCCACACTGCTTAATAACGTGTCTGCCCGTGAAAACCTTTAATTTTCGACGGCCTGGATACAAAATGACAAGGTGACGGCCAGTACTCAGTCCGGAGACTGAAACAGTCACAAACACAATCGGCTGTTCCCGGTACGTGAAAATTCCTATGTTGATTGGAATGCTCTTGATTCTTTCGACCCATATAGACCTTTGTCTGTATGGGTCGAAAACTTACACTCTTCACATCCCGACAGTACTAGTGCTCCAACCCGGACAGAAAATCATTGAGTCTCAGCCCGGTACTGTAATTTCGTATTCAAATGTGTTAAAAGCATGAATTTGTGAAATGTTTGTACGAAGAATTAAAATAAAAGTTGGTTTCTTTAAACAATTATCTTTACATATCTGAAATCAACACAATAATTTCATGTACTCTATTGAAATGTATTTAATTTAAAAAAAAAATAAATATGTTCAACTCGATTGTTTAAAAACTAAACCCAAGCTCGTCCCAGCCGGAAACAATTTTAGAAAACTCAGGTCTGTTAGACCCATGGGTCGGACGGCTTAAGCTCGTGAGTCAGACCCGAGCCCTTGGATATCTCTTCCTCTTGAACTAAAGCGGCCCTCAAATACAACGGTCCATCGGGTGTTGTCTGATCGCCCCGTTTAACCATGGGTATTACACCCATATTCCCCATTTTCATGTTATTGGTCTGTTAAAGTATTATTAACAGTAATTTAAATACTTTTCAAAATGAACAAATAGTTTACAGCATAAAATTAATTACAGTGAAACCTGGTTAAAGTGACCACTCTTGGGACCGTGAAAACTGGTCACTTTGAAAATGGAAATATGGAAATGGTATGGTCACTTTGAGAAAAGTGGTCACTTTAGCCAGGTGGTCAATATACCAAGGTGGTCACTTTACCAGGTTTCACTGTATTTAGTTATCCTCTACCAATGAGTTAAATTTTAGTAATCACTAATAAAGGGATTAACTTGAATAAAGAATAAATACACTTTCACATGTATTCTAAAGAAGCATTGTAGGACTCTTGAGCTTCGATTTCGCAGCTTAACAGTCAAATTGAATATAGGATATAACAATCAAGTTGAAGACTGAATTCAGGAATTAATTTGGATTTTCCTTAGAAATTCGAGAAGAGGGAATCTTCAACTTTTACTTACTTGCACATTTAACAATACCAAACTAAAATTACTTAAGAATTAAAAAATTGAAAAGAATGGGTAAATGTTTAATTTTAAAATTCACAAATCCTTTTGAATTTCGGAATTTTTCTTTTGTTTTAATTTTTACATGCATCTTTTCTGATAATACGTGATTTTTTTTTGTTCTTCTTTAAGTCGATAAATTTATAGAATGCGATTTTCTCCGGCAATAATTTTTCTCTACGGTTTATCGCCATTGATTACAGTACAACGATAGTGAAAACGTCTTACCACACCTCTTGAGGACCTGCCGAATATAAGGTGTTTGGCAGCACACTTTTGCGTTGCGCAAAAAGCAGCTTCCAAGGCGAGACTTGGTCTGAGATCTCGCTCTACTTCTTTATTCACGACAATCGCCTTGCCTGACCTTGCTATAGCCTAGCCGCGGGCCGGTCTATGCGACCGGCGGGCTTCCGGTTTGAGTAGATTTTTAATTCGGTTAGTTCATAAATAAGCAGTTTCATTTAGCGCTAATGAAGAGGGACTTTGTATATTACTATCCGATATACTTTTACATGCATGTTAACAAAACACTTTCTTTGTTTCTGAGGAGACCTATCATTTTGGACGCTGCCCCAGAATCAGAGAGATCGTCAAAATACAGGATTTGAGTTTCTATTTTGCTTCTACTTTCACCCAATGGACAAATTCACGGGTTGCAGGTGCAAGGTTTTCGTGGTTTACCCAGCCAGAGCCTGATGAAGCTCATATGGAGCCCAGCGCGGGGTGTTAATTCGGGACCCCATTATAGTCACGGAATATCAAACATGCAAAGCACCAGTGTAACAAATTTAGGGCCCCAGGATCACAGTCTCGAAGGCTGTTTTGTTCATGCAGAAAGCTTACAAACCTTTTAAAGTAATATATGTATAATATGTAAAACTATTAACATATTTTATCATTTAAAAGAATAACAAATATTACCAATTTCAAATTAATTAAAAATTATTTCTGCTTAAATTTTTTTATCACGTATTAAGTTTAGGGGCCCTTAAAGTTTGGTGGCCCAGGGCCGTGGTCAAGGAGGCCCGCGCGTTAATCAGGCCATGTACCTAGCATTTAACAAATTCAGGACGTAAATAGTCTTAAAACGTTTATTTCAATCAAAATATCGTGATCGAATATTTTCGGAAAAGCAAAAATTTATCGCCAAGCATTACGGAATATCTATGAAAGCAAAAATCATCTGCACTAGAAAGCAGAAAGCTTTCTATGTTATTATCGAGCAATAGCCACTATTAAACTGTTTATAAATACACATTACTAAACAGACAGCTTTGCTTAGACATCGTTTTATGCTGAAAGTTAATTGCCAGATATTTGCCGACTTCTGTCCACTGAAAAATTTGGAGTTTATTACAAACTAGCAGATACACCTCGCATTGTTTGTGATTTAAAATATGAGCAAATTCAAATAGCATTCTAAATCATATTGCTGTAAAAATAATTTCTGTTATTGTGGGGTACTTTATTAAATTTAAAATGTACCTATTTTGTTTGCAGGCATTAAATAACAGAATTTTTTTTCACACAGTTATAAGATTCTCAATTATATGCCACAAACAAATTTTTTGTTAAAAAAAATTTATTTAAACTATTTTTTCATATATTAAAATACAATGAAAAACCTGTTAAAAATGTATTTAATAATGCATAAAATATTTAGGTAAATTCGAGAATTACCCATTTAATCACAAAAAAAACAACAACAGGAACTTTTCCGTAATATCCGAACTTCCTACACCATGAAGGGAAAATGTGCAAGCCAATTGAACATAAATTAAAATCAACTTAGCAAACAGCCGTTTAAGAAATACGTTGTATCTTTTGTTTAGCACAGACGAAGAGATCCAACGTACCTTCCTGTATAATATCCATATTTTAACATGTGCTTATTATTCTTGCATTGCGTATTTTGATTTTATAGTCCTTTGCATAATGCTTTTGCTTTTCTTTAATTTCTGCAGATGGTTTTTAACACTTTACAACAAAGTTGAAAAGTGTTTATGACTTTGTTCATTCTGTCTGTCTGTCTGTCTGTATATCCGTTAGCACGATAACTGCCGTAAAAATGATTTAATCAAAATGAAATTTAAGTATGTTGTTCAGACGGTCTGTAGGACCTATGGGAATATAAATGAATAATATCACCCAATTAGTTTTGGATTGAACCCGGGTCGAAAAAATGAAATACATTGAGCCCTATGGGACCTAATTTTTCAAACATTTTTTAAGCGGATTTAAAATTCACAAATTGCTTCGAAAATTTTAGGTAATAGTCAAATTGTTCCATAAAATATATAAAAAAAAATTCAGCGAAATATATTCAGTAGTTTTTTAAATAAAAATTAAAATAATAATTACACATCTTATATGAAGCGATCACGTGACCATGATATGAACCGATCACATGACCCACTTCAAAATGATATATGGCATCCATCTTGTTTCAAATTCGTGATTTTTTAAAGTTCTTTTTAATTCATATTGAGTGTTGTATCCGTCCTAAAACTACTTTATTTTTGCTTAAATTCTGTGCATCTACATACTATGAAACAACACAATGACAATATATTTGAGTTTAAATTCTCATTCAAATTTGATTATTTCTACAACTAAGCCTATTTTTCACCTATGTAAAATGTAAACAGCAAAATATGTAGAATGAGTTGTATTAGAATTACTGTATTTCTTTAACACAAAATAATTCAGTCCATGGAGTCTGCATGGCTGATATGAATGAAATATTAATTGATTTTATAAACAGAAGGACGATTTTTCTCGATGAAGTTTTAAGCATAAAGTTTATGAATTGTAGCTCTCCATGGTCTTAATTTTTAAATAAAATAAATTATTATAGTATTGTGATGAATGAAATGGAGAAATTTATGAATGAAATCCTGCTTTCATAGAGAGATCTAGGCGTGTTATTTTTTCTATGACGTCACTTGAATTTATTTCAGTTGTTTTCGATGAAGTTTTCAAATATAATAAATTATCGTAGTATTATGATAGTTTTAAAAATATTACCGTGGAATGTATTGCATTTTAGAGATATTTAAACCAGGCAATTTATATTTCAATGCCGTCATTTGAATGAAGTTCATTTTTTTCAATGAAGGTTTAAGTTTTCAAATATAATAAATCAATGTAGTATTGTGATAAGTTTTAAAATATTATCGAGGAATGTATTGCATTTTTGACTTTTTTAAATAAAATTGCATTGAAGTTGGAAAGTGTTTCATAATCAATGCTTTAAGCATGATTGATCTTTCTTGTTATCTATGTCACAATCAGATATAGGGGCATTTGAATTCACCGTGTAAGCTATAATGACTCAGTTTGGATTTGACGTGCCTATTATGCATGTTCTGTACATTGACTACATGGTTTTCATAGCAACTCAAATAATTTTAGGTATACATTTAGAATACATTTTTTTTTAAATATGAAAGAACGTGAATATAAATGTTGAATATAAATCATACGAATCTGTTGACTTGAATTTAAATCATTGGTTTAAAACAACAAAATTTTAGTTTTTAGTTATTAATAGTGTTTAATAGATGACCTTTAAAACTTTACGGAGGTGTACATATTTTTCTATACCTCTCAACAATCAAGTTAGCTTTGTCACAGGTACAGTAATTTAAAGGGAATAAGAAGATGATTGCCCATCCAATTTCGGATATTGTATAAAATATCCATAAGCAATCACTTAAGTTGCTAAAATAATTCCATCACCTTAGACGCAATTTAAAATAGCCACCACTCGAGAAATTAAGTGATACGAACAGAAATCGAGTACATTGTTGAAAAACTAACGTACACATCACGATTAAAACCAGTTTTGTCACCTAATTTTAGAAAGAACTACCTTGTCATCACTTAAAATTTGCCACACTAATCTACATACAGCGTGCCGAACCTTGTGGTAATCCTTTCACTGCATTTTACGAGCAACAAAATTTGCCTACTATTTTCCTTCTACGAAATCTACATTCGATCCCGCAGCGAAATTCCCAAATCAAACAACCTAATCCAATTGGACATTTAACAGTAGATTAATACTAAGGCCTTTGTAGATAAATACTAAGGCCAACTCATCTAAAGACCTATCAAGAATTTTCCTTTTCAGGACCTTTGCATTTGTATACGACAGTGATAGGTATTACGTAACCTGAAATTCATTTATTGACCACATATACGCAACATCACAACCAGTAAATTTACTTATTTACTTTCTGTTATCCCTGCGTTGGACGACAAAACCGCTTTTCCGTTCAATGTTATAGAGTATGCTTTTCTTACTGTATGTTTCTGCTATTAGAGTTGCGCATTTTTTTCGTAGGATACAATTATTAAAAACTGTTATGCTCAAAATATGCTGTACAGATACATTTCTCAAAGGCGAACATTTATGTTTTTACAATACGATGTCATAGCTGGATCCATGGAGGTAAAAGTAGGAGTTAAATCTTCATATTAAGAAAACGCCAATATCGTTTGAGACAATAATTCAGGTGGCGCTGGGATAAGATAAGTAGTCTTGTAGTGTATGCATTTCTATGGCGAAAGCTCTAAAATATTTATTTAACCTGCTAATTTTGTAAAACTTAATTATTAGTACAACGCAAAGAATAACTGAAGCAATAAAGAATATTCCTACGTATTCAAAATTATTTTACTTTCCAATTCATTTTTATCTCCACATATTCTGTACTCTATCCTACAACTATGAAAAAATACTGGTTAAGTATACTCATAATTAAGGAATCCTTAATTTAAAAATTATTGAAAATACATATACTAAATACTACGCCTTTGTACAGTGTCAACTAACAATAGCAACTACTTTACAAACACTAGCGACACCTAGATATAATTCTCAAAGCATTATGGCATTTTCAAGCGTTTGATCCATAGGAGTTTCATCATCTTCTTTCTAACTCCATGGCTGGATCTATTACCACATCGGCGTTTATGGCGTCCGACATGGCGGTGTAAGCAAACCGTGACGTCACTTTATGATGTATACGCAAATGGTTAAAGTAAAAATTCGTGCGAGATAAATTTATAGTTATAAACAACTCGCTTATATTTTAAAAACATTACTAACAAGTACTGGTGGATTTTCTTAGCACATTCGTGTTCGCATTACTCAATTTCATTCTCCGACTTTTGCTTTATTCATTCACGCGACCGGGGAAAAAATTCAGGTTGTTTTCCCGTCCCCTCCAATTACCTTCGTATTAGTTCTTCGTCGAAAATAAAAGCCATCTGCGATCGAACCCGTTTGGCGAGATGTGAATAAAAGTGTTAAAAGACGGGACGCCGTGATTTGAAAAACAGTAAAATACGTAGTGTCTCACCGATCGATATCAATGGTGAACACTGATTAGAACAACACCTCGCCATGACGGGAAAGAAACGTTTATGGAGTAATGGAATGATATCTGCTCTCTAATACGAAAGGGTAGATTCGGTATTTTACCGCACAGGCGATCAGGACCGTCGCGAGAGATGAAATGGAAGGGGAGCTGGAGGGAAATTCAAGGGGGACTCAACAGTCTTAAAGGAGGGACTCACCAAATACGCAGTTAATCATTACCATTTATGAATCATAATAGCTACTATTACATGTATATTTCAATTCATATAAGTCACTAACATATAATTGCATATTTATATTTGCAAACTAGGAATTGATTATTAATATCTATATATAGCTACTATACATCAATATTAATAATAATTACAATTGATTTTAATGTAAGCATTAACTAGTAATAAAGCTGTCAATAATTTGTAGAAACATTCTTAAAATAAATGCAAGTTAATGCGCTATATTAACTCTTACCTACTTATTAATTGATTTTGACTCTAATGTATAACGGTGAACCCCCTCAATAATACAAAAGCATCCTAAATACTATTGTCATAATTTTAAAATATTTTTAAATTAAATATGTAAATAATTCGATCATTAGTATAATCTCAAATTCAACCAAATTAAAAAATCTTTAAAACGAAGTAATTTATAAAAAAAAAATCTCAAAGAAATTTTTTATGCAAAATTTGAATGACATTTTATATGAAATTTCCTATTACTACTAAAAATTTAATATTTTTATCAGGGGGCTGAGTATACCTCTTGGGGGGGGGGGCTTAGTCCCCTCTGGTCACGGACCTGCATACGATACAAAATTTCTCTCTTCCTAAGTCATCATACACGAAAGTATAGGACATTAGGAAAGTACTCAAGCACTCCAATGTTCACGACCGCGCATTGAACCGAAAAGTATAAACTGTTTCAATATAGAATTAGAAATCAACTGTAAATTAGAATATGATCATAGTTTCCATGACGGTTTATTGACTTATTCAGGCAGCAATCGAAAGAGGTGGGCTTTATATTTAAATTGATTTGGATCCGTATAAAGACTTTTCGCACTAAAAATCATTTCAATTACATAACACAGTTGAAAGATAAATAAATGTCTGACTTACTTGACAAGAAAAAGAAGAAATTAAAACAGTGATCAGATAACATAATTGTGAAGAGCGTTAACCATAATTTTTTATGCATGGTCATGATCTATAAACTCATTTATTTAATGTGTCTATATGCACATTTATATACACATTTATTTTTTATCTATATACACATTTATTTTTTTATCTATATACACATTTATTTTTCATATTATAATTGAATTGATATTATTTAATTTATGGCGGACATGAGTGTTATTTATGCATATTGATTAAGTTTCAGAAGAAAGAAACCATGCTTATCCTTTTGAAGAATTAATTGCCATTGAGCGCAAATTAGGAATCTTCGTAAGATATTTAGGTACATGAAATTTTTACATTTTTCTATGTTAAAAAATAAGAAGAAGATAATGGTAATCCCAAGAATTTATATATCTTTAAATAAATATCAAAATGATATCTGCATTCTGTGGTTGATTCTTGGAGTAAAGAAAACATAAATAACTTTGCTAGTTTTATAGAAATTTATTAAAGTAAACACGTTTGAACTAAATGCCCTATTTTCAGGAATTTGTCAAACTGTATTTAACTGCATAATAAAAACATGTAAAATTGAAAAAAAAAAAGTCAAGCAATGAAAGTTAAAATGTGCAAAGGCAAATCAGAGACGTAAGAGGTGATAAAAGGCAGAGGAAAAAAAGAGACACTTTGCTTAATTGTCCAATACTTATACACTATACATAATCTATACTATGTATGGATTATTGGATTTGGTCTCATTCTTTTCGCATCAGCTTTCAGGACAGACTAAAAATCAAAAGTCGAATTTAAATTAGGGAGAGGATACAAAGGAATACAGTTACACCACTTTATTCCTCAAAAATAATAAAAACATCATTTGATATGCTTTCGCTGCCAATTGGAATTGTTGTGGATGGAAATAAGATTGAATATGTCAGTGTCACCAAACTACCTTTTGATTTTGATAGCAGATGATATATATATATATATATATAAATTATTCTATCTCGTACTCTAACTCAATGGACAGGTTTTAGGGAATGTCACTGTAACCGACCTCTCCTTCCCCCCTCCCCTCCTTCGATCTTATTCGTCATACTTGTTCTGGATGCTTCTCGACCATCTTCATTTCGGCTCTGCTAGTACTTCACGTGCAGTTTAGGATACCTGCCTCATGATAATGGTAATTCTTGAATTCCTGTTTTTTTCTTTTACTTCAATTCTTCCTCTTTTAATGCTTCTAGTCTGTTGCATTGGTATTTATAGTAACTTACTATTGCCAATTCTGAAACAAGCATGTGTTTGGGTTAATTAGGGCTAGATGCACGGACTTGAAAATGAATCTTGTCTAATTAATCTTCAAAATTAAGCCATTGCTGAATATTTCTTTTTTCGGCATTGTGACAGTGGTTTAATTGTTTTGTTGATTTTAATATTTCGTTATTATTTGATTTGGTTAATATATCTTTCTAATATCAATATATATATATATATATATTGATATATATATATATGGCAACATAGACCTTATATATTTCAGATTAATATATTCCTCTAAACAATTATTCTCAAACCCGAATGCCATTAAAAAGAAATTTTTTTCATTGTGCTAAAAATTATTTCACTACGTCAGAAAATTAAAAAATAGCATATGCATAAAAATCAACACTATTTTGCAGTACCTAAAATTTTATAGTTATGCTCATTTTGTTGCTGAGGTATAACTTCTATACTCGCTATATATTTTTAATGACAAACACATACATCGTAGTAAGCCATTGTATCGAAAGCATACAAGCATACTTAATTATCTATGTGACTCTTGTAAATGTATATGTAAAATATATTTCCTTTACATATTTAATCAAAAATTACTCTTCACAGATTTCTGTACTATACATTAAAAAAAAAAGAAATGGACTTACCAGCGTCTTGCCACGTTGCTGTATGTATTTAGTCCTTTTGAAACTCTATCCTATGTTAATCGAGGTGGCATGTTAGCGCTCTCTCCGCATAGCACAACCAAGGAGAGCTGAAAAGACAACTATGTTAGATACAACGCTGTTTCAAACATTGTTTTTAAGCATTAATGGAACAACCAATAAGTAACAATATAAAAATACTCATATATATATTTTCGGTAACAAGGGTTTATTTTACAGGCATTTTATCTAGCAGGTGTTAAGTGAAAGTATTTTGAAAAATTTATTACACCTTTTCGTAGCATTATTCCCTTCTTGTCTATAGAATACTGTGACTGACTAGAAGGAAATAATGCTACAAAATGCATGAATACAATGATATTATATTTATTAAATATTACATTTTTGTACATATTTATTAAATATTACATATATTGAATATATGAATTTATATTTATTAAATATTACAACTTGGTTAAATAAATATACATTACAATATTTAATAAATATTGCTATATCAGTAGTAATAATTATTTTTAATATAATTCCTTTATTTATCTGCATTGTAAATGCTAAAATAAAATATTGTATTGCAGATAAAAATTTTATAGTTTGGGAATGTACCAGAAGTGGGTGGCAGATGGATAGAGGGAAGAAGTATGGAGAAAATATGAATGGAGTAATGAAGCATATAGAGAAGATGGATAGTTTTAATTTTCTAATTGTTTCTAGTTTTTCACATAATGCGTCTACAAATAAAATATTGTATTGCAGATAAAAATTTTATAGTTTGGGAATGTACCAGAAGTGGGTGGCAGATGGATAGAGGGAAGAAGTATGGAGAAAATATGAATGGAGTAATGAAGCATATAGAGAAGATGGATAGTTTTAATTTTCTAATTGTTTCTAGTTTTTCACATAATGCGTCTACAAATAAAATATTGTATTGCAGATAAAAATTTTATAGTTTGGGAATGTACCAGAAGTGGGTGGCAGATGGATAGAGGGAAGAAGTATGGAGAAAATATGAATGGAGTAATGAAGCATATAGAGAAGATGGATAGTTTTAATTTTCTAATTGTTTCTAGTTTTTCACATAATGCGTCTACAAATAAAATATTGTATTGCAGATAAAAATTTTATAGTTTGGGAATGTACCAGAAGTGGGTGGCAGATGGATAGAGGGAAGAAGTATGGAGAAAATATGAATGGAGTAATGAAGCATATAGAGAAGATGGATAGTTTTAATTTTCTAATTGTTTCTAGTTTTTCACATAATGCGTCTACAAATAAAATATTGTATTGCAGATAAAAATTTTATAGTTTGGGAATGTACCAGAAGTGGGTGGCAGATGGATAGAGGGAAGAAGTATGGAGAAAATATGAATGGAGTAATGAAGCATATAGAGAAGATGGATAGTTTTAATTTTCTAATTGTTTCTAGTTTTTCACATAATGCGTCTACAAATAAAATATTGTATTGCAGATAAAAATTTTATAGTTTGGGAATGTACCAGAAGTGGGTGGCAGATGGATAGAGGGAAGAAGTATGGAGAAAATATGAATGGAGCAATGAAGCATATAGAGAAGATGGATAGTTTTAATTTTCTAATTGTTTCTAGTTTTTCACATAATGCGTCTACAAATAAAATATTGTATTGCAGATAAAAATTTTATAGTTTGGGAATGTACCAGAAGTGGGTGGCAGATGGATAGAGGGAAGAAGTATGGAGAAAATATGAATGGAGTAATGAAGCATATAGAGAAGGTGGATAGTTTTAATTTTCTAATTGTTTCTAGTTTTTCACATAATGCGTCTACAAATAAAATATTGTATTGTAGATAAAAATTTTATAGTTTGGGAATGTACCAGAAGTGGGTGGCAGATGGATAGAGGGAAGAAGTATGGAGAAAATATGAATGGAGTAATGAAGCATATAGAGAAGATGGATAGTTTTAATTTTCTAATTGTTTCTAGTTTTTCACATAATGCGTCTACAAATAAAATATTGTATTGCAGATAAAAATTTTATAGTTTGGGAATGTACCAGAAGTGGGTGGCAGATGGATAGAGGGAAGAAGTATGGAGAAAATATGAATGGAGCAATGAAGCATATAGAGAAGATGGATAGTTTTAATTTTCTAATTGTTTCTAGTTTTTCACATAATGCGTCTACAAATAAAATATTGTATTGCAGATAAAAATTTTATAGTTTGGGAATGTACCAGAAGTGGGTGGCAGATGGATAGAGGGAAGAAGTATGGAGAAAATATGAATGGAGTAATGAAGCATATAGAGAAGATGGATAGTTTTAATTTTCTAATTGTTTCTAGTTTTTCACATAATGCGTCTACAAATAAAATATTGTATTGTAGATAAAAATTTTATAGTTTGGGAATGTACCAGAAGTGGGTGGCAGATGGATAGAGGGAAGAAGTATGGAGAAAATATGAATGGAGTAATGAAGCATATAGAGAAGATGGATAGTTTTAATTTTCTAATTGTTTCTAGTTTTTCACATAATGCGTCTACAAATAAAATATTGTATTGCAGATAAAAATTTTATAGTTTGGGAATGTACCAGAAGTGGGTGGCAGATGGATAGAGGGAAGAAGTATGGAGAAAATATGAATGGAGTAATGAAGCATATAGAGAAGATGGATAGTTTTAATTTTCTAATTGTTTCTAGTTTTTCACATAATGCGTCTACAAATAAAATATTGTATTGCAGATAAAAATTTTATAGTTTGGGAATGTACCAGAAGTGGGTGGCAGATGGATAGAGGGAAGAAGTATGGAGAAAATATGAATGGAGTAATGAAGCATATAGAGAAGATGGATAGTTTTAATTTTCTAATTGTTTCTAGTTTTTCACATAATGCGTCTACAAATAAAATATTGTATTGCAGATAAAAATTTTATAGTTTGGGAATGTACCAGAAGTGGGTGGCAGATGGATAGAGGGAAGAAGTATGGAGAAAATATGAATGGAGTAATGAAGCATATAGAGAAGATGGATAGTTTTAATTTTCTAATTGTTTCTAGTTTTTCACATAATGCGTCTACAAATAAAATATTGTATTGCAGATAAAAATTTTATAGTTTGGGAATGTACCAGAAGTGGGTGGCAGATGGATAGAGGGAAGAAGTATGGAGAAAATATGAATGGAGTAATGAAGCATATAGAGAAGATGGATAGTTTTAATTTTCTAATTGTTTCTAGTTTTTCACATAATGCGTCTACAAATAAAATATTGTATTGCAGATAAAAATTTTATAGTTTGGGAATGTACCAGAAGTGGGTGGCAGATGGATAGAGGGAAGAAGTATGGAGAAAATATGAATGGAGTAATGAAGCATATAGAGAAGATGGATAGTTTTAATTTTCTAATTGTTTCTAGTTTTTCACATAATGCGTCTACAAATAAAATATTGTATTGCAGATAAAAATTTTATAGTTTGGGAATGTACCAGAAGTGGGTGGCAGATGGATAGAGGGAAGAAGTATGGAGAAAATATGAATGGAGTAATGAAGCATATAGAGAAGATGGATAGTTTTAATTTTCTAATTGTTTCTAGTTTTTCACATAATGCGTCTACAAATAAAATATTGTATTGCAGATAAAAATTTTATAGTTTGGGAATGTACCAGAAGTGGGTGGCAGATGGATAGAGGGAAGAAGTATGGAGAAAATATGAATGGAGTAATGAAGCATATAGAGAAGATGGATAGTTTTAATTTTCTAATTGTTTCTAGTTTTTCACATAATGCGTCTACAAATAAAATTTGATATCGGTAAGTTCATTCGTTGTTGAATTTTCGCATACACATACTCAGTCTTATACAGAAACACACACACAAACACATACAAGAGCATAAAAATACAAGAACACACACAAGCATACAAACATAGGCACATACACGAGCACACAAATACAAGAACATACACAAAAGCAAACTGACACAAGCACATTCACACACATAACCAAGTACACACGCATGCAAACATACGCAAACACACGCACACATAAACACATTCACACACACATAAGCAAGCACATATGTACCCACTCACACACAAACACATTCACACACACAAGCAAGCACACACGTACACACTCACATACATACATATTCACACACAAGCAAGCACACACGTACACACTCACACACAAAAACATTAACACTCACACGCAAACACATACACACGAATTCACGCATAAATACAAGCACACATACAAGCACACACACACAAACATAAGTACACACATACAAATCCACATATAAGCACACGCAAACGCAAACACATGCACAAGAATACGCACACAAGCACATACACAAACACATAAGTACACATACACACAAAAGTACACTCACACACAAAAGTTCACTCACACACACAAGCACGTACATACTAACAAGCACACACACGCACGCAAACATATGCAAACACAAGCACACGCAAACACATTCACACACACACAAGCAAGCACACACGTACGCACTCACACACAAACACATTCACTCTTACACGCAAACTCATACACACGAATCCACGCATAAACAAAATCACACATACAAGCATATACACACAAACATAAGTACACACATACAAATCTACACATAAGCACACGCAAACGCAAACACATGCACAAGAATACCACACAAGCACATACACAAAAACATAAGTGCACATACACACAAAAGTACACTCACACACACAAGCACGTGCATACTAACAAGCACACACAAGCAAGCACACGCGTACACACTCACACACAAACACATTCACACTCCCACGCAAACACATACACACGAATTCACGCATAAGCACAAGCACACAAACAAGCACATATACATACAAATTCACAATACATACAAATCCAAATATAAGCACACGTAAACGCAAACACACGCACAAGAATACGCACACAAGCACATACACAAAAACATAAGTACACATACACACAAGAGTACAGTCACACACAAAAGTACACTCACACACACAAGCACGTACATATTAACAAGCACACACACAGACATGCTCACAAATACACACACATACACAAGGATACACACAAAAGAACACGCATATACAAGCACACATAGACACAAAAACATACTCATACACACAAGCATGTACATGCTTTTAAACATGCTTGCCTACACAAACGCACAAAAGCACATTCACATACACAAACATAAACACACTCAAGCATATATATACAACCAAGTATAAGTATACACACACACACATTTCCAAAAGTGTTCGGAATGAGCTTTGCGGTGCTTAAAATATGATTATCCATCAAAATCTTGAATTCGACATAATAATATGATAATTAAAAATTCATGAATAAAAGAAAAATAATTATCAACAGAAGCCTTTAAACAGCGGTATTTTCATTGCAGTTCCAAGTGCCTTCCTTCACTTTTTGATAGATTCTGAAGTTAATTCTCATTATGTGCTTACAACTTGTGAAGTTTGTTATAGGTTCTTTTAAAGACATAAGCGGCGCATTACTGCGCCTGCAACAATACATTTAAATAAGTCCTTCGTACATCATTATCTCCTATTCAAAACCATGCGATTTTTAAATTGTTAAAAATTTAGATCTTCATTTCGATAAATAATATGAAGATCTAAACAATGACTATGAAGTCAGCCGTGGGAAAAGCTGCTGTTGAACATAATGATATCGAAGTAACCAAATACAATGGACAACGCAAAACTTTAACAAGTCCATATGAGGATCACTTACTATTCACTGGTAAAATTAATAGGTAGGCAAATGTGATATCCCACCCTAATTAAGTAGCATCGAAGCATGAAACAATTGTTTCTGTCGAACAATTAGGTATAGCAACGGATCTTAGATGAATTGTATCACATTGTTCCTCCACAGACCTCGACGTCAGAAAGGAACTTTTGTCAGAAAATATAGCTCAGGAAGTATTTCCGTTGTAATAATGATTTGTTAAAAAATGATTTGTCTATTATTTGTTAAAACACTATCTACATTATAAGGAAGATGGAAATAGATTCCGCTGCTACTAGAAAACGTTAGAAATGCTTTGCAAAGTAACAGTATGTTTTTATTTTCTTTTTAAATTTACCTAACTAATCATGTGCTTATAATCATGTGCGTCAGCGAATCTGCCTACAAGAGGCAGTCAGCATGGAATAGCAGTAAAAAACTTTGTGTTTGTCACAATTTTGAGAATCTCAGTGGATACTGAAAAATTCTATCCCATCACGTAGCTGGCTTCAAATTTCTTGTAAATTTAGCTCAGCCCACACAAGGCTTTATCGGAAAAAGTTCATAGCAGTTGTGATGGCCAAGTTTTTAGTTTATCAGCTGTTAAATTTAATGTCAGCATGGAATGCTACACCTAGTATTCAATGCTGATGAGCACATAATAAGCGCGAAACCGGTCCATAGATGATGTTATCTTCTATAGGAGCGCGATCCTAACTTCGAAAACGCGACACTATAGGTGGGTTCTGTGAGTGTGAAATAGTTATATAATGATAAATTTTAAAGTATATGAAGATCTTATTTCAGAGTCAAAATTCTTAAATTCTATTTGGCAGAACTAGATTTATCAATCCACATTGAGGTTCACAAGATTGTGGAACATTACAAGTTTCTTTATGCCACTCAGGATATTGCATGCTGTCGAACACATAAGCGCGAAATTGGTCCATGGGTGTTATTATCTGTCCTAATTATGTGCTCTTAAAATAAGCGAGCGAATATAATTCATTATGAGCTAATTTTCCGTGCTTTGCTTTGTGAAAAACCCAACTTACCCTTTGAGTGAAATTCACTCAAAGTGAAAGGATTCTTTAACCGAGCAAAGAAAAACACTCCATTTTGAATTCTGACATTTAATTCATAAAAGCCAATGCACAATTAATTTCAATTGCACAATCAGATTAAATTTTCAAATCGTTAATATTCAGAGTGAAAAATTAAAAAAATGATTGGAATGCCCGGAAAAAAAAATATTTCTTACAAAATAAATAAATAAATAAATAAATAAAAAGGTTTAAAAATTATTCATTGAATTTCCAAAAGTTGTGTTTTCTTTCTTACGTTCCATATGATTTATGTTTGGACCTTCAGGATTTGGTCCCTGAATCTTCAATGATGCTTTCTTTGCCACTACCTCATTAGGGAGCCAACGGCCGTACCGTGCTGAAAACACCGGTTCTCGTTAGATCACCGAAGTCAGGCAGCATCGGGCGCGGTTAGTACTTGGGTGGGTGACCACCTGGGAACACCGCGTGCTGTTGGCACATTTCGGGCGCGGTAGCCCGGTGGTTTGCGCGCTGGATTTGCACGCTGCCACAACTGCCGCCATGTTTATGCGGAGTACGATCACGTTAAACTTGTGGGTCCGTAAGTCCTTCCGAGAGGTTGGTGGTAGGGGAAGAAACGGTCCCTGTGGATGCCTCCCCCACTGGGTTCCGGTCTAAATTGGGTGGCACTTTCCGGCCGTCCAAACAGTTACCTTACACCTTTCTGGTAGGTCGGATGGTCTGGGTCTCAACAACAACTACCTCATTAAGAACTTGTTCGGACTAGAGCTGAATAAGTTACTGCGTTTGGTGGTCAGAAGCGTTTATGCGTCAATTTATGCGTCATTTTGTGCGGTAGGTAAAATACAAATGAATTCATATAAAGAAGTAAAAATGCATCTAAGTTTGTCGGGAAAGTCATGTGCTATTTGCGTCAATTCTTTTTGTTATAATTTTATTTACAAGTTTGCTTTTAAAAGTTTTGAATCTTTTTCCCATTATCTCAATAGTTCCATTAAAATAAGGAATCTTATAAAATGCCCCAAAAATTTTAATCTTCTCTCTAAAACCATCCAATCGGAACACGTTGGAACTGGAATTCAAACCATCCTTGATATTGAACCTCATAAGATTAGCAACTTCGGCTCGGTTCTAAATACCGCTCTTCCTACTTCTCTAAAACGAACGAATTTCGTAATAAAAAAAAAAACAAAAAATAAAAAAAATCCCTTAAACACTCGCCATTATCCAGCAGTATCTGCCATCTGTCGGTCATCTCCCACCGATAATTCTTCCCACATCGTCAATCATCTCCACGAGTTTGCACTAAAGAAAGAAGGCTAAAATCGTCACATTATATTTAGAAAGCGTCTTCGACGATATGCTAACTGACCGCTGACCCGTGAAACTCCCAATCAGGCCTTTCTATTGTCCAGAATTTCGAAGACAAAGGTAGACACCTATCGGTATTCCGTTAGGCAAACTCTCCTGCGCTGACCCTTTGCCGAGATGGAGCGAAGGCATGCAAATGAACGGCAGGAGAGGGGGGGCGATTCGATTTCCCATCGTGGTATCTAATTGGATCGAACGGCAGATGCGACAAAGGACACGTTATAACATTCCGATCACGTATCAGAAACCAAAATTAATCCACCTGCACAACCGGAGTCGTCCGTCCATGGACGCTGCACCAAGAAACCTGCTACTGTTCCAAAGTTCCCCGAGGCTTCCGACCACCCTAATAGACTGTTTTGTGCTTATAATTAAAAGTACAGTTGTTGAAAAACAATCTTTTATATTCATGCTAGAAGGATAAGTCCTTCATAAGACGGGATAAAGTTGCAAATAATTATCTCAGATCCGCTATTTATAAATTTGCCAAAGATTTCTTCCAACCATTCCGCACTTACACATGGGGGCCATACACATCTACCGTTCAATGTTATTATCTCTCTATATTTAATAAAAAAACAAGAAAGATCAATCATGCTTAAAGCATTGATTATGAAACACTTTCCAATTTCAATGCAATTTTATTTAAACAAGTCTAAAATGCAATACATTCCTCGGTAATATTTTGAAACTTATCACAATACTGCATTAATTTACTATATTTGAAAACTTAAGCCTTCATCGAAAAAAATGAATTTCATTCAAATGACGGCATTGAAATATAAATTGCCTGGTTTAAACATCTCTAAAATGTTATACATTCCTCGGTAACAGTTCTAGAATTATCATAATAATACGATAATTTATTATATTTGAAAACTTCATCGAAAATAACTGAAATTAATTCAAATGACGTCATAGAAAAAATAACACGCCTGGATCTCTTTATAAAAACAGGATTTCATTCATAACTTTCTCCCATTCATTTCATTCATCACAATACTATAATAATTAATTTTATTTAAACATTTTGTTTAAGACCATGGAGCTACAAAAAATTAAACTCTATGCTTGAAACTTCATCGAAAAAAATCTTCCTTCTCTTTATGAAATCAATTAATATTTCATTCATATCAGCCATGCAGACTCCATGGACTAAATTATTTTGTGTTAAAAAAATACAGGAGTTCTAATACAACTCATTCTATATATTTTGCTGTTTACATTTTACATAGGTGAAAAATAGGCTTAGTTGTAGAAATAATCAAATTTAGATGAGCATTTAAACTCAAATATATTGTCATTGCGTTGTTTCAGTATGTAGATGCACAGAATTTAAGCAAAAATAAAGCAGTTTTAGGACGGATACAACACTCAATATGAATTAAAAAGAACTTAAAAAAATCACGATTTAGAAACAAGATGGATGCCATATATAATTTTGAAGTGGGTCATGTGATCGTTTCATATCATGGTCACGTGATCGTTTCATATAAGAGGTGTAATTATTATTTTAATTTTTATTTAAAAAACTACTGAATATATTTCGCTGAATTTTTTTTATATAGTTTATGGAACAATTTGAATATTACCTAAAATTTTCGAAGCAATTTGTGAATTTTAAATCCGCTTAAAAAATGTTTGAAAAATTAGGTCCCATAGGGCTCAATGTATTTAATTTTTTCGACCCAGGTTCAATCCAAAACTAATTGGGTGATATTATTCATTTATATTCCCATAGGTTCTACAGACCGTCTGAAAAACATACTATAATTTCATTTTGATTAAGTCATTTTTACGGCAGTTATTGTGCTAACGAACAGATAGACAGACAGACAGAATGAACAAAGTCATAAACACTTTTCAACTTTGTTGTAGAGTGTTAAAAAGTAGCTGACTCTGACGCCGCCTCTGTTTAACATATTTGTCGTTTCTCGAGATTCTTTGCTCCGTACTGCAAAAATTATTGCATATACAAATATGAAATTTTGTACACTTATAGAAAAGGCTTTGGGGAATACGCTGAAATAAACCGTTTTTAACACTTTACAACAAAGTTGAAAAGTGTTTATGACTTTGTTCATTCTGTCTGTCTGTTCGTTAGCACGATAACTGCCGTAAAAATTACTTAATCAAAATGAAATTTTAATATGTTGTTCAGGCGGTCTGTAGGACCTATGGAAATACAAATGAATAATATCACCCTATTAGTTTTGGATTGAACCCAGGTTGAAAAAATGAAATACATTGAGCCATATGGGACCTAATTTTTCAAAAATTTTTTCAGCGGATTTAAAATTCACAAATTACTTGGAAAATTTTAGGTAATATTCAAATTGCTCCATAAAATATATAAAAAAAAATTCAGCGAAATATATTCAGTAGTTTTTTAAATAAAAATTAAGATAATAATTACACCTCTTATATGAAGCGATCTCGTGACCATGATATGAAAAGATCACATGACACACTTCAAAATGATTTATGGCATCCATCTTGTCTCAAAATCGTGATTTTAAGTTCTTTTTAATTCATATTGAGTGTTGTATCCGTCCTAAAACCACTTTATTTTTGCTTAAATTCTGTGCATCTACATACTGAAACAACGCAATTACAATATATTTGAGTTTAAATGATCATCCAAATTTGATTATTTCTACAACGAAGCCTATTTTTCACTTATGTAAAATGTAAACAGCAAAATATGTAGAATGAGTTGTATTAGAATTGATGTATTTCTTTAACACAAAATTATTTAGCCCATGGAGTCTGCATAGCTGATATGAATGAAATATTCATTGATTTTACAAAGAGAAGGACGATTTTTTTCGATGAAGTTTTAAGCATAGAGTTTAATTATTTGTAACTCCATGGTCTTAATTTTTAAATAAAATAAATTATTATAGTATTGTGATGAATGAAATGAAAGGGAAAATGTTATGAATGAAATGTTGTTTTTATATAGACATCCAGGCTTGTTATTATATCTATGACGTCATTTGAATGAATTTCAGTTGTTTTCGATGAAGTTTTCAAATATAATAAATTATCGTAGAATTATGATAGTTGTAAAAATATTACCGAGGAATGTATCGCATTTTAGAGATGTTCAAATCAGGCAATTTATATTTCAATGCTGTCATTTGAATGAAGTTCATTTTTTTCGATGAAGGTTAAAGTTTTCAAATATAATAAATTAATGTAGTATTGTGATAAGTTTTAAAATATTACCGAGGAATGTATTGCATTTTAGACTTGTTTAAATAAAATTGCATTGAAGTTGGAAAGCGTTTCATAATCAATACTTTAAGCATGATTGATCTTTCTTGTTTGATATATATTGCAGTTTAATAAATATTTAATGTCAAAGTCAAAGACAAAATATTTGAGTTGCGAGTTCGCGTCCTGGATAGACTAACAATAGCAAGACCATAAATTTTTGCAGGCAGGTATCTACATGGGTGAATTTTTGCAGGACGGAGCCCCTTTTTAACACTTTTCAACATAGTTGAAAAGTGTTTATGACTTTGTTCATTTTGTCTGTCTGTCTGTCCGTTAGCACGATAACTGCCGCAAAAATGACTTTATCAAAATGAAATTTTAGTATGTTTCTCAGACGGTCTGTGGAACGTATGGGAATATAAATAAATAATATCCCCCAATTAGTTTTTTATTGAACCCGGGTTGAAAAAATGAAATACATTGAACCCTATGGGACCTAATTTTTCAAACATTTTTTAAGCAAATTTAAAATTCACAAATTGCTTAGAAATTTTTAGGAAATATTCATATTATTCCATAAAATATATAAAAAAATTTTCAGTAAAATATGTTAGGTAGTTTTTTAATTAAAAATTATTTAATATAGGGAGAAAAACAAATTAAATTAAATTCTGACTTTTGGGATAGCTACCAGAAAGTAAAATGAAATATATTATATAATAAATATCTTTCCAAGAGTTTAATCATTTTGTATATGAGAGAGGCTTCACATTTTAAAATAAATTTGGTAGATAACAATTTTTTAATATTTTATTAATTTTTTATAATTCTTCTTGATATACTTATTTGATGGCATTTTTAATGCACTTTCCCACGTCCTAGAGAGTTAAAAGTTGGTACACAGCTTACATTTCTTGAAAATTTTATTCTACAAAAATTTGGTGGATCTTTAAATATAGATCCTACATTTTTTTCGAAATGGCCTGCAAATAATCCCCGTTCACTTCTATAAATCATTGTTGTAATATTGTTAAAAACTCTGACGTGGGCAGCACATGTCTTTCCCTGCAGACTCATATTTACGTTCTCTTTATTTCTTCAATAATAATTTGAGTTTATCTGCACAAAATAACAGCCGTAAGTATTTTAAATGACATTGAATTTGCACGTTAAACTTGAATTTGGTTCTCATTTGATAGCTGGACTTATTTTCAAAGGTGACGTAGCGAAAATGCGAAAAAACTAGAATATCTCAAGAACGGCTAGTACTAGTGTAATGGGGTTAGTCTCATTCTTTTTGTTGTCAAAAATAACGTATAAAATAGGAATTTAATTGATATAATTGAGTACACACGTAGTCTTTTATTTTTATATTTAACGATTTTTGCGGGCCATTTCGCAAAAATAGCCCGTTCCTTTTTCCCGAATCGTACTAGAAAAACCTACAAATGATTTATATACCAAATTTTGTGAAATTTGGTATATAAATCACTTGTAAGTTATTGAAATATTATACACCAAATTTTGTTAAATTTGTTCCATTAGTTTTTAGCTAAAGTGGATAAAGGCAATTTCTGCCGGTCATTTCGCAAAGAGGGCATATTCTTACGAATGTATATGAAAGCATGCATACGAATCGTACTATAATCTAATAAACATCAGGGTTTCCTACAAAAAACATACCTACCAAATTTTATGAAATTCGGTCCATCAGTTTTTCAGTTAGAGTGGATGCAATATCCTCACAGAAACACACACAGATACACCCTTACACACACAGACGTCTTCCTAAAAATAGTTTTTTCGTATTCTAGAAGTCCCAAAACGTGGAGATCCATCGAAAATTCGAGTTCCGATCTTCGGTACGATTCCAGTACTTTGAATACATACACACACACACACATATATTATCTGTGCATCTAAATTCCGTGTCTACGCAATTACAATAGTTGTGATTTTAAATGATCCCTAAACTTTTATTATTTCTTCAACGAAGCCTAATTTTAACTTATGCAGAATGCAAATATCTCAATCGATTGTAAGGTGAGTTACATAAGAATTGCTGAATTTTTTTCACACAAAATTATTTAGCTCTGGAGTCTGGAATACAAGCTATATGAATGAAATATTCATTAATTTTGCATAGAGAATCAGATGATTTGTATTTCGATACAGTTTTAAATATTTAAGTATAGTAAATTACTGTAGTACTGTGATAATGTAAAAGATATCACCACTGAATGTATCACAATGTAGAAATTTTTAAATGAAATTGCATTTCAGTGGGAAAGTGTTTCATAATCAATGTTTATGCATGATTGATCTTTCTTGTTTAATTTTGATGTAGTTTTTGAGATATTTTACTTTTTATGCACTTCTAAAGTGAACTTTTTTTTTTCATATCGGCACGTCTTGCGATTTCTCTGTCTCGTAACGAAAAAACTATAGCATACAAAAATATGAAATTTGGTACATTTATAAAGAAATAATAGGGTATTACGATTGAATAAACCGTTTATAGATTTCAACTTTAGTTTGGCATGAAATAGCTCGCGAAGCGAGATCATGATCAAGGAATTCAGTTTTTGGATTCCCTGGACTAAGAAAAATCCCTGCTTTCTTCTCCTGCGGAAAATAGGGATAGAAAAGAGATTTTTGAAAGTAGAATTTTTAGGAAATATTGATATGAAGCGAGCGCAGCGAGTAGGATGCGAAGCCTCCCGAAGGGTTTTGTGCGAGCAGGTGGCAGAGCCCCCTAGTTTATTATACAACTCCCTACTAAAACACATATAGTATACCATCAGTTAAGATAACGCAATTAATATACGGTCCCTTAGACCCCTAACAACGAATTTATGAAATATAATGCCTCAAAAGTTTTATTTCAAGTTTTCAATTATTGTTCATAGAAAGAATTAATCTCTTTTATCTCCATGCTAACTTTCTGGATCATACCATTCAGCTCAACCTAATTTATCTATAAATCAATTTTGCATTAATTGCATTGTTTAAAACATGAATTTTAAGGTAAAGGAGCAAGGACGTCTCTCTAATGCCATGGTTTAAATATTCCAAATTCTGACCGTTTAAATTGAAAAGACCTCTCAATATTAACTTTCCTATTCAACTGAATCATGGAGGTAAAGGGATGGTCTCATCTCTAACTCCATGAACTTAACACGGTTTTCTGTTTCGTTTCTTCAGGCATTAAAATATCATGACCATGCATTTGCATCATGTTGTGGCAGCGCCTTCGACCTGAAATATAAACCC
This sequence comes from Amaurobius ferox, assembly GCA_951213105.1. Taxonomy (NCBI): domain Eukaryota; kingdom Metazoa; phylum Arthropoda; class Arachnida; order Araneae; family Amaurobiidae; genus Amaurobius; species Amaurobius ferox. Next base: position 151,994,321 of record OX578136.1, read on the forward strand.
TTTATTTCACCTCGATATGGGCTACACAAGCACGGATTGAGTGTTGTCTTTTATTATATTGAATCCCTTACGTCGTAAACTCAAATCAAAAGTACTATCAAACTTCTAACAACATTTACAAATACCACTAGCTGAACACGTTATAGTAATTTCACAATTTAGAGTATGTACACTATTTGGAGTAGGTACGTTCACATGTACACCATTCATTACATATTTCGTATGTACATTATTTAAACACTGGCAAAGAGTGATAAAGTTATTTAAGGAAGCATAAAGCTAATAAACTTAGCAAATAAAAAATATCATGTTGTATATTTTAACAAGAATGCAAGTAAAATAAAATAGAGTGGAACTCCGGTGTTACTTTTTCTGTAGAACTTATTAAAACGTTATACAGAGTGTTCCGAAACTAATGCAACAAACTTTAAGGGGTAATAGAATACACCGAAAGAAACATTTTCATCATAGAATGCATGGTCAGAAGTGAAGCGGTTACGCTCTAGAAGGCGCTTTCAGGTGCTAAGGAGCTCTTTCAGGAACACGTATAAAAGCGGTGGTTTTCGTATGTAAGGTCATTAGTGATCTGTATATGAATGTGGAGAAGGCGGACATGCATTTTGTCTACGATCTCGCCAATATGGTATAATGGTAAGGAAGCGCAAAGACTTTACCGAGGGAGCTTCCCTAAAAGGCGTGTTCCCGACCACGGAATGTTTTCTCGCTTGCACCGCCCACTTCTTGAAAGGGGATCCTTCAGTGCTGCCATACATTTGTTTTGTCTTAAATAAAGCTTTGTTTCGATATTTCAAGACAGTCCTGTTTTTGCATTGACTGAGCATTGTGCAAGACTGTTTTTGCATTGTGCAAGACTGAGTGTGTGGGGAGAAATGGAAAGCGTCCTCTAGCGCGTAACCGGTTCACTTGCGACCATGCATTCTATGATGAAAAGTGTTTGCTTCGATGTCTTCTATCACCCCTGAAAGTTCGCTGCAATAGTTCTGAAACACACTGTATATTGTAAAACACAATACCGCGGTAAACCAATTTTTATATACTAGTTAAACAAATAGGAAAATAAATATACCACTCAGTAAACTTTACTTTGCCGACGCGGTGGTCGAGCGGTCAGGAGGCAGGCGTTTCCTTGTGATCGCTCGGTTGCCGGGTTGTGGGTTCGAGTCCCACCTGCGGGTATGGGTGTTGTGATGTTGAGGATAAGTCAGTCTTCTGCCCTAGTGGAGCCTCGTTCAAAGTAAAGCTGCATACTACCCTTCGCCATGGACTTGGTGTAGGCTTTCCTGCACCATGGGGATTTGTAACAACAACAAACTTTACTTTCCTTATACATTATGTATATAAGGAAAGTAAAAAGTAAAAAGGTACATTGAGAGAAAAGATGGGCCCTAATAGCTTCGCGACCTTCTAGCAGTCTACTTCGCCAACTGTAGACAAGAAAGATCAATCCATGCACAAAGCATTGATTCTGAAACACTTTCCAACTGCAATGCAATTTTATTTAAACATCTCAAAAATGAGATACATTCAGCGGTAATATTTTTAAAATTATCACAATACTGCAATAATTTATTATATTTGTAACTTAAAACTTCAGCGGAAAAAAAATGAACTTTATTCAAATGACGTCATTAAAATATAAATCGCCTGGCTCTCTCTGAAAAAGCAGTAAATATTTCATTCATATATTTTTATTCTATTCCTTTCATTCATCACAATGCAACAATAATTTCTTTTACTTAAAAACTTAAAACTATGGAAGTAAAAGTAATTTAACTCTATGTTTAAAACTTTATCCAAAAAGTCTGCTATAAAATTGTCTGCTTCTCTGTGTAAAATCAAAGAATGTTTCATCCATATTAACTATATTGCAGACTCTTGAGTTAAATAATTTTGCGTTAAAGAAATTCAGCAATTCTTATACAACTTACCTTACAGCTTGATGTGTTTACATTTTCCATTAGTGAAAATTAGGCTCCGTTGTAGAAATAATCAAAATTGGATGATCATTTAATCTCAAATATATTGTAATTGCGTTGTTTCAGAATATAGATGCACAGAAATTAAGCAAAAATAAAGCGATTTTAGGACGGATACAACACTAAATATAAATTAAAGAGAACTTAAAAAACCATGATTTTGACACAAGATGGATGCGTTATTTTATTTTGAAGTGGGTCACGTGATCTCGTCATATGATATGGGTGTAATTTTTATTTTAATTTTTATTTAAAAAACTTACGAATATATTTTGTTGAATTTTTTTTTTAATATTTTGATGTGATAATTTGAATAATCCCTAAAACTTTTGAAGCAATTTGTGAATTTTAAATTCGCTTAAAAAATGTTAAAAAATGACGTCCCATAGGGTTCATTGTATTTCATTTTTTCAACCCGGGTTCAATCCAAAACTAATTGGGTGATATTCATTTATATTGTCATAGGTCTCACAGACCGTCTGAACAATATACTAAAATTTCATCTTGATAAAGTCATTTTTACGGCAGTTATCTTCCGAACAGACAGACAGACAGACAGAATGAACAAAGTCATAAACATTTTTTAACTATGTTGTAAAGTGTTAAAAACGGCCCTTAAATTTGGTACGGTTATTTAAAAGTACGATTGCTTTACCTAATTTTTATGAAGATCGGATCAAGCTAAAACCTCGCATTTTGTTTCAAAAATGAAGAATAAAATGCAAAGAATATGTACGCTCCTTTTTTAAACATTTTACAAAACTGTTGAAAAGTGTTTATGACTTTGTTCATTCTGTCTGTCTGTCTGTCCGTTCGCACGATAGCTGCCTTAAAAATAACTTCAAAGTGAAATTTTAGTATGTTGTTCAGACGGTCTGTGGGACATATGGGAATATAAATGAATAATATCCCCCAATTAGTTTTGGATTGAACCCGGGTTGAAAAAATGAAATGCATTGAGCCCTATGAGACTTAATTTTTCAAACATTTTTTAAGCGAATTTAAAATTCACAAATTGTTTCGAAAGTTTTAGGAAATATTCAAATTATCCCATAAAATATATGAAAGAAATTTCAGAAAATGTGTTCGGTAGTGTTTTAAATAAAAATTAAAATAATAATTACACCCATATTATATGAAGAGATCACGTGATCCACTTCAAAATAAAATATAGCATCTATCTTGTGTCAAAATCGTGATTTTTAAAGTTCTTTTTAGTTTATATTTCTGTCGTATCCGTCCTAAAATCGCTTTATTTTTTATTAATTTATATGTATCTATATTCTGAAACGACGCAATTACATTATATTTGTGTTCAAATGATCATCAAACTTTGAATGTTTTTACAACGAAGCCTAATTTTCCCTAATGGAGAATGTAAACACATCAAGCTGTAAGATGAGTTGTATCAGAACTGCTGAATTTCTTTAACGCAAAATTATTTAGCTCAAGAGTCTGCAATACAGTTAATATGAATGAAACATTCATTGATATTATGAAACATTCACGATTTATATTTCAATGATGCCATTTGAATAAAGTTCATTTTTTTCGATGAAGTTTTAAGTTTTCAACTATAATAAATTATTGTAGTATTGTGATAAATTTAAAAATATTACCGCTGAATGTATTGCATTTTAGAGATGTTTAAATAACATTACATTGCAGTTGGAAAGTGTTTCATAATCAATGCTTTACTCATGAATGATCTTTCTTGTTTAATATTGTCATTTACACAAAATGGAATGGAAGGGTTAAAAAATTGGTTTTATTTATAGTATAACATGCACCGTTTTCGAAATACTGCACATATTTTAAATTTAAAACATTTCAAAAATTAAACAAAATAAGGTAATTATTTTCATTCGAGGAGATGTTTTATCATAACTTTTAATCAGAAATGCGTCGACACTAATGCTAAGAAATTATCACGAAACCTTCTCGACGTATTCGATATTTTACTTTACTACATAAGGAGCTTGATATTTGGAGAGAATTAGACGATTTTCATGAAATCTGGTATGATTATTTTATATCAGTAAATACTGTAAGCGTATCGATTTACAATGGATCCAGTGAAAAAGAAAATTCTTTTTTTTTACTGTTTTCACACAAACTTGAAATTTATTAATTTTTAAGAGAAGATCTTACATTTTATAATCATAATCTTTTTATTTATAATTAGAAATGTGGTATTTTATGTAAGCGCCTTAAAGAGCCGATTGCAAAATCAATGAAATTAATTCTATAGCGTTTTATTAATTTGAAGATAATTTTGGAGAAGAAGGAATATTTTTTTGAAGCTCCTTAGCCAATATTTCAGAATATATGTTTCAAAACCAATAAATGATAAAAAATAATCTATATAATTTTAAAATCAATAGATATGGGTATTGCAAGAATAAATGATACCTATAATAAATACCTATAATAAAATAATGCTAAAAAATAATCTATATAATTTTAAAATCAATAGATATGGGTATTGCAAGAATAAATGATACCTATAATTTCCATTTTTTTCTGGTACAAATTCTGAGCTAAAAAATTAAGAAATTACTATTAAAAATCTATAAATAATGCTTCAAGAACTACAAAATGACCATCTAAAAGACCTGTCTATACCTATATTCACGCATATTTTAATTTAATGTATATTTTGTATGAAAACCTAGCTTTTATTTAACCTTACTTTTATTGGTAATGTAAATTTTAGATGTAATATACTTACGAATATTACATCTATAAGGCGATGTACAAAATTTCAGCATTTTATCATAAAAAGTCCAAAAAATATGAAAAGACAAAAATGCTGACTTAAACCACATTTCGATGCATCAACATGGGCTCTGAGAGGAGAAAAATCTTGTCGGCAGATCGCATTTCAAGGGTCATACACATATTACGAAAGAAAACAATGATTACATAAATAAATAATAATTTTGCTATTTATTGGTACGAAAGTATCTACACTGTGTAGAAATAATTTTACACAAAGATTACAAAGCTTGTTCAAAATGTTTTCCATCCATGCCAAAGATCCATTAAAGATAAGAGGCAGATATTATTTGCCTGTTATGCATTTCTGCGTTGCGTCATTTGCACTCTTGCTGTAAATATTTACCTTTCAATGTGTGATTAATCCCTCACCAACTTTGTTTAAACATATCTCTGGGATTTTTTTTATGATAAAATGCTGAAATTTTGTACATCACCTTATTAGTGTATGGGGCATATTCTACTTTTTGAAAATGTAGTACGGAGGCCGTTTAAATATTTAAATTTTGTATTTCTTCAAATTTAATCTCCCGAAAATCTTTATCGATTTCATAAAATTCTGTACTTTTTTTTACGCAACTTTGTAATTTATTATATTTGTCTAAGATCAATATTTAAGGAATAAAAGCCGAGGTCAATGTTTTTGGGACACCCTGTATATATATATATATATATATTTGTAATACAACACAAATTTTGTGTGCAATACTATGTAATTTTTATATGTAATCTAAATGTTTCATGTAATGTAAATTTTAAATGCAATTTAAATTTTATATTTTTTCAATTATGAGCAAAACGATATAGAAATAATAAAATTACTCCTACGACGTTATTTCTTACGCTAACGTCTTATACCCGTTCCCAATACTTTTTTTCTTTTACATTTAAAAAGAAACAGCGCATAATTTTACATTACTAATATCTACATAAAATGCCCTCATAATGAAAACATCATTAAACAAAACTAATGCGTGTATTCAAAATGCCACTTACCGACATCTAAACAGGTAAAACCAACTCATGCAGGGCATTACAGGAATTGCATAATTTTCCAACCTTTTTAGAACATCCGCATCTAAAAATATCCAGAACAATGGACTTCACCATTTCTGAATTAAAACTTGAGCACTTCCTTCCCGCTCAGGCTGCCAAAACGAAAGGGGCAGTCACCGGAAACATGTCACAATGACCACAACCCAAAACTCTTCTGTAGTGCAGGTTGCAGATCTCAATAGGATTGGAGAATCGCCGGAATACCAGGATATTGAAATATCATCAAATCGCATAAAACACCTGAAGATTGGAAGTCCCACAAAAAAATTGAGTGAATATCATGGAATAGTTTGAAGTCGGGGAATTTTCTGCTAGTAAAAACGGAATTCTTTTGAAGTATCACCATATCATTCGGAACACGAAAAGATATATTTAACAATGAATCTCGATGAAAATAGCAGTCCTCAATTTGTAACAGGAGTCGAAAATTCGCAAATTTTCTTCGAACATTCATGCAAACCGCCAAAAGAAAATCTGTCACCAGATCGCACAGAACACGGGAAGATAATATTTCACAATGTAACCAAATGAATGTAGCATAGGTGGGAGTTTGTGTTATAATTCGAAACTTCCCTTAAATGAGCAAATTAGCTATTTTAGAACATGATCAGAACTTTTATTTCACCAGATCATAGAATACTGGAAAATTGTAAGTTTCATGGTTGAACTCCATAAACATTGCAATTTGGAGTTGGTAAAAGTGAAAAATTGAAAAGTTCTTCCAAGAACCACATAATTCTTTTAGAGCATCAGCAGGACAACTTTGTTACCAGATCATATGGAACACAGGAATACCATGCATGCCACCATGGAACTTAACGAACATGGTATAATGTGGAAAAGGTATCAGTTGAAGCAGAAAACTAAAAATAAAATCATTGAAGGACCATTTAACGTTTTCAGAATGTCACCAGTACAATTGTCACCAGATCGTACAGAACACATGATGCGGTTCACGGCGAAACTCAATAAAAATGGCGCAGTTTGAAGTTGGTGTAAGTTGAAGTAGAAAACTCAAAAGTTTTCTGGAGGGAACCGCCAGAATTGCTTCAGAATATCACAAGACCAACAGTACCACCAGGTTACACAGGACACCAGAACTTTTTGATATAATTGGATGACCTTAACGGAGAAAAGTCTAAAATTCGAAAATGTTCTTTGAAAGCCCACAAATCCTTTTATGTCGAGACTGGCAGGTGAGAACAGAAAATGTTTCAGTAGTAACGCGCGACAGCCGATTCTGTCAACAGATTGGAGTGTGTGGTTGCGGATTTTTCTCTCTGCGTAATCTCGTTTTTAATTCGGCAGGAGTTTGTTTTAGCCGGCATAACTTATTCGCAGGTAATTGGTCCACGCGGCTCCAGGGTCGTTGGTACCCTGGAGGCCCGGAGAAACAAGGACGCGAGAGGGTCATTGGTATGGCAAGCGCGGCGCGCACTCGGCGACTTTTTATTTTTTTCCCGTTTGCTTCTGTTACGTGCTCGGAACTCGTTACCTGAGATACGAGGCGGTGCGGGGATGTCGCAGGAGCCGAAATTATGCGAAGTTGTTAAAAATCAAACTTAATTTTTAACAACTTCATTGATGAAAAGTTCGAATGCGCGAAATCAGCGGTCGCTAAAATGCAATCCCAAAGACATGGAGATACAGAATGTGCAGTAGGCTGACAAATTTTGAAAAAAAGAATGAAAATGACTGATTAATTGAGGGCAAAAGTTTCGGTCTCAAGTTAGGGAGAGGAAAATACATTGGCCTAGCAAGAATCTCGAAAAATAGAATGAGTGATTGAAGGTAAGCTTGACAGTTCTAAAGAGTCTTGCTGCCACTACCGGGAATTGAACCCTGGTTCTTCAAACTGGCCAGCCGACGCTCTACCATTAAGCTACTGGGACGAAATTGCAAGCCTTTATCGTTAAATTGGACTCTGCATTCTCCACCCTCTAATATCATATTGGCGGACAAATGACAATCTGACTGACCACCTCTTACTATTTTTACTTCAGTTTAGCTGCCTGTTACTACTATTTTTACCCAGGTTAGTATTCTACGTGATCGTTATCTTCTCAATTTGAAATCGGCGCTCAATCTTCCAGAGTCCACTGAATCGTACTAGTCGTACTAGGGTCACTTTTAGACCTCCGATATCTTTGCACTAATTTACAGAGTTGATTTATTCGGGGGACATTGTGAAGAGCCTTGCTGCCCCAACCAAGAATCGATTCCTTAATTTCCGAACTGGCCAGCCGACTCTCTACCGTTGAGCTACTGGGACGAAATTGCAATCTCTTATCGTCAAAGTGAACACTGCGTAATCAAATAAAGTTTAACCTATAGAGAACCACCCTTATTTTTCAGTTAATATGACGGGGGGGGGGTGAAACTTCTAAATTCTCTGCCCTTTGCTAAGCTATTGAGGGTATGTGAGCTTTCCTTCTGAACCCAGACAGTTCAGTTGGTCGAAGATGGAGCTCTAGATACAAATCTTTAAGAGATCTCTAGCCTTTAATCTCTAGTCATGATTTCTTAAGCATAAACGATTATACTGAAGATAATTTACATTCAAGGAAAAATATATTTTAAAGTCAATATCAAATTCAATATAAGTGCTATTTAGAAACTCCAACACTACGCGCGTTTGAAGCAGATTGTTAAATAACTTTTCCTCAAATTTCTCATTATTTTCAAGGATATAGAATAATTAGAAGAAAAATAAAACAGAAGAGGGAAGAATAAAGAGCTAAAACTTTACATTCTTGACGAGAATGGAGCTATTGAGTCAGCTCTGATTACATACCAACAGCAAAGAAAGAAAACTAATTTTTCAATAAAGGCTCTTACGTGCCAATACATTCGATAAGAGATTCCATTAAATTTGCTATGAAGGGTATTGGAAAAGCAGATTAAATCTATTTAAAATGGGGCGACTTATCACAAAGAAGAATCACCTCTTCCAAAATTGGTGCTTCTCCTCGAAGAATGGAGGTGTGTAATATAATCTGATATGAGCAGCATACGTCTTTTCCTACAAATTCAATTTTTTTTTTGCTACTCATTTTCACCGAGATGGGATACCAGCAATTTCACCCGCGCTCCGTGCGTTCTCAATGGTTAGTGGTCATTAAATATGACACCTACACAATTAATCAAAGTTGTTGATAGCCAGTATTAATTGTTTGCACCAAAAGGATATAAAATTGTGTATTTATTATTTTTGAGAGGCAAAGCGGTGTAAGTAGTTTTAAAATACATTTGTATTGCACACCTAATTCGAATTTTAGAAAAATTTCGATTTTTAAATATATGAAAGATATATTTAAGAAGTTATGAATTAAAATTTTCGAGTATAAATCAATTTTCCAAGGATTCCAAGGCGTTTGCGTTTCGGGGCACCTAAGGAAGAACCCTCGCATCCCAACGTGGAATAGCAGCATTTTTTCTTATAGCAATTTGTGTTGTAGCAATGCGACGTTAAGCATTCATTACACAGATGCTGCTTGGTTGAGCCGGTGGCTCACACACGTGGTCTGTAATGCCTTGGATGATGGACCACAGTTGAATTTAAATAAGAAAAGAAAAAAAAAAGATAGGTGCCAGAGAAGGAGGAAATTTACTGGGTAACAGAGCCCCTAAGAAAAGAGGTCTGGAAAGAAACTTATGTGAAATATATTTGAAGTTTATATTAAGAATATGTTTTATTTATGTAAGTGGTAGATAACATTGATTTAGAAAGTTTAAGTTTCTTTATTGAATTCCGACGATTTTCACACAAACCTGAAATGTAAATTGAACGATTCGTCGAAATATCTACATAAATTGTTGATCTATATAAAAATATAGAACCATGCCTATACCTGTAAATGTAAATTTATGATAAATGTTTAAACAATTATCTTTGATTTTGGATAGTGAGACGATTAATGACACATGCTCGTTAAAAAATAAAAACGAGAATATCTTCAGAACGGGTTATTTTAGGTGGATTGTATAGAATTACAAGGTATGTTCTGACCTAGTTTCATTCATTTTATAATTTTGTGAGACGTAGTACAGGAATATCTATTTGAGATGACAAGTTTGCGTCTTGAAATATAGTAAATGAAAATTTTTATATAATGATTAGTTTTTTTTAGAGAATTGTGTAAATTTTCCTTACAAATTTATTGGGGCACTTTTATAGGAACTCTGTATACGGATCTGAAATTAATATAAAGCTCAATTTCATTTTTCATTTTGGAAATGAAAACTATGATCAGTTTAATACTAAAAATGTAGTTCATGTTCACAGTCATTTATAGCGAATAGAATTTTATTTTAAAAGTAATAGACCTCTTTTTACATAGAAATATTACTGTATCGGCCTATTTTAACAGCTCGCTGATAACCTATTAATGATACCATTGAAAATTGTGACGAAGATGCTTAGTACTTCGGGTTCACTGTATATAAAATTAATTGAAACTGTATATAAAATTAACTGATAAAGATTAATTGAATGAAATTAAATTAATGAAACAAAATAGTTATTTAAACATAGCTTCATTTGATGCCCCTAAAACGATGCTGCTATGGCATAGGCATGTGAATAAATTAGGCTGTGTTTGGAATTCTGCAAATTTCGAAATGGCGTGTAAGTTTTGAATTGGACAGATTACAGAGATCCTTCATTGTTTCAAAGACCACTACTAACTTCGAACTCTAACAATGCGGAAAAATAACTTTGAAACCAATTTCTTTTCCCAGCTGTTGTTATCGTTTTCTGTTTTTTGCCCCCACCCAATAAACGGAGAATGATGATTATTAAGCCATTGCGTATCTGTTTACAGCTGAAATGGATGGGGCCGAGCGATTGGGGCGCAATCGGGCCCCACCATCTCCGATTCCGTTCACCTTATGGGATTCGTGCGCAGAGAGCGCCACCTCGATTCATCTTCTTGATGGGCCCGAATGAGATGCGTATCGGACGATTCCAGTTCTTTTCGTTTACCTTCTTCCTAGGGTGTAGAAGGCATTTCTAAATGTCTGGCCATCTCGATCGACCGCCATATTGTGTCCAACTCCACTTAACTCAACAGATCAGTTTTCATTTTTAACTAGGCATTTCTTGAAAGTAAAATCTATTTGAGACCGGACGCAGATTCTTCGTGAGAGAATGGAGGCATTTTGTAAGGATCGCGCTCCCATTGCTGATAACATCATCTATGAACCGGTTTCACCCTTATGCAGTAGTCAACATCGAAAAGCCGATATCTGCAATAGCTGAAAGAGGGGGGGGGGGGATAACAGAATGTGTGTTTACAATGCTGGATTTAATTTTCTAATATAGATTCAGTGGTAAACTAATCTAATCTTTCCTGCATTGGGAGTTTTAACTTCTAACTACGCCCTGATAATCGGTTTATTCTTTTACGCAGATTGTAGAAAGTAAAATTCCTAATATTTTAAAACCAACTCGTGTTAACTCCTAAGCAATATTGTCCTTTCATTTCTGGTAAAAAGTACTTGCTAATCCTTTATTAGTGAGCATAAGGAGTGCATAAGAATTAATAGTGAGCATAAGAATTAATTAGCGAGCATAAGAATAAATTAGTGAGCATAAGAATTAATAGTGAGCATAAGGAGTTCATTATTATTTTATCTTTCCTTTTTAGTTTAAAAATCGGCAAAGTTTCAAAAACCGCGCATGTTAATGTTCTATAAATTGTATTTCTTTTTAAAAACGAAGTACACAACATAAAATAGTGCATTTTTTAAAATATATTTTTAATACAGTTGATTGTGTTTTTGCGATTTTTGAGAAAGTTCGAAAATTTGAGAAAATCAATAATCTACCATCGTTTACCGATTGAAATGATTATACCGAACATACACAGACTGACAGAAATACATGAAGATATCGTTTAATAGAGGTTGATTTGTATTCAGGGATGCTAAAAATTTGTAAAACCATCGAAGTGCAAGAGTTGGATTTTTGACTCCATCTCAGAATTCTCCCTTTAAATAACTATATTTTGCAAGGGAGACATTTTTTTTGAAGTAAAAAATGCAAATGATTTTATTTTGAATTATAAAAAGCAGCACTTTTATTTTTCTTTGAGCTAGTTTAGGCATTGTATCACGTGCCACAATATTAAAAACATTTGAAATCGCCAACTCTCATCTGAATGTGAATCTGGTACGATTTATATTTGACAGAAAAATTTCTAAATTAAATAAATAAATAAAATTACTTGTATGAACACATTTTATGAACAAGAAAAATGGTTTAAGAAAGACATCCTAATTTTTCAAACCGTATACCGCACCTTTTAACTGTATTTTTATGTATTAGAAAATGGAAATGAAATAATGATTAAAATCGGGGTAAAAGGGAAACAGACATTGTCGGTTTTATTGACGCAAAATGGCGGAACCGATGGGAATCGGTCCTGCATCTGGCCAGATTCTACTTAAAGGGACGTTGTCGAAAGTTTAATATCTCGGAAGAAGAGTTGTTTGATCTTATTTCAGGAAACAGCTGGCCAGGCATGTTTTTCGGGAAAGGAGGCAACACCCAGTCATGTTTCAAAATTGGGGAGGCAGTCACCGACTACATATTTTTCTAATTTTGGAAACGTTTTTTCATTTTTTCAACTCTCGCCATTAACTCATTGTCTTCGAGAATTAAAATATATGTAGAAAATCTTCCATGAATATATTTATCGGTGAAATAATTTATATCAGGAGTTGGCAGAAAATGTCAATTCTTATAAAGACACTACATACAAGTAATTATTTCTAACTCTGTTCCAGTTCTCATTTTAAATTGTTTCAATATTTTTCATTCCAGCATCATATTCGGTCTAATTGCTGATAAAGGGAGGGAATAAAGTTTCATAAGCGACAATGGACATGTTACCAAAGAAGTTGTTTACATCTAATGTCTTCATGGAGGACGTTGTAGGCAAGAGTTTACCTCATTTGCATACATCATGTAATATGAAAATTTTATAGTGTAAGAATTACTGTAGATCGAATTAATATAGAGTTCCTGATTGTCGTAATTCTGAATTGGGCTAAAATTGAACTAGAACTGATATCTATTTACATAAGTAAAATTGAAAATCTGTGTGTTTGTGTGTGTGTTTGTGTGTGTGTGTTTGTGTGTGTGTGTTTGTGTGTGTGTTATCATCACGGGGGAACGGCTGCACTGAATTTCATAAAATTTTGTGAAAAATCTTGAAATATTCCCACTTAAAATTTAGTCTATGTTTCGAGTTTCTGGACCAGCGGTTATCGAGATCTTGATAAAAAAAACCTCACAATTAAACCTTTCATAAAGATAGCATTATGCAGACGATATATTTGTCGCCAATTTATTTGAAGAAAATATGTATTTATCATGTTGCTTAGCAACAGAAATGAATCCAATGTATGTATACAGCAGACGAGTTGATTAAATCTTTTCAGATTTAAATTTAAAAAAAAAATGTACACATTATAAATTTTTATCGGAATTGCATTTTTAACTGGATTACATCAATTAAGGTCTTCGGGTTTAACGATTATGTAAAAATTATTGGTATTCTCCATTTCTTACGTCATCTGTTTTATTTTGGCAAAGACTTTTCGAAATCATATATAGTGTATAACTCATATATTGTGTTTAGCCGATTGTTGAAACAGAATAAAAGTAGTATTGGTATATTTTCTAACACCAGTTTAGATCTTTCATTTTGATATATATTAATAGAATTTCCTATTCTTTATAAATTTGTTTACAAACGAAACTTGGATGTTTTATTATTCAAATCTGCGCGTGAAGACAATTTTGTATAGCGAAAGCTCTTGTACTTTTTAAGGATAATTAAATTAAATATTTAGTGGAATGTTTTGAATAACAATATCATTTAGAATTTGCACATAACTGTGAATTTTAATTTTCTTTATTATTATGTATTCCGTACGAAGAACAGGTACACTGCCAGTTTTGCAATATAATTTAAACAAGTACGCAACTACAAAGGACGTTAGATCACCGAAGTCAAGCAGCATCGGGGGCGGTTAGTACTTGGGTGGGTGACCACCTGGGAACACCGCGTGCTGTTAGCACATTTCGGGCGCGGTAGCCAGGTGGTTTGCGCTCTGGACGTGCACGCTGCCACAACTGCCGCCGTGTTCATGCGGAGTACGATCACGTTAAACATGTGGGTTCGTAAGCCCTTCCGAGAGGTTGGTGGTAGGGGAAGGAGGATACGGTCCCTGTGGATGCCTCCCCCACTGGGTTCCGGTCTAAATTGGGTGCCTCTTCCCGGCCGTCCAAACGGTTACCTTACACCTTTCTGGTAGGTCGGACGGTCTGGATCTCAACAATAACTACAAAGGACAAAGTTATTTTAGGCATATCAATTTATGTTTGCAGCTAAATGTAAGCATTTTTAATTCAAATTCGTCACTTAGAGATATGTTTTGGATCAAACACCAGTATTATTTCATACACAGATCTTCAAAATCTATAAAAGTATTCCCTTGAACCAAAATCCTAAACTATTCATGAATATGCTTACAAAACATGCCATTCCCAAAGATACGATTGGACTGCCATTGCATATAACAGCATTCATGGACCGGTTTCGCACAGTTTACAACGCTTGTTAACATTTAATAGACGAAATCATCAGAAAGTTTGCTATGCGCGACAATTTTGAGTATTCATGTACAGACAGACAATTTCAGTTCTATACAAGCAGCCAGTTTCAAATTTCTTAAATATTAAGCACAGCCTGTGCGAAGTTACAGCGACTAAGTAGTCTTTATCACTACGATATTTTATATATTTATTTACCGGGCTGACCCAAAGGGGTTTTCAAACTGATAAAGCGTCGCTACGGAAATTAATATCGATGAATAGGGGCTAATTTTCTAATATGGTACTTAAAAATAAATGTTCACAATATTAAATTATGCTAGCCATGAAGAAAAAACTCTTTATAAATATATTAATATAAATACTAAAATAAGTACGCGTCTGCCCTTTAAGGGGTAGAAATGCTATGGAAGCATAGTAGATAAAAGTATGCATTTGTTATGTGTTAAACCCCAGTACTTCAACCAGGTTTTATTTGCAATTCACCTGTTTTACCAAGAAAGACTCCTAAAAGTAATATTTCGGACGCCAAATAAATCTGCCAATCAGAAAATTTTATACTTAGGGTGATATTAACAATCTAATAACATATTTTTTAAAAATGTGTGATATTTTAAAGTCCTTTTTTTTAATGTATACAATTTACGTATATACGTAGCTTGTCGCAGGTTGCAAAGTTTAAAGAAATAAAATGTTCTTTGAACGAAATAGGATCCACATTTTTGTTAATATTTTAAATTTGAACTTTCTTAGATTAATATTTAAGTAGATTTATAGAAAACACATTAAATAACTAAAAGAAGCAAAAACCTAATGCTTTACAAGGATTGGCATGCACTCCTATTTCCGATATGTTTACTCTCAGAATTCTAAAAGTGAGTTTACTGTGAAGAGTTGTTTTTCTTACTCGGAATGAATCCTATTTATCCGTGTTCCAATGAATATAAAATAGTGAATATAAAGATTGAATTCTATGAACCCGTGTTCCTTCCAGTATATATATATATATATATATATATATATATATTTGAGATTGTATATATATATATATATATATATATATATATATTTGAGATTGTATATATATATATATATATATATATATATGTATATATACATATATATATATATAGAATAACTGGAGTGTGACTCAGTTAGATTTTCTCATACCGGAAGTAATTTTTATGTAGTCCCCCCCCCCCCCAAGAATTTTATTGAAAAATCGTGTCGTGTGTCCAAATGATTACAATTATAGAGCGTTACCCTTCACAAAGGGA
This sequence comes from Amaurobius ferox, assembly GCA_951213105.1. Taxonomy (NCBI): domain Eukaryota; kingdom Metazoa; phylum Arthropoda; class Arachnida; order Araneae; family Amaurobiidae; genus Amaurobius; species Amaurobius ferox. Next base: position 152,010,052 of record OX578136.1, read on the forward strand.
TTGAAAAAAAATATGTCGATTGATACCATACCTGACGATATACTAAAGGAGAGGGATGACATGCTTCCCAGAGGGGGGCTAATGACGCCACGAACAAAAAATTTGTATGGCTAATTTTCACAACAATGATTGAAATTATTAAGTCTCGTGATCTTTAAGCCATGGATAAACTTTTTTATGCATTATTATGTTAAATTTTATCGTATGCTGCCATGTTAAAAAAATATGACATTTCAAATAAATTTCCAAGTTTTCTCTCGAATTTAAAAAAAAATTCTATCTATCTCTAAATTTTTTGATAACAGAGCAGGATATAAAGTTTCGTGAAAATCCATTAATATTTGTGACAGCTATCGTGACAACTATCTTATATTTGTGACAGCGATTTATGACACTAGAATTCACCACAGACATACAGACAGACATCACTTCAGACATATATTCAAAACGTGTTCAGGAGGACTTAAAACATATGTTGGCATCAAAATCTCGAATTCGAAAATTTTCGTGAAAACAATACTTTTTCTATACTATATTGCATAGTATGAGAAAGTAAAAATAATATCCAAGGAAAAGGAGCGGACTATAAGAAGTGGGAGGCGCCCGAAAATATTAAAATGGTCTGTGTTTCTAGACGCATGTCTTCAAAATGTGCCATACGGAATATTCCATTCTGATAAAATTCGAAGCTAGGCCAGAACAACTGAACTATTTTTGTCTTCAAAGTTCTTTTCGAGATTTCTTTCATGATTTTCCGGAAAAAGATGTTAACGGTTGCATTGCAGACTGTTCACGACATTCGTGATGTGTATATACACGTATACGTCGGTATTGAGAAACCACAATTTCTGGAACATTTTTTTCGAAGTTCGACGACACATGGATGCGGATGTCTGTAGAACTTTTCATTCATCAGGTGTGCTTCACTTGAGAAATACTAACATAGACACAGCTGTGTCCATTCTAAAAGATCGTGTGAACAAAAAATGTATCCAGCTTCCACACAAGTATTTTGCTGCAAACATGTTAATATCGTTGTTCTGGGGCAAAAAATAACACACATTCTTCATAACTCGATCCAAAAGTCCAAATATATTTTTCTAAATATATTTTGCTGTTATATATTTAGAAAAGTATATATACAGTCGGCCTCACCTTATGAGGTAACTGATATTCTCTTATCCCGCTTATATGCATAGCATATTGTGGAGCAAAAACGAACCCCATAGGGTTAATGTTAAACATACCCGTTTTATCGCATAGGTTAATTGCATAAAAGCTGAGACACCAATCTCGTGAATTTTAGTTTCAGTGTTGCAAGACAGTGGAGGAAAAGCGATAAATCGCCAACCTTGGCAACCTCCGATTTTTACCCGTGTAGTTCAAATTGTTTATCATATAGAAATAATGTATTATGTATATTAATAAATTACGAAACTTTTCCGTAACGGAACACCATAAGAATGGTCGTTCTCTATCGAAGGTTGCAATGTGGCAACAGTTGATCCGTAGCAATTCGAATGTGGACCTACGACGGCTTCGCGGTCTTACCTCGCTACGATCGTCCGTTAAAAAACATCACAGAATCCAGTCCCGCTGGCTTTCGGAGGTCGCACGTAGCACAGCTGTATGTTCCGTGGCTCATAGGGCACAGATTTACGTTACGGCGCTGGATCCTTACGGATCAAATGTTACACAAAATGCTGTTGCCACATTGTGGCCTTCGACATAGAACGGCCATTCCTATGGCGCCCCGTTAGCAGAAAAGTACCCAAAAATTACTACTACGTATTATGTAAATTGTTATAATTATTTTATATTACGTATCTTTATCGCATGTAATAATGAAGGGTATTAATACTATAAATCTGCGTACCCGCTTAATCCTATACAATAGAGTAAACTAAGTGTATGCAATTAATTGGGGCCATCAGTACTCAGTTTTCTGAAAATTACTTGACTTTTTCGAAATATATTATGCTTTCGGTAAGGAAAAAAAAAACATTTCAGATATTTTGCTAAGGACTTTTAATTACTCATAAACCATGATGGCCATTCGTTTAGGATTAAAGAACTTACAAAAATTCATTCATTTGATAATAATCTGACGTTGATCGACTAAAACAATGGTAATGATTTGTATTCTAATTGCTGAATGTTTTGAAAAACATCCTGGCAACCCAAAGAAAGACAGATATGTAGACATCATAATAGACGTAGACATCATTGATTCGTATTCAGGTGTACTCAAAACTCACTTTGTTTGTACTCACTTAAATTTGAGTCGAATATTTGGCCTCATTACTTTACTTCACTAGCTAATTTCATTGTAGAGCTGTTGACTGATCTGTAAGTAAGATTATCCATAAGCGCTCAGACAAATCACCGAAATCATAGTACTGAGGATCAGTGGAGGTCCTTAATAATTATCTAAATACATGGACCGGTTAAAGTTCAAAATACCATAGTGAAATTTATAAGCTTAGTTTACTTCTGTAGTAACACTTCCATGCAGAATTACTAATTTCAACTACACTTGTTCTGTCTGATATCACTGCTTATGTAGTTTGGTAAATGTCTCAAGAATGCTTCATGAAAATTGACTAGTCAAAGGCAAAGGGAGGAGGGAGAATCAAGGATAGCGTCCCCAAGAACAATTTCTAGAACTCCGGCACTCATTTTGGCAATTAAACTGCGATGACCTCATCTTGTCATTATGTTCTTTTTATGCAATTTTTTTTTCTGCAGTAATAATATCCACGTCGTGAACCAACTTTTACAGGCAGATAGTTTCTATGAGATGAGGACGATGATTACATGTTTGGCGGTAAAGTTGATGAAATATTATCAACTCGATGACTTTTAGTTATGTTTCATAAAATGTTAGAAATAAATGGAAATGACACAAATAACGAGATTTCTAGAACTCGTACGGCACAGAATAAAAAGCTGCAGAGTCAATGAGCTAACCTCGTCGAGAGCCCGCTGATCGCCAAGAAGCCGATTTGTATGAATATCGCTCAAAATCGTGCTTCAACAGGAAATAACTGAAAAACAAATCCGAATTTTTAAAAAAACTCGCTATCGTCTGTTGTGACTAATGAGTTAACCTTGTCGACAGTTCACTGATCGCCAAGAAGCCGATTTGTGTGAATAGCGTTCAACATCGTGCTTCACGAAATAACTAAAAAACAAATCCGAATTTAAAAAAAAAATCTCTCTATGGTCTGTTGTACCGGGAATTCAACTAACCTGGAGTGCCTATAGAGGGTTAGAAGGAAAGTCCTGCCTCAGGCCAGTATCTCAGGAAATATGGTAGCTATATGTACTTCCTGTGCCGTTGTACAGGAAATCCCCTATGGTCCACACAGTGAGACCAGGGGGACCTTGTGACCCCGTTTTTTAAGGGGGGGGGGGGTATGTGGACCATATGGGCCAATTTTGCAAATAAGTCGATCAGAAAATTGTACAGCGAGTGAAATTCAGTTCAATTTTTTTTTTGTTCTATAACGAAAGATGGAAAGGAACCGGGCAGCCTTCCCCAAGAAAATCAAAACATCTGGAAGCAACAACCGAGCATTTAGACAAGGCAACAATGTGTGAATGCATAGGAAACAATTTATTACCATGTACAAAACGCATGTTATATGTTTGCATACTCAAAATGCGGCCCTTCAGCGACGATGCTCGAGTGCCATGAGAACATGCCACAAGATGAAAGCTCATGCGTTTCAGCATTTCGTTCGACTAGCTTAAATTTCATTTGTATATAGTTAAAATATTTCCATCTATTCTCTTTTGTAATCTAAAAAGAAGTCTGACATGTAATTATTTGGAAATACTTCACATTTTACCTGTATTCGTATTTTCCGTAAAAACTTGAAATGGCATACCCTTGCTTTAAAACTGTGTCATTACGAATGTATGTTTCATTACTTTTCACAGTTTCATTACAAATGTATGAATTTTAAATTATATTTAACAAACAGAACATGCTTATTTTAGTTTTGCACCAATTCCTGTGATAATAATAAACTTACTGAAATTATTTCAGAAAACGGTTTTAAGCACAGATATCTTAATTAAACATTGCAAATAAAGATTAAAACAAACGTAAAGCTCACTAAATTGCTAACAAATACCTCTCCTATTATAAAAGATTTTAATTAAGTTAAAATTATGAACATTAGTCATTGCATGGTTAGATACGTTAAACGTAAGAACCTTTCTGAACTGGAGAGGCCGCTATTAATCATCAATAAACTCAACAATAAGGCAGAAAAGAAATAAAAAGCCATGATAAACAAATATTTATTCCGCATTATACCTCTTGTAAAGAAATCAGGGTACTCAACAAAAAGGATCAGCGGTAGTTGATTATTTTTTCGATAGTGAACAGCAAAAATGATAAAATATTAAATAATTGTACAGGCATTTCTTTTCTAACGGGTAGTATTTGAGAGCTTATGCAGATAATTTCACGATTTATCAGGACAGAAAATTTTAATACAATAAAAAATAACACAGACATTTTTGCTAAAGGTTGTTTTGAGTGCTCTCAATCATCATTTTACTTTCCTTTGAAGAACAGTAAATTCCGGCTTGCGAGCACTTCTGTGCTCACGAACAACAAGGACCTCTGGTATACACTCAAGAACCTTTCCTGGAACAGATGTAGTATAATTCCTTTTTTATTATTGGCGATTTTAGGTGAGATTCTGGCAATCCCTGGTATGATTTGGAGAGCATTCCATTCTGGCAACCCTATCCGCGTCTTTTGCTGCCCTTTTGTCGTCTTTTATCGGCATTTTACCACAAAGGTAAAAATCGCAACATTCCATTTTCGATGCCTTTTCCGCGTCTTTTGTCGCCCTTTTGTCCTTTTTTAATCGCCGTTTGTGCAGCAATTGATCTGTAGCAATTCAAACATGGGTCTACGCCCGCTTCACGGGCTTAACTCGCTATTTCAGCCCACTAAAAAACATCACAGAATCCGCTTCCCGTGACTGTTGGAAGTCGCAGATAGCAACAGCTGTTTGCGCAACAGGTGTTCTGTGGCTCATAGAGCACAACATAAAAAACAGAAAATTTTAAATTTTTCTGATTTTTTACGAGAAAAGGCCGATTTTTACATTGGCGACAAAAGGGCGATAAAAGATGCGGAAAGGGTTGCCAGAATGAAATGTTCTCTAAATCATAGCAGGCATTGCCAGAATCTCACCTAAAATAGGCAAGAATGAAAAAGAGATTATACTGCATCTGTACCCCTTTCCTTACATAGTTATTGGGGGTACTGAAGGACTTTCATGGAAACCCTTTATATTTATATAATAAGCCATCCCATCAAAAGCAACCAAACAGATTCACTTTATTTTGCAAATTCAAGATCACACAATAAAAGTGAAAATAATTTGCACAACTTATCAAAGTACTGGATTCTATCTACTAAACGCGTGTTTCCCCGTGAGCACGCCACGTAAAGGGTTGCATGCAGACAACTTGATCGAACGAAACGAGGCACGCGAAGACACCGATACCCCCTCACGCTACACCCTTTCTGCAATTCACCTGCTCCTCGTCTCTGACATATTGAAGAGACACAGATCTTTAGTGGGATAAAATACAATGATCTGAGTAGTGAGACAATGAGGAGAACAGCGGCGAGAATAGCGACAATTAAACAGGACGTATCAACACGCACAATCCAAGTAAAAATAATTTTCGAACGGCTCGTGACGGTAACAGATCCAATTAAAAAGTGTCTGGAGTACGTGTTGAACGAGTTTAAAAGATACACCGTATGTTGGCATTATGTGAGGAAACCTGGCCAGGAATTCGAGTAAAGCTTCGAGCTCTATTAGATAAGTATGTAAGCTTGTCCAAGACAGGATAACTGACAGTCCTAGAAAATCAAGACGTATTTTTTTTTAATAAGTTTAATTTTGCTTGACAGTGTATCAATGACTGGCACTTAGAGTCAAAAATAGTTGTCTCAAGTTAAAATTGGCCCAGTTAGGTTTTGCATCACGGTCTAGTTTCAGCCTTTAATGCACCCGGTGAAGTTTAGAAGGGTTCTATTCTAAGATATTTCCTCCCCTCTAATTTATTTATCCGCTCGGGGAGAAAAATTGATAATCCAGCATCATTATGTTCGATCCGGTGGTCGATACTATAAGCCTTTTAAGAGATCAGAGGGTTGCATGTGGGTCTGAAAAACATTTAAAACCCCCATAATTTCTATCCAAGGCTATAAAATCAGACTATATTAGATTATGTCTAATGATTGATGCTTTAAGTGTTGAAGACCCAGATCGTCCGACTCGTCCAAAGGACTAAGAGCAACTATTTGGACGGCCGGCATGCTTTAAGTGTGTAGAGATTCGCCCTTCTAGGTTACCAGAGGAGCTTAAGGAGGGTTTGAAAACTTTTAAAATAAAGCCATTTTCTCTTCCTCCGGATTTCGGAGGGTAAACCAAAAATTTGAGTACATTCTTCCAATGGTCGGTATAAATGTGCAAAGATTCAGTGTTATAGGTCTTCGGGGGATTTTCTGGAGGGTCTGGAAAGACAAAAACACATTAGACAATTATATTTAGTGATACTGTAAGGTATGCTCATATCGATTAAATTACATTGTTTTAACACTTTTAGGACTGATTTATGAAGGAATTATCTCAAAATTTACTTTTTTACGAAAAATACAATTTATGAATTTAATAAAGATTAAGGAGTTTTAAAAATTTCAATTTCTGTTTATTATAATGAAAAGGAGCGAGTACAAGAAGCAATGTTAATAAAATTTATATTAAGTGTTGCTTTCGTCCTAAAAACGTTTTATTTTTGGATATTATCTGTGGATCTAAATTATGTGCCAACGCAATTACAATATTTTTTATTTTAAATGATCACTAAACTTTGCTTATTCCTACAACGAAGCCTTATTTCTAAAGCATGCAGAATGTAAACAAATGGATTGTAAGATGAGTTGTATAAGAATTGCTGAACTTTTTTCATGTAAAATTATTTAGCTCTGGAGTCTGAAATATAAGTGATATGAATGAAATATTCATTGATTTTACATAGAGAAGTAAGCGATGTACAGCATTGTTTTTTTTCTAAAGTTTCCAAGTTTAATAAATTATTGTAGTACTGTGATAATTTAAAAAATATGAGTGCTGAATACATCGCATTTTAGAGATGTTTAAATAAAATGGCATTTCAGTTGGAAAGTGTTTCATAATCACTGCTTTATGCATGATTGGTCTTTCATATTATTTTAATGGCATATACTTATTGACATTTTTACACATTAAATTGAAATATATTTACTCACATTTCAGGTTTCTATTCAGATAGTGGATTTTTTTTTAGTTTTCATCGTGTTTGAAAACATTTAAAACTGTAGAATCCTTTATTAGAGAGTGAATCGCAGTGATATTCATGAAAACAGTTTTTCTTTCCATTGAAGCTCAGAAACATATTGCATGTTGTACATTTAAAGTGTGGTCTGGATTATATTTTCCTCCATTGCACAAAACTCGCATCTGCTTCAAGATATTCTAAATTCCGGCTAACTGCAGCCTCTATATTCAAAGCGGATGTTTTTTGACGCTGAAAAGTTTTTCTTTCTACGTTTGACAAATTCCCCAGGAACAAATGAGGGAGAATTTGGGGTGACTCGCTTTTTCGGACGAGCTTTGGCTGATGCAAGAATGTCCAACGGGACGGGACATTTTTCAGAAGTTATTGTTTTACTTTTCACTTTTTCCGATATTTTGCAAACCAAAATGTTAGCAATAAACTTTTATCACACATGAATAGGGAAAAGTAAACAAGCCGTATTTTACAATAAATAAAATTAACTAAATTTTAACTTTGTTCAAAAACGAAATTACATGGGTGATATATTCCATCAGTGCTGTCGTAATTTAGAAACAAAGTTCAGTGCTGCCATTTAAGGAATTTTCTTGGATCTACAAAGTGGGACATAGGTGTCCCAAAAGTGAACGCGGCCAGAAATAATGCAATGTAAAGAGTTAAGAGGGTTAAGAAGGTTGGTATGACTTATCTTGAGGTTCTGAGGTCGGGGAAATCGAGTGTATCCCTTACAAAATTTATTCTTTTCCCTGTATATCTTGCTGAGCATTAGATCACAGAACGGTTTTTATACGCTTTTCAGCATGAAATAGCCAATGCCTACAACAACGAAAAGAAAGTGCACTATGTATAATTTTGAGAAGCTCCATAGAGATCGATGATTTTGTTAAATTTATTGTTTTAAATAGTACCACGACTAATTTAGTACTAATAGTAAATGTGGTAAACACCTATTGTGGTAGAAATTATCCATGATAAATTCATGTTAAATTCTTATCACACAGCCGGCATCCAATTTCATAAAGATTGAGCTCAGGATATCCAAGGTACAGTGTCTAGAAGGAAGTTCCTTCTAGGCACTGTACTCAAGGCTGTAATGTCCAAGTTCATATTCACAGAATATATCTAAATAGAGCGTCTCTATGATAAGATAGCGCTCCTATTTTGATGAAATTTGATCCCTATGAATCAAACATGTTCAATCTGTTTGAAGGATGCTGGTTGCGTGGTAGAATAGAATTTGTCGTCTCCACATAGAGGTTTTTAAAATTATTAAACATAGCAAGCTTTCTCGTCGTCATTGAGTGTACAGAAAGCGCTAAATTGGTCAAAGGATGCTGTTAACTGTAATGAGATAGAAATCTTAACTTTTCTGCAAGTATTACTACATACGATTAATAGGGCGCGGTAGCCCATTGGTTAGCGCGCTGGAGTTGCACTTGGTAGGCCCGGGTTCGATTCCAGCCACTTCCAAAACTGCCGCCGTGTTCATGCGGAGTACGATCACGTTAAACATGTGGGTCCGAAAGTCCTTCCGAGAGGTTGGTGGTAGGGGAAGGAGGGTACGGTCCCTGTGGATGCCTCCCCCACTGGGTTCCGGTCTAAATTGGGTGGCACTTCCCGACCGTCCAAACGGTTACCTTACACCTTTCTGGTAGGTCGGACAGTCTGGGTTTCAACAACAACATACGATTAATCATAATCTGTAATATATTACTTCTTAACTCCAGAACTTTGTATTAGCTGCGTATTCATTATTAAAATTCTGACGTGGACAGAATTTTAATAATGAACCGAATTTTAACACCGTTTTCCTCGCACAACGTGATGAATTCTTCTGAATTTTAAAACTATAATTTATTTTTACTCATTTTTATTCTTGTTCGAAACTTCTGTCATGAAACTAATATTTGGCATTTTCGTTAACTTTACGACTTCTCCTCCGTTCCTCAATTTTATTTTTTATTTTCATAGTTACACGTTCTCGAAATGTCATCGATATTAAAAATTGCCGCAAGAAATAAATGAAACTTAGGGCGTGAATTTGTATCGAAACATAAAACTATTACTCAACGCGTCTGTTCTTTATTTATTTCTTCTGCTTTTTACTGAGAGGGATAGCTGATTAATAAAGTTGCAAAATTTGAGGCAAAATTTACTGCGTTTGCTAAGGTAACACATTTAATCATGTTCATCTGGATTTCGAAATGTATCCGTAAAATACTACTTTAACTGAACAGTAGTAAGAAAAAGTAAATATAACTGAATTTTACATTTTACGCTTGTTCTTGGAATTCGCAACTTTTCATAAAACAAGTAATTCCACATACATGGTATTATACCTATATATATATATATATATATATATATATATATATTACTTAAATACCTATATATATCATTTACATACCTTGTACGTAACTTACATATCGTGTATATTTTTTATTTATCATGCATATAATGTATTTACCGAATTTAACTTAATTACTGTGTATCATTTATTCACCATGTATATCACGTATATGCCATGTATATCCTTTATATACCGTGTATATCATATGTACCATATATTTCATGTATATACAGTGTATATAATTTATATCCAATGTATTTCACGTATATACTGTGAATATCATTTATATAATGTATTTCACGTATATACTATGTTACTCATACCACGTATAATGTGTTGCGCTGGAGAGAACATCATATCCAGCAAAACCACCTAATTTATTGAATCATATTTAATTCCCCAGACTTCACATCGATTGAAATTCAGCAACTGTCTTCCCTTCGCCCACGCAGCTCTATAACCTTCCGGGGGGAGTTGAATAACTTAATCGAAAGGACCACATAATCCCCAAATCGTCTTTAACCTCCTCCGCCCTCCAATGCCACAGAACAAAAACATCACATACAGCTAACCCTAAATGGTGACGCCTATTTTTACAAGACTCTGCATTTTTCTTTCCCTGCGTACATGCTCCTTCGAAATATGTTTTGATGGAAAGCATCTTTACGTGCACCACTTAATTTTTTCGTGGAGTAAATTCCCCCACTTCACACAAAATCCGATGACGGAAGTCATTAAGTCATCGCTTGTAACCACCGAGTTGGTTGCAACCCGTGCAATTGCACATATTAACTATTTTGAAATCTTTAACATTAACATTCATAGCGTAATTCAAATTATCAATATTCTCAATGTACTGTATGAAACCACCAATGTTCAAAGAATTATCATTATTTACCATGGGAAATGATTCTATGAAAATCTTAAAGTTCCAAAGAGTCGAGCTCTAATCATTCATATTATTAAAAATTCTATCTAGTTCTAGTTTTCACATAATGTATCTTTTCATATAATACATCACATAATGCAAAAATCTGGTAACATTCGTTCCTGAGTTATTTCTCTCTCTCTTTCATTTTCCCACAGGCACACACCTTTCCAAAAGTTTTTGAAATGGGTTCAGGAGGTTTTAGAACGCGCTTATCCGTCAAAATCTCAAGTTTGAAAATTTTTGGGATTGAAAAAAAAAATTTTGTGTATACAGTAGTATGAGAGAATAAAAATCATTAGAAATCTAGCAATTAAATTAAAATATCTCAACAAAAAGGTAGTATATCTTCAATTTATTTTCTCAAAAAGTTTTTATTTAAAAGCGCCAATAAGCGTAAACAGGAATAATATACTGGGAATGGCTCAATAACTGTTTTACAGGATCACAAGATAACTGTCAAGTATACAATGAAACAGCAATTTTATGCTCAACTAATTCACAGAACAGCTGAAACTGTTACAGAAGTACTGACGTACCTCATAATTCAATACGACTCGTATTTCGTCAATTCTGCCTAAATGAACAATGATTTCATTATACACTAGCCATAGAAACCTCTAAAATGAGGGCGGTATCATCAAAATTAGTGGATATTTCTAGAAAGATCCACCGGGTTCGGAAAATTGCCAAAAATTGCCATTTCTCAAAACTGGTACCCAGATCACGAAAAAGGAACCAAGTTCGGGCAACCCTACTTTTACGCAATAGCAATGGTTCACCCTGTAGAAATTGGCTGAATAAGAGTTTTCTGCTTGCCGTAAAGCAAAGCACCGTAAAGCAATTCAAACATTCGTAACATTACCCTCTTCTTAAAACTGCCCGTCCCGGGCAGTATCAACCATCCGTGGTCCATGATATGAGGCTAATTTGTCGATATAAATGATTTTTGGCTAAGTTGAATACAATGTCTAAATTCGATATATAACACTGTTTATTTTATTCATTATGACGTAGGGTCTTTCCTAATTGTGATGTCGATTTGATAAAATTCCTTGTCATCGCCGAAGCAGCCGCACTTTGAGCATTCCTGGATTCGCCCTTTATTAGCTTTAACATCGTACCGGGTTTTCAGTCTATAAGTAGCAATATCAATCCTTTCACAAGCGAAACTATGAAATATCCTCCAACCCTGGCCATAGGCCCTGTACATATTCATTAAGCGATAAAAGAGCATCTCCTGATAAAATAATCTTTATTGGATCATACGGTAGCCGTGGATCTTATCCAAACAGCATTCTAGATGGAGAATGACCAGTCGATTTATGGACAGCACTGTAAAACAGCAGGAATGAAGGTAGGTGACGGTTCCAATCTTTCTGGTTTGTGGATACGAATATAGAGCGATGATTAACTATCATTCTGTTCAATCTCTCTAATATGCCGTTTTATTAGAGATGAAAAGGAGTAGTTCGAGTTTTTCCCATTTCGAGTAGTTTGCACAGTCTCGTAAATATTCTAGTATTAAAGTTCGTCTCTTGGTAAGAATAGATGAGCAAGGGAACACCGTAACGCTATTTCCAGTTCGTGGTTACAATTTCACCGGTAGTTGTTGACTCTTGGTCAAGGATTGCATAAGCTTCTGACCACTTTTTGAAAGAATCCATAACTACTAGGATTTTTTTGTTACTGTCTAAAGTCCGTGGTATTGCCCCCAAAATGTCTAGTGCAATTCTGTCGAAATGAGTTCCAACATGATAACACTGAAGAGTATTACAATGCCGTATGCACTCCCCCCGTGCAGCTAGTCGTGCTGTATTATGATTTCATCAGGAGAGCTTGTTCCGAATATCGCTTGCGATTAAAAGCCAAAAAAACTTGAATCATAGCAAATACTCAACTATTTATATACTTTTATAATTTTAGACTGTTTTAACTCTGTTTCTTTTTTTATCAGTATCGTTGACAGTAGTGGAAATGTGGTAGTGCTGCTAATAAATTGTATCTTGATCTAAACTAGATCTTTAAAACGCAGCAATATAAACAAAATTACATAACAGCATAAGAATAAACGTTTCACCAAATACCCAGACATTAAACAGTAATTTGCTTTGAAAGAAACAAACACACAGCACAAATAAACAGCTTCTGAATCAAAAACATAAAATCAAAGGAAATAAAATTGCACATGCGATACGAATAAAACACTGCGGCTGCATTCTCTGCAGCACAGCGCGAACATTACGCCTTGCTCATCCCGCTCTCTACGCATTACTCTGGGCATGCACACTGGACCTTTTAGAGGAGACAAGGAGCTGCGAATTCTGCAGCTCGAATGCGCATGATTTGAGGATACTTATCAGAAAATCAACATTCCCACTTGCTTTGCGGCCACAAGAAATTGTTTACGAACATTCAACATGCATTTAGTGCCAATTCTATGCGGTGAAATTGTTCAAATACAATGAGTAAATAAAAATATTTTTTTAAATAAATTTCAGGGGATGCTGCAGCTTTTCAGCCCTTATAGACAAATCGCAACTAATCGTTGACTCCAGTATTCTCATTACAGTGGTAAATACATACCATTTAAGCAGATTATGTCAAAATGATGCAGTATCCTCCTAGGAACGCCGCTAAGCTGTCTTACGTCGCTAAACTGCCTTACTTATATACATTGTATATACATAGTAAGTACTTTGTATTAGTTCATTTCTGCTTTCGTTAAACAGGTCTTTTGAAAAGCCAATGTACTAGAGTGTTTATAAATATCCCCGCCTTTGTAGCCATGTGATTTACACGTCATGCAGATAATTGTAACTGCGAAATAAACTCTAGGTTTTTTTTTTTCTCTTGAAATAAATACATAACTTAGAATTAAGCAATTCAGACACGTTTAAAATACATCATCTCTTAGATAAGAATTAAATTAATTCAGTTTTGTCTAAAGTAAAGAATAATGTTACTACATTTTCATACTATTAAAGGGAAATTTGCTAAACTTCTTTAAATTCGAGATTTGACGAAAAAATGCATTCAAAGATATTCTAAACATATTTCGAACATGGATTACGCAATACATTTTAGTGCGAGTTAGGGGGTTTCACTAAGGATTTCTACTTCCGGTTCTAGATATGTTAGCCCCGATTTAAAATTTCGATTAATTAAAATTTTGATGTTAATCGATTAAAATTTCGATACTAATTCCGATTTTCTTCGCAAAATATATTTCTTAGGATTGGTTTTACTTAGAGCTTAGATAAGGACTGATGTGGATTCAGCATCGAATTTCGGTGGGGTTTGGGGGTTTACCAAGAATTTCCACTTACGCGGTAGATTACATCTATCTTCACTTTTTACTTCAAATGTTTTATATATAAAATTTTTTGTTAAATTTCGGCAATTTATTTTCCGCAATAATTGTAATCTAATTTATTTATTTATACAATTAATTTCAAAACTATATAAAAATAGTGCGTATCTTTTATTTGTTATAGATTGATATGAAACATTTTTCTTTCTTTTCTTGACTTCTTTCGCATACTTTGAATGAAGTTATATGATAAAATATGCGAATTCACAACAATGAATTTTTTGAAAATTACACAGCTTCGATATGTTAATCGAATGTTTTTTTTCCCGAATTGGACCGCAAACGACGAAATTATTAACGATGAAACTTTGGGATGCAACACTCGCAGTTACTCTACCGAGCGAACGAAAAAATTAACTGAAGTATGGCTCAACTCAAATTTCTCACACACAAATTCAATTTATTTTTCAAATTTTACAAGAAAAAATTTGAAAAATCGGTATCAAGAGCCCAAATTATTGCAACTATAGCGTGTAACCCTTCACTTTGAAGGTCTTGAAAAAAATCTTTCGATTGATACCATACTCGGCAATGTACCCCCTGGAGGGTACCTTGCCCCCCAGGGGGGCCAAGACGTCACGAACAAAAATGTGTATTGCTGCTATTTTTCATGTCAAATTTTTTATTATGTCAAATTTTGTCCGATGCTACCATGTAAAAAAAAATACAAAATTTCGAATAAATTTCAAAATTTTCATCAAATTGAAAAAAAAATTCTATATAGTTCTAGATTTTTTGATAATAAAGCCAAATATAAAGTTTCGTGAAAATCCATTAATATTTGTGGCTGCTATGGTGTGCACAAGAAATCGACCACAGACAGACAGACGGACGGACGGTACTCCAAAAATAGTCAAAACGTTTTTAGCTGGTTTTAAAACATATATTGGCATCAAAATCTCGAAATCGGAAATTTTCATGAAAACAGTGAAAACAATACTTTCTCAATACTACGTATGAGAAAATAAAAATTAAATTTAAAATTTCACGGTTATTGCGGATCCTTGGTATTGTTCTCGAGTCCCCGTTTATTTACAATATTATGTAACCTTTTATCATTCATGTTACATGAAAGATAAATTAAACGAATGAAAATTCATCCAGTGGAAAGATCACTCATGTCGTGCCGATTAAGACAGTACGCCCAGTGAACACCCACACGACCCATTAAGCCAAAATTAACTCCGCTAACCACACATCGATTGGAATTCAGCAACAGCCGTTCAATTGAGCTTCCAAGGCACAATCAACCCCGGGGGGCATCGAATAATTTAATCGAAAAGACGGCATAATCCTAAAATCGTCATTAACCTTCTCCGCCCTCCGTTGCCACCGGACATAAACATCACACACCACTAACCCTAAATGATGGCGTCATTTTCACAAGCCTCTGCATTTTTTTGTGTCCAAGCTCTTTAGAAATGTATTTTCTCCCTTTTTTTGGCAACGAGAGGATTAGTTGGGTCGCGTCGTTCTTTTTTTTTTTTTTTTTTTTTTTGTCCTTTCCATTCTGCGGCATCGACCGGCCTTTAATGGCTTCATTAAGAACAGATTTCGTGCACTAATTTATCGGGGAATATATTAAAAGTAACGAGCATCAATGACATCGTTTATATGCCCGGCAGGGAATGGATGTGAAGAGTGGAGGAGGATAGAACAGAAAAAAAAAAAATAAAAAAAAAAGTTCAATATCCCAGTGGCCTGTTGATGGAGAAATGATTGGCGGGGAAAAATAACTTACGGGCGCGGTAGCCAATGCTTCTTTGGTCACCAGCTGAATATGTAGAACAGCAACAGCAGATTTGAGGATATGTGGACTAAGAGGTCCCTTAGAACTCACTCCCCTTGTCTACGCTAGAAAGACGTTCACAAAGACTTAATTTAATTTGAAATCTTGAAAAATTTTATTTCCATTATGTTTAGTACTTTACATAATACTGTACATTATTACTTAGCACTGCACATAATACTGTACATTAATACTTAGTATTGTACATAATACTGTACATTAATACTTGGTATTGTACATAATACTGTATATTAACACATAGTACTGAACATAGTAATGTACATTAATACTCAGTATTGTGCATGATACTGTACATTAATACTCAGTACTGTACATATTTCAGAAAATAATAAATTAATAACATTAAAAAGTACTTGAAATAGCTGAAAGCAATTTCAACTGAAGGAACCCTCAAGTAGGGGACGAATGAAGTAAGCTAGGAGTCCTTGGAAAGATTTTTGGAAGACACCCTGTAAACAGGACCCGATAAAGCCAACGTGGGGCCTAGGGCCTGATGCTCATTCGGTGGCCCCCTGGCGTTCACGGCACACAAAACACATGCAAAACATCATCACATACTAAATTTGGGGGCCTAGAGCCTCAGCCGCAGAGGCCCTTTCGGACATGCAAAAAATATAGCTAAAGTATAATTCTTGAAATGGAGTTGGACATATATTAAAACCAGAAAAGGTAAAATTAGCATAAAAATAATAATAAATGTTTAAATCTTTACAACCCTTTCTCATAAAATGGCATCGCTGAACATTTATTCATTTTAGGCTGAAGTGCAACTTGTATATCAATTTACTGTAAAATATAAAATAATAAAATTGTATGGAAAACACGTCAAATCATCAACACTTCAAAAAATAAAGACAATCAAAAATTGCTTCTCTCATGTTGGACACCTATTTTCACTTTGCCACTGATGAAGGGCATAATAATGCCCAGAGAGCGCTCTGGTTGTGAGTTTCTGTACGTCGGGGATGGAGATTTCAATTAAAGACTTTAAATAATAGCCAAATTTTGGTTGTCTTGTTTTTTAAAGTGTTACTGTAAAATATTTATTTTAAAGTCGCTATTTCTGTTGTAAAAATAACTATAATATTCGATTTTATTCTAACTAAAATAATGAATTAAACGATCAAATTCTGAATGCAAAATCTTTATAGAACTTAAAGCCATCTATGCAATGCTAACTTTACGAAAAGGGAAATACAAGGATAAACAGGGGGAAGTACGAGGACAGATTATAGGGGAAAATACCAGGACAAAAACCAGAATCACATAATAGTTTCGCATTGAGCCTTCATAAGTATTTGAATCCGCCACTACAGACTAGAGTAAACACAGAAAGCATATCCATTTTCCGAACAGTTTATTTATAAAATCTAATAAAAAATAAAACAATAGGTTAAAAATTGTTTAAAATATAGTCATTTTATAACGTTTATTCAAAACATGAATGGCATGATTAGAGAACTCCAACATAATGCGTTCTCGAGATATTGCAAGCTTTTGATCTGAATTGCGATAAATGATGAAAATATATCTATAATTATCAAACTTATCAACGCTTTGTAAGTACTTAAAACTAGCAATAAATGACAACTATTGTTTTCATAAGTTGTTCTCTAGAAATTAAAAATTTAACTTTTTCATGTGGAGCGCTGTATCTCTCGGACAAACTGAACAAAGGGAATGAAATTTGATTTGATTTTTGTAATGAATAAGTGCCAGATGTCAAATTGCTTTTCAGGGAGTTTAAATTAGAAGAGAACTTAGATTTTACAAACTTTTTTTTTTTCGAAAATCGAATGAAACTAAAAAAAAATCTGATGTTTGCAACACATGACTTTCTTTATATAATGCAATGAATTTACTACTTTTACAGTTAAAAAAAATGTTATTCTTATAGTATACTTATATTATTTCCAAGATATTGAATTTTCTTCAATTAGTCGTCATTTTCATTGATTTAGCGTCATTGTTATCAATTTGGCGAGATTTTTGTTAATTTGGCAACAATTAAAAATGTCGCCAAGGCGACATTCTTCCAAATTCGTCGCCAAAATCTCGCCAAACGTTATGGACGGAGAAATAAGTTATTCTTACAGCAGATAAATGGCTATTGTTGTTCAAATACAAATGTATTACTCAAAGTATCTTTTTTCATGAATGGAATGAGCTAGATCCACGAGAATGGTGTCACCAAATTTATTGCATGGTATTACATATGAAAAGTGAACATGTTTCTCGATAGGAAATATTTTTTTTATTTTATATAACTTTTTGATAATTTTTTTGAAAAATATGCAATATCTGGAGAACGGTTCATGCTAGCGTTCTAAAATTTATGTTAATCGTTTTCTAATGAAAAATTACATAAGAAATGTCTATTTGCGTAACTTTATTAGCGGTTTCGATTTCTTGACGATTTTTCCAATATTTCACTCGAAAATTTAGGGAGGTTCTGAACATTTGATTGCGTATAAAAACTACAGGCTTCCAGTGTGTACGGATTGTGATTTTTGTACCAAATTTCGTTCGAATCGGTCCATTCGTTCGTCAGTTATCGTCTCCACAGGCTAACTGACACACACACACACACACACACACACACACACGACTTCAAAAATGTTTGATTCGTGATCAGGGATGCTTGAAACGTGCTCTCCCGTCGAAAACTCTAATTCGAACTTTCGACCCCGTCACAATACTTTCCTTATACATTATGTATATAAGGAAAGTAAAAAAGGAAAATAGACATGCAATGTGCAACATTTTATTCAAAAGATAATGCCATAATCTACGGTATAATAACATGCGATATTTCTTGTTTAAATCTAAACTGGAAATTAAAAAAAAAAATCTGATAAGAGTAAGCAGCACATCACTTTCCCTACTTATTGCTACTTCTTTCACATAGTGAAATAATCATATACGCCCAGTTAAAAGAAACTCCGAACATAACTCTACAGTCAAAGCAAAATTAGACTAGGAATAATGTCTACTATAAATAAATGTGCATATAATTTGCATAAGGGGCCGTCTTCATATTTAGTTACTCATTATTTGCAAAAATTCAAATGGCAAATCCCATTTTTATGTCACTATAAAAATTTTTCATGTCAGCATTATGCTAAATATAACTTTGTGTGCGATTTCAACCATAAGTACGTAAAATAAACGGAAAAAAAAAACATTTGGGTCAGACTTCATATTTAAAGTAGCAAAATATTGGTTAAGCATACTTTGCTGTTATACATTTTCTATGATGTGACATATTCTTTACAAAAGCATGCTATAAAAAGACTTGTGGGGTCCAGAGCCGTAAATCTTACGTGCAGCGTGAATGGCATATTTAACCATCAATATGCTAATACTAGATGAGGTTTATTGAAGCCACAAAATTTAGTAGCCTCGGGTCGGCGAAGTTTTCGAGGGGAGTCATTGACATTTTATTCGAATCATTCAAAAAGTTATTTTCAATTTCTACGTACACTGATTTAATTCAATTTCTACTTACACTGATTAAATTCAATTTCTACTTACACTGAATTAATTCAATTTCTACGTACACTGATTTAATTCAATTTCTACTTACACTGATTTAACTCAATTTCTACTTACACTGAATTAATTCAATTTCTACGTACACTGATTTAATTCAATTTCTACTTACACTGATTTAACTCAATTTCTACTTACACTGAATTAATTCAATTTCTACGTACACTGATTTAATTCAATTTCTACTTACATTTAAATTCCACAATGCTTCTTTGACTATTGGCTTTTATTTTTCCAGCACACAAATGCATATCACATTGAAACATTAAGCGGCAATAATACATTTTTTTCGTGCTTGGCACAATTTGTTTTAAACTTATTAACAAAATGATAAAATTTAAAAAACTTAATATATACAGAGAAGCCCAATGCATTTAATTTAATACAATTTGCTATAATCATTACAACTCAATAAGACGTAAGATGACGGTTTCTGTCAATAGCTTCTGGGATGCGTCGCGGCGTAGAATTTATCAAGCTGCGGACAAAATTGGTATCCTGCTGAAATAATTCCCATGCTACATAAACAAATCTGTAAAACTAACTCTCACTAACAAATTTAAAATTAAAATTATTTTATATGAAAAGCTTGTATAATAATAAACGTAAAATTATATAATAAGAAACCGACAAAGCGCGCATGGATCTAAGTTAAATCGACTTGTAAATTTGTCATTGCGCTTTAAATTATGGGTTTTTTCCTACAAATGCAATTTTCCACAAATGCAATAACAATGTTAAATCACTCGGTACACAAATGCAAATAATCCAAACTTTGCATTGCACTGGAATTTTGAAATTTTTCTGAGTATTTTCTATTGGTAATTTATTGATGGTCTTCAAAAAGCTTCAAAATGATGCAGTTTTGAATATAGGTCTGCCTTTTTATAAGCACTGAAAGGAATGAACTAAAATTTTGCACACCAAGGTTTCCGACAGTGCTAAATCGATTGTTGTCAAAATTTACTCACGTTTCAATACATATTTTTTTAGTTGTGAGATTCATAATTAATAATTAATATTAAACAAGAAAGATCAATCATGCTTAAAGCATTGATTATGAAACACTTTACAACTTCAATGCAATTTTATTTAAACAAATCTAAAATGCAATACATTCCTCGGTAATATTTTGAAACTTATCACAAAACTGCATTAATTTATTATATTTGAAAACTTAAATCTTCATCGAAAAAAATGAACTTCATTCAAATGACGGCACTGAAATATAAATTGCCTGGTTTAAACATCTCTAAAATGTTATACATCCCTCGGCAATAGTTTTAGAATTATCATAATATTACGATAATTTATTATATTTGAAAACTTCATCGAAAACAACTGAAATTAATTCAAATGACGTCATAGAAAAATAACACGCCTGGATCTCTCCATAAAAACAGGATTTCATTCATAACTTTCTCCCATTCATCACAATACTATAATAATTTATTTTATTTAAACATTTTGTTTAAGACCACGGAGCTACAAAAAATTAAACTCTATGCTTGAAACTTCATCGAAAAAAATCGTCCTTCTCTTTATGAAATCAATTAATATTTCATTCATATCAGCCATGCAGACTCCATGGACTAAATTATTTTGTGTTAAAAAAATACAGGAATTCAAATACAACTCATTCTATATATTTTGCTGTTTACATTTTACATAGGTGAAAAATAGGCTCAGTTGTAGAAATAATCAAATTTAGATGAGCATTTAAACTCAAATATATTGTCATTGCGTTGTTTCAGTATGTAGATGCACATAATTTAAGCAAAAATAAAGTAGTTTTAGGACGGATACAACACTCAATATGAATTAAAAAGAACTTAAAAAAATCACGATTTTGAAACAAAATGGATGCCATATATCATTTTGAAGTGGATCATGTGATCGTTTCATATCATGGTCACGTGATCGTTTCATATAAGAGGTGTAATTATTATTTTAATTTTTATTTAAAAAACTACTGAATATATTTCGCTGAATTTTTTTTATATATTTTATGGAACAATTTGAATATTGCCTAAAATTTTCGAAGCAATTTGTGAATTTTAAATCCGCTTAAAAAATGTTTGAAAAATTAGGTCCCATAGAGCTTAATGTATTTCATTTTTTCGACCCGGGTTCAATCCAAAACTAATTGGGTGATATTATTCATTTATATTCCCATAGGTTCTACAGACCGTCTGAACAACATACTAAAATTTCATTTTGATTAAGTCATTTTTACGGCAGTTATCGTGCTAACGGATAGACAGACAGACAGACAGAATGAACAAAGTCATAAACACTTTTCAACTTTGTTGTAAAGTGTTAAAAACTGTTTAAAGATGGAAAGTGGTATACATTTTATTGTGTTAGTTAGTATTACATTATAAAACAAGAATTAGTTTGATAGACTAATTATTTCGTAAAATATAAAAGAACAAAAGTTTAACATTCATCATCATCATAACTCATCGTGCCTAGTGGCACATAAGGCCTTCAGCTTGTGTCGCCACCGTGATCGATCCTGTGCCGCAGTCCTTGCTTCTGACCAGCTCGCCCACCCCATCAAATTTCTCTCCTGCTCCACCAGTCTCCTCCAAGTTAGCTTGGGCCGACCCTGAGATCTTTTTCATTTAACATTAGGAGCTCGAAATTTCGAGCAGTTATAACTCTCTCTAACGACTTGAGCAAAATATGTAAATTTTATATGAATTCGGGGTGCTATGACCTAGATAATCAGAATCTGTTATCAAGAACGGGTGCTGCTGTATGAAAAAATAGAGTTGATGCAAAGTTTAATATAAGACGAACCTCTTATGCAAATAAGTTGCTCACTTATTTATAGCCAACATTATTACGAGTCTAATTATAAATTTTGTTTTGCTGCATAATTTCAGGATTCCATTTTCTTTTGACCAATGGTCGGTACAAGATGTATGACGCAATGCTTTAGACGTTGAATTGCACATTAAAATTGAACGTTTTTTTATTAATACATGTAAAACTATTATTAAATACAAAATTAACACATACATAACGCAAATTTAAGTTGATAATAAGAAAATTGGCTAGCAATCGCTAAGCGGTAGAGTCCATATATTAAACGATATTAATTAATGTTTGTTAGTTAATTTTGAAAGGCATATTTCGTTACTATGAGAAGCATTTAATCATCGCACGTAAAATCGTATAAATAAAACCAAACCACAGGGTTGTCGGTATTAAATTAACATGACATGAATTGAAAAATAGACATTTGATATCTCGTGAAATAAATGACAACAGGTGGATTTTTTGTCGTCAAAATACAAAACTATTGCAGAACTTGTCTTTTCTCGTGAATGAAACGGGCTAGATCAACGAGAATGATGATAATAGATTTATAGTATAATATTGCATACTGAAAGTTAATATATTTAACAATGCATACTATTTTTTTTATTTTATGGAATGTTTTTCGAAAATTTATATGAAAAATGTACAATATCTCAACAACGGTTTGTGTTGTTAAAGTTCTAAAATCTGTCTCATCGTTTTCCAATGATAAATTACGTATGAAATTATTAGTTATTTAACATTATCGAATGTCCTGATTTTTTATTTTTTACACGTTTTCAACAATTCTTTCTAAAATTTAAAAAACTTTCGAACGTTCGATCCTATTTAAAGTTAATAGGGTTCCATAATTCGCGAATTGTCATAATTGTACGGAATTTTATTCGAAGCGCTCCACCAGTTCCTGAGATATCGCGTCCACAGACTCAAGGATATACAACCATGCACACAACACAAACACACACATATATACATACACGCACATGCACACTCACACATATATGCATACACATATACGTGCAAACTTACACTCACACACACACACATAGACATCACCTCATAAACGTTCGATTCGAGTTCAGGGATGCTTTGAACTTGTAAATTCGGCGAAAACTCAAATTTGAATGCTCGATTCCGTCCCAATGTTTTTTTAATACATTATATAATGTGTACGTAGGAAAAACAAAAATGAAGTATGTTGACAATTATTAACCAAGTGGGTACTTTTTAATCAGAAATATATTGGCTCTGATTATCTGAACCGTTCTTGAGATATTAGAAATTCCACTTTTCCGCAGGTGTGACGTCTCTCAAAATATTCAAGCGAACTTCGTGAAATGTGGCATGCTTATTTTGTTAAGTAGTAAAAGTGGTATTAATTTTCTCTGCAATCTAATTATGAGAGAGCGCTAATTTGCCTTGTTTCCACACAATGCAGAAATTTATTAATTTGTGGGAATAAGCATGTGTTACACATATAATTTTTTTTTAAATGAATCACCCCAAAAATTGAAAAAGAGAAAGAAAAAAAAATATGTTTTTTCCTTTTTTTAAACAAATGTTCCTTTTTATATAATTTTTGACATCAAAGCTAATAAAATTACTTCCTCTTTGCAAGGAATAGCAGTTTCCAAAATATATTTGTTTTAAATAATTTTGACTATTTGACGTTTTGTAAAAGGAGCAAGTTACCGAATGAGAAAAAAAAATAACTTAAAAACTGTAAATGTTATATAATTATAAAAAAATAACAAAAATTCATCGAGAAATTAGTCTGTTAAACACATTAGAGTTTATTGAGCAAATATAGGCGCAGTCCTATCTTTTTTACGTCTGTATTCGAAGCTATAATTGATGTCGAATTCCCTGACATTTTTACTGTCATTTATGACCACAGAAGAGTCAAGCTTTCGTCAGTTCTGTAATAACTCTCAGTTTCATCGCTACAATAACTTTGCCAATCTCATTATTTTTTCTTTTTTTTTCCTTGGCTGTCCTGGCCCCAAACAGGCCTCCAAAACTACCTGACGACAGTTGAGTTTATTGCGGATTATAGGCTCCGGCGTGTATGTATGTGAATCTCTCCAGACACAGGGACGCTTTTTTTTTTCTCTTCATCGATGTTGAATTAAATGCATCTGTCTTCATTGAAGACCAAATTATTTTGGCTTTCATAAATTCACATTTTATAAGGAACTTAAAAATGCTTACAGATCAAACTGCGGCTACTGTAGAAATCCGGAGAAAAGTTCGTTTGAAGCAACATGCAAACTAAATTAATAGTGTTTACCGGTTTCGAAGGCAAGAATCCAAGCTTTCTTATATATATATATATATATATATATATATATATATATATATATATATATATATATATATATATATATAAAACTAACAATAACAAAGACAAGTAAAATTAATGAAAGTTATCTCTTTTATAATTTTATATTTCAAAGAAAATGAAACCATTTATAATAAGATAAATGATTTGATTTTCTTTGATGAAACCATTTTTCTAACAAGGACTATTCAGATATTGCTAGTTTTACTACAACAACGGAGTGGCAATTGCGGACTATTCCATCATCTTACTTCTAGAGCATTCGAATAAGTAACTACAATGCCCCTTAAATATACTTTCTTGAAAGTTTTTTTCTTTTAGTATAATAAGATAGAACATCCCCTGCAAATAATATTGCGATTTAATCTTACGTTTAAAAGTAATTTGACAATTGTTCACTAGTAAATAGACTAATATGAAAATTGACTATTTAAAAAAAATATACTCAAAACTTTTGAGTGAATATAAAATTAAAAAATCTGATGTGGGCAACGCATGATTTTCCTTATATAATGCAATGAATTCACACCTTTTACAGTAAAAAAAACCTGATGTGGGCAGCACATGACTTTCCTTATATAATGCAATGAATTTACTACACTTACAGCGAAAAAAACAGCTTACTATTATAATAGATACTTATATTCTTTTCAAGATATTGAATTTTCGTCAATTAGTCGTCATTTTCATTGATTTAGAGTCATTTTTAACCATTTGGCGAGATTTCCTTTAATTTGGCGTCATTTAAAAAGTCGCTAAGTTGGCGATATTCCGCCAAATTCGTCGCCAAAATCTCGCCAAGTGTTATGGAAGGAGAAATAAGTTATTCTTAAAGCAGATAAATGGCTATTGGCGGTCAAATACAAAAGTATTACTCAAAGTATCTTTTCTCATGAATGGGTCCACGAAAATGATGTCACCAAATTTATCGCATGCTATTACATATGAAAAGTGAACATGTTTCTCAACAGTTATATTTGTTTTTAATTTATGGGATTTTTTGATAAATATATTTGAAAAATGTGCAATATCTCGACAAACGGTTTATGGTAGCGTTCTAAAGTACATGGCAATCGTTTTATAATGAAAAATTACATAAGTAATGTCTATTTGCGTAACTATATAAAAGATTTTGAGTTTTTGATGATTTTTTCAAAATTTCACTCGAAAATTTAGGGGGTTCTGAACATTCGATTTCGTCTAAAAACAATAAGCTTACAGTATTCACGGATTGTGATTTTTGTACCAAACTTCATTCGAATCGTTCCATTCGTTCGTGAGATATCGTCTCCACAGTCTCACTGACACACACACACACACACACACACACACACACACACACACACACACACACACACAAACACACACAGACAAACACACACATACACACAAACACACACACACACACACACATACACACAAACACACACACACACACACACACACATACACACACACACACACACATCACCTCAAAAATGCTTGATTCGTGATCAAGGATGCTTGAAACGTGCTCTCCCGTCGAAAACTCGAATTCGAATTTTCGACCCCGTCACAATACTTTCCTTATACATTATGTATATAAGGAAAGTAATAATGAATAAGATCTACAGTACTGCGTTTTTAACGTTGAATTGTACACTTGACGATTTTCCGCATGACAGCATTTAATACTATTTCAAAGTACTTATATTTCACACAATTCTATCAATATTAATAGCATCCTCAATAAGGGATAATGTCCATATATTAAAATATTTTAATAATTAATTCATCAATTAGGTGTCATTTTCATTAATTAATTTAGCGTCGTTTTCCAATTGTGACGAAATTTTCGTCAATCTTTGGCGATATATCATCAGAATGGCCATACTTTGCTAAATTATTAGCAAAGTTTGCCAAATACATCACCAAGTGTTCCAGACAAACGGAGAGAAGAGAATTTCTTATATACTACATACTTGAACAGTCAAACGACGGAAATCAGAATTTGCGAAACATTACTCATTTGGCGTCATTTTTATCGACTTGGTGACATTTTTGTCACATTAGCAACATTTAAAAAAGTCGCTAAGTTCGCAACGTCCATGCCGCTAAATTTCTTTCCAAGCGTTGTGGACGGAGAAATGGGTTATTCTTATAGTTTATTCTTAAGTTCTGTCCAAGATTTTGAACTTCCATCAATTAGCCGTCATTTCATTGGTTCAGCGTGAGTTTCCTCAATTTGGCGGACTTTCATCAATTCAGTAACATTTTCGTCTATTTGGCAACATTTAAAAAGTCACCAATTTGGAGATATTCGGAAAAATTCGTCACCAAAATTTTACTCAAACGTTTCAGACGGAAAAATAGGTTAAATCTTATAGTACCCGTAGATTCTTATATTCTTTCCAAGATATTGAATTTTCGTCAGTTAGTCGTCCTTTTCATTGATTTACCGTAACTTTTATTAATTTGGCGACATTTTCGTTAATTTGGCAATATTAAAAAAGTCGCAAAATTGGCGACATTCCGCCAAAATCATCGCCAAAATCTCGCCAAGCGTTATGGATGGAGAAATAAGTTATTTTTATAGCAGATAAATGACTATTGGCGTCCAACTACAAAAGTATTGTCCAAAGTATCTTTTCTCATAAATGGAAGGAGCTAGATCCACGAGAATAATGTCACCAAATTTATCGCATGACATTATATATGAAAAGTGAACATATTTCACAATAGTTAATATTTTTTTAATTTATGTGATTTTTCGATAAATTTATTTGGAAATGTGGAATATCTCAATAAAAATTCATGCTAGCGTTCTAAAGTTTATGTCAATCGTTTTCTAATATAAAATTTCATATGAAATGACTATTTACGTAAGTGTATTAATGGTTTTGAATTTTTGATGATTTTTTCAGAATTTCACTCGAAAATTTATTGGGGTTCTGAACATTCGATTGCGTTTAAAAACAATAGGCTTCCAGTGGTCGCGGATTGTAATTTTTGTACCAAATTTCTTTCGAATCACTCCATTCATTTGTCAGATATTATCTCCATAGATTCACTAACTGACACACACACACACACACATCACCTCATCTCAAAAATGTTTGATTCGTGTTCAGGGATGCTTGAAACTTGTTCTCCCGTCGAAAACTCGAATTTGAATTTTCTACCCCGTCATAATACTTTCCGTATACATTATACT
Source organism: Amaurobius ferox (assembly GCA_951213105.1). NCBI lineage: Eukaryota > Metazoa > Arthropoda > Arachnida > Araneae > Amaurobiidae > Amaurobius > Amaurobius ferox. The sequence goes on from OX578136.1 coordinate 152,037,808, forward strand.
ATGTATATAAGGAAAGTGATAAGTGACAAGGATGCAATTCTTGAATATGTAAAAACTTTCGAACTTTGAAAGTAAATCAACATACATATATGTAATTAAATAATAACAGATTATATGTGCTATATTTATTTTTATATTATATTATATTATATTATATTATATTATATTATATTATATTATATTATATTATATTTATATTATAGTAACTATATTTAAAACGATGGTCAAACACTGGTTAATAGATAACCATAAGGCTGATTAATTATTATGGTAAACCCTTTCCATAATAGTATTTCCTTAGTTATCCCTTGTATCGTAGTTCATTAGTGGGCCATACAGGTAAGTAGCATGTTCTGGAGTTTCCTTAAGCAATTCGTAAGGAAAATTTCTAAGGTCTTGAGTTGAATTGCATTACAGTTATATTGTTTTCTCTGCTTAAAACTCTTCTGGCCATGAAGCAACATTTACAGGCATAAATCTATATCATACAGCTGAGTGAAACTGACCACTAAGTATTGAATTACACAACCCGAACTGCTCAAGGTAGAAACTTGAAATTTTGCATACACATGGGATTTTATCCACAAGTAAATCAAAAAATCTAATATCTTATAATTATGTTAGAAAAATTAATATATCGTGAAATTTGTTGTTCTAATATTCTTTCAAGTATAATTCGAGAACAGTTACATACACAACATTTGATTTCACACCATCATGCATAGAAAAAAAAACATCCTAACTTTTATAAATTATCTTTATTGGTGTACAAACAACCGTTAGATATATTTAAATTATAACTACAGCAGATCTTTATTATTATACATATTTTATCAATTAATTTGTTCATAGATTTTATTTTTTTGTGGCAACTATGGTAACCGAATTGCGTTTCAAATACCGAAAGTGTTTTTTTTTTTTTTTTTTTTTTTTTTTTTTGCATACTCTTCAAATTAAACTATGGAAACATAATGCTCTTTTAATTTATTCAGTTTTATCTTAAAATATCTGGAAACGTTGAAAAATGGCAACAAGTAAGTAGTACTGCTATATAGAGGTATGTATGGATATGACTCCCATACTTACCTCTGCATTGCAATGTTGTCGACGGATTCAGCATTTGGAGGTATTGTATAATTAACACTTTGCTGACTGGTCACGAGTATACTCGTGTTTGCATAACCGAACGTTGGTGAACAGTCACGAGTATAATCGTGTTTTCATCTCACCATATTTAAAAAAAAATAGTTACTAGCCGGGAAAAAATCCTAGAGTGGTATAGAGTATGCTCTTCCAAAGGAAAGCGCATCGAAACTCAATATATTTGTAAAACTTGTTGTGTACTATTGCACGTAGGTAAATGCTTTACTGTATACCATACCGGAAAAATTATTAAATATATGTAGTGTCATTTCAACTCATGCTGTATAAATAAAGTTTATCGAAGCTAATTTAGATCCTTTCATTTTATATTCAACTGCGGAAAAATAGCCGACTGCACACAGTAGTTTTGACTTGAAATATGCGGTCAGCAATGTGTTGAGATAATTTTACCCTAACAGCATTTTTTTTCACAGTGACGTAAGATTTACGTTTACATTGTGACTTTGTGACGTCACAGGACGTCGCAGTAATTCTCGCAATGTCATATTGAGGTCACAGCGAAATCATTTTGGTCATTTTCATGATCGTTTGTGACGTGGCATATTAACTTGTTTGTGACGTCACGTTGTAATTGCCATTGTAATGTCGTCACATGGTTACATGTTAATTAAATTGTGGAAACGTCACAGAATATAGTCACAATGAATTTACAAAGTTACTAATACGTAACGTCGCATAGAAGTCACAAATATGATGTCACATTGTGACCCAGGTGTCGCGTGACTACAACGTCACTGTCACATATGTGACGATCTTTGCTGTGAGGGTAATTTCCCTTCAAAGTTAAAATTAAACAAGTTCTACTGTATTCCATTAAAAAAATTTAACTGTACATATTTGGACAAAAACTGCTGAGAGTGGTGTACTGTGAAGCAAGGGTGAATTGTGGATTGTAAATTTATCCGATCATCATAACCAAACTTTCTGGTACGGCCTTATACTAGCACTGAAAATGACAGATCAAGAGATTACTCCACTGGAACAAACAAAACCAAGAAGGCTAAAAAAAATGCTCATTTTATGGAGCAAATCCAAACAAAAGATATCGCCATCCTGCCGTACATTCTACTTCCTATTACCGGATCTTTCTTCAGTGGCGTGGTCTCTAGGAAGTCCCGATCCATCAATAGAACTTTTGTCTAACTCCTCAGACGGCCTTTGAAAGAGCAAAATGGTCGGGGAAAAGCGAAGAAAAGAATAATAATAAAAAAAAGAAAATTCCCTAAGAAATCATCACAAGGGATGTTCAGTAGCAGGTTCTGACCTTAGGCGCTGCAGACGCGAAAAGGAGCAGCACCTTTTGCCAATTACTCGTCTATTTTTGACTCCGACGCAAACAATTCCTCATTAGACACCAGCACACCATTAACGCGAAACAAAAGAAGCGGGTTTCCGTACGCTCTGACTGAGCCATTCTACGGCGAGTCTTGACCCGATGTCAAAAGCGGCACGAGGTGCGGTGTCTGCGAAGGTCTACATATTCCCCATTTTCGACTTTCACTGTTCTACAAAAGTAGAATGGCGATCCTTTAATTTATCACCAAAATGGGAACATTTTCTAGAGAAGATGGGGAAGAATGTAATTAACACTAGAGCGACGGAAGCGGTCATTTTGACCGCATAACTGCTTCGAGAAACGATTCCTCCAAAACGGTTAATCCCAGCCCATTGAAATTTTATGACTTTTCTTATTTTTTTAAAGTTATTGAAAACACAGAAAAAGTTATTCTAGGTTTTATAATAAAAGAACAAATCAACGATCTTCCTAGAGCGACGGCAGCGGTCAAAATGACCACTAGAGAGAGATTTCACATGATGATGCAATCTGACTGCGGCGTTGCGCTACTGTAAGCCGTAAGAATGATTGCATCTGCTTTTTAGCATTATTCGGCGTGTTTCAAGAACGAACAACGACTGTGCCCGCGCTGGATGTAAATCATTGCATAAAATTTTGGACCGATGTCTCGTGGGAAGCGACTGACTACTGATGAGTGTCTAACACCTTTGCAGCAACTTGGCGACAATTCCAGTGATAACGGCGGTGATAGTGATGCAGATTTTATAGTTTCTGATGAAAATGGCATTGCGAAGCACAGAGTCAGTTTCTCAGAGGAGCAAACAAACTCTGACGGTAACGATACGTCCTATTGACGACACGTCCAATTCACGACAGGCGTAGCCAGCTTTCGAATGTTGACGGGCCATGATTATCTTCAGCAGCATCTCAATAGCACAGGTGTGGCAGCTTCTGCCTCCTGCCCTTTGTGTGGAAGTGGTTTTATGAATGGACAACATCTCCTTATTTGCTCCAAATTGGGGGATATTGAGACTGAAGATATTTCTTCTTTTGGACTTTCGCATCTGTATTGGACAGCAAGACGGCGTATGGCCGAATGGTCCAGACTGGGCGTAGGATAAAAAAAAAAACGTCCAATCCAACTCACCCTTCAACGTAATAACTCCACTTCAGCAAATCTTCGTGCCAAAGATGGTACTGAGTGGAAAATATTCGATCAAAGCACCGCTATTTCCGGGAGATTTGGTTCTCAAAACGTCGTGAACGTTTGAGACGTCGTGAAACGTTTGGTTCTCAAAACGGTGCATCAAGAACGCGTATTGCAAAAAATGTGTCGAAGAAACATCCTAAATGCTGTAACTATGATGTTTTGGTTTTGAATTAAAGGCATATTGTACTTTTTCTATGGCGGTCAAATTGACCGCTGCCCGTCGTTCTAGGTAGTTCAGAATGTCCGTCGTTCTAGTGTTAAAACAAGAAATTTATGAAGAAGCTTTCATATGAGGGAAAGTGGTGTGTACTCTTAATTAACGTCTAAGCATTTTTATACTATTTTGAACACTTATTTCGTACATCTATACGAATTTTCGGTAAAATAACGAAAGGGACATATCTAGAACAGAAAGTGGAAATCCTTAGCAAACCCCATCCCCATCTGGTATTTGATGCTGAATCTATATATTATTATCTAAGCTCTATCTATAGCTAATCCACAGAAACAGATGCTCCAATTAAACATTTTGAACTGGATTTGAAATGCTTAGTGAATTTCGCTACGCCCTCCAGAATGGAATACTCTATCCATATCAGTTACTATCCAAGCTCTTTTTATAGCCAATCTTGAAAAATATATGTTTCAAGGATTAGGAAAATTTTTGAACTAAAATGGGATAAAGAAAAACCCAAAAGTGGAAATCCTTAGTAAACTCTTTTTCCTATTCTGAAATTTGATGCTGAATTCATATCAGTCATTATCGAAGCTCTATTCTATGATAGATCCTGAGAAATTAATGCTTCATAACAAACAATTCAGTAAAAGTAATGGTATGGGAAAATGTTTGCCACTATGTTATACAATGTTTTGAAAAACATGGATTGCTGCAATTTCCTAGAACATATTTCCCAGTCTTAATACAATCCGTGCAGCAAAGCAACATGTACAGAAACTAATTTCTATTGCAGAGGGGTCTAAGTCACATTAACTAAGCTACAAATTTGGCGACAGATTTGTCGCAACTTTTGGAGAATTTGGGAAAAGTTTGAGAATCGAAACGATTGACCCAGAATTTTAATAAATAACTAGCATAAATAACTAACCCAGAATTTTAATAAATAACTGGATCTTTCCTTAGAAGACATGTGTGTACAAAAATACGATCTACTTCTTTGTACAAAAATACGATCTACTTCTTTGTAGAAAAATATGATCTACTTCTTTGTACAAAAATACGATCTACTTCTTTGTACAAAAATACGATCTACTTCTTTGTACAAAAATACGATCTACTTCTTTGTACAAAAATACGATTTACTTCTTTGTACAAAAATACGATTTACTTCTTTGTACAAAAATGCTATTTAGTTCTTTGTGAATTCGTTGAACATTTTATTGCTGTTCTGTTGATTCTAACGGTTGTTTTATGACTTTGTTCGATAGCTAGAAAGTTATTAGCTGTATTTTGTTATATTGTATCCGTCTTTTAAAATATTGCTATTGAAAAAGAGTAAAAACAAAATTATTTATACAGTAATTGATAGCAATATTTGTTCGTGTACTATTGCAAAAGCAGAATAACAACTTTCATTGTATTGATTATCTAATTAACTGGAGTGTGACTCCACTTGACTTTCTCATACCAGAATTCATTCTTAGTTAACTTGTGATTTTTTTTATTGCAAATTTTGCAAGAAAATTTTTGAAAATCTGTATCGTTGGCCCAAAAGGTAACGATTATAGCATACTACCTTGCATTTTAAGGACTTGAAAAATATTTTATTTGATATAAAGTTTGGCAATGTACCCCTCGCGGGGTGTTTTGCCCCCCCCCCCCTTCCCCACGAACACAAAGTTGTATCGTGGCAATTTTCCACTACAACGATTGATTTTACATTTCGTGATCATTGAGCTGTAAATAACCTCTTTCATTCATAATTTTGTCGTATTTTGTCCTATGAATGTTCTATGCTAAGAAAATATAAAATTTCGAAAAAAATTTCAAAGTTTTCACTCGAATTTCATAACATCTGTTCAGTTCTAAATTTTTCTTTAACAAAGCGCATGAAATGTGTCACGAAAATCAAGCAATATTTGAGGCAGCTATGTACACAAATATGTCGATCACGGAGAGAAGACAGACGATAGACAGACATCACTCTAAAAATTGTCAAAACTCGTTCAGGAGGTTCTAAAACATATACTGGTATCAAAATCTCGAAATTGAAAATTTTCGTGAAAACGACACTTTCTGTATACTTTCTATAGTATGAGAAAGTAAAAATTAAGAATTAGCTTTAGTAGAGAAATTGTAGGTTTGTTAAATATCCACGTACTTTAAGCAGTTTATTGAGCTTATCTGTATTTAAAATAAAGTAACCAGAATGTGTTACGCAGATGTGGTGAAAATACAACACTGTACCCTGAAATTATCCAATCACATGATGACGACAACGGAATTCAGCAGTCATAAAATTGTATAGTATTGAAATTATTTCAAATGTCTTAAACTAATTGCGGAATGTGCGGAACTGTTGTTAACTGCGGAATATGTAATTTAAAAAAAAAATCCCTTAAACAACATATCACATATGTTCTATTTTACACCTATGGGGACCTGTTGAACCTTATGAAGTAATATCACGATTTTTTAAAGTTTTCTGCGCGTAAACGATTCAACAGTTATGAACACGTCACCTACGGGAAATTTTATACTGAAAGATTAAAAAAAATCTTTAAATTGGCCAAAAACGGTATGGTCGAAGTTCAAATAAAACATAACTCATTTCCTTACGAATATCTGATTCCCGCAGCCTAGCCCCGAGGGCTCACTAAATGAGGCAGAGCATCTAAGTTCTCGGGCCGGAAAGATTGTGATTTTCCAACTGCCGACGGATGGGCTCGAACCCTAGACTATTAGATTACAAACTGCGTCTCGTAACCACCTGACCGTGAACATTTTCATTTAATTCCGGAGCCCAAGACCGCCCATACAAAGCCCGACTCACAATTGATTGTGCTTGTGTCCACCCTCACAGCAAAGATCGTCACATGTGTGACAGTGACGTTGTAGTCACGTGACACGTGGGTCACAATGTGACATCATATTTGTGACTTCTATGCGACGTTACGTATTAGTAAATTTGTAACTTCATTTTGACTATATTCTGTGACATTTCCACAATTTAATTAACAAGTAACAATGTGACGACATTACAATGGCAATTACAATGTGACGTCACAAGCAAGTTAATATGCGACGTCACAAACGACCATGAAAATGACCAAAATGACTTCGCTGTGACCTCAATTTGACATTGCCGAGACGTACTGCGACGTCCTGTGACGTTACAAAGTCACAGTGTGACGTAAATCTTTCGTCTAGAGCTCCTCTACTACAGGCTGACTTATCAAGCATATTGAAGCCCATAGGGTTCCATACTACAGTTACAGAAATTATGAAATGAATGTTTAAAATAAATACTTTATATAAAAAAAGAAGTTTCAATTAGAATATTATAGCATTTAGCTTACAAAAGTATGCTCCAGTACTGGGTATCCAATTATTTATTAGCCATTGTTTTCTTCTTTTTCCGTTTCTAGGAAAGCGAAATAGCCTAAAACCCTTTCTAGAATGATTAGAGCAGTTCGGCGCAGAACAACTACCCATAATTATTTCAATTATACTTCCTAAAGTGAAAATAAGAATAGAGTTAATGCTAATGGATTGCGCTTCCAGCTATGGTGGGCTTCAATATGCTTGATGAGTCAGCTCGTATATAGAGGAGTCTTACTTTCGTCACTGTGAAAAAAAATGCTGTTAGGGCATGGCCTGGTGGTTATGGTGCCCTTGTCAGTGATCACTATGACAGCAAATATGTTCACGTATAAACATTATCAACACGTCCCTAGTTCATTTGGTGCACATAAAGTGTTGGGGTCCAGAGTTTAGGCTCCATACGCTACATGACTCAGGCCTTCACCATAGGATACATGTATCCTATGGTGAAGATATGGTCAAGGTGGATCGGCGTGGAAGTTTGATGACTGATGATAACGGAATGAAAAACGAAATGGGGGATCGGAATGTAAATATGTCAGCTGTCTCACAATTTCTATGAGTTGCCCTTTTGGAACACAACATTATCCGGGACCCATCAATGGCAACATCATACAGGGGATATACTCATGGAAGTTTCCTTACAAAATTATCGGAGTGCTTAAAGATTTGTCTAGAAACTCTGATACGTTATTTAATAGGAAACCATAACACCCAAGCGCCCTAGTTTTGAAACCTGCTAACATTAAATGTTTAAAATCATTGAATGATGCATGAGATTGAACCGATGGCAGTTTGCTGAGAGATATTAGATAACAGAGACTGTGTCACCTTCGGCCATCAACAGGTCTGCCTTGTAATTACAATTAACGCGTCCTATTCACGGTGGATGAAGAATACAGCGCCCCAAATGAATAGGCGACTCTCGAATGTTTTTCACGGCCGCAATTAAGACTAACAAGGCCCTCGATTTTTTTTTTATCCTCCTTCTTCTACCTTCCTTCATGAGCATTCTGAACGCGTTTCTAATTGGAATGATCTGACGTGAGAAATTATTTTGCAAGAAACGAATGTGAATGGGTTATTTAAAAGTAACTGTTCAATTAAATGGCCGGGTTCTTCGTTTAGCGAAGCACAAGAGGCCTTCTTTTAGTTTTTATTTCGCATTTTTTCTCTCTCTCTCCTTCCCGAGTCTTTCCGGGTCGAACAAAAAGGATCAAAGTCTTTCACCGATCGGTTGTGAGGGAGGAAAAAGTGCTTACCTCTTTTTTTTTTTTATCCATGGTTTTAATCAAAGAAACCTTACGCTAGAGTTCAATGTTCTGACATTCTATTTTACAAGGGTGAGAGGGAGGGAGAAAAAAAAATCTGGCGAAGCTGAGTTGTAGGTTTGAAAAATGCAAACTTTTTGATCAAAAACAAACTTTTTGATCTCATCAAAAAAAAAATTGTAAAAACTCTATGCACTAATAATATTTTAAACAAGTTTTGAAATTGGAGCAAGTTTTCTCTATATTTTGGAAGGCAATTTCGCTTACAACATCCCATAAAATTGACCAAATCAAGAACTAATTAAATATTCAAATTGAGCTTTTAGAAACTAGGCAACATTTTTGTCCTCTATTTGAACTTAGCATCGCTGTTAAATAATCTCTACATCGAGGGTCGGATTATAGTTCTATGTTTTATTGAGTTATGTTTTATGTTCTTATGCTTTATTACCTATGTTTAATTACCTTTATTTACCAGTTATAAAATTGCTCAATAGATGAATGTGGACCTTGCTACTGGCCCGTAAATGATGTCCGACCCCTGCTATACACATTGTAACTCTAGTCCATGATATTCTAGGCTAATCGTCCACATGAGAGGATTTACTCTTTTGCCCGAATATTATGAAGTCATTAACTACATCATGAATCTTCTACGAAAATATGAAACATTAAGCTTAAACTGAAAATAAATGTAAGCTGGTCATGTGCATAATCCCCAGAACAATCACACTGGACTGCCTTCTATACAAAAATTAAGCAAAATTGGAACACTGCAGCAAATTCCTGCACTATCGTGTAACTCTAGTTCATGGGATTTTGGGCCGACCGTCCAAATTAGGAGATTTGATCTCTTGCAGCTCTTAATCATTTACCTAGACTGTTCGGGTACGAGCGGAGCCAGAGACATGGAAGGAAGGGAAAAGTTCATTCATTTGAAGTGCAAAGTATCTTTGAGACATGTGTATATGAGAGACAATTGTTTGATGCAAGATCCAATTGGTTCAAACTCTTCTACAACACTCCACCCTAATTATATTGACGTCTTAACTCTCAAATTTGCAAGAGAAGTTTAAAATCTCATGCTGTGAAGCTCATTTTTACTCCAAATGGTGGAAAACTCTTACGAAGACACCTAACTTCCCTAGGTCTAAAATCGCAAAATTCAGACAAGGCTTTATACTTATTGGATGCACGAAGAGACATTTCTCTACAGTTCATGAACAGGTCATTCCACGACATCTAGTCAATATATGAACTATGGCGTCCAAATTTAAAAAAATACATTTATGGAGAAAAATAAATTACCACTATTTACACCATGCATGTTTATGCAAGGAACAAGGGGATTAGTACCTTAAGTACCTGCCTTACATATATGATTTATATAAAAATACTTTCATCTTAATGTGCAGTTACAAAAAATTTTTTCACCCACCTTTACCACATGTAATTCTTATTCCTTTCCTTAACTTATATATGGAAGAAGAAAAAAGAGGTATTTTATAACAATTTAGTACCTGTTTTATTTATAATGTTTACTTATCATGATTTTTTAAAATATTCAATGGCTTGTCGTATAATATATTTGATGTCACCTTTACATTTCAGTCCACCTTCCTTCCACTTTTGCTATACAGAATATTTTCTATTAATGATCAATCTCGGGTATATATAATACAAGTAAAATAAAAATTCTTCAATTATATATATATATATATATATATATATATATATATATATATATATATATATATATATTAATAATTTTATTTACTTGTATTATAAATACCAGTGACCTATCTTAAATTGAAAATATTCTATAGAGCATATGTGAAATGAAATGAAAATGATCTGAAGAGTATATGTGAATTTAAAATAGACTCAACGAAAGGCTGGAGAAAAATTCCATTATAAATAATACAGGTACTAAATGGTTAGAAAATACCTCTTTTTCACGGATTCCCTGTTTCATATATAAGGTAAGCAATTGCAAATTGAATTACATTTTTGTGAAAGTCTTGTAAATATAAGCCTGTAACTACACCCAATGATTAAATTATTATTTATGCATGTATATGCATGTATAGAGTAATAGATGTTTATGCATGTATAGTGTAATAGATGAAAAGAATCAAAATTGAAAAATGGAGCTAGGCCTGGGAGTTGGCATCCGCTAACTTTCCTTCCCGGCCGTTCAAATAGTTGCTCAAGTCCTTTGGATGAGTCGAACGGCCTGGGTTTTCAACATGGAGCTAGGCCTTTACTGGATCCCAATATTTTTGACATGAAATTATATATATATATATATATATATATATATATATAACTGAAGATTTTTATGATTACTTGTAATATATAGATACCCGAGAAATACCAAAGAAAATTGCTTGTAAACTGTAGGTAAAGGTAAAAAAATTGCAAATCAGAAGCCTAGTGTAGCACGATGAGCGATGCAAGAAGTTTGGAAATTGAATAAATGGAATCTAGTGAATATAAAAGGAATAAAATGAATATGAAAAGCATATATATATATATATATATATATATATATATATATATATATATATATACCTCTCTCTATTCTATTAATGGATTTTTAAACTATTATTATTATTATTATTATTATTATTATTATTATATATTTATATATGTGTATATATATATATTTTTCTTTTTGCATAATATTTAATAGGGGTTTCAAAAGAAAATAAATACATTCATGTGTTGCGCGCATACCACGGCCTAAGTTATACCACATATACATAAAATATTTTCCATCATAATCATCATAAAGTATATTTTAACTTTCACCTAAATTTGCAAATATTAAAAGGAAAGTGGTGTTTCAAAATTTATAAAAATTAAATTAATGACCAAAATTTAGGTAGCTGTAGTAGACACATGCATTATATAATACCTTGCAAAATTTTAGAATTCTATCTCCACTGCCATTTAAACTAGAATACGCGCAAATTGAAAAAAAATATATATAATTCTGAGAAAAATTAGTCCGCAGTTCGAAATTTCCAATTAATGCTAGATCCGTTGATTTACTATTATGGCTCTAAAATCCGAACTAATCGCAATTTTTATAAGCTTCCTATTAAATGATTCAAAGTTTTTCATTTTTAATTAAAAAAAAAAATCCGAAGCTCTACATGCGATCTCCCCACTTAAAGGAAAGCCGGAAATGTAATGTTTAATTAACTGCGTGTCTCTACTGGACTTTCCATTTTTAAATAGCTTGCAATTATTATTATTATTATTATTTTTACAAATTTTACAAGAAAAATACCCGATACCTTACACCTTCGGGTAAGTCGGACGATCTGGGGCGCAGAAGAAAAGTGGAGAGGAAAAGAAGAAAAAGAAGAATCTATATCGTTAGTCCAAATAATTACAATTATAGCATGTTACCCTTCACTCTTGAAAAAATATTTCAAAATTTGACAAAGTTGATACAAAGTTTGACAATGTAACTTGCTCTCCCCCCCCCCCCCCGGGGGGAGAGCAAGTTACATTATCAAACTTTGTATCAATCGAAATATTTTTTTAAGAATGAAGGGTAACATGCTATAATTGTAATCATTTGGACTAATGATATAGATTCTTCTTTTCCTCTCCACTTTTCTTCTGAGCCCCAGGTCGTCCGACTTACCCGAAGTTGTAAGGTATCGGAAGATGTTGGGCATTTTTCTTGTAAAATTTGTAATAATAACGTCGCGAATACAAAAATGGTATTGCGACTATTTTTCGCTACAAGAAATGAAACAATTAAATGCCGTGATCATTCAGCCATAAATAACCCCATTTTTATGCATGATTATGTTAAATTTTGCCTTATGCTGCTATTGTTTAGAAAATATATAATATTGAATACATTTCGAAGTTTTTACTCGAATTTAAAAATGCTCTCTTAGATTTTTTCGTTGACAAAGCCAGATATAAAGTTTCGTTGTAATCCATTGATATTTGTAGCAGCTATTGTGTACACAAGAAATTGACCACAGACAGATGGGCAGACAGACAGATGGATATCACTCTAAAAATAGTCTAAACGCGTTCAGAAGGTTTTGAAACATATACTGGCATCAAAATCTCGAAATTGAATATTTTCTTGAAAACGATACTTCCTCTAAACTTCGATGAGAATGTAAAATTAATTGATTTTATTTTTCATCAATGACTATGATTTTAAGAATTGCTATTTTAAGACATAACTTGTAACTAAATCATTTATACCATAAAAACAATGGGCTCCTAAATGCTGCTGCACCGGAGCTTCCGAAATTCTTAATCCGGTACTCCGTAATAAGAATTTCGGAGTTCTGACAATCCGGTACTACGGATTGTCGGAACTCCAAATCACAGGTCTAATGAGAGGTTCTGGCTTGGGTCCTTTTATCACTTGTAATTCAATAAATATTTATTTTGCGATTTTTTTAGCCCCTCTTCAGCCACCTCTCACTTAATATGGTGTTTCGAGGTATAAGTGTTCTGCGCTTGCTGACACTGGAAACACTGAGTTAGATTATGTATATCTTACCTTCACATTTAGTCTACATCACACCTTTTCTGTAATCCATCGGTATGTATCCAGAATAATTAATCCATAGAGTAATCCATTCCGGTAATTTTTCGTCTACATCGCCAGTATTCCTGTTCCCCCATCCGCCGTCAACATAGATGTATATGCCTCTTGGCCGTCACTTAATCCTTCCAATGAGTAGCTGTGATTTGAGACATGGAAAGACATAAACCCCCTGATAAAAGACCGGCCTATTTCTCATGGTGCCCCATAAATTTGGCGGTAGAGCGGTTTAGGTTCCCAAGTGCCGAATTCACGAGCATGTTTATTTCTAGAAACTTGCATAATCTTCGACTAGCAGCGATGGTCGGATCGTCCATTGGAACAGGTCAACAAACTTGCTGTGCGCTCGTGACAGTTTTATAGGCAGAAAGTCAGAATTGTTTTCATTACTCTAACGAGCGCTATAAAGTGACTATCAAAACGACTATAAACAGGACTGTTAATGCAGCATTAAAACAAGGCATTTGTGATGCAAAGAAGGTAGTTTCGAAGGGTGCAAAGTTATCGAATGCATCTCTACAAAAGCAAGAGAAAAATATATTCAACTATATATTTTAATCTTTTTATAATGGACAATATGTTTGAATAAAAATAGGATCACTAGTTTTGAAATTATGTTAATTTAATTTTAAGTTGGATCTTTAAAAAAAAGGGCGGGGGGGGGGGGGGGGCAGGTTCTCTTTTTTCGAATCATACTGCAGCAACAGAGTAACCAACCCACAACAGACTTATCAAATTCTGGGAAATTATACGAATTTGAGTTAGAGCGGATATATATATTGCACACACACCCAGACGTAACGATAAAAATACTAGATTTTCGCACTATAGAGGGCGCGAAACGTGTAAATCTGTCAAAAACTTGAGTTGCAAATTTCGACATGGTTCCAGCATTTTCATTAAAACTTATCAAATTATTGTAATAAATATGATGTATGAAGCAAATGATTTTCCCTACAGTCTCAAAAGGAATTATTTATTTCTCAAAAGGAATTATCTCAAAGGAAATTATCCATTAATTTGAGTTTAGATGCATGAAATAATACGGATATTTGTTTTAAATGACACCAAATTTGCTATTTTAATTCAATTTCTGAATTAAATTAATTCATTTTCATTTGGCGATAGCTCGCATTTTTAAACGTCGACGTTGCAAAAATGCTAAAAAACTGAAATATCTAAAGAACGATTCATCCTAGAGTAAAAGAGTCGTTTTATTTATTTATTTATTTTTTTATTTTTTTGTCGTCGAAAATTAGGCATGAGTCAAATATTTAATCCGTTCATGTAAATATATTTCGTTTTTTTTTAAATTTCAGATTTTGACGATTTTTGTGGATCGTTACGCGAAAAAGCTGGTTTTGTTTCTTTTAATCGTATCGAAATCTAATCGACACCAGGGTAACCCAGAAGTGCCCTACCAAATTTTTGTGCTCTACCAAATTTTGTAAAATTTCGTGGCATAGTTTTTGACCTAGAATGGATACATGCATTGCAAAGACGCACGGACAAACCGACACACTCACAGAGGCGTCAAGCTAAGAAGGGCGGGCTTGTGTTCTAGAATGTCGTCCGAAACGTGCAGATCTGTCGACATTCGACTTTAGGCTCTATTTCACTCTATTCGACTTTAGACTCTATTGGTACATAATGGTGAATCAACAAGTCCAATACGGTATAAATTAACCTGTAGACAACCATACCCCGTCAAAAGTCGAAAAGAAGCAGCAGCAATAGCCCGCGGGAGGTGTGGTATAATACAACAGAAGGATCCACAGAGAGTGCACTCCATGACCTTCCAGTACTTGAATGCGAGGCAAAGTCTTTTAAAATTTGTCGATAGAAGAGAGAGGTCAGAAGCTTTATTGAATGATAACTCCTCTTCATTGCAGGTTTTTACTTTCCTTATATACATAATGTATAAGGAAAGTATTGTGACGGGGTCGAAAATTCGAATTCGAGTTTTCGACGGGAGAGCACGTTTCAAGCATCCTTGATCACGAATCAAACATTTTTTAGGTGATGTCTGTGTGTGTGTGTGTGTGTGTGTGTGTGTGTGTGTCAGTGAGTTTGTGGAGACGATAACTGACGAACGAATGGATGGATTGGAACGAAACTTGGTACAAAAATCACAATCCGTAAACACTGGAAGCCTATTGTTTTTATACTCAGTCGAATGTTCAGAATCCCCCTAAATTTTCGCGTGGAATTTTGAAAAATCGTCAAAAAATCAAAACCGCTAATAAAGTTACGCAAATAGACATTTCTGATGTAATTTTTCATTAGAAAACGATTGACATAAATTTTAGAACTCTAACATGAACCGTTCTCGTGATATTGCACATTTTTCAAAAATTATCAAAAAGTCATATAAAATAAAAAAAATATATTTCCTATTGAGTAACATGTTCACTTTTCAAATGTAATACCATACGATAAATTTGGTGACATTATTCGCGTAGATCTAGCTCGTTCCATTCATGAAAAAGGATACTTTGAGTAATACTTTTGTATTTGAACGCCAATAGTCATTTATCCGTTGTAAGAATAACTTATTTCTCCGTCCATAACGCTTGGCGAGATTTTGGCGACGAATTTGGCGGAATGTCGCCGTTTTTAAATGTTGCCAAATTAACGAAAATCTCGCCAAATGGATAACAAGAAAGATCAATCATGCTTAAAGCATTGAATATGAAACACTTTCCAACTTCAATGCAATTTTATTTAAACATGTCTAAAATGCAATACATTCCTCGATAATATTTTAAAACTTATCACAATACTACATTAATTTATTATATTTGAAACCTTAAACCTTCATCGAAAAAAATTAACTTCATTCAAATGACGGCATTAAAGTATAAATTGCCTGGTTTAAATATCTCTAAAATGTGATACATTCCTCGGTAATAATTTTAGGATTATCATAATACTACGATAATTTATTATATTTGAAAACTTCATCGAAAACAACTGAAATTCATTCAAATGACGTCATAAAAAAATAACACGCCGGGCTCTCTCTATAAAAGCAACATTTCATTCATAAATAATTCCCCCATTCATGTCATTCATCACAATACTATAATAATTTATTTTATTTAAAAATTAAGACCATTGAGCTACAAGTAAGTAATCTCTATGCGTAAAACTTCAGCGAAAAATATCGTCCTTCTCTTTCTAAAATCAATGAATATTTCATTCATATCAGCTAAACAGACTCCATGGACTAAATTATTTTACAACTCACACAACTCATTCTATATATTTTGCTGTTTACATTTTACATAGGTGAAAAATTGGCTTAATAGTAGAAATAATCATATTTGGATGAGCATTTAAACTGAAATATATTGTCATTGCGTTGTTTTAGTATGTAGATGCACAGAATTTAGGCAAAAATAAAGTAGTTTTAGGACGGATACAACACTCAATATGAATTAAAAAGAACTTTAAAAATCACCATTTTGACACAAGATGGATGCCATATATCATTTTGAAGTGGGTCATGTGATCGTTTCATATCATGGACTCGTGATCGCTTCATATAAGAGGTGTTATTATTATTTTAATTTTTATTTAAAAAACTACTGAATATATTTCGCTGAATTTTTTTTTATATATTTTATGGAACAATTTGAATATTGCCTAAAATTTTCGAAGCAATTTGTGAATTTTAAATCCGCTTTAAAAATGCTTGAAAAATTAGGTCCCATAGGGCTCAATGTATTCCATTTTTTCAACCCGGGT
Source organism: Amaurobius ferox (assembly GCA_951213105.1). Taxonomy (NCBI): domain Eukaryota; kingdom Metazoa; phylum Arthropoda; class Arachnida; order Araneae; family Amaurobiidae; genus Amaurobius; species Amaurobius ferox. Next base: position 152,054,656 of record OX578136.1, read on the forward strand.
TCAATCCAAAACTAATTGGGTGATATTATTCATTTATATTCCCATAGGTCCAATAGACCGTCTGAACAACATACTAAAATTTCATTTTGATTAAGTCATTTTTACGGCAGTTATCGTGCTAACGGACAGACAGACAGACAGACAGACAGACAGACAGACAGACAGACAGACAGACAGAATGTACAAAGTCATAAACACTTTTCAACTTTGCTGTAAAGTGTTTAAAATGACGCTACATCAATGGAAATGACGACTAATTGAAGAAAATTCAATATCTTGGAAAGAATATAAGTATCTACTATAAGAATAACATTGTTTTAACTGTAAATGTAGTAAATTCATTGCATTATATAAGGAAAGTCATGTGTTGCCCACATCAGATTTTTTAACACTTTACAACAAAGTTGAAAAGTGTTGAAACTGCCGTAAAAATGACTTAATCAAAATGAAATTTTAGTATGTCGTTCAGACGGTCTGTAGAACCTATGGGAATATAAATGAATAATATTATCCAATTAGTTTTGGATTGAACCCGGGTCGAAAAAATGAAATACATTGAGCCCTATGGGACCTAATTTTTCAAACATTTTTTAAGCAGATTTAAAATTCACAAATTGCTTCGAAAATTTTAGGTAATATTCAAATTGTTCCATAAAATATATAAAAAAAAATTCAGCGAAATATATTTAGTAGTTTTTTAAATAAAAATTAAAATAATAATTACACCTCTTATATGAAACGATCACGTGACCATGATATGAAACGATTAAATGACCCACTTCAAAATGATATATGGCATCCATCTTGTTTCAAAATCGTGATTTTTTTAAGTTCTTTATAATTCATATTGAGTGTTGTATCCGTCCTAAAACTACTTTATTTTTGCTTAAATTCTGTGCATCTACATATTGAAACAACGCAATGACAATATATTTGAGTTTAAATGCTCATCTAAATTTGATTATTTCTACAACTAAGTCTATTTTTCACCTATGTAAAATGTAAACAGCAAAATGTATAGAATGAGTTGTATTAGAATTCCTGTATTTTTTAACACAAAATAATTTAGTCCATGGAGTCTGCATGGCTGATATGAATGAAATATTAATTGATTTCATAAAGAGAAGAACAATTTTTTTCGATGAAGTTTCAAGCATAGAGTTTAATTTTTTGTAGCTCCATGGTCTTAAAAAAAATGTTTAAATAAAATAAATTATTATAGTATTGTGATGAATGATATGAATGGGAGAAAGTTATGAATGAAATTCTGTTTTTAAAGAGAGATCCAGGCGTGTTATTTTTTCTATGACGTCATTTGAATTAATTTCAGATGTTTTCGATGAAGTTTTCAAATATAACAATTTATCGTAGTATTATGATAATTCTGAAACTATCACCGAGGAATGTATAACATTTTAGAGATGTTTAAACCAGGCAATTTATATTTCAATGCCGTCATTTGAATGAAGTTCATTTTTTTCGATGAAGGTTTAAGTTTTCAAGTATAATAAATTAATGCAGTATTGTGATAAGTTTCAAAATATTACCGAGGAATGTATTGCATTTTAGACTTGTTTAAATAAAATTGCATTGAAGTTGGAAAGTGTTTCATAATCAATGCTTTAAGCATGATTGATCTTTCTTGTTACTATATATTGTAGTGAAAGTAAAATGAGTTACTGGGCAGTCATACCTTTCACAGTACATTCACACATTATATATAGGACTACGTCTATTGGGAGCATTTTAACTCTTGCCCCGCTTCTCACCGGAGTGTTGCAGGGGAACAAACCATCCAGACAAACAGGAAAGCGCGCAGCATCTCTCGCTTGCGATTGTGCGTGCAGGTCCAAGAATCAGAGCCGAACATCGCAAAGCATTTTGCGTGTTCATCGCACTTTCCCGAGCACGAGATACGGACATGGTAACAACTTAGTCGAGGGCTCACGCGACCAAAATGTCTCCGATATAACTGTCGATGCTTCAAATCCAGGTGCGTGTAACAACCGATACCTTGCCTTCCATTTCGATTGCCATTCCTCGAGGCTGTATGGCGGATGTTCGGTTTTTAATTATTTGTCGATAAAATTCCACTACTGTCGTTATCAAACGCCTCGATAATAGGGGTTCTTAACCCGCGATGTGTACATTACGTTTTAATACCTCTAACCTGGTTTTATTGCTTGTAAACTTCATCGTTTGTATCATTCAACCTGCACACTGTTTAAAGAAACACCGAAGTGACGTGTCGAATTTTGCAGAATGAGTCTTGAAAGAGGGCACTTTCATATCGGTCCATACACTGTAAAACATTTGTAAGTGTAATGCGAAAAGTTTCAGATGAAACAGCTGTTCGCAATGGGTTACCGATAGTTATGATAATATATATATAGATTGTCTGATAAAAAATTCCATGTTTTGCATATTAATAATCTAAAAATTACCAGCAATTTATATAAATATCCCTCTTATTTTGTAAATGGTATAGTTAAAAAATTTAGAATAGCTGGATTTTCTTGAATTTTATTTATTTAATATTGCTTTAAATTTTAGCCTGACTTCTCTCTTATCTTGTTTTAATATTTTATTTATACGTCCACTTTGACATTAGTCTTTCTTTTATTGCACCTCTTGATGGTATATTATCTCTTGTACATGTCTTTTCACCTTACTGTTATTTATTTCTTACGAATGGCAACAGTATATCTTATTCCTCTGTGAATGGCAACACTTGTCACTTATTTCTGTGTTCCCATGCTTACTAGGTTAGTGTGTTTTTTCAGTCCGTTTTTTGGTATCCATTTTTCCTTTTATTTTTATTTTTTATGTATGTCGTCCAAGTAGAAATAGTTTATAGATATAATCTGTCTATTTCTTCAGAATATATATATATATATATATACACATATACACATAATATATATATATACACACACACACACACACACACATATATATATATATATAACACTTAGGCAAACGATAATGAACTGAATATTTCAGGAATTAAGTTGGAATTTTCATGAACGCCTGTAATTGTGTCTTTTCTGAAGTTTGCTGAAATGATCAACAAAGTAGCTGAATAAAAAGAGCAACGGTTGCAAGGACGCCTCTTTAAGTTCGAAGCATTTATTGAGAATCCTTCCTGTGCCATACACTGAGCTGCCCTATACCGTTTGGTGAGTCGTGTGGTCTGGTCTTTCCATTTTCCACATGTATTAAGAACAGTTACCTTACACCTTTCTGGTAAGTCGACGGTCTGGGTCTCAACAACAACAACAACATTTATTGAGATGTTGAGAACCGAATTTAGCCATTATAACAAATCCGTGGCGTAGGCAGGTGGATCATAATGCTCCTTGCCTTACATTGGCTTAATAATTACAGTTCTCAAAAGAGTACATATTGAAAAGCGAAATTCCCCCAGCTAAACCACCACCATTCGGTCATCGACAAAATAAGAGCCTCTAAAACCGGACACCTAAGTAAAACAAATAAAGTAAGTGTTGAAGTTACCAGATTTTGTTTTTCATGTACTTGCCCTATATACATAGTATAATGTATATGGAAAGTCAAAAATTCGAATTCGAATTTCCAACGGAAGAGCACGTTTCAAGCACCCCTGAACTGGAATCAAACGTTTTTGAAATGATGCCTGCCTGTGTTTATGTGTGTGTGTGTGGGGGGGGGGGGTGCGTGTATGTGTGTATGTATGTCTATAGGGGAGAGTGAGTCTCTTGGATGCAATATCTCACGAACGAATGGAGAGTTTCGAGCAAAATTTGGTACAAATATTATAATTGGTGAATACTGAAACTTTATTGATTTTAAACTCAATCAAGTGTTCGAACCCCCCCCCCCCCCAATTTTAGAACGAAATTAAAAAAAAATCCTTAAAAAATTTAAACTTTCAATAATGCTACTCAAATAATCATATGTAATTTTTCATTAGAAAGCGAATGACATATACTTTAGAACGTTAGCATGAACCGTTGTTGAGATATTGATTATTTTTCAAATAAATTTATCGAAAATAGTACATAGAAACTGCATAAAATATATTTAAATATTACATAAAATTTAAAATGTATTAAGTGTCGTGAAATATGTTCCCTTTTCATATGCAATATTATGCGACAAATATATTTATATCATTTTCGTGGATCTAGTTCATTTCTTTCACTGGAAAAGGTGTTTTGTGTAATAGTTTTGTATTTTTACGCCTAACAATGCGGCAATAGTCATCTATACAAGAAAATATCTTCTTTTCGTCTGTTTGTAACGATTGGTGATAAATTTGACAAACTTGGAGAAAAATATATGAAAATATCGCCAACCTGGCGATATTTTGCCGCAGAGTGATGAAAATATAGCCAAAATTGCAAAAGTAACGCTAGGTAAACGAAAGTGAAGCCAAATGGATAAATTAATTATAAACATATACTATATGGACTATATTGCCTATTGCGAATGCTATCAATATTGATCATTGTCAATTTAGAGTTGGCGAAAAATAAGTTAATTGGGTACATCCAAACATGTTGTCCTTAGGAAAAACGTCAAATGTACAATTCAATGTTAGAAAAATTCTGTTCTGGATCTTATGCATAGTTTTTTTTTTTTTTTACTAAAGAAGTAATTTCATTGCATTATATAAGAAAAGTCATATGCTGCCTACATTAGATGTTTTAATTAATCGTTAGATTAGTGATCCTCAGCTAAAGTTCTATGGAACTCTGGTGCTTCGGGAGAATTTTAAAAACATTTAATTACCGCAGATTAGTCGACCGGTTTAAACCTTTATATAATCCTCATAACTTGCCCGTTTAATGTAATTGAATAAACAATTTTGAATGATTAATGTTTGAATGATTAACGTAATCATTGAAGCATCATAAAATAATGATGCATGTTGAAAGTTTTATTTAGTTAGATATTAGCTTGATAGTTAGAATCTTAATAGCGAAAAATAAAATTGAAAATATAAATTTTGAAGCGGTTAATTTTTGCAAGAGCGAGGGATTCAGTAGGCGTTAATCAGCATTATTAGTAAATGCTATACCAGATAAACATTTTTAGAGAAAAGAACGCCATACTAGTTAAAATATATTTTTCTTAATTGTATGAAAATGTGAATGTATCAGAAAACAATTAAATATACTTTACTTTTTTGTTAACAATTTTACGAAAAACAAATATCTTAGCACAAAATCATTACAAAATGTGTACACAATATTTGGTTGTAACTAATAAGGCAGATGTAAAGCAAAAATACTTGTTATTTATTTTATTAGTAATTAATCAAAGGAAATAAGCATAAATAGTCTATTAGTATTTCATTCAAAAGATGAGTACTTATTTAGAAGTCTTTTTCAAATTTATCCTTGTCGAACATAATATTTGCCAGCTAAATAGTCATAAATAGTTTTTCAATATTTCATTCAAAAGATGAGTACTTATTTACATGTCTATTTCTAATTTACCCTTGTCGAACTTAATATTTGTCAGCTAAATAGTCATAAATATTCTTGCATTCATTCAAAAGATGAGTACTTATTTACACGTCTATTTTCACATTTACCCTTGTCGAACTTAATATTTGTCAGCTAAATAGTCATAAATAGTCTTACAATATTTCATTCAAAAGATGAGTACTTGTTTACATGTCTATTTTCAAATTTATCCTTATCAAACCTAATATTTGTCAGCTAAATAAGGGTTCCGCGAGAGTTTACAAATTATTTCAAGGGTTCCACATAACAAAAACAGTTAGGAATCACGACACTAGTTGAATGGTTGCGAACGTTTACAAATAAAGCACTCAGGTAATTTCTGCTAACTTTACACCGTGAATCCAAACGTTTGCTAATTTCTCTCACTCCGCAAATTTCCGCAGAAAATGTTCTTTCACATAGTAAAAGCATGCAAAAGAATTGATCCATTCAACCCCATCGATCGGGGGGTGGGTGATGAGAAATAGCTGTTTCGCACAAATGAGTCCATCGCCATCTTCATCGATTTTCACATTTGCTCGCGAACTGTCTTAAAGTGCTTGTTTGTATTGTTAGCAGACCGACTGGCAACTGCACATACCTGCGTTGTCCAACTGTTGGCCCCCAATTGTTTCCAAAAGAGATGCCCCCCTCTCCTTCGCCCCCGTGGAGTGCTTTTGCGTGCCTCCTCTGCGCCCCTGCGCCCCGGAGGACCCACTCGAAGCCGCCGGTGCCCCATTGTTGTACGCAGCACATCCATTGTTCCGGGCACGTACGGGAGAACCAAGCTCTGCTGACGAGGTACGATCGAAGACTTTTTTTACTCAATCCTCAATGTTGGTTGCTGCTAGAAGTCACGCTGAGAGGAAAGAAAATTTGTTACAGGGTTCTTAAATTTCTTTCATTTTTTATATTCTTCTTCTTGCTTCATCCTCCCCCTCTCTTCTACTACCTACTCTTGGACTGAGTTTGTTCCATATTTGAATATGAATGAAGTACCCAAGACTAGTAAAATAAAAAGTGGCATTTTGGAAAAATTGCTTCCAATCGTTTGTTTAATGAACACACTTCCAATTGTAGCAATTTTTATTCTGAATCATGTAAAGTGTAATAAACAATTACTTTTTTATTGCTTAACTTGGAATCCCAAGATATATTACAGATATAATATTTCCAATGGCGTACCTAGAAGGTGTGTACAGGTATTTCCATAAAATTTTAAATTATTTTTAATTACTACTATTATCATATATAACAAGTTTCTCTTTATAGGTACACTGTTTTCCAAAGGTTAAGCAGGCGGCAGTAAATCTGACATAATTCTAAAAGTTCTGCTTTAATCGACTCCAAATTTCACAAAAAGGTACCCAATTGAGTAATATATTCATAAGTATAACAATAAAAGTAAAGAATATATTTTAGGTATATATTCTACCATTTAAGTGCTTACTTCACACTTAGTATATTTGGAAAAAGTTTTGTATTCTATAGAAACAAATCCAGCAGAACTTCAAATCTTCTCCCTCTTCCCCCCACATGAGGTCCTGACTTGGACACTCAACGAATTACAATTTTCAAAATATGTATCACAAACATTTCTCTTAGACCCCTGTACAGCTCCCCCCCCCCCTCAGCATTATGCGTTTTAGTGGTTTAATATTTTCGCCCCTGCTCCAGTGAAGTATACTGAGGATCTGCTCGAAAAAATTAAGCCCTTCCTAGAGAATATTTATTGCACAAAAAATATTGAGACAGCCGAACCCAATTGCCTCTCGATACTTCAGGCGTCTCTTTTCGTTCGAATTTGCGGTTGAATGAATCCGGCTACAATCAGTCTCGATCCCTCGAAATCGTTGTCACTCGCTTGTCTTAAGCGATGTCCTCTCACTTCACTAAACCCAGAACTCTCTGTACACCGTGCAGCGTTTTCCCACACACCGGAGAGAACGGAAAAAATATTCAGAAAAAAAATTCCAGAATAAGATAAGGACAAGGGGGTTGAAGAGAAAGGACGGGGGGGGGGGGGGTTACGAATGTCGCCAGAGCTGTTTCGACCAGGAGCCTTCTGATCACTGGATAGATTGTCGGAGATGAAATAAGAGAAGAGGGATATCATAGGAAAAAATGTTGACTAAAGCATGGAGGACTGAAAATGCCTGTCAAAGGAAAAAAAATAAAAAAACTACAGAATGTCTGATTTGGAAGCGATAGATAATGAGCAAATTTGGGCAGCATCGCGAGCTGAGATCGATTTCCTTCTTGATTCAGCTCTTCCTAGGCAAATAGCGGGTAGTTTCCGTTAAAAAAAAAGGTTAATGACTAGAAATCTTGCTTCCAATTCAGAAACCATCATTAATGGCCCAGTTTTGCTTTCGTTATAATTCATCATCAGCCGAACAGTCGTTTACTAAAATGGCAGCAATTAAATTTGCTATGCGTAGAATTCTTACGATTTTCTTTGGCGAGAAACGAAGTTTATCAATGTTTATAAAATTTCAATCAATAGCAAGTTTTTCCCTTAAGTATACGAAAAACGAATGTTTTATACTGGGGAGTTCTAATGAGAACTCAACCGGTTTACCCGTGATTGTTCAATGGGGATGCCTGTGCGATAGAGGAGAAGCATAGTGCCAAAAGTTGTAAAATGGTTTGGACATTTAGAAATGACTATCTTACCTTTACATTTTATTATCTTTAGCATTAAAGCCTGCAACTACTTGGTGAAGAAAACTACTTCACAAATTGAGGTATATTGTAAAAGCCCCACTTTCTCTTTCAAACTCGAGAACGAGGCTTTTACCAGGCCTGAGGGAAATTAAGGATATTTTTCCTTTATCAACTTCTATAACATTCTTTCATTCGCCATAATGACTGTGAAAACACACGATTTTATATGCAATACTTTATTTTTCTTTTAGACGAACTTGGATTACTCGATTGAATGACCCAGAATGTTAGATAATTATGTATCATAAAATATATTTGTAGGCGGGCGTATGCACGAAATTGGTCATATATTGAACATACAGAATTGCAGTTTCTAATCTTAAGGTTTATGAAGCAAAATTTTGTATTAGAGAGTGTATAGTACATTATTTAATAAACCAGAATTATATTTTGTATATTCGAAGAAATTATTAAATTATATTTCGTATGTTAGAAGGTGCGGTTGACTGGAAGGCAGATGATTCCATACAGAATAAAAAAAAATTCTTGAGGCAGGATTTGATAAAAATAATAGGCTAGGCTTAGACAGAGTTGTTGGGCCTTCCACAAAATCGACGGGCATCCTCTTCCCGCGTACGCCTATTTGTAGAAAATCGAACAAAAGTATGTCTAAGCGACAAATCACATAATTGGCGTAAAGGTTAGACAGGGTGTTCAAATTATGTCTTAAGTTTGAACCTGTCGGGCAAAAAAGCTCCTCTAGAGCCCGCGAGATGCCGTGTCGGGTTTTCAGAGCTGGCGACAGTTGGGTGTCTGGTGCCCCGTCACATGGCTGAGCCCGAATAAAGACGCTCCTCTCTGTCGGACAGCATCTGCTCTCCGAAACATAGATGCTGAAAATCGATAAAAATGTGTCGCCAAACAATTCCTGCCCCGCACATCATCGTTTTTCGAAGTTTTCTGCCTTTCTGTCGCCAATGGAAGACATTTTGACTGTTATTTTACAGGAAGAAATTAACCAAATGATTTGCATAATTATGGACATTCTTTGTGATCTGAAGAATTTCATCCATAAAGATCTCTTATCACCGATCTCCCTCCATTCTGGGTGATTCCTAATTACCAACTTATAGCAGAATATATTCTGCGCAAAACCCTGTCACTATAATTTGTACTTACCTTATATACATAATGTATAAGGAAAATATAGTGAGTGGGTCGAAAATTCGAATTCTAATTTTCGGCGGGAGAGCACGTTTCAAGCATCCCTGATCACGAATCGAACATTTTTGAGTTGATGTCTGTGTGTGTGTGTGAAAGTATGTGTGTGTGTGTGTGTGTCAGTGAGTCTGTGGAGACGATATCTCACGAACGAATGGAGCGATTCGAATGAAATTTGGTACAAAAATCACAATCCGTGAATACTGGAAGTCTATTATTTTTAAACACAATCGAAAATTCAAAACCCCCTAAATTTTCGAGTGAAATTTTGAAAAAATCATCAAAAAATCAAAATCTTTAATAAAATTACGAAAATAGACATATCTTATGTAATTTTTCCTTAAAAAACGATTGACATAAAATTTAGAACGCTAGCATGAACAGTTCTTAAGATATTGCACATTTTTCATATAAATTTATTAAAAAAATCCCATAAATTAAAAAAAATATATTAACTGTTAAGAAACATGTTCACTTTTCATATGTAATAGCATGCGATAAATTTGGTGACATCATTCTCGTGGATCTAGCTCGTTCCATTCATAAGAAAATATACTTAGAGTAATACTTTTGTATTTGTACGTCAATAGTCATTTATCTGCTATAAGAATAACTTATTTCTCCGTCCATAACGCTTGGCGAGATTTTGGCGACGAATTTGGCGGAATGTCGCCAACTTGGTGACTTTTTTAAATGCTGCCAAATTAAAGAAAATCACGCCAAATGGATAAAAATGACTCTAAATCGATGAAAATGGCGACTAATTAACGAAAATTCAATATCTTGGAAATAATATAAGTATCTACTATAAGAATAACCTATTTTTTTCTGTAAAAGTAGTAAATTCATAGCATTATATAAGGAAAGTCATGTGCTGTCCACATCAGATTTTTTTATTTACCGCGAACATTTCGATTTTAGATATTTAAAGATGTAGCAGTTTTTCAGTTTAAAAGGTTTAATGCATGCCTTGCGGCATGCATTAAACAATGTATGAATACGGCATAATTTATTAAATTGGTTCACTTATGTAGCAATATTAAGGTTATGCAAAATAATAACAGGGGATTTTCTGTCCATGCATTTTATTGATCGAACAATTAAAAAAACTATATCACCATTATAGAAGTCACGAAATGCCAGTAGCAATTTTGCGAATCTTTATACAGTTTCGCGCGCCACCGGTTTGTTCGCTCTAGATCATATACATAATGAGCAAATTGCTACGCGTTATACAGCATAAAGAACTGAATTTCCATTGATTGATAACTATTTTGCAAATTTAGATAAATTGTACTCACAGAAATTGATGCAAATAGAAGCACGAAATATCAAATGGCAATAATTCGAAAAGCTCAATAGCCTTGATTGATTGGTTCTTCATCCCTTCATTACTTTTAACCTTTTATTTGGAGGAATCTTTGAAATATTATGAAAAGTCATATTAGAAAGCTTCCACCTTGCTAACAGATATTAGGTTCGTTAGGGATAATTTACACAGCAGACGTGTAAAGTAGCGAATAAATAATAATTAACTCATACTTTAAAATAAAATAACAAAATCTGATGTGGGCAGCACATGACTTTCCCTGCGGACTCCAATTTATTTTCTCTTTATTTCTTGATTAATTCGTTAAATTGAGTTTAATTGCCCAAAGTAACACTGAATTTGCACTTTTAATTCAATTTTAATTTACTTTCCCTGCAATACATTGTAATGTATAGGGAAAGTATTGGAATCATGCCGAAAATCGCAACTCGAGTTTTCGACGGATCTACACGTTTCGAGACCTCTAGAACACGAAAAAACTACTTTTAGCGTGACGTCTGGGAGTGTGTCTGTCTATGTGTCTGTCTGTGTGTGCAGATTTTGTATCCACTCTAACTCAAAAACTAATGGACCGAATTTCACGAAATTTGGTAAGTCACTTGTGGACGAATCTGGTGCTGATTAGTTTTAGGTACGATTCGGGATGAAGGAACTTGCCTTCTTTTTTTGCGAAATGGCCCGCAAAAGCTTGTATCCACTCTAACTGAAAACTAATGGATTGACGTGACTTTTAGCGTGACGTCTGGGCGTGTGTGCCTGTGTGTGTGTATGTCTGTGTGTGTGTGTGTCTGTGTATCTGTCTATGTGTCTGTGCAGATTTTGTATCCACTCTAATTAAAAAACTAATGGACCGAATTTCATACAATTCGGTAGGTAAGTCCCTTGTGGACGAATCTGGTACTGTTTAGTTTTGGATACGATTCGGGATAAAAGAACCCGCTTTTTCTTTGCGAAATGGCCCGCAAAAGTCTGTATCTACTCTAGCTAAAAACTAACGAACCGAATTTCACAAAATTCGGTAGAGAAGTCTTTTGTGGGATACCCTGATGCTGATTAGATTTTGGAACGATTTGGAAACAATAACCTGCCTTTTTTTGTAAAATGGCCCGCAAAAATCGTCAAAATCTAAAATAAAAAACTACGTATGCTGAAATATATCCATTAAAAGCTTGTTTTATATCTAATTTTTAACGAAGAAATGAATAAGATCAACCCCATTACACTAGGACTAGCCGTTCTCGAGATATTTTAATTTTTTCCGTATTTTCTCTACACCACCTTTGAAAATAAGTCCAGTAACCAAATGAGAACGAAAATTGAATTAAAAGTGAATTCAATTTAATTAAAATAAAGAGAACGTGGATATATGTCTGCAGGGAAAGTCATGTGCTGCCCACATTAGATTTTTGTTTTTATTTGGTAACTGGACATTTCTGTCAAATGCGGGGTAGTAAAAATGCGAAAAAGCTGAAATATCTCGAGAACGGTTAGTTCTAGAGTAATGGGATTTGTCTTATTTTTTCCGGGTCTAAAATTACGCATAAAACAAGCATTTAATTGATACATTTGAGCATATGTAGTCTTTTATTTTAGATTTTGGCGATTTTTGCAGGCCATTTTGTAAAAAAAGACGGTTTCTTCTTTTCCGAATCGTATAAAATTATAATCAGCACCAGGATATCCCACAGGTGACTTATCTACCAAATTTTGTGAAATTTGGTTAATTCGTTTTTAAACTAAAGTGGATACAGGAGGATTTTGCAGGCCATTTCGCAAAAAAAGGCGGGTTCTTTTGTCCTGAATCGTACCAAAGTTTAATCAGCAACAGGGTCACCCATAAGTTACTTATCTACCAAATTTTGTGAAATCTGATCTTTTAGTTTTTCAGCTACAATAAATACAGGCAATTTTTGAGGGTCATTTCTCGAAAAAAGGCAGGTTCTTTTATCTCGAATCGTACCAAAATCTAATCAGCACCAGGGTCACCAACAAGGGACTTACCTTCCAAATTTTATGAAATAAATGAAACAAATACGAAAAATGATTAGTTTTATATCTGATTTGGTAGACTCTATTAGCTTCTGAAACTGGTTTGGTTAGTTGACTATTTTAATTTAATAGGGCACTTATGTTAGTAGTTTTACTAAGGAATTAGAGCTCTGAATCCTTTGTTGGACGTTTATTTCCCTTTTTGGAATTTTGGTTTCTTCATTATGTCATTCCCCGTGTTTGTTCCTCCTTGGTTTTTTACCGCGTTTTTCTTCCCTCGCCTGTGGCAACCCCCTTTCTCTGCTTCAATCATATTAGCTGTTCGTGCATCAGGCTCCGATCTATCTCTTTGGAGTAAAAGTTGTGCTTCATATGTGTTCTGACGAAGAAGGATGTTTCTTACCTCCGAAATCGGTCGACATTATTACTCTTGTGATGTATGGTGCTTTTAACGGAGTTATTTTACTTTGATTACATTTGCATACGTACGTTAAGAGTAATTTATTACTCTGCGATAGAAAAATTTGCAGAGTGCTCAAGTACAATGTATGATTGATCTAGATAAAAAATAACTATTTTTAGTCAAATTTATAAAATTTATATTTCAATTCAGTAAAGTAATATCACTGAAACTATAAATCACACTAATATTTTAATGAGAACAATAAAACTAAAAAAGTTCAAATTAATTTCTAGATTTAGAATGCAATCGACTTATAGCGAAGGCGGTATTAACAAACCCTGCACTGCCAAGTGGGCGATTTCACATTCTCGTTATAAGCCTCTCTGGAAAAGTGAATGAAAGAGATTCGTTATAGATTAAAATTAGATAACATGAGTCAAAATGCACCTTATCTATAAGCTCCGGCAAATGTCCACTGAAAGTCTTTCGCATTTAAAATCTATCATTGGAGATCTAAATTTAGTGGGGTGGACTTGCATTTTGCTTATCCTGTGGTATAAGTGGCTAGAAGTCAAGGCGTTAGGTGGAAGACTTCTGGTTTAATTACAACAGGAGCGCTTGTTCGTTTCGATGACAAATTGATGAAATCCACTAGAAAGTCAAGTACACTTCTTACGTTGAAAAATCCGTAACATGTCCCTCCAACTTTATTTTTTATAAATTCAATGAAAAGAACTTCGTATTCTTGAAGATCCTTATATCGGATTTAGAACTCCCCCACCCCCCCAGTCTCGAGTATGCTCAACGCAGTTTTGAGATAGAACGATTGTTTCGATATCAAAACTGAGGAACGGAGATTCAAATCCAGCCATAGACGGCACCACGGGTGTGTGTGTGCTAGGGGTGGTTCAGCACCTTCATTACAAATTGCACAAACTCTCCTTTTCACCTAATAACTGCCCCCTCCTCTCTCCCTTTTTGTTTAAAGTCGTTATTTTATTTAATTGTTTTGCGGATTTATATATCTGAGATAAGCATCCCTAATTGCACAGCACCCTATGCATGGCACCCTAATTGCATAGCACCCCTGTGAAATAGCCCCTAATTGCATAGCCCCTAATTGCACAGTACTTCAATTGTGAGAGCATATGATTTCAGCATCATAGCGGAAGTCCGGGAGTCAAACAACTCCTTAAAATTGGAATCGACCGCAGAGAAATTCTATCGAGGAAGATAATTTTTGTGAGTAAAATATGAGGAAGTAAGGAAGGGTCTCGATACTGAAGTAGTTGTAAGGAATTCCAAATGCTGTCACTTTAGCTATAAAATAATGAACTGTACTCAAGACTGTCGTCCTATTCGATCCCTGCTGCTGATGGAGTTTCTTAACTGTTATATCACTTATCGAATATAATCTTTTATTCATCACTAATATGTTAAGTTCGTCATATGATGAAGGGTATAACTGTTAGGTAAAATATTCCCCCTATCTTCTCATCTGAAGCATTTGCACTCTTTTTTTGGTTTGACTGAGTTTGATTGTTCGCTTACCGAAGTCTGATTGAAGGTTCAACCCTGGACTAAGGCAGATCTCTTCACCAAACGTAAGCACGCATATTCAATAATTTTTCATAATCAGTTTTAAAGGAGATAACCCCTCCTCCCCTTCATACGTAGGTTGTTTGAAAATATTTTCCCGTCCCGAAATTAATTCCTGGTTAAGCCACTGTACTAGCCGTCAGGTCCGAGTCGCCTGACTTCCTTTGATCAATATTTTGAATTATAAGACCCCGTGTCAAACCATAATTACTATACTAACCCCGAAAGTCGTAATTAATTTTGAACTTCCTAGAACTATAACAAATCGTACTAGTTGCTCGAATAATAAAACTCAATATTTTGAGTAAGAACATTATTGGGTATTAAATTAATAATTTCTGAAAAACGATAGGGATATATATAAAAAAAAAAGTTTACTTAATTCGATATATCGATGTTTTTTGTAAATTTAACATTCATGGTAATATGCATTTGGCTATCTTTATCCTTTGTTCAAAGTGATTGCAAGTGAACATACATACGAGAAATGGAAGGGACCTGAAGCTTCGTGAAAAGGGGTAAGCTGCTTTCAAATATAATTTACAAGCGGCTGTCACACTGGAGCTGTATTGTTTAGAGCCGCCTAATTATAATCCATTCATCCCAATCGAACACAACAAGCCTAAGTGGCCTGTTCCGGGGGTGGCCGAGGTGCATATCCGAATCGGGTCTCGATCGTCTCAAACGAAATGGATGCTCATCAGAGGCGGTAAACGCATTCTGGAGACGTTTGCCTGCAAACAAAGGCAATCACCGAATCGTGTCGAACTCTGACTCCATCTCAAATTAATCGCAGACCTCTTGATTTCCGCCAGTAGAAATGCCTATCAACCATACACAAGAATTCTGTGAGAATCATTGAGGTAAGAGAGCTATATATTAATAAGGAGAGACATACTTTCGAAGGAACATTTCTTTCATCAGGGGGACCCTTTCGAATTTTGTTATATTTCACTAAATCACTAAGTGGAACTTTTATTGTCCAAATTCAATCTCCAAATGCAGCTCTTTTCACCAAAGGCAATCTTTTGTCGCCAAAGGTAATCTTTTATCGCCAAAAGTAATCTTCAATAGCTAACACTTACATTTTAAATTACTATTTTAATTTTTTTAATAAATACTGAAATTTCAAACAATATTTCTTCAAAATATAAAGTTTAAGGGAAAAATAGCTTTATGAAATTTATGAGTTTGTTTCCCTATTTTTAATCGCATATTTTCTTTGGATAAAAAAATATGGTCTAACGAACGTAAAATATAGTCTGGGAAAAAAGTGAGCTAAGTGACCTCAAACGCTAATTTGTTGTCAGGACATAGAGCAGCAATGTGGGCGGCCGGGGCTAATTTGATTGTGTATTTTTTGTGTTGTTCAAAACTTATGGTTATTTGCAATTTTTTCTTTTTCATTTAAAATTCAGTAGGAATTGCAATCGCCAAATCTTTCGGCCTTGCGACTTTTGCTTCCCAGAGAACTTTATGGTTGAAATTGAATCACACTATCATTATTAGAAAATTTATGAAAGTCCAATTTAATCAGTTTAAGGGGTGGGATAGTCACTCCGGCTCTGTCCAAACTGTCCGCGTGTTCATGCAGAGTACAGGCATGGTAAATATATTGGTCCATAAGTACTTCTGAGAGGATGGTGGTAGGGAAAGGAAGGTACGGTCGCTGCACATGGTGTCCCTACCTATTGGCTCATGAAATTATTGGCCTACCCCACCATTCCAATGTACTAGAATGACACCTGTTTGACACGAACTATTACCACTCAGTGGGGGAGTGCTATCTCGTTTGGCCTCAGATATAGGTTTTTTTTTTTTTTTTGTAGGGACTACACCGGAACATACAAGGAAATATTGGAAACCAAACACTCGTTTTCTTAGAGCAAAAATAAAAGCAAGATGAAATACATTGTAAAAAAAAAATCGGGAGGAAACCAAAATTATGATATTTTTTCTTAAAATTCTGTAAATATTTATAAACATGTTTTTCATGTATTTCTAATGTTTATTCATGTGTAATGTATTTAAAATGTGTCAGGTGATTCAGGTATAAATACTTTTCATAAAAATATAGACAAAAGCATATTATAAAGCGATGCAATATAGGTATCTAAAACTTAGTTAGTTAAAGTTTTCATTCAATTAATTTTTTAATCCTATAGCAAGAAAGATCAACGATGCTATAAAGCATTCATTATGAAACCCTTTCCAACTGCAATTCAATTTTATTTAAACATCTCTAAAATGCGATACATTCAGCGGTAATATCTTTTAAATTATGACAATACTAGAATAGCTTATTATATTTGAAAACTTAAAACTTCATCGAAAAAAATGAACTTTATTCAAATGACATCATTGAAATATAAATCGCCTGGCTCTCTATGTAAAAGAAGTAAATATTTCATTCATACACTTTTTCTATTCCTTTCATTCATCATAACACTACAATAATTTATTTTACTTAAAAGCTTAAAACCATGGTGGTAAAAGTAATTTGACTCAATGCTTAAAACTTCATCGCAATGTTTGCTATAATATCGTCTGCTTCTCTATGTAAATCAATGAATGTATCCATCAATGAATGTTTAATTCATATCAGCTATATTGCAGACTCCAGAGCTAAATAATTTTGCGTAAAAATGAAGTAATTCTTATACAACTCATCTTACAGCTTGATGTGTTTACATTATCCATAGTTGAAATTTAGGCTTCATTGTAGAAATAATCAAAGTTTGATGATCATTTAAACTCAAATATATTGTAACTGCGTTGTTTCAGAATATAGATGCACAGAAATTAGCAAAAATGAAGCTGTTTTAGGACGAATACAACACTAAATATAAATTAAAAAGAACTTTAAAAATCATGATTCTGACACAAGATGGATGCTATATTTTACTTTGAAGTGGATCACGTGATCTCCATGTATAATATGGGTTTTTATGGGATAATTTGAATATTTCCTAAAACTTTGGATGTAATTTGTGAATTTTCAATTCTCTTAAAAAATGCTTCAATAATT
Source organism: Amaurobius ferox (assembly GCA_951213105.1). Classification (NCBI taxonomy): domain Eukaryota; kingdom Metazoa; phylum Arthropoda; class Arachnida; order Araneae; family Amaurobiidae; genus Amaurobius; species Amaurobius ferox. Next base: position 152,072,385 of record OX578136.1, read on the forward strand.
AGGACCCATAGGGTTCAATGTATTTCATTTTTTCAACGCCGGTTCAGTCCAAAATTAATTGGGTGATATTACTCTTTTATATTCCCATAGGTCCTACAGACCGTCTGAACAACATACTAAAATTTCATCTCGATAAAGTCATTTTTACGGCAGTTATCGTGCGAACGGTCAGACAGACAGACAGAATGAACAAAGCCATAAACACTTTTAAACTATGTTGTAAAGTGTTGAAATGTGCTACACCTTTATACACCCTCTCAATGATATCAAAATTCTAAAGGTCCCTCTGTCTGTCCTATATCAGTATCGTTCCTATATCTAATTTATTTCACGACATTTACATTCCTAACAAATATTCGCTACCACTTTTAAAAACATATTTTATGGTTTTTAAACTTTTTACACAACTAGGCAAATTTGGTTTGCACAACATTTCTTAAAGTAAAACACTTCCAATAACTAAAAACGAAGTCTTAATAATTTATTATTGAGTTTCAACTTTATAGTAATGTTATTAATAGTGTAGATTGTCTCAATAATAATGAATTAAAAAATCTGATGTGGGCATCATGTGATTTTCCCTACAGACTCAAATTCATTTTCTCCTTCTTGAATAACTCATTAAATTGAGTTTAACAGCACAAAATAACACGGACAATTATTTGAAATGGCACCGAATTTGCAGTTTTATTTCAGTTTTCATTTGGTGACTAGGTGTAATTTCAAAGGCGACGTGGAAAATATACAAGAAAATTAAAATATCTCGAGAACGGTTAGATCCAGAGTTATGAAGTTGATCTTATTATTTTGTTGTCAAAAATTATGTATAAAACACGTAATTAATTGATTCATTCGAGCACACGTACTCTTATATTTTTGATTTTGTCAAATTTTGCGGACCATTTTGGAAAAAAAGGCAGGCTATTTCTCTCCGAACCATATCAAAATCTAAAATCTAATCAGCACTAGGTTATCCACCAAATTTTGTGAAATATGGTCAATTAATTTTTCAGTTAGAATGGATACATAGATTGAACCCCCCCCCCTCCACACACACACACACACAGACAGACATCACCTCAAAAACGTTCGATTTATGCTCAGGGATGCTTAAAACGTACTCTCATTTCGAAAAACTCGAATTCGAATTTTCTACCCCGTCGCAATACTTTCCTTATATATTATACTACTATGTATTTATATAAGGAAAGTGATAAAGGTAGTATTTTCCTTGTTTTTAGCCACGTCGTACAAAATTAGTGTTGTTGTTGTTACTGATGACCTCCTGTTTCGGCGGAGCCGATTCAGGACCAGTGACGCAGGAAGCAGGAAAGAACGAAGAAAGACCCAAGACGAGAAAACAAAGTTTATTACAAGAACGCATCACTGACGAAGGTCGGAGGGGGTGCAGCATCATATTTAGACGAGGACCCAGAAGGCGGAAGACTGACTTTATCCTCGAGAAACATCCATGCCTTATTCGGGATTCGAACCCGAGCCCACAAGACAGCAGCCGAAGACGCTATCCACTTCACCGCCTGGGTGGCACAAAATTAATTTGAACGACTACACAGAACCCGACCACAACGCGTCCTTGATATATAACTCGTTAGTTTATGTTGATGCATAATATATTTGAAAATATCTGATGACTGCTTTTTCAAAATTTACCTGGTATGATGCTAGAATTTCTTATGTTAAATGTGCTTTCTGAAGAAATATTAGGTTTCCGCGTGTCACACAACACGCATATCTGTGCGTACCACTAAGAGGAACAAATTGGTCACCATTGATTTACACGGTTGTAATACTTCACTATAATAGTAACTGTTATTGCAGAAAGAAATATGATTTATTTTTTCGATAAAAGTGACTAACAGAAATATCAGATGTACTCGCCTTAATAGAAAATGTTTGGTGGCGTTTTACTCCAAGTAAATTATGCATTTATTGAATTATTACAATTCTTAGAGTATCTGTAGCAACATAATTTTGTCAACAAATTATATATAAGTGTTGGATATTTATAACTATTAGAAACAAATATATTTTAGTCCAATGAGCAAATAATTCGTTAGCAAAAAAGTCCTTTTGGTAACTTCAGCTTTATTAGAGTATAAATGCATGTGTGTTTCTTCAATTTTTCTTCTGAACACCTTATATGAATAATATTCTAATATTTTTTCCAGAGTAACATGTCCCTTAATATTTCTGTTACTGTTAAAAATAGTAGTGAACATGACTATATTAATATTAGATTATATCCCAATTCTGATACTGATGTTTCATTTAATGAAAGTTTAAATATTATTCATAAACTAATAATTGTACACGAGAAACCTTTGATGTCAATCTTATTAGAATAGAAGTTAAGTTATCTTATCAATTAGAAGTTAAGCTTGTCAAAGTTATAGTTTATATTATCTGTAATATTAATGATAATTACTTTATTAAGTGTTAAGGCAGCGACACAGGGTGAAGGCACTGCAAGACACTATATTACAGAAATAATTTTAAGCTGCATGCTCTATGCCTGTATCTCAAAAACTACTGTGGTTTAACGAAGTTGAGATGACGCATTTGAAAGGTCTATGATAGTCTAGAATGTTATTCCAAAGTCGTATGGTTGTATTTTCAAAAGGAGAAAGACTTTGAATTAAAAAAAAAAGCAAATTTACAGTTTCCTTCTCTTTATTCAGACATCATATTTATATGAAAAATGCATTTGAGTTTGATAAATTTCTATAGATGTTCACAAATAGTGTGAGTGAGATAGGTTCCCTAAAAAATTTTAATTTTCAACTCAAAACCTTTCCTTATTTTAAGCTAAAAATCTTTAAAAACTCATACATTTTTAACCAAAAAATATATCATTTCGCTTGTGGTGAATCTTGTAGAAAAATCTATTTAAAGTCAGAAGATTTCCTCCTCGACTCGATTTTATGTATGCTATTTGGGACGACATGTTTGCCGTTGTAGTAATTATTTATTTTCTTCGTCCAATATGCTAAATCCTTTGTCCAAACAAAAAACTTTACTACGTAAAGTTTAGAGACAAACTGACCAGGGGGATAAAAAACATGGGGTAAAAAATCCTTCCTATTTTTTTAGTCTTCCTCTGAAGGTGCGAGTCATTATGGGCCAATATGGGGTGGATGCCGCCCACACTGGTTCCGGTCTTAACCGGGTGGCTCTTTTTGGCCGTACCTTCGGGTAGGTCGGACGGTCGGGATCGTAGAAGAAGAAGAAAAGTCTAATCAATTTAAGAAACTAAATTCTGATGTTACGTTATAAATAATATCTTTACATCTCCGAAATGGTTACGAGGTCAGCATACCTGGCCAGAACCCGGGTTCAAACCCCGGTTCCGGCGAATTGATTTTTCGTATAAAAAAGGATTAATGCTTTGTAACAAAATCATTTCTAGAGGGATGTATAATGATGCTAAAAGAAACTTCTTTGGGTGAGTATCGTGTAGTGGGGCCAACTTTCTATGCAATACGCTTGCTGTGTTCCTAGGCAATCATGTAAAACTTCAACGAATTTCACTGAATTCGATCATGTTGGCTACGACTATTGTCTAGATCAAACTTTTCTGGTCGAGGATCCTTTTTGAAATGAAATTTAACGGCGGAACCCCAACAGGAGAAAAAGTCCTTTGTGGTACAAATTAGACATTCAAATTTAACTATTTTCTTTTAATTAAGCAAATTTACACGAAACTATCACGTCGTGGAACCCCTGTAATACCGTCGCAGAAGCCCAAGGGTTTCGTGGAATACTCTTTAAAAAACGCTGATCTAGATCATAGACGTAGCCAGGTTCGCAGAAAGGAGAGGCTATGATTTAATGGGTGGGGAGTTCAAAATGCTGAATTTTGTTTTCCAGTACGTACCTAATGGAGAACTGATGTAAATTTTGCACTAACGGGGGGGGGGGGGGGTATTACCCCCCTCTATACCTTACGATTCTGGTTCAGTATGACCCCATCAAACTTTCAGAGTTTCGGTTAATTTGAAGTGCAGAATCGCGTAAATGTTTACAAAGTACATCACTGTATATTTAAAAAAGGTTGTGGGTGTTATTGCTGAAAATAGACTTCGTATGTACGCACACTTGTCTTCTCTCACAGGAGACTGGATGGGCTTATGGGGCACCGCAAAATAGAGCAGCTGGTCGGCCCAATCGTTTCTTTGTTGTGCCCCTTTTTTGTGGGCGCAATCGCCTTATCGGGCGCCCCCATCTAGGAGTCGCGCGACGTCTAGACGCCCCTTTGCCAGCAGAAAAAGGGGAGAGGAGGAGCCAAACGCATGTGCTGCAAGTCCTACACATCAAACTGTAGGTTTTATTTACTTGTTATTATTATTTTTTTTCGTTATCGATGCTTTATCGGTGACGAAAATGATTGCGATAAAAGGGCGTACCTTTCAAAGATAACGCACGAATAAAAAAGCGGAGATGATTCGAAAGAAAATGTTGGAAGATAAAACCGGAAAGGTGTGCTTCTAACCCCTTCTTTATCAAATTCATAAGCAGGGCGTAAAAGCGTCTTTACCATTTTCTCTCTGTAGGCTGTTGGATTTTTGTTGAACCTAGTTGAGTACCATAAAAATATACATGCGTGTTTCTCTCCCGTGTCTGAATACAATGATAATGGATGAGTAACGTATTCTGCTGTATCTATGCCTGGATAATTCAGTGGGTAGAACTATTTCGAGATGCAAAGTTTGGGGTTGGTGTTCTCCCTGCGCCAGACTTCATACTGACGTTCAAGCGACGCAGTATATTCTGGAGAACGAAATACAGTGGAAAACCGTCATAGGAGATGGAGAGGTTTGAATTATTTGAAGCCAAAAAGTGTCGGCCCCAATTTAGAGAGAGGAAATGTGAGGTTAACTCTCGTGTCTGAGTAGCTCAGTTGGTAAAGTGCTGGTCTCTAGCCCGGAGATTGGCGGTTATAGTTCAATCCCTGTATCATATCTATAATATTTTCAATTAAAAATAATAAAATTAAAACCATTTAGTGACTTAATAGAAAGAAGAAAAAGTTAGCCTCTTCAATATGTTTATCAGTTTATGTTGATGTGACCTCTCATACATCTTTCAAACACATTGGCTTGTGTGTTTCGTGGTATCTAAAACGTACGAAAATGATTTTTAGTGTATAATTTTTCACCTTATTACTATAGTAAAGGGGAATTTCATGATAGAGAAAGTTGAAAAAATGTGGAACGGTAGCGTAGCCAAGTGGTAGGGAGTTCATAACTCTTATCGGTGACACAAATGTATTAGTTCGTCATTGGCTAACTTTTGGCTGAATGACATCTACCATTACATACCCCCATTCCATCGTCAGCTCACAATATTCTTTCTAATATCCTGGTTATGCTAAGATATCCTAAAGAGTGGATGGAGTCTTCCTATCCTAGAAATCCGAGAGTAATATCTCACTCTGAACTCTAACTTTGAACTCGTGTCAAAAATCTTCTCTGATTGGCTATTTTTTCTTGACATTCTGCTGGTCAACTGTTAATCACTTTATGTCCCGTCTTCTTCACACCCGTCTTCTTTTCCTACGATAATGGGATTAAGTGAACGTCAACTCCCTGTGTGGATCATAATTATCGATACCTTTTTTTACTTCCTTCGCGGAAGTAGGTGTCATCCGAAAACAAAAATACCAACTCTTTAGGTCCAACCCACCTAAGAAACATCTTTGGACCGTTTTGGAGGTCTGTGTTATTCATCTATTATATAAGATATCAATGTAGCAATGCGTATGGGGGTAGACGAGAAGACTAATATATATAACCATCCAGTGTATAATTGCCAAACTGTGGGAGACTGCAGAATCAGAATTTCTCCAAATTCACTTACCACTCTAAATAATTGCAGGATCATGGAAATATTACAGCCGTAAAATATTCATAATGACTGGGATGATAACATATTTTCTCTCTGGCCCTGTCATCGCGAAAGATGTCCTCTACAATTCTACTCAAAAGTTATATTTTATGCCAAAGAAAATTATAGTCCTTTGTACGTGTATTGATTTGTAGCAACTCCATTGATATCGAACTAGCGATTATGGTGAAAACGTGTTTCTACCAGATTTATTACAGATGAGTCTGATCAGATTTAGTAAGAGATTTATCGAGTAGTTGAGTATTGGGCTGCTATGTTCCTTACCCTTAAATGATGTCGTATTTTATACCAAAATATTTATTTTCTATGATATAATATGGTTATTTTGTAGTGATAAACAATTATTTAACATTTCTTAAAATTTATAGTGGCAGGATAATGGTAAAATGTACGTTTACAGAGAATAAATCACAAAGCCGTTCTTTTCTGAGTGTAGAGTTCAGTGTTAGATAGATCTTTTTTGATCCGATTTTAATCTTCCATATCACAGTGGAGTTGCACTTTTCAGTTAAATAAAGGCTGTAATTCTAATATATACACACATATATATATATATATATATATATATATATATATATACTGAAATATTACTTTATAATAATTAGTAAAAGTATTTTATATTGCAAAATTTCAATTTTTATACAGCCCTCGTACAAAAACATTTCCAAAACGTGCTCCATACACTAATAAGGTGATGTACAAAATTTCAGCATTTTATCATAAAAAGTCCCAGAGATATGAAAAGACTAAAATGCTGACTTAAACCACTTTTCGTTGCATCGACATGGGTTCTCAGAGGGAAAAAATCATGTCGGCAGATCGCGTTTCAGGGGTCATACACAAATTACGAAATAAAACAATGATTACATCAATAAATAATAATTTTGCTATTTATTGGTACAAAAGTATCTACACTGTGTAGAAATAATGACTGTGCATAAAGATTACAAAGCTTGTTCAAAATGTTTTCCATCCATGCCAAAGATCTATTAAAGATAAAAGACAGATATTATTTGCCTATGATGCATTTTTGCGTTGCGTCATTTGCACTCTTGCTGCAAACATTTATATTTTAATTTGTGATTAATTCCTCACCAAATTTGTTTAAACATATCTCTGGGACTTTTTATGATAAAATGCTGAAATTTTGTACACCACCTTATTAGTATATGGGGCACATTTTACTCATTGGAAATGATTTTGTACGGGAACCGTATAAAAATTTAAATTTTGTATTTCTTCAAATTTAATCCCTTGAAAATTTTTGTCGATTTCATAAAATTCTGTACTTTTTTTACGCAACTTTGTAATTTATTATATATGTCCAACATCAATATTTAAGGAATAAAAGCCGAGGTCAATGTTTTTGGGATACCATATATATATACTCGTATAATTAAATTACTTCTAATATTATAGATAATTCATCTTCTCATTATTAATAACAGTTATCATTTAATTCAAAAGTTAGACACTATTAATATATTGGGTTTTCAAACTTATGATATTAAGGACCTATTTAACAACATTGATACTAAAAATATATATTTAAAGTAATTTGGGATTTAATTAAATTTTTCTATAATAGACAGCATTTGGATTTTGATCATTCTTACGTGCACCACCTTCTCAAGTGTGTTCATTTTAATAATTCCTTGATGCAAGGAAATAAAATATATCGGCAAATTAAGGGTGTTAGGGTAGTTCTGCTAGTTCTGCTCCAGCAAATATGTATCTTTACTTCTACGAATCAAATTTTATTAACTCTAAATATACTTTCTACTGCTACATTGATGATGTCAGACTGATTATGACAGTTCCCTCACAAACTGTTATAGTTTTCGAATTCTATGCCTCAAATTTATCTCTTATTCCCGATGAGAGCGATACCTCACCTAGTGTTAACTTTTTGGATTTAACTCCCTCTCTCTTGATAATAATTTTTTTTTTTTTTTTGTCAAATACTTTTGATAAAAATAAAAGCATTCCATTTAAAATTCCCAAAATTATCAATTTTAACTTCTGTTTAAGTAAACAGGCATACAAAAACATTTTAATTAATCAATTTCATAGGATATTTAGGTTATGTGAAAATACACTATTTTGTAGCCATCTAACCGATTTATTACATTACTGTAAGGCTGAATCCTATCCAGATAGTCTTTTTACATTAATATATTTTTATAAATATTCTTGCAATCTTGATTAATCATTGTGATAAGATTTAGATACACATTGTTTTACAATATAATTATTTAAATAATTTATTTATTTATTTATTTATTCATTTCTTTAATTTCTGGTGTTGTAATGTATTTATATATCAATAATCTCATAATTACCAATCTTCCTCAAGTGTACTTCCAATGATACTCATCAGATGGCGCTTTCTCAACTATTCTATCGCATATTTTTCTTGTGCTATGTCAGGGGTCGGCAACCTGCGGCTCGCGAGCCGCATGTGGCTCTTTTGATGAAAGTTGCGGCTCTCCAGTTCCATACGAAAAAATTAATAATTTATTATCAAAACCCTTAAAAAATAAGAAAATATATTTTTAAGTACCTAATTTCTCAATAGCTTCTATTTTCATAATCGTTAATTACAAATAGCTACGCTTAACATGACCGTAATGAGATAAATTTGAACTATTGTTTTGTTCCTGGAGATGAGACTCCGTGACCATGTTTTCCTTTCAGCCAATTGCATTCCATTTCCGTCTCACCCAAACAGCCACCGTCTAGAGTCTAGACAACACGTCTAGGCTCTAGACGTGTTGTCAGTCAGTCATCCTCGGATATCGCGGTCGACGTTACGTTGCATGTGTGTTAATTTAATCGCTTGCGGTTTCTGCGTGTCTATTCGCTTGTTGTTTCAAGAAAAATACGATTTAGAAGCGAATTATCTTCTCTGTATGTACGCGTATAATATAATAAAATCAGTAACAGAATTGAATTACATATCTGAGGATCGTGTTAACGAAGTAATAATGGTAAATGAATTGTTTGCCGTTTTAGATAGCTAAGTAAAATTTTAAAAAGTCATTTTTTCAGCTCCGCGCCAGCATGGCATCTGGTAAAGAAAAGAGAAGAACTGAAGAAGAAAACCGAGAATTCAATCAGGATTGGACGGAGTCGTTTGCATTCATATGCAACACAGATGGCCTTCCGACTTGTTTCATTTGCCACGAAAAACTCGCACACAATAAGAAGTCAAATTTGGAGAGACACTTCACTACAAAACATACCCAGTTTGCTGGTAAATATCCAACCGGTGACGCACAAAAAAAAAGCTGTTAAAGAGCTCCAAAAAAACAACAACAGTCAAGTTCCATGCTAAGTAACTGGACGCAATCTTCCAATAATGTAAATCTGGCAAGCTTTGCAGTATCATTAAAAATTGCAAACAGAGGTAAACCATTCACAGATGGTGAGTACGTCAAAGATTGTTTTATACGTGTATCTGGAGAACTGTTTCGTGAGTTTAAAAACAAAGCAGAAATCATGAAAAAAATCAAAGATTTGCCATTATCTGCTAAAACAGTACAAGATAGAACTGCTAAAATGTCTTCAAATGTAACACATATGCAAGTGGAAGACATTCAACTGGCTTCTGCCTTATCACTTGCTATAGATGAGTCTTGCGACATAAAAGACACGGCACAAGTTTCCCTTTTCGTCAGGTATATGTCGTCCCAAGGTCCAAAAGAAGAACTGCTAGGATTGCTACCGCTCTCAGGGAAAACTCGTGGAGAAGATACAGCAAATGCTGTGCAAAAATGCCTGGAAGACAATGGAATCGATATAAATAAAATCGTTTCTATAGCAACTGATGGAGCCAGAAGTAAGGAGTATGACAGGAATACATAGAGGGGTAACATCAATTCTTCAGAAAAAATAAACCACTAAATTCTAACGTTTCACTGCATAATTCATCAAGAAGCGCTTTGTGCCCAAACATTTCCGGCCGAAATAGTTGAGGTCATGAACTTGGTAATTAAGATTATTAACAGCATCTTGGCAAAAGCACTCTACCATCGCCAGTTTAAAGATTTCCTTGCAGAAATAGATAGCCAGTTTTCTGACCTACTTCTGCACAATAAAGTGCGATGGCTTTCCAGAGGTAACGTATTGCAACGTTTTGCTTTGTGCTTGAGTGAAATAAAAACAAACCTCAATGAAAAAAGCATTGACCATCCCGAATTGGAAGAAGACAAATGGCTAAAAAAGTTCAACTTCATGGTAGATACCACAATGAAACTAAATGAACTAAATCTAAAACTGCAAGGAAAGGGCAACCCAGCCTACGCCTTGCTTGAAGTAGTTTGTTTCGAAAAAAAAATACTTCTTTTTGTTGAAGACATGGGAAGCGGTAAATTACTTCATTTTAAAAATCTGAAGCAATATCGCGATGAGACCAATGCAACTATTGACACGAATTACTTCAGCCTAGCTTTAAAAAACATGATGGATGGATTCGCTGAGAGATTCGAGCAATTCAAAACAAACAAAAGTACCCTCGAGTTCATAGGAAATCCTCTCAACACAAATGCAAATAAGATCAACATTGAGCCATTTGGAATTGATGCTGGATCGCTCCAAACGCAATTGCTAGATTTGAAAAGGAAAGACTTGTGGAGTGGCAAGTTCACAGAACTCAAGAGCCAGTTGGAAAAGTCGGGGGTCCAGAAATGCATGCACATCGCGCAACACAAGTGGACAGCTGTAAAAGAAATTCCGCGAGTTGAGGCCCTCATATTCAGCACATGGAATAGTCTTCCAGAATGCTACAGTGAGGTGAAGAAGTTGGCATATGGAGTGCTGACGATCTTCGGGTCGACATATTCGTGCGAGCAAGCGTTCTCTTGCATGAATATAATAAAAAGTAAAGTTAGAAGTCAACTGACAAATAAAAATCTAGAGTCGTGCTTGAAACTTAAAATAACAAGTTAGAAGCCAGATTTAATCAAACTTTCAAAAGGCATGCAAAGCCAATGTTCCCATTGATGTAACTATCTATATTTGTGTTTTTATATGAATAAATAGTATTCCGTATTTAAAGCCGTTTATTTTAAATCAAAAATCAAATATATATAAGCAAATACTATAATATTGAAACGAACATTTTTAGTGGCTCTTTAAAAACTGAGAAATTTTGTAAATTGTAACTTTTGGCTCTTCCGTTTCAATAGGTTGCCGACCCCTGTGCTATGTCATTACACTTTTCTGCGTTATGTATGAAGTGGTTTGTATGTATGACTTTTTGATTTCTTATCGCATCATTATTAATTAATGTTAAAATTTGTTATATTTAGTTTTATGTGATTATCATCCTTTCTGTTCTGTTTTTCTATTATCTTTATTTTTATAATGCCTCATATCTTTGTATAATGTTTCAACCACGTGTGTTGCTTTTTTAATACGAAACACATTTAGTACGTCTATGTATGTAAAGATCCTTGAAAAGTAGAGCATCTATAGAAGGAAGGATCTAGCAAATTTAAGGCACAGCAAACAAGTGTAACAGGTATATTTAATACGTGTAAAAAGCAGATTTTTGCTTAACAGGATGATTAGAATGAGTATGAAGAGGCATGGTAACATGTTTACGTAAAACAAAAGTTGGGAATATAGAATCCTCTTTTGTAACAAGAACATCAAAACAGGATGTTTGATTATTACATTTCTTTTATGAGTAAACGGAGTGCAAATGTCAATGTAATTAACTAAACTAAGCAAGTTAGAAAGATTGAAACTATCATCAACTAACATAAAAGTATCGTCCACATATCTAAACCAGCATTTTTACTCCTAATTCCATTTTTGAATTGGACTTTCTTGAAAGTTTCTTAGTCTAACTCTCTTATGAAGGACAATTTGCTTTCTTCTGCTTGGAAATATCTGGTTTAATTTTTTGATTTCGTTTGCTTCCTTCTTCTGATTTCGGTGTTGTTCATCCTTTTCCTGGTTTTTATTTTTTTTCTCTCGTAGTATTTGTTGACGATGTTAGCTCTTTTAGCCTCCCAAACTATTTTCTTTCCTATTTATTTTTCGTAATTGTTTGGAATCTGCTATTTTTACCGCGGGTTTGGTCAATGTATGTAGCTTCCGAAACGGGTTTGTTGCCATTTTTAAATTGCATTGAGCTCTTATGTTTATAATTTTGATGGCTGTTTAATTTGCTGTTGGACGTTTACTTATTACCTCTTTTTTTATCTTGTCATTGGCAGCACCCTTTCCTTGCTTCAGTCACGTTTCGAATTCTTGCAACAGTCTCCTATTTTGTTCACACAAGTAAAAATTGGGCCTTTTGTCTGTCCTGATGAAGAAGACTCTGAAACTGGTTGATATTATTACTTATGTGTTGTATGCTGCTTTTGACGAAGTTATTTTAGTTATTACTTTAGCAACAGTTTGAGTTGTGCATAAATTTATTGTGAGTGAGCATGACTTGATTATACCTATAAGTATGGAAAACATGTCTACAAATATTTCAAAATATTTTTAGCAAAGACTACAAATTTAGAAAAATATTTTTATTTAAAGACACCATTAATGACGTACATGAAAATTTACAAGGGTGCCAGAGAGCTTTCAGACGTCATAACGTCCATCATCAGTGGTAATGTTAATGAATGTCTGTCATAGACATGAGCGTACACAGCCCAAAATCGCGAATGCAAAATTTGCATATAGATAGTCGAATAAACTGCGTCTGAAGCGCTCTAACACTCTTGTAAATTTTCGTATATGTCATTAATGGTGTTTTTAAAATAAAGACATTTTACCAAATGTATTATTATTAATAAAGATAATTGTGTTCTTATGAAAGATATCTGTGCTTTTGCTAAAAAATATTTTAAAATAACTTGACTGGCGAATGAAATAAGTCTTATCTGTTGTGTTGTCTACCAAACACGATTTTAGCAGAGTGTAATGAAAATTATAGTAAATGATTTAAAATGAATAAAAACATATTTATTGTCCATCCCTGAGATTACGACCGCCTCTTCGACTTCTCATTAGCCTACGTGTTTGTTTGATTTGTAATACTCTTGTTTTGTGTGAAGTTAGTTTTCTGTCTTTTGTATTTCTTCCTTTGTATCATTGTGAGATGCCAGTTATGCAATGGATTGATTTCGAATAAAGCCATATGTAACAACATATTTATTGTCCATTATGTTCTTTTAAATTAATTTTTACCATTTTTAACTCATTTTAGTTTGTCATCCGATAATCCGACACCGCTGAAATCCTGAACGTGCCAGTTTTTCGGAAGTTTACTGTAGATGGTTTTCATCCACGCCACAATCACCGGATATATTGTAGGGTCATCCCATTATGATGACATAATTTGTCTTTATAAGTATATTTCTATTCATTAGTATAGTGGACGTGAGACGTGAAATCGTCAGACGTGACGTCGCATGAAAGCAATCTATTGATAAAACAGAACGCATGAACACATAATAAGCCTTTATGGTCCTATTAATTAGTATGGTTTCACGTCAGGCATGACGTGACATGAAAATATTCCTTGCTAAGCTGTAACCTAACCTTCAAAATTGTGGCAGTACTCGATCCCACAGTCAAGAGCGGATCAGTTGACCAGAAGGACGGGTACACCTCCACTTAACATCCCTAATCCAGGAGTTACACAATCCTTTAAGCGCGCCGCCAACATCCATCAGGACGTAATCGCCATTGTTTCGAAAGCAAAGTGAACATTTTCCTCTCCGCGCATTCTTCGGTGTCACTTTCATAGAATTTCGCAACGGCCGCCCTATTAGCTGTTTGCGGGAAAAGTAAATAAAACAATTAAAAGAGATTTCTGGGGATCCTTCTGAATCTTGATACTTTCCTCGTGTACCAGTAGCGTTGCATTTACAGGCCAGTGGCGTTGCATTTATAGTCCAGTGGCGTATCTAGATATTTTTTATGGGGTGCAAAATACAGAGTGATGATTGTTAAGTCACATTTTAAACCCCTCTAAAATACCCCTAAATATTGAGTTTCTAAACATAGTAATATAATGGAGGAGGTAGGTCATGGGATTTTAGTTTCTGCAATGAAAATTCTTAGACTAATGAAAATCATTACTCACCTGAATCCGGCCCGGCCACTCAACCAGCTGCTCATACCCTAGGATGAGCCGGGTGGCCTAGGTCTTTCACCTGAATCCGGCGAGTTTTAATTTTAGATATTCCTAGGAAAAAAAAACCGTTTACCGTGATACCATCATACATTTTTCTGAGTTTGAAGTTGCCATAAACCGACAAGTTCGCAACATTCCGCTTGATATGCTACGAGAAACTGTAGAAAATGTAATACTCCGCTTTCAACATGTTGCAAAAAATGATGTAGCTATTTTGAACATTTGTTAGTCGAAGTGCTTTTACATGCACATTTATTAGTTTTTATGCTTTCCATTTTTATATTCACTTTTATTAATTTCAATTATTAATATGCACCTTTTTCACATTTACCATTTTCTATACACACTCCAGAGTTGCCACCATTTGGATGCATTTTATGGCTAGAATCATAGTAAAAAATGTTTAGATTCCACAGATGGCCATTAAATATATTAGTTGAAATGTTTGTCATTTTACGGCTAGATTTAGCCATTTTGGGTTGCCAACCGTTGTTCTTTCCTGATACACGCATTAATATTTCTTAATTTTTCATATTATTGTGCCATTGTTTTTTTTATTTTTTTCCGGAGGTATAAGCATACTAATTGTCAGGAATTCGTTTTTTTATTGATATATTTATTTTCTATGTAAAAGTTCTGAAAGTTTAATACAATTGTTATTTCTTGCCTTTGCAGGAAATGTATATAATTATGTATAATCTGTCATTTTAATTGTTGATCAATGAATTATATAAAACGTGAGATGTTATTGTGATTTTATTATATCTCTACCTAATATTTTATGAACCCAATTTTGCCGGGTAATTTAAGGCATCATCTGGCGATTCAGCCTAATAAAGAAGAGACTAGAGCGATGTGATTGATATTTGTACATGAATTAGAATACTCTCACTTAAGTTACACAGATGGTTAGAGAGCTTTAAGATTGAGACTCAAGTTTGGATTGAGATACCATATTATATTAATTATTAAAACGTGATTTTTCTATAAAAATTCCACTGCATTTCAAACATATAATTAATATGCATATTATTCCCATTTAGTTTAACCTACTGACACCGGGCAAGATGTTTGTGAATAGTTATAATTAAACAGTAAATAGCATATTGACTGGCTTGCTGAATAATTTTAATATAGGTTTTTCCCACGTTCAAAATTTAGTAAATATATGAACTTAGAATTACATAAAAAGAATTTTCAAAAGTTGGTGGTTTGAGATTTATTCAAAATCTCCGTCTATTCTAACAAAAGTAATTTGTAGAACCCCAAAAAAAATCTTCGTCTATTGCATGCACTGAATTTTAGGCGGTTTTGAATGCAAAGAACAGCTTTTTTCTTCAGGACAAACAGAAAGGGAAATCTAATTTATTCAAACAAGCTCGACAACCATACACGCGGCTGAAGGCAAGATAAAAGTTGCCATCACTATGAGGAGAAAGGGAAAAGGCAAAAAATCAAGGAGACAGAAAAGTGATATGAGTGGTAAAACCACGAAGGAAAGAAAGAGTAGCAGAAAGTAAAGAATGAACGGAAAGATAACAAGGGGACACGAGAATTAATAACAAAGAGAGTAGAAATAATTGAATAGTGAGTAAATCTACTAAAATGTTAACGGAAGAAAATGAGACATTTTTGTCAGTTGTAAAAAATATAACAAGACAAATATAATTAGAAAATGATTGAAAACGACAGCAAACCAATTGGTTAAAACAGAAATAAACGTAAAAAACAAATAGGAAGAAACTAACTGGTTTCAGAGGCTAAATGAGCTCACTTCGTCAACAAAAGTTGCAGAAAAATAACTAAAATCCGAGAAAAAGAAGACAAATAATCAAAAAAGGAAGTAAGCAGAACGGAATGGAAACGAAGTGGAAAACAAATGTCACGATAATCGTTAACAAGGAATTTGTTTAAGAAAGAATAAAGAAACTTTCAAAAGAGTCTAATTCCAATATTTAATTAAAAAATAATTTTGGATTCCAAAAAATTAAAAATATAATAAGAGTCCTAAGAATATTAATCACGAATTAGTGAATTCGCGATCCTTGTTTGTCCTGAAGAAAAAACCTCTTCGAAACACTTCTCTCTTTTGCCTTCGAAGCACTTTGAAATAATTTTGATATTATAGGTTTTTATTACAGTAGTTTTTACTTAGTTTCTTACTTAGTTTTTACTTATTTGCAGTAGTTGAAGAAAAATAAAGTGGCGCACTTGTACAATTTGCATTTTTTGGGGTATACCGCTGCTGAAAGGCCACTCAAATCATTTTACCGTGCGTAGTTTCACCAGATAAGCGATAAAAGTTAAAGCTTCAATGTACTATATTCTCTCTCAGTTTCTCTTATGAATGTTAAAATATTTCTTATTGTCTTTTTAACTTTAATTAAAGGAAAATTGCTTCCCAACAAAAAGCGGCATCAGTGGAATCTTTTCTTATAATATCTCGAAGAGGAAATCATTTTCTTACCTCTCGCGTTCTATCGTATAGATACTTAATAACCCGAATTATACTTTTAATCACGAGGGGATACTACAACAGAATGACACGATGAATCTCAATTCTTTTCCCTCCGCAATTTATATAAGATTTACAACTTTAATACACGCAGAGAATTACAAATCTTATCCTTGAATGAGTTCGTAGTTTTCCAGTAAAATATAGCTTTAACAAGAATACAAACAAAAGCTAGATAAGAATCAAAATAAATGTATGTCGATTCTATCGCTCAGGATGAGATGGAAGAGAATGTTTTTATAAAATGATTAGACAGGCATGTATAGGGACTATTTTAACTGTATAGTCAGTAATTTATTGCAAAATCAAAGGTACATTCAAATAAAGGTGCATTCTTTATAAGGCATTTTTGCAATAATGGTATTTTTGCTCAATTTTCACTATACAGTTTCTATAAAGTTTTCGATAGAAAAGATAAAAAGTGTACTACAAAATGTTTTTGCATTCCTTGTGATATTCAGGGTGTCTCATACAGACAGATCGTGACGATGCTTACGATTTTTTGAACAATTAGTGGTAAACATATGTACTTACAATAGAAATTTTGTTTTGAATCGTAAGTAAAAACTATTTAAAATTGTATGATAAATTCTTGTAAGAATCAAACGCCAACGCCGTATGAAATATTTTAAAGTACTAACTAATGGAATGTTTTCGGTAGACACGTTTAGCATAATTTTTGTTAATTTTTATAATCCTCTAATATACAATGAATTTCAATTGAAAATTTGATTTTTTTTATAAAGAGAAATTATTGTTAAATAGAGAGCGAGATAAATACTTAAAACTTTCTCCAATGTCAGATGTTCTCTATTGTATCTCAAAGACTTCTCAAACGAAATTTAAATTACCCTACTGAATTATTTGCTGAAATTTTTATAAAGATTAAATACAATTTTACATTTGGTCTGAAAGTTTTTGCCAATGCAAATTGGTGACGCTTAAGTAAAACTGCTAAAAGGTATACAGAAATGAATATTATTCAATGATTATAAATATTCGAGTAAGAGTAAAAAGGGATAGATAACAGTTAATAGGGGAATTGTTGTTATACTTTTGCATTAAAAAGCCAAACCTATGTTTACACTGCGAATATGAGATTATATTATAATCCGAAATTCGTATTTTACAAAGCTATTAATTAGTTAAAAGTTTGTTAACTGATCTATTTAAACAGAATAGAATTTTAAAAAACCTCTTTTATAAACAAAATTATAGAAATTGATTGTACATTTGAAATATTTACAAACACTGTTTAATGTCTACACAGTGTTCCAAACTGTAACGAACGCGAGTACTGTGATACTCACGAGCAACATGTTGCTGACCACTGATTTACTATGTTGATATTATATCAGTAGCTATGGACATTAAATTTGCTGATATCGGCTGTCAAGGAGAGGGGGGGGGGTGTATATTAATGACTACAGGTTGCAAAATATTGGTACGCAGTTCGATGACTATATTAGTGCCTGAGGTTTTAGTATTTTAGGGCAGCCAAATTAGAAGTCCGTCTCTGCAAATTCTTTTCTACCTCAGCAACGAGGATTTTTCTGGTCGTAAAATGTTGAGAAAGGATCGATGGAGCAGCAGGAAAAAGCATCAGCATTCAAGAAGTCAGTTCTGCCATTGTCATGTCTTCCCTCTAGGACTTATTAATGTCAGCAATTACCGCCACAAGGGGGCCAAAATCATTCTATGCTAATGTCCGACGCTAGACAATGGCCGACAGGAAGACAGGGACGTGATCCGAAACAGCAAGCAGAGGTGCCGATGCCGTTTCCTCCTCATGCTCCTCTCTCTGTTCCAGATAAGGTCACGGCTCCGATGCTAAATGAAGTTTTCTTCTTCGTCAAATCGGGCCAATTGGCTTTTTCTCGCCGTTCATTTCGAGTAAGCGATCAATGAATGAAGAGCCCATTCATGAACGGGTTCGTCTCACGTCCCGTCCGTGGTCAGAGAACAGGCTCAGTGTACGCATGAGTTACTGAATGACATATATTAGGATTTGAAAAACAACACGATAGAGATCGTAAAAGTTAAATACAGCTATTAAGCAACTATACAACGATATATTAGGATTTCGAATAGGAACTGGTTTATGTGAATAAATAATAAATACTATAAATAATGCTATGTACCAATAATAAATGCCACCTAGGTCAAACGTAAATTCCATACGAACCCCCAACAAAACGTACCTATCTAATGAATAGTGAAATTGGTATTTTAAATATTAATTTATTAATATAACTACAAAATATACCCCCTGGAGGGGGATAAATTTAATTTATTATTTTAAAGTACTAGAAAAATTATTCATATAAAATGAAAGTGAAAATTGCATACAATCCGAGACAACCGTGGCAAGGACTCCATCTTCAAATTATCGCCTTCCCCATGACCCTATACCTTCAAAATAGGTCATCCCCTGCGACTTATGTTATCTTCAAGCGCATGCGCACCCCGAAACGCAGCTGGAAAATTTTTCCCTTCGTCTGTGTGAAAACGCGCGGCATCGAAAATCTTACAGGTTCGCTCGCTTAAAAAATTATAATTAATGAACAGCTGGCTTCAGGAAATACTTTTTTTTGTTTTATTGTTTGATATTGTACGGAGTTTCTGTTAAATCATAAACATCGAATTGCCGTCAATTTTTCTTTGTTATTTCGCTAGATAAAAATCGTGGAGGTTTCAAACACACGAAGAGTATATTCTTTTTCCAAAAATCCACGAAAATTCGTCTATTAATTATATTGATTCCGTTCAAAGTTTGTTTGAAAGATAAATTTTCTGTCATTCCGATAGTATCAGGATGGAAACACAGTGATAATATTTTTGATAGCTAAAGTACTGATTTGTGCGAATATAGCTCAATATCGGACTAAATTGTGCTAAAACACAAAATAACTAAAAAATTGATTCAAATAAAAAAATATAACGCGGAAGTGCACCTTCTCGGGTTCTGAAGTACCTGTGTACGAAATTTCAAGATCGTATGACTCTTAGATTTCCCACTACAAACCGCACACACACATACACACATTTTCTTTTTTTTTAAATATATAATACTAATATTAAATTATTAATTGCCACAAAATGATACGGATTATCAAAGAAATTAAATTTAATGTTCAGAGATATTGAATTATTGTCGATAGTTGGCGATATTGCGCCTAGTTTATAGCCAACTTCATTATCAAGCGTAACGTACAGTTTTCATGTAAGCATATAATTATCAAGCATTAAGATGCGCATTCATTTCCTCTTCTCTGCATTAAAACCCGGTTATAACGAGCAATTTGGGATTCTCTAATATGGTTGCTAAATCCAGACGTTCTTTATATGCGTTAGCAGAAAAGCAACATTTCAGTCTTCGTATTATGTTCATATATATTATATAATTATTTATATTAGATTCCTATTAATATTTTATTCAGCAATTGAAATATGAATTTAATTTTCACCATTATTTTGCGAGATCTTGAAATATTATTTAAATAAATTTAAAAGGAATTATTTTATTTAAAATTATTAATGTCATCAAAATTTTCTAACGATATTAAGATAATCGACATGCATGTTTAGATAAAATTTGACAAATCCGAAAGCAGGATTATTTTTAAAGTTTCTTTTTAAATATGTCGTCTGCAGTTTTTGTTTTATATTCATCTTTGATTGTTTTCTTTGGAATAACATTTTTGCATGCTACATTTACTGAATAACATTTTTGCATGCTACATTTACTGAATAACATTTTTGCATGCTGCATTTACTGAATAACATTTTTGCATGCTACATTTACTGAATAACATTTTTACATGCTACATTTACTGAATAACATTTAATGTAATAACGTTTAGCACATGAACGCTTGATCATCAATATCGCGTAGAAATAATTCGAGATCACTAATTTGGCAATGCCGAGATTTGATACCGAAATATGTTAGGCCAGAATCAACCCTTTGGGCTAAAGAGATCGCCAGTTCAAGGCATTTAATTTTGTCTAATGAACATTCATGCAATCGTCTGTTACCTCAAAACATCATAGTAAACTGTACACTTATTCGGTGGATATGAACTATATGATAACGGCGATTCATTTTCTTTTTCTTTGTTTATTCCTTTACTCGGTGTTCATGATGCGAAAATCTTATGATGCATGCCTCAACTCGACATCTTCCTATTTATACAACCGTTTATGAATGAAGTCAAGATTTTTTTCTTCTTTTGCCCTGAATTTGATTTTTTATTTTGCTTTTCATTTTGTTTTACTATTTGGAATGATCGTTAAATTCATAAAATTTTGCT
Organism: Amaurobius ferox; assembly: GCA_951213105.1. NCBI lineage: Eukaryota > Metazoa > Arthropoda > Arachnida > Araneae > Amaurobiidae > Amaurobius > Amaurobius ferox. The sequence continues at coordinate 152,093,290 of OX578136.1, forward strand.
TGTTAAAAACGAAGAAATCAGATCTGAATTCACATTATACCCAATAAAAGCTCATTTCTTCATTAAATACGGAATATCATTCCTGTACAGAAATCCTTCCCCCTACAGTATAGTTGGGTGCATACTTTTTACAGAATGCAACACGTGTAACAAACTTTGCATGAAGTTCAGTCCATTGAGATGCCTTATGATGCACTCCTCAACTCGACGTCTTCTTCCTACTTATACAACGATTTATGAATAAAGTCAAGATTTTATTCTTCTTTTACTCTGAATTCGATCTTTAATTTTGTTTTTCATTACGTTTTATTATTTGGAATAATCGTTGATTTGGTAAAAGTTTCCTTGCTAAAAAACGAACAAATCAGACAAATTCACATTATACCCATTAAAAGTTCATTTCTTTATTAAATGCAGAATATTGTTAAATGCGGCATAGTTATAAGTGCAGCATGTTAACTTTCTGTTTCCTACAGTATTCCTACTTCCTACAATAGTTGGGTGCATACATTTTACACCACATGTCTTTTGCCACGTGTGTAACAGGCTTTGCATGAAGCTAGCTCAGTTCATTGAGATGCCTGTTGATGACAATTGGGCAATTGTCATCAACAGGCATGTGTGTAAATGTCTTGGGGAAAAACCTTGAAGGCAATTACCGCTTAAATAGCGAATTTCAATCTGAATAAAACAAAAACAACCCGTAGTGAGGAAAGTGAGTACGTACTTGTGTATGGGGTTTCGAAGCACGTCGCTCTCAGCGCAAGAATACTTTGAAGGTAGAGTTTCCTCAGAGAGAAAGCCATGCCGATTATGATGCAAATGCGCCATTAGACATTGTTCTCGGCATGGGACGTGCCTCATATTAAAGCCATATTTCCTGTATACATGACACCCGTTTTCCCACCATCAGTTATCGGGGAGACTCATCCGATAATCCCTATACTTGTTACTCATTTGCTTTACCCATTTCTACTGTTCGGGCCAGAAAGTTATTTTATATAATAACTAATGCGCAACTCTATCAAAGACAGTATAACTCTCATTAATATAAAAAATTAATTCACAAAATCATTAATTCACAAAATTAATTTGAAACTCTTTTTCAACCAGTTTTATTTTGTTTACCAGTACAAGGGCTCCTAGTCGAAAACAGTCGTTTCAATTGAAAATCAGCTCAATTCGATTTTGTTCCATGGTCCATACCGTAAGTATGCAAAGTTTCAAGCTCCTAGGTCAAGGGGTGGGACAGCTCAGTAGTTTGAGCGCAGGGGTTGCACTCGGACGACCCGAGTTCAATTCCCGACTCTGCCCATACTGTCCCCGTGTTTACTCGAAGTAAGGGCACGTTAAACATGTGGGTCCGTAAGTCCTTCCGAGAGGTTGGTGGTAGGGGAAGGAGGGTACGGTCCCTGTGGATGCCTCCCCCACTGGGTTCCGGTCTAAATTGGGTGGCACTTCCCGGCCGTCCATACAGTTGCCTTACACTTTTCTGGTAGGTCGGACGGTCTGGGTCTCAACAAAAACACCTTCGGATAGGTTCGACGGTCTGGATTGAAGAAAAAGAAGCTCCTAGTTCACCGAGAAGCTTCTGAAAGACCTAGAAAAACTTTTCGACACCCCCTCCCCCATAAGGTCCATCTCCGGTGGAGAAATCGAAAATCCTGCTCCGTTAGACTCTGTCTCGTGGCCGGTACTATGTGTGCAAAAATTCGGACTTCTAAATCGAAAGGAGAGAAGAGGGGGGGGGGGGAGTATTTTGGAGGGTCTGAAAATACTTTAAAAAACATTTTCTCCGCAACGGGGAAAGGGATCGAAAATCCGGTTCCGTTAGATTGTCCAGTGGTCTACACTATAAGTGTATATTCAGTCCTCTAGGTCACCGAAGGGAGGGAGGTGGTACGGAGAGTCTGTAAAGGCAACAACACATTAGGCAATTATTATATAGACTAACAGAAATGCCCGAGGTTGTGCAGGATATTACAGTTATTAAATTAACATCGGTGCAAAATCTGAACTATCTCTAATAAGTTTAATAAGCCCGTTAAAGAAGTAACTCGATTGGGTAAGTTCTGAATTTTACGCTTATTATAGACAGAGAAAACAGGCATTTTAAATCCCATTGTTCCCAGGGAGGTGTTGAAGAATAAAATGTATATTAAGACATTCCCTGGGATCCAGACTGTTTGCTTCAAAAATGTTTCAGAAAATGAGATTGCAAATTTCAGAATAAGTGTAGCTTGACAGCGTGTTTTGGAATTTTCATTTTCAGCTTTCACTTTCGTCGAAAACTCGAATTCGAATGTTCGACTCCGTTGCAATATTTTCCCCATAATATATGTATAGAGAAAGCAAAAAACATTTCGAGATCTAAATATATTTCAAACAGTATTTAAAAATATCTTTGCGCGCGTGAACGTAACTCAAAAACCAAATTAGATATTGTTAAGAAATATTATGATTAAAAACATTACATTAAAAAACTAGTAAATAAAACTTTTCGTAATTCGAATGATAAGAATTCCCAATAATTGAAATTTATGATTTTCGTAGCATTTTTATTACTTTCCTTATATACATAATGTATAAGGAAAGTATTGTGACGGGGTCGAAAATTCGAATTCGAGTTTTCGACGGGAGAGCAAGTTTCAAGCATCCCTGATCACGAATCAAACATTTTTGAAGTGATGTCTGTGTGTGTGTGTGTGTGAAAGTATGTGTGTGTGTGTGAAAGTATGTGTGTGTGTCAGTGGGTCTGTGGAGACGATAACTGAGGAACGAATGGACCGATTCGAACCAAATTTGGTACAAAAATCACAATCCGTAAACACTGGAAGCCTATTGTTTTTATACGCAATCGAATGTTCAGAACCCTCCTAAATTTTCGAATGAAATTTTGAAAAAATCGTCAAAAAATCAAAACCACTAATAAAGTTACGCAAATAGACATTTCTTATGTAATTTTTCATTAGAAAACGATTGACATACATTTTAGAACGCTAATATGAACCGTTCTCGAGATATTGCACATTTTTCAAAAAACTATTAAAAAGTCATATAAAATAGAAAAAAAATATTTCCTATTGAGAAACATGTTCACTTTTCATATGTAATAGCATGCGATAAATTGGGTGACATCATTCTCGTGGATCTAGCTCTATCCATTCATGAAAAAAGATACTTTGAGTAATACTTTTGTATTTGAACGCCAATAATCATTTATCTGCTGTAAGAATAACTTATTTCTTTGTCCATAACGCTTGGCGAGATTTTGGCGACGAAATTGGCGGAATGTCGCCAACTTGGCGACTTTTTGAAATGTTGCCAAGTTAACGAAAATCTCGCCAAATGGATAAAAATGACACTAAATCAATGAAAATGATGACTAATTGTTGAAAATTCAATATCTTGGAAAGAATATTAGTATCTACTATAAGAAAAACCTATTTTTTACTGTAAAAGTAGTAAATTCGTTACATTATATAAGGAAAGTCATGTATTGCCCACATCAGATTTTTGCTTAAAAAGAACATATTAATTTCCTGAACAAGGCCAACAAAGTTTTTTTAACGTGCAGTATCTCACAATTTGTGCGGTATGAAAAGTTTTTGTGCAGTACGTACAGTGAAAAAATGACTTTGTATTAATGTTTTTTCTTTCTTTTTTCTTTTCTTTTTCTTTCTTTTTTCTAATAGCCAGGCAATTGATATTTCATCATTCGCCTATACTCCGGCCAGAACCGTGAACCTGTTAGCCGTCACATGACGTTGTCCCAGCGCACTAGTGGGGATCCGAACACACTCCGAACAACGACACAACATCCATGCCTGAAGGTGGGACTCGAACCGTCACCTCCGATAGGGTGACTCTCGAACCCACAACTCGGCAGCCGAACGATCGCTGGGAAACGCTTGCCTTGACCGTTCGACCACCGCGTCGGCTGTTTTTTCAGTGTTGCTGCTGGGATTTAACTGATATATTTTTTACACAATAATTAAATTTAGTTATTGTAATGGCCATATATGCTTTATTAAAATCGAAAGGTTCGGGTCGAAAGATTTTTCTTGTAAGTTAAGCCCTTTATTTTATTTACTGAAATATGCACAGTATGCTTTGTGCGTATAATTTAATGATTCGTCTAACAATTTTAAAAGAAAGTATCATAAACGCATATATTTATTCATTCTATTATATTATATTATATTTCTATTATATCATTCTATTTTTTTATCGCTTTATACAACGCTGTTCAAAATAACTTTGTTAAAAATTATTTCAGTAATATTTATGCATCACATGTATTAAAGTATTTCATTAAGTATCACTACTTTTTATTTTAGAAATACATTTTAGTGATTTAGTTAATTTTTACTTTCCTTATATACATAATGTATAAGGAAAGTATTGTGACGGGGTCGAAAATTCGAATTCGAGTTTTCGACGGGAGAGCACGTTTCAAGCATCCCTGATCACGATTCGAACATTTTTGAGGTGATGTCTGTGTGTGTGTGTCAGTGAGTCTGTGGAGACGATAACAGACGAACGAATGGAGCGATTAAAATGAAATTTGGTACAAAAATCACAATTCATGCATACTGGAAGCCTATAGTTTTAAAACACAATCGAATAATCAGAACCCCCTTAAATTTTGAACGAAATTTTGAAAAAGTTATTAAAAAATCAAAACCTTTAATAAAGTTATTCAATTGACATTTCTGATGTAATTTTTCCTGCGAAAACGATTGACAAAAACTTTACAATGCTAGCATGAACCGTTTTCGAGATATTGCATATTTTTTAATAAATGTATCAAAAAATTCCATAAATTAAAAAAAAATATTAACTGTTGAGAAACATGTTTACTTTTCATATGTAATATCATGCGATAAATTTGGTGACATCATTCTCGTGGATCTAACTAGTTCCATTCACGAGAAAAGATACTTTGAGTAATACTTTTGTATTTGAACGCACAATATTCATTTATATGCTGTAAGAATAACTTATTTCTCCATCCATAACACTTGGAAAGATTTTGGCGATGAATTTAGCGGAATGTCGCCAACTTGGCGACATTTTAAATGTTGCCAGATTAACGAAAATCTCGCCAAAAGCATAAATATGACTCTAAATCAATGAAAATGACGACTAATTAAAGAAAATTCAATATCTTGGAAAGAGTATAAGTATCTACTATAAGAATAACATTTTTTTAACTGTAAAAGTAGTAAATTCATTGCATTATATAAGGAAAGTCATGTGTTGCCCACATCAGATTTTTTACATATGTTACACACAAGCATCGTCCTTATTCGAGGGCTGCTAGTTGGGCAGTTTTGCATTAGAGCTGAGATTTCACGGCCAATTTTTCTAAAGAAGGATGGTATCCCCCCCCCCCCCCTCTTTCAATATAGTGTCCGCTTGTGCAATGCAAAATTTGTCTTAGATGACACCCCGAGAGGGATTATATATTCTATGCAGGGAAAAGATAATTTTAACAATGTTAGTATCAAAATAGTACATAGTATTCAGGCAAATGCTAAGTTGTTGTCAACTAAAAATATTTAAAAAAATTCACGAATAATTTTGGTAAGAATAATATGTGAACTAAATCTAACAGAAAGATATACGTTAAATTTTCCACAATACAGATTATGGTACATTTAGACGTAAACAATATAGGAAATATGGTTGTATGAGAAAGTCGAATGGGGTCTCCCCCCCCCCCCACATACTTTTAAAAATGTCTCCAATGTGTTACAAAAATACTATAATTCTCCATCAAATATTACTCCTCATGCACGAGAAAGATTCCAAGTAGGGTCAAAAACCCGTAACCACGGGAATCTCCTTTCATCCCCATGATATTTATTTTAAGCACCGTGAAATGTGCCCCTCCCACTTTCAACTTTCGTCAAATCAATTACAGATGAGTATCAGAACCGCAATGAGCGTAGCCTCTTTCTTCCGTTTATGACGGATAGCATAATTAGTAGTTTCTGTGTTTCTGTGGTCAATCCAGCTGTAAGCCGGATAATAAAGTTACTTAAATCTGCTGACAGTCGCAAGAAGCTGTCACACCTTGTGATCCGACGACCATGAGGGGGGAGACGCGCATCAGAAGAGCCGATCCGATGGAAGATATTTTTGAAAGATACTTTTCTGTTCTCCAGATTTGCCCTTTTTATGTTGAGGTATCGGGTATTTAATTGGGTTTTTATATGGTATTTCTGTATTACCAATTATTTGTGATGCTAATTATTTGTGGTACTCGGGAGTCTTCGCTCCTACTCTCTGCACTCGCAGAGCTCGATTAGTGAGTCTGTGGAGACGATATCTCAGGAACGAATGGAGCGATTCGAATGAAATTTGGTACACAAATCACAATCCGTGAATACTGGAAGCCTATTGTTTTTAAACGCAATCGAATGTTTAACCCCCCCCTCCCTAAATTTTTGAGTGAAATATTTAAAAAATCATCAAAAAATCAAAACCTTTAATAAAGTTACGCAAATAGACATTTCTTCTGTAATTTTTCCTTAGAAAACGATTGACATAAACTTTAGAACGTTAGCATGAACCATTCTCGAGATATTGCACATTTTTCAAATAAATTTATCAAAAAATCCTATAAATTAAAAAAATATATATATTAACTGTTGAAAAACATGTTCACTTTTCATATGCAATATCGTGCAATAAATTTGGTGACATCATATTCTCGTGGATCCAGCTCATTCATTTCATGAGGAAAGATACTTTGAGTAATACTGTTGTATTTGAACGCCAATATTCATTTATCTGCTAAAAGAATAACTTATTTCTCCGTCCATAACGCTTGGCGAGATTTTGGCGACGAATTTGGCGGAATATCGCTAACTTGGTGACGTTTTATATGTTGCCAAATTAACGAAAATCTGGCCAAATGGATAAAAATGACGCTAAATCAATGAAAATGCCTATTAATAGACGAAAATTCAATATCTTGGAAAGAATATAAGTATCTATTGGAAGAAAAACCTATTTTTTTACTGTAAAAGTAGTAAATTTATTGCATTATATAAGGAAAGTCATGTGTTGCCCACATCAGATGTTTTAATCATATTGCCATGCTATTTCTCTATAAAGGCCCCAAGTTTCATACATTTGTATGCTATAGTTTTCCCTGTACGAGGCAGAGAAAATCGGACGTGCCGATACGAAAAAACTTTTTCCATTTCAGAAGTGCATAAAAAGTAAAATATCTCGTAAACTACTTTGAAATTACAAAAAGGGTCCAGTCCTGCAAAAATTCAGCTATATAGGTACTTGTCTGTAATAATTCGTAGTCTTGCTATTATTGGTCTATCTAGAACTCGAACTCTCAGCTCAAATATTTTGTCATTAAATAATTCTTGAAATACAATATATATCGAGAAACTGTTTATTTCAGTGTATTCCCCAAATCTTGCTCTATACAAGTGTACCAAATTTTATAGTTTAATATTTTATAATTTTTTATTAAATTTTATATAATATTTTATAATTTTATATTATATTTTATATAACATTTCATAATTTAACATAATATTTTATATAATATTTCATAATTTATTATTTTATATAATGCTATAGTTTTTGCTTTGCTATAGTTTTCTTTTCAGAGAAACTAGAGGCAAGAGAAATTTGTCAAACAGCGGCAACTTTTTTTTTTTTAAATATAGAGAGATTAGGAAAATTATCTGACCGACCAAAAAGTTAAATACGACCAATTAATTTTCTCTGATCAATTAATTTTCGTGATCAATTCATCCAATGTCTGAAATGCAAATTTCAACTCGACTTTCTCATATATTCATATTCCATAGGTCTACTTTTATCACAATCATTATTAAAATGGAAAAAAAATATGCACCATTTTCAATATTAATGCCCTAGTTATTCTTTTAAAATATTTCGCAGAAATTCTTCAGTTTTCTTTTTCAAATTGGCAACAGTTTAGTGATATTGATAGATGCATTTAGCTTATCTGGTGCCATTCACTTCCATTGTGTAGGTCAAATTATCAGTTTCCCTCATATAACTACCATAATTCTTTCGATAATTATCATTACCTCCCATAAGAAATAATGCTATCAAAATCTTAAAAAACTAAAAGAGTTCAAATCATGAAAATTACTAAAATTTCCATCTAGTTCTAGTTTTACAGTTAATGTACCTATGCCTACATTTATATAGTATATATATATATACTACATAACTGTATATATGTATATATATACTACATACTGTAGTTTATGCATAGTTTTCGATTAATATATACATTTAAACTCATGTCCTTTTCGATTGTATTTCATTATTCCCTACACCCTTTTTCACCATTATAGCAATAAGTTACCTACCATTCTTACCTCCTAAGTCCTGGTCTATTGTTACTTATTTGTAACGGATATGCTAGAAATGGGTCTTTTGTATTTACTGTAATTTATGCATAGTTTTCGATTAAAGGAAATGAAAGCAAGGTACCAAAATGTGACCGTGTGTGTGTGACCCCCGCTCCCCGGTAAGCAAGTTCTATGCCGTGACGACACTCCCGGTAGCCGGTACATTTCCAGAGAATAGAATATATATATATATATATACATATATATATTTATATATATATATATGTATATATACATTCTCTATATAATAGTATGAGACAGTAGAAATTCGATATGAAATGCGGTTATCGGTAAATTTTCGTGTTCCCGTAAGTTCCTCATATTTTGACATCTGAACTGACTAAAATTTTGCTTTCCTTCCAGTAGACCGATTGTTTTACTCTAAATCGGACAAAAATTTAGATCTTGACAACTGAGAATACTCAACTTTCCAAAATGTTGTTATGCAGCACAAACTACTTTCATTACCTTTAAGTTTGATGTGGAAATTCTACCTGTTAAGTTAATGGGGAAATTGTCCAATATGCAGTGTCCCCAAAAGATTGAAACGCTCTTTAATCCTTTACCTGTTGGAGATAAGTGGGCAATGTAAATTGCAAAAATGTTGGAAGTAAGGTAGGAAATAAGACTACGTTAATGAAATAGTCCTCCCATTCATTTTCAGAAAGTTACACATTTTAAATTTTTATACGACCCCCTTAGATGAATTGGATCAATCAGAAAATTTTTATTTTTAATGCAACAAGATTATTAAAAAAATCCCTCATATCTGTATCTTTAAATTCAACTGAATTATGATAAAGGAAAACATCGGACTTATGCCAATTTTTCGTATCATGTGAAAGGCTGCTTCATCAGTGAAAATTGGGATCATAAACAAATTGACGAAGGAAATTGTTTAGATTAAAAATGCGTTTAGTATGTGCCAAATTTTTTTGTCACAAATGCATCTAAATACAGCATTACACAAACAGAAATCATATAAAGCAGTGGTACTCACTACGCGGTTGGATATCCTATGTATTATCATCCAGTTTTATCTTTTCTGTGATATGTCACAAATTTACATTTCTAACTTGATATATGGTCCCCATTCACAATGTTCAATTTTTAATTAAATATATCAATTTTAAGGATACAGATATTCGGTTTTTTTAATGATCTTGTTGCATTAAAAATAAACATTTTCTGATTGACCCAATTTGTCTAAGGGGGTCGTATAAAAATTTAAAATTGTAACTTTTTGAAAATGAATGGGAGGATTATTTCATTAAAGTAGTCCTATTTCCTAACTTACTTTCAACATTTTTGCAATTTGCATTGCCCACCAATCTGCAACAGGTAAAGAATTAAAGCGGGCTGCAATCTTTTTGGGAACACCGTCTATACAGTTCCTGATTTTTACGCAATGTACCTACACACAAAATATCACAGTGATGCGTGCATTAGTTGTCATCAAGTTGTCACGATCACATACATCTCAGACACACGGAGATCTTCCCCTAAGTGCTTGAAATTTATTTCCGAGGTTTAAAAAGCGTTTTGCCTTCAAAATCACGCATCCGAAAAATTTCGGCAAAACAATACACTCCATCTACTGTAGTATTTTGCAATATCATTTACTGTGGTCAGAATTACATTTTGATATATTTAAGTATGGAGATATAATATCAAATTTAAGAAATTTGATTTTTATTTTTACAACTCTCTTTCATTTAACACAAATTAATCGAACGGATATGGCTAATTAAAGATAACACCAGCAGAATGAAAAAAAAAATAAGTTTATGAAATGTTCACTAAAAGTGTTCTTAGCAGATCCTTCCAGTAGATATTTTATCTGTACAAAAACAGCTTAATCAAGCCTCCGACTTTAAGTTAGTTATTTTGTTGAGTGCATCTCTTTCAATAAAAACTTGAAAACCTTACTTTAATAAAACCTCTAATATACTCCTCCCCATCCCTAAAAGAAATTGAGACTATATTTTCTTCATCTGAATAGTGTCAAGCCAACAACGAATTAAAAACTTTCTTCAAAATTAAGACTTTCTAGGCATTTATATAACGAAGTAATCTGAATAAGGAATTATATAAAGGATAATACTAATTATATGTTAAAATGTATGAATATTTTCTTTATCATACTTTTACTTTTATATTAAAATTATTTTAATTTTAAAATAAATATATACATGAAATATGTAACATTAAGTATAATAAATTAAATGTGGAGCATTTTTATTCAATACCAAGGCCCAGTGTACCTTAGAGGCAATCTCACCCTTGAGTGGTTCGGGTCTTAAGCAATAGTTAGTCTGCTTATCGGTAGTTATATATCTAAGTCACCGAATTATATAAATTACTTAAAAAAAATGGAACTTTTAAAGAAGTTCGTTGTTTAAATGCCATAATCTTTAGATTAATGGTCTTCATTTTTTTAAAGACCAAGAATCATTATACATTTAATGTCAATCGAATATGTTTCTTCTTCTAGGACTCAGACCGTCCGACCTACTCGAATGTGGAAGATATCCGTTTGGACGGCCAGGAAGTGCCACCCAATTTAGATCTTAACCCGGTGGGGGAGGCATCCAAATGAACCTTATTCTCCTTTCCCTACCCCCAACCGCTCGAAAGGACTTAGGGACCTACATATTTAACGTGCCCGTACTCTGCATGAACATGTGGACAGTTTGGAAAGGGCCGGGAATCGTCCGAGAGAAATCTGCGAGCACTAACCACTGGGTTGCCCTCCCCCCCCCCTCAGTCGCGTATGTTTATATGCACACTTTCATTCAAAGCCCTTACTTGGTCCAGAAGCTCTTGGATTTTCTTTGAGCGTAACTATCAATCTGGAGAATAGCCCATAGATTTCGAAATTTCCAAAAAATTAATAGATTTTTAAATATTTGCAAAATAATCTCTCTCTTTTTAGGCTGTTTTGAGGATTTACGGGGCATGCGTCCTTTATTCCGAAGCCCAATTTGCCCAGAAGCTCGCGGTTTATTTATTAAATGTATCTGTCGATTAGAAAAGTAGCCCTTCAAAAGTTCAAAAAATTTAACAGATTTATAAATATTTGTAAAATGCCTCCAAAATGAACTTAAAGCAAGGATTCGTGAAAAACGTATGTCTACCTATTAAAATCTCGGTTTCCGATTTGAACGAAAGACAGCTAAATTTTGAAAAGCCCCTAGAAGCCGGATTTTTGATAAAGTCTGTAGCTGTATTTTTTTTAATACAAAATCTTAAAATGCCCAAAATAGCTGCTGAAATGCATTTTCGTATTGCTCACATTAAAACTGTCACTAATAAGTGACTTTCCGAGGTACGGTCTTTAAAATTTGTCATAGTAAATTCTCATTCCTTAGGTCTAGAAAATTACGGGAATTTGCGCTTTTATTTAATGGAATTTGCGCTTTGCAATATATTTTTTTTATTTTTCGTGGAGGAGGATGGGGGCGGGGGAGGCGACCGCAGTAGTAGGAGTGCAGTGGGGAGAGAGCCCTTGTTAACACTTTACAAGATAGTTGAGAAGTGTTTATGACTTTATTCATTCATTCTGTCTGTCTGTCTGTCCGTTAGCACGATAACTGCCGTAAAAATGACTTTATCAAAATGAAATTTTAGTATGTTGTTCAGACGGTCTGTGGGACCTATGGGAATATAAATGAATAATATCACACAATAAGTTTTGGATTGAACCCGGGTTGAAAAAATGAAATACATTGAACCCTATGGGACCTAATTCTTCAAGCATTTTTTAAGAGAATTTAAAATTCACAAATTGCTTCGAAAGTTTTAAGAAATATTCAAAGTATCACATAAAATATATAAAAAAAATTCAGAGAAATATATTCAGTAGTTTTTTAAATAAGTATTAAGATAATTACACCCATTATATGAAGAGATCACATGACCATTATATGAAGAAATCACGTGAACCACTCCAAAATAAAGTATTGTATCCATCTTGTGTCAAAATCGTGATTTTTAAAGTTTTTTTTTAATTTATATTTGGTGTTGTATCCGTCCTAAAACCGCTGTATTTTTGCTTAATTTCTGTGCATCAATGTTCTGAAACAACGCAATTACAAAATATTTGAGTCTAAATCATCATCAAACTTTGATTATTTCAACAACGAAGCCTAATTTTCACTTATGGAGATTGTAAACACATCAAGCTGTAAGATGAGCTGTATAAGAATTCCTGCATTTCTTTAACACAAAATTATTTAGCTCAGGAGTCTGCAATATAGTTGATATGTAATGTCACTGATTTTACATAGAGAACAGACGATTTTATAGCGGACTTTTTGGGTAAAGTTTTAAGTACAGGAATAAATTACTTTTATCTCCATGGTTTTAAGTTTTTAAGTAAAATAAATTATTGTAGTATTGTGATGAATAAAAGAAATAGAATAAATGTTTATGAATGAAAATTTTACTGCTTTTTCATAGAGAGCCAGGCAATTTATATTTCAATGACGTTATTTGAATAAAGTTCATTTCTTTCGATGAAGTTTTCAAATATAATAAATTATTGTAGTATTGTGATAATCTTAAAAATATTACCGCTGAAGGTATCGTATTTTAGAAATGTTTAAATAAAATTGCATTGTAGTTGGAAAGTGTTTCATAATCAATGCTTTATGCAGGATTGATTTTTCTTGTTTATATATTGGATTTTCTCTGTTAGCGACTCTTGCTCCAATTTCTACGCAATTTTCATGTTGTATTTTTTACTTTGCAACGGATCCATGAGACCTACCTGCTTAAGCTAAACTTCGACCCACTTGCTTTGCGATCTCGCAGGAATGGGTGGTAAGAGGGGGCGGTGTGAGGAAAGATAAAGAAGGGGCGGTGGCCCCTTTTCAAATTATTTGTTAACACTTTACAACGTAGTTGAAAAGAGTTTTTAACACTTTACAACATAGTTGAAGAGTGTTTATGACTTTGCTCATTCTGTCCGTCTGTCTGTTTGTCTGTCCGTTAGCACGATAACTGCCGTAAAAATGACTTTATCAAAATGAAATTTTAGTATGTTCTTCAGACGGTCTGTGGGACCTATGGGAATATAAATGAATAATATCACACAATTAGTTTTTTATTGAACCCGGGTTGAAAAAATGAAATACATTGAACCTTATGGGACCTAATTTTTCAAACAGTTTTTAAGCAAATTTAAAATTCACAAATTGCTTCGAAATTTTTAGGAAATATTCACATTATCCCATAAAATATATAAAAAAAATTTCAGTAAAATATATTAAGTAGTTTTTTAATTAAAAATTATTTAATATAGGGAAAAAAGCAAATTTAATTAAATTTTGACTTTTTGGATATCCTCTAGAAAGAAAAAAGAGATATATTATATAATAAATATCTTTCCAAGAGTATAATTGTTTTGTATATGAGAGAGGCTCCACATTTTAAAATAAATTTGGTAGATAACAATTTTTCAAATTTTTTTTAAATGCTATATAACTTTTCATGATATACTTATTTGATGGCGTTTTTAATGCACTTTCCTACGTCCTAGAGAGTTTATATTTGGTACACAGCTTAAATTTGTTGAAAATTTTATTCTACAAAAATTTGGTGCATCTTTAAATATAGATCATACATTTTTTCCGAAATGGCCTGCAAATAATCTCAGTTCACTTCTATAAATCATTGTTGTAATATTGTTAAAAATTCTGATGTGGGCAGCACATGTCTTTCTCTGCAGACTCATATTCACGTTCTCTTTATTTCTTCAATAATAATTTGAGTTTATCTGCACAAAATAACAGCCATAAGTATTTTAAATGACATTGAATTTACACGTTAAACTTAAATTTGGTTCTCATTTGATAGCTGGACTTATTGTCAAAGCTGGCGTAGCGAAAACGCGAAAAAAATAGAATATCTCAAGAACGGCTGGTCTTAGAGTAATGGGGTTAGTCTTATTCTTTCTGTTGTCAAAAATCACGTATAAAATAGGAATTTAATTGATATAATTGAGCACACATGGTCTTTTATTTTTATATTTAACGATTTTTGCGGGCCATTTTGCAAAAATATCCAGTTCCTTTTTCCCGAATCATACTAGAATAACCTACAAATGATTTATATATCAAATTTTGTTAAATTTGGTATATAAATCACTTGTAGGTTATTGAAATATTATACACCAAATTGTGTTAAATTTGTTTCATTGGTTTTCAGCTAGAGTGGATAAAGGCAATTTCTGCCGGCCATTCCGCAAAGAAGGCAGATTCTTTTATTACGAATCATACTATAATCTAATGAACATCAGGATTTCCCACAAAAACATATCTACAAAATTTTATGAAATTCGGTCCATTAGTTTTTCAGTTAGAGTGGATGTAATATCCTCACAGACACACAGAAACATACACAGATACACCCTTACACACACAGACGTCTTCCTAAAAATAGTTTTTTCGTGTTCTATAAGGCCCAAAACGTGTAGATCCTTCGAAAATTCGAGTTCCGATCTTCGGCACGATTCCAATACTCTGAATACATACACACACACACATATATTGTCTGTGTATCTGTGTATTATCTGTGTATCTAAATTCCGTGCTTATGCAATTACAATAGTTGTGATTTTAAATGATTCCTAAACTTTTATTATTTCTTCAACGAAGCCTAATTTTAACTTATGCAGAATGCAAATATCTCAAGCGATTGTAAGGTGAGTTACATAAGAATTGCTGAATTTTTTTCACACAAAATTATTTAGCTCTGGAGTCTGGAATACAAGTTATATGAATGAAATATTCATTGATTTTGCATAGAGAATAAGATGATTTATGTTTCGATACAGTTTTAAATATTTAAGTATAATAAATTACTGTAGTACTGTGATATTGTAAAAGATATCACCACTGAATGTATCACATTTTAGAAATTTTTAAATGAAATTGCATTTCAGTTGGAAAGTGTTTCATAATCAATGCTTATGCATGAGTGATCTTTCTTGTTTTTATCTATCTTAGAACCGCGGTAGAAGGAGCGGTTGAACGAAGACGGATACCCTTTTTAAAATCTTCGTTTTTATCTATCTTAGCCACTCCTGCTCTGATTTTGATGCAATTTTCACGTTGTATTTTCAACTGCGGAGTGGACCCACTCGACCTACTCACGTTAAGCTGGGACTCATTTTTGTTGCTTTGCGATGTTTGCGATCACGCAGCGGGAAAATCTCGCTAGTATTTTAGGAAGCTAAAAGATAAATCACATAGCGCTGCTCGCATACACAAACGCATGACTCTTTCCGTCTTCCACACGCACATACTGGCTCGCGCACATGCTCTCGCACATTTCGGTGAAATCTCAGTTCAGTTTTATGAAAACAAAAATATATTGTTCACGCCAGTATGGGAAAATTTGCCACAATAACAGTAGCAATTCGACAGGTTTCGTAATAAGGGTTGCTTATTAATAAGGGATAAGGAATGTAGATAACTTTGTAAGATGTAGAAATTCCATATGAAATAGTGTTTTGATGACATCTTAGTACGGCATTATTTGGAAGTCTCTTTGTCCAGTACAAGATGCCTTGACCGTACCATGGAACATTTGTAGCTTTTGCTTTAAATGCTACCAACTGGACCAGGTCTATATTTTTAAAAGTTATAAATTAGTATAACACGGTTTAGAAAAAGCTTTGTTAATTTATATGACGTGAAGAATTAAAAATTATCTCTTTTAGACAATTCTAACACCATCACAGTTTTTCGTGTTTTTGAAAAATCTGGTTTGGACCGGTCCAGAACAAACTAAAAAAAAAAAAAAAATCTTATGCAGATCACTATTACACGGTATTAAGACACCTGGTTATGTCTGTCAATACCATTTTCTTTTCAAAAAATAAAATTTATTCAATTATTTTTAATCAAAATAAATGCAACTCTGCGCGCCATAATTCTGTCAAATTTACTATCCATAGTCATTGAAGCACCGAGATGTTGGAATTATTTTGAAAATCATATTATATATTCATATTCCTCAGTGTGCAACTTCTTTTAAGAAAAACAAAGATATATTTATTCTATAATAGTTCAGTCATGATGCAATTAGCATATTAATTATACAAGATGAAATTTTCTTAAAAGTTTAACGGATGGCATATGATCAGTCGCAAAACCGTGGATTGATGACTATTGCTTTAGATAATTCATTATTAAAGATTTCAACATTCGACTAGCAGTTGTTTTGAAACGTTATACCAGACAAATTGGAAACTTTATCTTTTTATAAAAACTGGCATATATTTTTGAGAGTAGAATAGAATTAATGAGTTCCCTAGGCATGTCAATAACAAATTCTGACTTATTGTCAAAAAACATGATGATGAAGAAGCCATGCGAAAAGACTACAACCACTAACGCATCTTTTCAGAAATAAACAGAGCTTGATTAGATGATTCGAATTAGAGACATCAAAGAGATACGATTTTAGTTATTGACGATATGAGTTCAAAACTAATGACAGCATAGATTCATAGACAAATGTTGACAGAACCGCTCAATCCGTATAGAAGCTGCGGTTATTATCTTACTTACTGAAGAAGTTCTTAATCTACCATACTTACGCAATTCAAGCTTAAAAAAATTTATGTATTTATTTATGCATTCAAAATACCGGATGGAATTTTCGCTCCGGCGACAAACAATGTTATCACAAGAGCACAGCATGAACCGTAAACAACAGACATCCTTGGGAATCTTATAGCAGAACAAAGCGAAGGGAAACATTATTTACCAACATGCCTAGGGAACAAAAAAAGAATTAATTCCCTCCAAGATATGGCGTAGCCCCCATCTCTAAATCACTTCTCAACTAGCAAGGAAGTGGGGGATTCATCTGAATAAAATATTCATTAACGAACATCATTCCTCGCTTGAAATATTGGATGATTCTGTCTAAATCGATCTGATATTCGTTTATCGACACCAGACGGGATCCTAAACAGCAACTTATCGGCAGAACAGAAGCTCTGGTGGTTCTCCGATATCGAAGATTCGGCACCGAGGCATCCCGTTCCTTGATAAGGTGCTAGAAGAGAGCAGCTAGCAAAACATCTAATATCCCTTAACTATCTTAATCCGCGCGAAGAGATGGATTAAACCCAATTTTCTGGATTTTTGCAGCCATGCGTGCAGGAAAAGACCACACTTGTTGAGATTCGGCTGATGGTATCTGTTAAAAACTTCAATAATGGGAGGGAAGAGCTTTCCTATAATAGAAATAAAAGAGGATGAAAAAAAATTTGTAAGCCATTCTTGGAAGCGATAGCAATTTCCTTTACTCCTATGCGACTGTGACTACTATGCCGAATCGCAGATAATCAAATAACTTCTGGTCGAATTTGTAATCGCCGTCTTTCTGTATGTTTTCTTCGCCTCATTGCGGGCAGAGAAGCTGTCTTTATCAGATTCCAGATGTGTTGATAGCTTGTCATTGCGCTAGTAATGACGACGGTTTATTCTGATTACACCATTTGCCATCTTTTTCCAAGATGACGCCGATATCTTGGGGGAGGTTTTTCACTAAACGAGTTGTTCTCGGGCCCAATGAATAGGAAGCTTGGAACAACGGCTTTCCAAGAAATTCTGGAATTGTTGGTAATTGTTGCTTGGAATCTAGATAAGCCAATGTCTGGGAATTCATCTAAGACCCCATCCTTTAGAGATCCCCCATACATCATTGTTCTCAGTTTATATTTTTTACTGTTAATTCATTCTAATTCACTGAAAGCATCAAAGTCTTCTGGAGACGTTACATGATAGCCGTTATGAAATGAAGTATCTGAAACTCTTCGAGTCTGACCGCTTTAGCCATCCCGGAGTTAACAGGCAACACCGGCTTCGGCTACTACATCTTGCTTGGCAATATACGTATAAAGCATATATTTCTCTTATACATCTAAGTTGCTATAGATGAAAGTGGGTAAAAGATTTAGTAAGGAAGAAATTTGCTGGGGATTATAGACGAGACGCAGGAGAGAGCCATTCACAGATCAAGATGAGTTTAGACTAGGGATTATATCATTATTTTGTAGTATCGAAAGATATATTTATATGGTATGAACGTAGTATGAACACATTTCAATGTCATGCAAGTCTTATAAAAGAAGTTCAAGTGAGAAGACATATCATGTGAATATTAATTACTCAGTCTGGTTTCTTCAATAAGAAATAAAGCACCGCATGAACCAATGCAGTGAGTGATACTTTTTAATTTAAAATTAATCGTCAATAGTTTTATAACACAGATGATCAACAATAAAAATTTATAAAATGAGTGTCCCTTTGAAGCAGAATAACATTTATCAGATATTAAATAAACTATAATTGTCTCTCAATTAGGTTATATCCAGTTAAAAAAGATAAATAAAATACAGTCACAAATTTTAAAGTAACTGTAAGGTCTATAAGTAAAATGTAAAGGAAATCAACAAACCAAGTGTCTTGAATACTAATCTCAGTCCAATCTAATCAAAGTTGGCTTTTGCGTCATTATTACTGAAGGCAACATTTCCAGACCGGTATCGAATTATCAATTGGTTAAGCAGACATTTAGGAGACACCCATTAAAGATACTAATATCTATGACCGGTTTTGCGGTTATTATGCACTCGTCAGTAGGGAATAGCCGTTATCTGCAATGGCAGCATAAAACTTGTTATAAGACACAATTTTTGTGAATTTCTATGAGAATTGATAAATTCCGTATTATTTAATTAAATAATTACATTTTTAAACTTTTCTGGTAATTAGAATTCGATCCTGTTTAAATGGAAATATTCAGGAAGTCATCCTCTTTACTAAATATAACCAATCCTGAGATATAGTTGTTGCATTGAAAATGCTTCCTGAAAATGATGGTAAATCCACATGTCATCATCTGAGCTCTATCTATAGCCGATCCATAAACAAAATAGATGTTAGAAGTAAAATTTTTGAACTAGAAGTAGAAAAAAGAACCACGAGTTGAAATTCTTAGTAAATCTCTCCACCCCCCTACGGAATTTAATGTTAAATCCTTATCAGTCATCATCTAAACTCTATCTATATATAGCTAATCCTCAAAAAAGATGTTTCAAGAAATTGTTTTAAACAAGTAAAAAAGAAACCGGAAGTAGATATTTTTAGCGAACCCCTCAATCCCTTCTAGAATTCAATGTTGAATCCATATCAGATTTATTTCATTTGATACTGATTCCATATCAGATCCATAGAATTTGATGCTGAATCCATACCAAATCCATATCATTTGGTGCTGAATCTATACCAAATCCATATCATTTGATGCTGAATCCATATCAGATCCATAGTATTTGATGCTGAATCCATCATCAAAGCTGTATCCATAACCAATTTTGAGAAACATATATTTCAAAGAAACTGGATATTTTTAAATCTGGAAATGGAAAAGAACCGTCGGAAGTGGAAATTCTTAGTAAACCGCCTACGCGTTCTTGAATTCTTATGCTGAATACATATTAGTCACCATATATACTTTATCAGTAGCAGATTCTAAGAAGTATGTGCTTCAAAAAATGTTTAGTAAATACAATAGTATGGAAGAATTTTGCGTTCATAAAAAACATTATACAACTTTTTTTTTCATATGTGTAGCAGCTTTCAAGCAATTTAGAAATATATCTCAGTACGAAGTTTAACGAGGTTATTTTTGTTATCTATCTAAAGGTTTCTCTCATACAGCTGAGAACATTAGTATAAAAATGAAAATCTGACAAAATTAAATCATCCTTAAAAACAATTATACCATAGATATGCACATTTGCGGAATATTGCTTTATTGGGCTCTGATGCCTTAAATGTATATTTGAGTTTTGTGTTTAATATCGAGCGTATTTCACTTTGAATACCGAAGAGTAACAGGTATATTAAAAATAAATTAAATATGTATTTAATTTACTTTGTTATAATAAGCGTAAAATATAAATTTACTTTGTTAAAAGCGGTTTTGTCTTCAAATTATTGCAACTATCTATACCAATACTATCTACAACTATCTTTTTCAGTCCGGAATGTCTCCAAGCAGAAAAGCAATATATGCAGTAACCAATGGCCATTTCGGTCAGGAGTGGTTGCATGGTTGCATTAGCTGGATGACAAATTGGTTGAAGTTCACGAAAGTGTTGGCGAAATACCTCCATCTTGGCGAATTTGTTAAAGTCAGAGAATCTAGCAATTGCTCAATAAGTTCCCAAGATATGTAGAATTTTTGAAGCGGAGGGGGGAGGGGAGCACAAAACAGTACGAGCATATTTATTACTTTCCTTATATACATAATGTATAAGGAAAGTATTATGACAGGGTCGAAAATTCGAATTCGAGTTTTCGACAGGAGAGCACGTTTCAAGCATCCCTGATCACGAATCAAACATTTTTGAGGTGATGTCTGTGTGTGTGTGTGCGTGTGTGTGTGTGTGTATGCGTGCGTGTGTGTTTGTGCGTGCGTGTGTGTTTGTGCGTGTGTGTGTATGTGTGCGTGTGTGTGTATGTGTGCGTGTGAAAGTATGTGTGTGTGTGTGTGTCAGTGAGTCTGTGGAAACTATATCTCACGAACGAATTGAGCGATTGGAATGAAATTTGGTACAAAAATCACAATCCGTGAATACTGGAAGCCTATTATTTTTAAACGCAATCGAATGCTCAGAACCCCCTAAATTTTCAAGTAAAATTTTGAAAAAATCATCAAAAAATCAAAATCTTTAATAAAGTTACGTAAATAGACATTTCTTATGTTATTTTTCCTTAGAAAACGATTGACATAAACTTTAGAACGCTAGCATGAACTGTTCTCGAGATATTGCACATTTTTCCAATAAATTTATCAAAAAATCCCATAAATTAAAAAAAATATTATCTTTTGAGAAATATGTTCACTTTTCATATGTAATATCATGCGATAAATTTGGTGACATCATTCTCGTGGATCTAGCTCGTTCCATTCATAAGAAAAGATACTTTGAATAATACATTTGTATTTGTACGCTAATCTGCTGTAAGAATAACTTATTTCTCCGTCCATAACTCTTGGTGAGATTTTGGCGACGAATTTGGGGGAATGTCGCCAACTTGGTGACTTTTTAAATGTTGCCGAATTAACGAAAATCTCGCCAAATGGATAAAAATGACGCCAAATCAATGAAAATGACGACTAATTAATGAAATTCAATATCTTGGAAAGAATATAAGTATCTACTATAAGAATAACCTATTTTTTTTTTTTTTTGCTGTAACAGTAGTAAATTCATTGCATTATATAAGGAAAGTCATATGCTGCCCACATTAGAATTTTTATTAATCAGAGTTATGTGATAAAATAAATTCTCTGAATTCTGAATATGTCCGTCTTTTGAGAATAGAGTATGTGAATTCTTTGAATTTTTAATTGGTGTTTTATTGTATCTGATAGTTGTTCTGAACAACTTTACTGAACAACTAGAAAGTTATCAATTGTATCTTGTCACTAGTTGCTAAAATCCAGAAAATAATTTGCAACAGTATTAAAACATGAAACGCATTAACAGTTTTTTTAACTAACACTAGCGTGGAATTTGAGCAGTACTAGGAGAATTTGTGTAGTACGAAACTGGAATTTATGTAGTGTAAAAGAACAGTTTAAACCCTAGTAGCAATTCTATATTGGCCCAATATTTGCTTATTATTGATTTCAATATTGGATCAAGATGAAAAGGTGGATATTTTGATGGAATTTGCTCAATATTAGCTTAAAATATTGAGACAATATTACACCAATATAACACAAATATTGGTGTAATATTGTAATGAAAATATTAGCCAATATTGGAGACAAATATAACCCCAACATTTGCCCAATATTGGGATTACATTGGAAATATTTCTAATATAATGCTACTTCGGGATATTAATTTTCTGCAGTGTTGTTCTTGAGTTTTAGAGGATATATATTTTTTTATAATGATTAAAATCTTTTTATTCCAATAACGGTAGATATTTTATTAAAAGGGAAAAGTTTGGATTTAAAGACATTTATTGTAAGTTAGGAATTATTTTTACGGAAATATGAACATTACTCATTGTGTGTATAAATTAATGATTTATTTCAAAGGAAAAGAAAACAGCGACATATATACATATTTAAAATTTTCCGTTTCTTTCTTTTTATGCTTTATGCAAAGCTGTTGAACTTTTATAAAATACAGTGTAAATTTTTGATCAAAATATTTTTGGTGACGTTTAAAATTATTTCAGTAATATTAATTATTGCAGTTACGTATTTCATTACGTAATTATTACAGTTATGTATTTTATTACGTAATTATCATAGTTACTTATTTCATTATGTAATTATAATTACGTATTTCATTACGTAATTATGGCAGTTGCGTATTTCATAAAGCATCCCTATTTAAGCTCGTATTTTGAAATTAATTTTAGTAATAAAGTTATTTAAACATTGTCCCTGTTCAAGAGCAGCCTGTTAAGCAATTTCGCATTAGAGCTTAGATTTCATGGCCAAGTTTTATAAGGAAAGGCGGTATTCCCCTCCCCAAGACTCAAAACTTAGAATATTTTGTAAAATTACTTATATTTTGTAGAATTTCGAAATTTCCAAAATTTTGAGTGAAAAACACTTGGACTCACGCAATTTAAATGCTGCTAATGTGTCCCGCTTGTATAGTATTAAATTTTCCTTAAAACATTCTAAAAATTTCCTGCACATTAATAATGTTCATACAACATAATGCATAAGTATAATAACTCTACTTTTGAATATTTTAAAAAGATTAAAACCCAAAATATATTATCAATATTGCTGAAATTTTCTGTTTATCCAATTTTTTACGATTTACGTCAGGAAGATGAAATTTTGTTCGACTTTTTCTGGAAATCTTTAATTGTTCATTACATGTTTTAAAATTATTTACCAGGAGGTGTACTTACAAACTTCATGTTGAAACTCTCTGTGTCAATTTAACTATGCACGTTATAAGAAGAGAACCTCAAATTAACCCTAAAAATTGATACCAAGCCTGCCAATAATGCTTCAATAAATCCGATAATTATTTCCACTTGTTCATTACAAAATAAAACTTATTAACTATTATATAGAGGAACACGTTTTTTTTTTTATTTCCCTTATATACAATAATGTATAAGAAAAGTATTCTGACGGGGTCGAAAATTCGAATTCGAGTTTTCGACGGGAGAGCACGTTTCAAGCATCCCTGATCACGAATCGAACATTTCTGAGGTGACGTCTGTGTGCGTGTGGGTTTGTGAGTGTGTGTCAGTGAGTCTGTAGAGACGATAATTGACGAACGAATGGACCGATTCGAACAAAATTTAGTACAAAAATTACAATCCGTGAATACTGGAAGCCTATTGTTTTAATACGTAATCGAATGTTTAGAACCCCCTAAATTTTCGAGTGAAATTTTGAAAAAATCATCAATTAATCAAAACCTTTAATAAAGTTACGCAAATAGACATTTCTTATGTAATTTTTCATTAGAAAACGATTAACATAAATTTTCGAGCGCTAGCATGAACCGTTTTCGAGATATTGCATATTAAAAAGAAAAAAAATCAAAAAATTATATAAAATAAAAAAAAAGTATTCCCTATTGAGAAACATGTTTACTTTTCATATGTAATATCATGCGATAAATTGGGTGACATCATTCTCGTGGATCTAGCTCGTTCCATTCATGAAAAAAGATACTTTGAGTAATACTTTTGTATTTGAATGCCAATAATATGCTATAAGCATAAATTATTTCTCCATAATGCTTGTCAAAATTTTGGCGACGAATTTGGCGGAATATCGCCAACTTGGCAACTTTTTTAAATGTCACCAAATTTTTTAAATGTTACTAATCCAATGTCGCCAAATGGATAAAAGTGACGCTAAATCAATGAAAATAACGACTACTTAACTAAAATTCAATATTTAGGAAAAAAAAATATAAGTATCTACTATAAGAATAACCTATTTTGTTTTCACTGTAGAAGTAGTAAATACATTGCATTATATAAGGAAAATAATGTACTGCCCACATCAGACATTTTTTTTTTTTTTTTTTTTTTTTTTTTTTTGTAATGAACTATGGAAACTTATTATTAAGCACTGAACCCTCAAACTAAAGCAACCGATTTTTATGTCCACAGTGTTGAAACTTTAAATGAATATTTCCAATTCTTTCATGGTTGGTATAAATTATTTTTCTGGAAGGCTGATTGTTGAAGTTCTGCTAAAAAATCGCCGAACTTTACCGATAAGAAATGTATACCTGCCGAGATTTAAACAGGAAATGTTTATCACAATTTCAAATCATGTTAAGAAACGTAAAAGCAATTGTAATTACCAGGGTTTCTATTATAGGAACATATGTTATTTAGAAACAATTTACAGGACAGAAGGACAATACATACACAAATATCGTTCAGTTTATCGTTTAGTTTTCGTTCGAAATCATTGATAGGTTATTTGAAACTGAAACAATTATGTTGAAATCCACTCGTTTCTAAATCAAGAATAACGCGTGCTTTAATTTTGCGTGTAACCAGAGATAAGTTAATCTAGATATAAAGAGGGCAGAATATTCCAGTGGCTAAAGCTAAAGGATCGCATTCGGAGGACCTGCTGGAGGACTCCAGACTTCAGCACTTCATTCGGAAACTCCACCTCCTCAGAGCTGGTGGAGAACTCCAGATTCCATTTCCTCATTCGGAGGTGGAGTCTGGAATCAACCTGAGTTTGATTCCAGACTCCACCCAAACTATCCCGTGTAAATGCGGAGTACTGGCAAGTTAAATCTGTGGGTCAGAAAGTCCTTTCGAAAGGTTGGTAGTAGGGGAAGGAAGGTAAGCCCCTGTGAATGCCATCCGTGCGGCTTTCGGCTTAATTTGGGTGGCACTGTCCCGGCCGTTCAAATAAATACCATATACTTTCGGGTAGGCAAGATGATCTGGGTCGAAAGAAAGGAAGATCTAGGGATAGGTACTTTACCAATTGAGTTATGGAGCTGCGACAAAATCCGACAATCTTTTACGTCGCGCTTCGGACACCAATTAAATTATTCTGCATGTAAAGCAACACTGCTGCAGCGTTCATAAATATCAACGATTTGTGGTATGGTTGTGACAGACAATGACGGATGGTACGACTGATCTACCCTGTGATGTTCCTTCTTTTTAAGACTCCAACACGTTTTGGCCGGGTGCAATCAGATATACGTATCAGTAAATGACTTGGCTATACTTCCCATCCCGAAACAGGTGACAGAACGACAACGACATATGATGTGCAGAAATCAATAGAAAGATGAGTGAAAATAGTAATCAATAGCGATAACGTCACACGCTTAACCGCGCTCTGAAAAGGCTTGCATGTGTACCGAGGGAGTTTAGCTCTCCATTAAATAATCTTGTAGAAGAGCACCGATAGTGTCAGGGCGTAATGGATGTTTCACTGAATAGCTTCAGTGGAAAATAATCTTTTCATTTTTCATATCAGAAGTAAGGACTTTTTGAAAAATGAGAGTCTATCCAAGCACACTAAAATTCTGCATAACTTCATGGTGGATTATGATAAAGTAGAAGACGCATGGGTTATTTAAAAGGAACTTCGCAGTTGACTTTCGTCACTGGATTAAGACTGGAGCATAGGGCTGCTACAGTAAAATTGGATGAAAATAGGAGATTTAGTAACCTAAAATGAAAAAATTAGTAGCCATAGTTTTCTACCAGAAATAATTTAATAACAGTCAGAGAGTTGATTTATATATTAGGAGGCTCCTTGATGACAAGGGGTGCTCGTCTCGGGGCATAACTGAATTATTTTTACCTCACTCTGCGCATACGACAACATGGGAATTAAGAACGCGCGCATTTTGTTCTCGGGCTCTCAAGAGGGACCGAATTTGTTCAAAGACATCACTAAATTTTCTCGGACGTCACTGGATTCTACATGCACAGCACAATTTAAAATATTTGAACAAGTTGTTTACGCCTGGATATTGCCACTTCAAAATTAAACTATTTTTAAATGTAATAATTTGGCAACTCCTCTCAAAGTTTACTCTAGATCGTGACATGACGAATCGTATTTCCCATTACGTTAAGCTGACAAGTTTTTCATTGGTTGTCGGATTGAGTGTCCATCCTTATATTAAAGAACCTTGCCCTGCTGATATCCTTATTTCTTTGTCCTCAAAGTATTTTTAATTTATATAAAGTTAGTATCATATTGAAATCACATGAATTCATGTTCCTTTGTATCTATATCATACAGCTGAGTGTGACAGTGACTAAGATTACATAGCCCAAACTGCCAAAAGTAGAAGCTTGAATTTTTTCATACACGTGAGATTTAACCTATAAGAAAATGAGAAAAATATATAATCTTGAAATTGTGTTCGAAAAATTTATAAATCGCAGAATTTTTTGTTCTAGCATTCTTTCAGCTATAACACGAGAGCGGTAAAACAAACAAAATCCACTTTTATGCCATCATGCAAAAAAAAAATATACTCAAAATTGTCTTAATTCTATGGCTATACAATTAACCGTTCTAAAGAAATCTTAATTTATAGTTACAACAAAAACGTGTTTTTTTTTTCAATTATATTTTATTAATGAATTTATTTTAGTTTTTTATTCCATTGTTGTATTTATGGTAACCGAGTTACGTTTTAAATATCGAAATCGTTTATTGTCTATTCTTCAAATCAAACTATTGGGAAAAAATACTATTATTGATTGATTTTTTGCTTAAAATATTTGAAAACGTTAAAAATAGGGAAATATACAGTGAATGGAGATGAAAAATTGTTTAACATATCGCAATTTCCATGTATAGAACTATAAAATGTGCGTCATTTTATTTTTATTTTTTTTGCTTATTATTTGTTACATATTTTTCTTTCTTCTTAACTCAGACTGTACGACCTAACCGAAAGTGTAAAGTATCTTGATAAAGTATTTTGGATGACCGGAAAAGTGCCACTCAATTTAGACCGGAACCCAGTGGGGGTGTTATCCACAGGGACCCACATACTCCTTCCCCTACCAACCAATTTCTCAGAAGAAGGTAGTTTTGGAAATTCTAATCCTGTAAATCTATTGCTACATGCTTTTTCGTAGTTTCATATTACTAAGTGCACTAGTTCTTATACTTTTTGGTGGTATGTGCTACCACCAAACAAATAAGTGGTTGTACGCAAAATGAAGCACTCTAAGCGAATGTTATGAATAATCGGCGGATGTAAAAGATTTCAGAATTTCTGAACTCGAATTGCACATTTTGGGGGATAATTTCTGAGTGTAAGCATGTATGTGTATGTGTGTTCGTGAGTCTGTGGACGCGATATCTCCCGAACGAATAATGGAAATAATATTTATCGAACTTTTCCTATACATTACCATGTATTGCAGGGAAAGTAAAAAGTATTGGAATTATGCTAAATATCTCAACTCGAGTTTTCGACGGATCTACCTGTTTCGAGACCTCTAGAATACGGAAAAACTATTTTTAGCGTGACGTCTGCGTGTGTGTCTGTCTGTCTGTGCAGATTTTGTATCCACTCTAACTAAAAAACTAATTGACCGAATTTCATAAAATTTGGTAGGTAACTAACTTGTGAGCGAATCTGGTGCTGATTTGTTTTGGGTACGATTCGGGATAAAAGAACCCGCATTTTTTTGCGAAATGGCCCTCAAAAGACTGTATCCACTCTAGCTAAAAATCTAATGGACCAAATTTCACAAAATTCGGTAGATAAGTCGCTCGTGGATACCCTGGTGCTGATTAGATTTTGGATACGAATACGATTCGGGATAAAAGAACCCGCCTTGTTTTGCGAAATGGCCCGCAAAGGCTTGTATCCACTCTAGCTAAAAAACTAATGGACTGAATTTCAAAAAATTTGGTATATAAGTCACTTGTGGGTCACCCTGGTGCTGATTAGATTTTGGTAGGATTCAGAAAAAAATAATCTGCCTTTGTTTGCAAAATGGCCAGCAAAAATCTCCAAAATCTAAAATAAAAAACTACGTAAAATCAAATATATCCATTAAATGCTTGTTTAATCCGTAATTTTTAACGAAGAAAAGAATAAGACCAATCCCATTACACCATTACTAGCCGTTCTCGAGATATTTTAGTTTTTTCGTATTTTCTCTACGCCACCTTTGAAAATAAGTCCAGTTATCAAATGAGAACGAAAATTGAGTTAAAAGTGAATTAAATTTAATTAAAATAAAGAGAACGTGGATATAAGTCTTCGGGGAAAGTCATGTGCTGCCCACATCATATTTTTTTTATTTACATTAAACATAGTTACAATGCGGTTCAATCAATATGAAACTTGAGACGATTTAAAAATAAAAGCACTGTGCGAAAGGAAAGAAAAATATACAACTTAATTAAACACAAATCGAAATAAACATCCATCTGTTTCAAGGATACCTTTGATCCAAGGGAGATCTAACGATAGCTGTATGCTGCGTTTTATTTAATCTGCATCTAACAAAATTGCATAAAATATCCATTTTTGCTAGTCGAATTGGTAGCTATTTAATGCTTATCTTTATAAAATGTATTCGATAGAAAGCCAATTTGTTAAATTAAAAAAAAAGTGCCAAGTTCTGCAGCTTTACAAAAAGTGTGTAGCATCCACTTTAAAGATAAGAGTCTGTCCCAGTAGCTCAACGATAGAGTATCAGCTGGCCAGTACGAGGATCCAGGATACGACTCCTGGTTGGAGCAATAAGGTTCTTTACAATGGCGCCCGAACAAATAAACTCTGTAGGTTAGTGCAAAGATGTCGGAGTTCTGATAGTGACCCTAGTATGATTAGCACGGTTTCATTGGACTCTGGGATACTGAGCGCTGATTTCAAACAGAGAGCACAACGACCACGCAACAAGCTAACCTGGAGGAAAAGGTAGCATCAGGAGGCTAACATGCGGTAAAAACAACAGCAGATGGTCAGATTATTAGTTGCACGCCGATCAGACATTAGAAGGATGAGAATGCAGACTCCACTTCAAAGGTAGAAGCTTGTAATTATTTCCCAGTAGCTCAACGGTAGAGCGTGGGCTGGACAGTACGAAGATCCAGGATTGGGGCAGCAAGCCTCTTTACAAGTATCAACTATAAAAATGATTCAGATGAAAAACTAGTGCCAAGTTTATCAAATTTTATCAAGTGAAAAGTATAGAGTAAAAGTTATTGAGTTTTTAGATGT
Source organism: Amaurobius ferox (assembly GCA_951213105.1). Lineage (NCBI taxonomy): Eukaryota > Metazoa > Arthropoda > Arachnida > Araneae > Amaurobiidae > Amaurobius > Amaurobius ferox. Next base: position 152,123,002 of record OX578136.1, read on the forward strand.
ATTTTGTAATAAATTGGGCAAATTTATCTAATCACATTATATATAGATGCAATATATACGCAGTTCAAGTTTTATAGCCGCAACTTCTTTCACTTCATTTAAGTTAATTGCAGCAAAAAACTGCTATGGATCAAAGAGGTAAATTTGCCAACTTTATTACGAAATAAATCCAATAGCGTTTACTTTCTATACATTTCCCCTCATGAAGTATGATAAACTTGGCAATAGTTTTTCATCTCCATCATTTTTATGGATAATACTTTTTGTAAAGCGGAAGAACTCGTCTTTTTAACACTTTCTAACATAGTTGAAAAGTGTTTATAGTTTTGTTTGGTTCATTCTGTCTGTCTGTCCGTTCGAGCGATAACTGTCGTAAAAATGACTTTATCAAAATGGAATTTTAGTATGTTGTTGAGACGGGCTGTGGGACATATGGGAATGTAAATGAGTAATATCACCCAATTAGTTTTGGATTGAATCTGGTTGAAAAAGTGAAATAGATTGAACAAATTTTCTAACATTTTTTAAGTGAAGTTAAAATTCACAAATTGCTTCGAAAATTTTAGGAAATATTCAAATTATCCCATAAAATATATATAAAAATTTCAGTAAAACATGTTCTGTAGTTTTTTAAATAAAAATTAAAGTAATAATTACACCCATATTATACAAAGAGATCACGTGACCCGCTTCAAAATAAAATATGGTATCCGTATTTTTTCCGAGTGAAAAATTCGTGATTTTTAAAGTTCTTTAAAACTTATATTTAGTGCTGCATCTGTCCTCAAACCGCTTTATTTTTTTCCTATTTTCTGTGCATCTATAATCTGTGCCAACGCAATTACAATATTTTTTAATTTAAATGATCATCAAACTTTGATTATTTCTACAACGAAGCCTAATTTTAATGGATGCAGAATGTAAACAAGTGATTGTAAGATGAGTTGTATAAGAATTACTGAATTTTTTTTTTCACGCAAAATTATTTAGCTCTGGAGCCTGGAATAAAAGTGATATTAATACAAAAGTGATTTTTACGATGAAGTTTTAAGTTTTCAAATGCAATAAATTATTGCATTACTGTGATAATTTAAAATATATCAGCACTGAATGTATCGCGTTTTAGAGATGTCTAGATAAAATTGTATTTCAGTTGGAAAATGTTTCTTATCAATGCTTTATATGCATGATTGATCTTTCTTGTTTTATTTATAAGTTTGCTTTCTTATTGGATATCGGCCCTTTATATGTAGATTCTAAATACATTTGCAATCTTGAGCAGTCATTAGGGTTTCTTAATTTGAAAATGTTGGAATGTTATAATTTTTGCTTCATAAATTGCTACAGGGCACTCAGCATACTTAATTTGATTTGTTTATCGTAATAACTCACCACAATATAAAGTAAACTGATAAATACACCATTTTTGAGTTTCAGAATAGTCATTAATGTTCCGATTCTGATAATTCTGAATTTTATAATTTTTCCTTTATATCGCTACAAGATATGTAGCATACCGAATTTTCAATTGCATATCTTAAACAGATTTTCTGTTGAATTCTGATTTATGTCACCCTATTTGAGAAAACTGATAAATACATTGGAGAGACTTCGAATGGTTTTTTGATTATTTAAAATTTGATGAGTGAGAAATTTCTATGTTTATCCTCAAGACCAGCAGTGGAATACTCAACGAATATCAAACTTCTGACTTTATTAGTCGGCTTCAGAGTTTAGGAAAATTCATAGAAAAACAAAATGCACTATTTTTGACGCATTCATACAAAAAATTGACTGGGCAGAATAAATAAAATAAAATAAAGTCTTGTCTCATTCCGAATACTTGTCAGAAAATTCAAAAATCAACATTCCACTACTTTTAGTTTGAGATACAGGGTGGGGTGGCTGAAAATACCACTTGATAACACGTAAAAAATCATCATTAAGTAAAATACACTTTGTGCAAAGGACTAGAAAAACTACAGAGCAACGTAAATAAGTACAAATAACACAATAATGCAGCATGCAGCGGTTTCAAGGATACGTTGGATCCCCTTCGTCAGTGCAAGAGAGCCAACAAACCCGAAGTCCAACAGAAGAATGGGCTCATCCCTGTTTTGCTAGAATAAATTGCAGAGAATAAAATTTTTCGTTATATCAGTGAATCTGATTGGAGTTTCAAAGTAAATGGCTGATATAATTATTTTGTAAATATTTGTTAATAAAATTTTCTGGAGTCTTTAGAAAAATTAAAATGTAAATAAAGTAAACGACATAAGCATGTTCCGAAAACCAACCCATTTTGGTAATTAGGTCCATATAATTAATTACCCCATCTAACTTTTATACCATAGTATGAGGATATAAAAATACGAATATAATTTGAATATAAAATATATTGAGTGTGGGTACTCGACTTTCTCATATTTTCTTGCTCCATATTATTTGGATATATTCCTACCATAATCAGAATGCAAAAATTTATTTTTTATTAGCTTTCTTTCTCAAGTTATATTTTTGTAATTTTTATAAACATTCTTAATCTTTTGTTTTTCCAAATTGGCAACAGGTCTGGCAGGTATAAGAATTAAAGTCATTTGGTTTACCTGTATTAATATAGTCTATTTTAATATTATCTATCCATAGTACAGTACGAACTTTGTTTTTCTATCATTAACTATACTGCCATCATTGTTCAGGGAATTATCCTGTTTCTCCATAGAAAATAAAAAAATGCTATGAAAATCTTAAAATTTCGAATAATCCGATTTCTAAACAGACAAATGCCTAAATATTCAATCTAGTTCTGGTTTATCACATAATGCATATAATTTCACAGCGGTTCGAGCATTTCATAGTGTGATATAATTTCATAGTGTCACACCCTCAAGATAGATATACACAGAGAGACGAACATCTCTCCAAAAGTTTTCGAAATGAACTCAAGTGTTCTTGAAACGTGCTTATCCGTCAACATCTGGATTATTTTAAAACAATTCTGTCTATACAATAGTATAAGATAATGAAAATCGCTGAGAATATTTCATAAAACAAAACATTATTAGTAATTATTGGTAGATAAATGGAGATCATTCTCCCTCAATTTTTCTACATGCCGTGTGGTTCCATATTTAGTCAACCAAGATTCCAGATAGTGTTGTATTCACGGGAGCTACATTGAGTGCAAAATGAAACTCCCCAAATTTGCATTCCCTACCATACATGAAATGTGTAAGGAAAGTATTGGAATAGATCGAAAATTCGAATTTGCCTTTTCGACGGATTTACACGTTTAGGGCATTCTGGAACACGAATCAATTATTTTTAGCGCGACATCTGTGCCTCTGTGCAACATGCGAATCCAATCCAGTTAAAAACCCATCCAAATCAATTTTATGAAATTATGTCGTATAGTCAAGACATGCATTCATTATCCTGGTGCTAATTAGATTTTGGTACAATTTAGGAAAATAAAAGTTATTCTTGGTTGGAAATGGTTCGCAAAATCGATAAAAACTGAAATGAAGATTAAAATAAATTTAACTGTGTTAAATGCTTATTTTATACGTACTTTTTGATCACAAAATAAATAAAACTTGGCACAGTTTTAAAAAACGCCAAGTCGGCAAATAAGGGATATGTTTCAATTTGCTCATTCGATACAATTTCAAACAAATAGCGTTTTACGCCTTATTTTGTAGAATAAAACTCAAATTAAAGTAGGGGGAAAATGTAAGTAAACATTAAATTTGCGTCTTGGGAGTTGTGCTACACACAGTTTTTAAATTATTAATTCATTGCTTTTATTATATACAAAAAGCTTGGCTCTGAATGTAGGTGCAATTAATTTGTAATCATCGACATTTCGCTTTTTAAATTATATTCAGTGTTACGTTTATCTCTTATTATATTGATTCTACCAGGAAAATATTATCTTATGAGTTATTTATTCTTAATAAACACGTGCACACAGCACTTATTTTACATAAGTTTCAGTAGGATGAATTAAACGGATTTGATTTGTACGCACGTTTTATATTTTTTATATTTTCTGGAAGTTTAATAAAAAATATTTAAATTTTAAACTAAATAGGACAATTATTAAAAATAAGTTCTTCGATTTTTATAAGAACGCGTATTATGATTATTGTTATGGTTTATAACATTAACTAGTCTTATTATAAATTAATTTATATTAGCAGTATTAATAAATTTAACTATTAATTTTTCTTACATATTAATAACCAATAATGAATATTTATAATTATAATATTTATTATAACATGTTTGCATACACCTGGTGAAAAATCTCAGGAACGTCACTGATGTCAGAAACACATACATATATGTATGTCACTGATGTGAAACACAGAAACACATACATATATGTATGTCACTGATGAGAGGCGTCACTGATGTCAGAAACACATACATATATGTATGTGTTTCTGACATCTGTGACGTTTCTTTTACGTTTACTATAGTAAACATAAAACTTACTACATGATTATTAGAGATCCGTTTATTCAGATCAATGTGGATGGTTCATTGTATTTATTTTAATCAAGTAATTTTAATTTTATTATTTTCAACGTGATAAAAATTCTATCGATGATTTTTATATGTTAAAATAAATTCAATAAATAGTTTTTCTTTACTCAGGTTTCTTTTTCTTCATATGTTCGCAAAGCTCCTAAAACCCCATTCTCTGATGTATAGCGTACATATCAAAGATAATAAAGCAATAAAGAGTCCTTTCTCAACAATTTAAGATTTTTAATCAATCAAAATTGAATAGATCAGTGGATATTTTTTTTACTGGTTTTGCACAATGCCTCACCTTGATACTTCATGAAAAATTTTAAGACCTTAATATAAAAACAAACAGTGTTGAAAGGGTATAATAAAACTTACAAATTAGCAAATAGAAAGTAATTTAAATAATAATGCCAGTTTCAATTTACAAAATCAGATAATAGTACTGTAAATTCAAATTAGTCTTAATAGGCCTAACAGACTTAGCTCATTGGACTCAAAAATCCATCAAGTTATTTATTGATATCATTTTATCTCAAGTTAATGATATCTTTAAGCTTGGTGTTCACTACTAATGATTTTGATTTCAGACTAGAATTTAGTTAACAACGAACTGGTTCACAATGTAAAATGCACCTTTCTGGTAGGTCGGACGGTCTGGGTTTCAACAACAACAATGTAAAATGCAGCGCAAATCAAGATAAATATGTATACGTACACTTTGGAAATCAACTGGATTTCCTTCTTCAGCGCAAAAAGTCTGGACCTGAACGCCCCTACTCTTCCAAAAAAAATTGGTTGATTTCTGAACCGTACGTATTCTTATTTATCTTAATTTCCGCTGCCTTTTACGTTGTACAACAGTTCATTAATTGTACAAAAAGTCCATATTTTACCAAAGCAGTTATCTACCATCCTTTTGTTTTGTGATATCCAGCCGATTTCTTTTTCTGTAAAAAGTCCCTTACAGAGCGAGCTAAAACCACATTTATACAAATGTAAGGCTACGAATGGCATAAGTTGATCTCCAGTTTTGCCTTCGTACGCCCATTGACTAGATGGTTACTATAGTAAGAATTTCTTTTGGATATGAATTTAAAAGTCTTTTATAATGAAATATAGAAAAATTAGCACAATTAGGAATATTTATTTTAAAAATCAATTAATTTGAACTCATATCATTGGTTTTATATATCCATTTATTAAATGTTATTAATAATTAAAAATGCTAGTTTTTAATTATTAATAGCATTTAATAAATGATTAATATAGCTTAGCAGAGACTGGCGAAAGTATAAATTCTCGAAATACCACGTAATGTACAATGTAATAATTAATTTCTGTTATTTTACCAATGCAAAATAGTTTTCAACATTCTGTGATTTTTATCTTTAATCGCTAAAATTCATTGTTATTTTCATCTGGCAAAATACACGAACCATTTTAGATATCTAAAGAAACCAACTTTCTTTGTAAGCAGCACAAAAAGTTGTCTGGTGATTGCTGAACAGAGCTTGCTTCTTCAGGATAATCCAAAGCACCAGTATCAACGAGAGCCAGAACACGTCTCGTTGGTATTGGTGCTCTATCTGATTTTTCCTGAAGAAGAGTGTTTTCCTGCTTTTGAAACCGGTTGATATAGTATTGAACCTTTTTTTATGCTGTTTACCAACGATGTATTTATGTTTCAGATTCTTCTTCTCAGCAATCAAGAGCGAAACATTTGTACTCATTGTTGAAATGTAGAGCTATATCCAATCAGAATGATCACAATGATCTAATACATCGGGATTATTATTTTTTTTATAACTACTATTCTTGAAATGATAGAACCCAGTCGCTTTTAAAATAGTGAAAGTTATGATGGTGTTGAGAATGACTATAGCGAAACTTTTATCTCGTGAAAATCATAAAAATTAGCCCTAAAAGACAAATCGTGATCATTTTACTCATTTTTAATTCTGCGAGTTTTTAATTCATATATGTTAATAAAATGTATGGATTCAAAATAGTCATGCAATATATATCATGGAATATATCATGCAATATATATCAGTGGAATGTGTCCAACACGAAACCACGTGGGACTTGCAAAAAAAAAATTCAGCCTTTCAAAAATGTCATTGCAATGGAAAATTAGTTTCATTTCATACACTGTATTTTGTAAAAACTGTTTTTAATGAAATCAACATCATATTTGTTTTATGTATCTGATATAAGTAATTTTATAATGTTAATTTTTAACATATGTCTGTTTTTATAGCAAAATATTCAACTATTTTTCAAACCCTTCCTATAAAAACTATAAAATCATGATATTGTATCAAAATTTTACATTTTTATTTCATACTAAAATTATACCCAATAAAAATTATGAAATCCAGAAAATTGTATAATATACATATAACTACATATTTTAAGTCCGTACATTGCAAGCTATTTGCATTTAATTTTATAGGATTCTTTTACCACAAGGGCTACAGAATCCCATCAATTTGATCTTTTTGACAGTTACTGGCTTTTATATTTGCTAGTTCAAGATCAGTTGATTTTAAGATTATCTTATCGCTGTTTTTCTTCTTCAAAATATTTCAGAAAATTTTAAAATTTACACTAAAGTTCAGTCAATCAATACATTGGTGTTTTTCTTCTGTCTAAAAAGTATTTACTACTTCTGCATTCAACAGAAATTTTGGTTTGTGTAAAGATGTGTGTGCGTTAATATCTACGATGATTTTCGGAAGTGCCAAAATTATTCCTATTAAGCAGAATTCCGTCTTAAACAGATTCCATTTTACTCAAATTTCACTGTTTGTGCTATTGCATCTCACGGATTATCAAGATTTTCGATTATCCAGACCAGCTAAAAGTCCCACATGATTCCGATAAACGGGATTCCAATACAACTTTGAAACGGAAAAGAAAACTTACCGTGCGATTTTCGGAAAATGTAGGGATAATAATTTGAGATAATTTTCTCCGGTATTTGAATCCAATAATGTTTCGAAATACGCACGATAAAATAGGGGGTGGACGATCTCAATCCACCGGTCACGTGTGAAGATGTTGCGAAGAGCTTTGGGGAAGAGGATGTTAAAAAAGGATGTAGGCGCGAATTCCAGAACTGCGGAAAACTGACAACTCTCTGCCGGACCAACTCTCTGCGATGGTTGCGCACCGCCAGGGGGCGCTAGCGGACGGCCCTCCAAAATATCTGTTTTCGATATCGGAGAAATGTATTGATATGATACCGCTCTCATGCTTTTCTACACGTTAATTTTTAAAATGCCCCACGTTGCGTAATTTGGGTAATTTGCCACAGAACTGAAATAATTAAACAACCATTGACTACAAATATGTTTATTTGCGTAGTCTACTTAAATATTTAACTGCACTTCGCTGTTCTCATAAATTTGAGAGATTTAATATTATTTTTTTTTTATAACGTACTTTTAATACCACCTCCTCCCCCCCTCCACAAAAGAAAAAATCATTCATTTGTAATCCAGGATTTTCAAGCAAAAACCTATTTTAACAGACCCTTTGAATGTATACTGAACTTCACCTTTGTACTTTACAACTGTACATTCCACTGTATACTCCAAATATATAAATGCAGATTTCGTTATTAATTTTCTTATACACATAATGTATAAGGAAAGTATTGTGACGGGGTCGAAAATTCGAATTCGAGTTTTCGACGGGAGAGCACGTTTCAAGCATCCCTGATCACGAATCAAACATTTTTGAGGTGATGTCGGTGTGTGTGTGTGACAATATGTGTGTGTGTGTGTTGTTGTTGTTGATACCCAGACCGTCCGACCTAACAGAAAGGTGTAAGGTAACTGTTTGGACGGCCGGGAAGTGCCACACAATTTAGACCGGAACCCAGTGGGGGAGGCATCCACAGGGACCGTACTCTCCTTCCCCTACCACCAACCTCTCGGAAGGACTTACGGACCCACGTGTTTAACGTAATCGTACTCCGCGTGAACACGGCGGCAGTTTTGGCAGCGGCTGGAATCGAAACCGGGCCTACCGAGTGCAACTCCAGCGCGCTAACCAATGGGCTACCGCGCCCTTGTGTGTGTGTGTGTGTGTGTGTGTCAGTGAGCCTGTGGAGACGATAACTGACGAACGAATGAACTCATTCGAATGAAATTTAGTACAAAAATCCCAATCTGTAAATACTGGATGCCTATTGTTTTTAAACGTAATCGAACGTTCAACCCCCCCCCCCTTAGATTTTCGAGTTAAATTTTGAAAAAAATCATCAAAAAATCAAAACCTTTAATAAAGTTACGCAAATAGACATTTCTTATGTGATTTTTGCTTAGAAAGCGATAGACATAAACTTTAGAACGCTAGCATGAACCGTTCTCGAGATATTGCACATTTTAAAAATAAATTTATCAAAAAATCCCTTAAATTAAAAAAAATATTAACTGCTGAGAAACATGTTCAATTTTCATATGTAATATCATGCAATAAATTTGGTGACGTCATTCTCGTGGATCTAGCTCATTCCATTCATGAGAAAGATACTTTGAGTAATACTTTTGTATTTGAACGCCAATAGCCATTTTCTTTTGTAAGAATAACTTATTTCTCCATCCATAACGCTTGGCGAGATTTTGGCAACGAATTTGATGGAATGTCGCCAACTTGGCGACTTTTTAGATGTTGCCAAATTAACGACAATCTCGCCAAATGGATAAAAATGACACTAAATCAATAAAAATGACGACTAATTGACGAAACTTCAATATCTTTGAAAGAATATAAATATCTACTATAAGAAAATTTATATTACTTTCCCTGCAATACATGGTAATGTATAGGGAAATTATTGGAATCATGTCGAAAATCCCAAACCGAGTTTTCAACGGATCTACACGTTTCAAGACCTCTAGAATACGAAAAAACTATTTTAGCGTGACGTCTGTATGTGTGCCTGTGTGTCTACCTGTCTGTCTGTCTGTGCAGATTTTGTATCCAATCTAACTAAAAAACAAATGGACCGAATTTCACAAAATTTGGTAGATAAGTCACTTGTGGGCGAGTCTGGTGCTGATTAGTTTTGGGTACGATTCGGGATAAAAGAACCCGCCTTTTTTTTGCGAAATAGCCTGCAAAAGTTTGTATCCACTCTAACTGAAAAACTAATGGACCGAATTTCAAAAAATTCGGTAGATGAGTCACTTGTGGGTCACCCTGGTGCTGATTAGATTTTAGTACAATTCGACAAAAAATAACTTGCCTTTTTTTGCAAAATGTCCAGCAAAAATCGTCAAAATCTAAACTAAAGAACTACGTATGCTCAAATATATCCATTAAATGCTTGTTTAATACGTAATTTTTAACGAAGAAAAGAATAAGACCAACCCCATTACACTAGGACTAGCCGTTTTCGAGATATTTTAGTTTTTCTTATTTTCTCTACGCCACCTTTGAAAATAAGTCCGGTTACCGAATGAGAAAGAAAATCGAATTAAAAGTGAAATAAATTTAATTAAAATAAAGAGAATGTGGATATAAGTCTGCAGGGAAAGTCATGTGCTGCCCACATCGGATTTTTTTTTATTGTAGAAGTAGTAAATTCATGGCATTATATAAGGAAAGTCATGTGTTGCCCACATCAGATTTTTATTTTATTTTAGGTAAGTAAATAAAATTTTAGAAAATGCTAAGTAATAATAATAAAAAAGAAATAAAGAAATAATATAATTGCTACGGATGTGTTGATCTTATACTTTTCTGTCAATGGATGTGGAAAACATTTTCATACAATCATCCATACCCAAGTTTTAGAAGGCTGGATATAAAAGTAATGTGAAAAAACACGGTCTCATATAAAACCCAAAAAGCTCACTGGCATACTCCCAAGATGAAATTTCCGTTCGGACTAATAGTTCAAGTGCCAGATTCTAATAACTTTTATCTTTACATTTTTTGGGGGTATATTCCTATTCTCAAAAATATAGTTCCTATTTCTTTTCGCCAAGACCACGAACTCAGCTCAAATCTTTGTTTACAAGCAAAGCTACAATGACCAAATATTTGGTATTGTTGTGTGTTGTTGTTGTGACCCAGACCGTCCGACCTACCAGAATGGTGTAAGGTAACTGTTTGGACGGCTGGGAAGTGCCACCCAATTTAGACCGGAACCCAGTGAGGAAGGCATCCACAGGGACCGTACCCTCCTTTCCCTACCACCAACCTCTCGGAAGGACTTACGAACCCACATGTTTAACGTGATCATACTCCGCGTGAACACGGCGGCAGTTTTGGCAGTGGCGGGAATCGAACCCGGGCCTACCAAGTGCAATTCCCGCGAGCTGACAACTGGGCTACCGCGCCCTGGTATTGTTCTCTCCGCGGCGTATTCTACAACGCCTTCCCCCACCCCCACCTCCACCCCTACCGACGGGAAAGAGGCTCCTACCCATAGACATGCATATATGGTACACTTTTTTACGTCTATACTCCTAATGAATACCCTATTTCGTACTTCAAAATTCATACATGAATGAAGTCAAAAGCAAATGTATTTTTTTTTATTTGGTTTTCATTATCTCTTGATGTTTTACAGTTTCACAATTCCGTATGCTCCTTAAATCCAGGGAGTTCAAAACTTTGTTAGTTCAAAGCAATGAACTTGGGCTTAAATCAACTGGTTACAAAACGTAGTTTTTTTTGTGCAGTAAACATAATATTAGTAAACGATAAACACACTTTGGAGAAAGTTCTGTTCAGAAGTTTTTTGAATTCGATATTAAGATGAAAAGCACGTTTTCAGACCTCATGAACACATTTAGAATATTTTTGGAAAATATATACGTCCGTGCACGTACAAATGAGTGTTTGTGGGGGAAAGGACACGATAACCCCAGAAAGAATACACATTTGACCATAAAACTTTGTGTAGATATTTAAAGTGAAAAACTAAACCTATTATGTGTATGGCGGGGGGGGGGGTGAGGCGTGCGTGCGCGTGTGTGTGTGTGTGATTTGCTTGAATAGAACTCGAATTATTCGAAACTTACTATTTTGATAGCATTATATTCTAATAATAATTCCGGGAACAACGACTGTAAATGCGGTAAAACAATTTCCTATTACGCTATTATATGAAAGTATGGGAGGGGGGGTGAAAATCGGGTCATCAGACTTTAGATATTTTTTTAGGAATTACAAACACATATTTTACAACTTCCTGACTCCCTTAGGCGGTCAACGTGCGTTCACTTTGCCATTTGACATGATCACCACTGTTTACAGCTTACAATGTGGGTCCTGCCTGAACACGCAACTATTTTACAATTTTCTGATCTCCAATTAGGTTCGTCACTAATCAGGGCCGTCCTTAGCTCATCGGGGCCCGAGATAAAAAAATTGGAACATATACAAATAAAAATAGCAAAATTAAAATTATAATTTGTTATAAATAAAAATTTTTACACTTTTCTAATAAGATTTGGTCATGGAACTTTATAAGAATATAAATTAAATAAAATTAATTGCCCTGGCTTTCAATTCAGTAATATTTATAAGGCATTCAAAATTTAAATTTTCACTAATTCCGTATTCGATGGATAACAAGGTTAAATTATTTAATATTTCTTGAGTTATTCCCGTTCGCAGGTAATTTATTATTCATTTTAGTTTTGATAAACATATATAATCTTCGGCTGTGATCATAGGTATCGTTAACAATATTCTCAAGGAATTGTATATATATATATATATATATATATATATATATTACTTTCCTTACATATAGTATAATGTATAAGGAAAGTATTGTGACGAAGTCGAAAAAAATTCGAATTTGAGTTTTCGACGGGAGAGCACGTTTCAAGCATCCCTGAACACGAATCGAACATTTTCGTGGTGATATCTGTGTGTGTTTATGTGTGTGTGTAAGTGAGTCTGTGGAGACTATATCTCACGAACGAATGGAGCGATTTGAATAAAATTTGGTACACAAATTACAATCCATAAATAGTGGAAGTCTATTGTTTTGAAATACAATTGAATGTTCAGAACCCCCCTAAATTTTCGAGTGAAATTTTGAAAAAATCATCAAAAAATCAAAACCTTAAATAAAGTTACGCAAATAGACATTTCTTATGCAATTTTCCCCTCAGAAATCGAATGACATAAACGCTAGCATGAACCGTTCTCGAGATATTGCTCATTTAAAAAAAAGTTATTAAAAAAATCCCATAAATTAAAAAAAAAACTGTTATGAAACATATTCACTTTTGTAATATCATGCGAGAAATTTGGTGACATCATTCTCGTGGATCTAGCTCGTTTCATTCATGAGAAAAGATACATTGAGTAATACTTTTGTATTTGAACGCCAATAGTTATTTATCTGCTATAAGAATAATTTATTTCCCTGTCCATAATGCTTGGCGAGATTTTGGCGACAAATTTGACGGAATGTCGCCAACTTGTCGACTTTTTTAAATGTTGCAAAATTAACGAAATTCTCGCCAAATGGATAAAAATGACGACTCATTGACGAAAATTCAATATCTTGGAAAGAATATAAGTATCTACTATAGGAATAACCTCTTGTTTTACTGTAAAAGTAGTAATTTCATTGCATTATATAAAGAAAGTCATGTGCTGCTTACATCAGATATTTTCTTTACAGAGATGGATTCCATTATTATTACGTTGAGTATCATCGATAAAACTGATGCAACAACTGAGTGCATGCAGCATTTTTTCCCAATTTATATATGTTGAACAAAAATCCCAAAATAACTTGTATGTTTTCATTTTCTGGAATCTTTCTCTATAGACTTGATTCCCAGATCGATGACAGGGAGAAAATAGTTTCAATTTTCTCGATTCTCCTGTTTTTTTCTGGCGGTCCTCAAGAGACGAGGACGACCGGGGTATGTGCCCCTCTCACCTCTGCCTCAGGACCGTCCTGCCCCTGATATTTCTCAACCCATCACTTCCTTTGCTAAAATTTCTTTTTGGCGTACGAAATGAAAGAGGATCATCATCTCCCTTCCACACCGTTCCGAGTGACGGCCATTTTGAATGGCAGCCGTCATCGTCAGTCAAACTTTTTACTACTCTTTTTTCAACCTATTCGTCTTTTTTTTTTTTTTTTTCAGAGGATGATGTCGCAGTGAAAGAGAGGCATTGTTTAAGGCAGTGGATGAGCAGCCTCACTTCCTCTGCAGACTGAGAGCAAGCATCATGATGCAGTGGGAACATTGAAGATGAGAAAAAAATTGGATGAGTTTCTTTGGTCATTTACATGACGATAGAATAAAAATGAAAATTTTTGTCATTTTTAAAGATGTGCAAAGTGGGGTGATGGGGTTCCATAGATCTTTGAAGGATTTAGATGATTCAAACATTTTAGAGTCCAAATAACTCATTATTGAAAGATTGCAATTGGGGGCAGGCTGCTGCTCATGAGAATTTAGTTTTCTTCAAGAAATTTCGCATAAAGTTACAGAGTCCACTTCGACGATAAGAGCTTGCAATATCGTCCCAGTAGCTCAACGGTAGAACGTCGGTTGGCCAGTTCGGAGATCCAGGGTTCGATTTCCAGCTGGGGTAGCAAGGTTCTTTACAACGGCGCCCGAACAAATCAACCCTGTAAGTTAGTGTAAAGGTGTCGGTGGTCTGAAAGTGACCCTAGTACGACTAGTACGGATTCAGTGGTCGATTTTAAATTGAGAGGATAACGACCACGTAGGATACTAACCTGGGTAAAAATAACAGTAGCAGGAGGCTAACCTGAAGTAAAAATAGCAGGAGGTGGTCAGTCAGATTGTCAATTTCCCGCCAATCTGACACTAGAGGGTGGATAATGCTGAGTCCATTTCGACGATAAGAGCTTGCAATTTACCCCCAGTAGCTCAACGGTAGAGTGTCGACTGGCCAGTTCGGAGATCCAGGGTTCGATTCCCGGCTGGGACAGCAAGGTTCTTTACAAAGTTCGTCAAGAAAAACGAAATCCTCTAGATTTTGATCCAAACTTAATAAATATTTAATTTAATTTGGAGAAAGCTGACATTCAACATTGATAAAGCTTTCAGAACGTCTTATTTTCATACTATCTGTATTTCCAAAGATTTATCACAGAACTATCCACATGCATCGAAACTGCTTCAACATTACACATTACAGATCTTTCAACTTGCAAAGAACATCAATGTATAAATATGTTTTTCGGAAGTTTAAAATAGCCAGAAAATCTACTTGTCTACATAGTGCCGAATTTTATAGATCAATACAAGAGAGAATACTTTTCATATATTGTAGGGACCAATTCAAATATAGAAGAAAATCCTCTCATCCAAATAGCTCAATATAAACAGTAAGTTCCTAGGAGAAGATCGGTGGTTTCAATCCCGGTTGGAACGCAAGTTTCTTACAATGTTCACACATGTTAAGACATTCGACCCCCACCCCTCGATAAATGTGCTAGAACTTATAAAATTCCAGCACTCAGTGACTCGTTACTAAAATTTAGACTTTTGTGAAGAAGCGGTTACCAAAATGGCATTGCTATTATTAAACTCCCTGTTGTTTTTCCCATTATAAGAAAAATTAGAAATTATCCAATCTAGGACAAAATATAAATTTCTAAACTTCAAATATTCAGGATGTTATTTTTCACCAGAACACACCCCCAAACCGTAACCACAACAGCAATATCGGTAAAGTGTTCAGTAAAGTATTCCACAAAGAGCGTAAACTATTTAATAAAATTTCATAAATTATTAATAATCGCTTAATAAGTCACGATGATTAATAATGGATCTTGGCAAAATTAAAAAAAAATGTCAATACACTGGCAGTTAATCAAGATTGGCACCACGTCTGATTACAATAGACAAAACCAAGGACAAAACGTTTTTAAAATACGAAAGGTCTTTTATTTAACATGCTCGCGATGTTTACCAGAAAGTTTACCAGAAAGTTTACCAGATTTGACATGCTCGCGATGTCAAATCTGGTAAACTTCCTATCCCTCTTGCTCAATATGTGGCTAATGATAAATTTCTTCCCGTTTTTGAAAAAACTTTCCTTTTGGTTCGTTGTAACAATCCACGCAGTATTCTTCTTTAAGAATCCCTGTTTATTTATATTTACCGTGGATCCATTTGTAATTTTGATCCTGTTCAAATTTTAAGTTATGCTTGGCGACTCATTCTCGACTTTATGCAATTCAAATCTCATAAAAGTTTTTTGTGACGTCATTCTCAGGAATATCATGCTTGACGTTTTTCTAAAATTTGTATTAGTTCTTTTCCTGTAATATTTAAAATTCGTAAGCGTTTAAACTTATTGTGTAATTTCAGTGTTGAAGACCCAGACCGTCCGACTCGTCCGAGGACTTAGAGCAGCTTGTAATTTCAGTGTACATTTCTGAAATTACAAAGTGTAGAAGACCCAGACCGTCCGACTCATCCAGAGGACACGAGCAACCATTTGGACGGCCGGGAAAAAAAATATTTCTTGTATTATTTTAGTAAGTTCATTTACCATTTTATATTTTATGCAAATTTGTTTGAAATGGTCTCTATATACATAAACATTCCATGCTTTTACTACTCATGTAGCCACTGATGAAGGGCGTATATACGTCCGAAAGCGCTCTGGCTGTTTTTAACAATTTTTGTACGTCTTTTAGGATGTTAAATAAAAGACCTTTCGTTTTTTAAAAACGTTTTACACTGACAGTTATTAGTGATTTATGCTTAATTAATGGTACCAAATATGACAAAGACCCTATATGGCTCTTTAAACAAATCTGGAAAGTAAAATGTATTTAATAAATATATTTTATTTTAAAATAATTTATCCATCGTTTAAAAAGAAAAATCAGTTATTTTACGCATCACTTAATTGTCTAACGCTTCTAACATATTTTTGTTTTTTAGCCTCTCCAGAAATCCATCCTCGATGACCTAGAAGACTGAATTTTTGTACACTTATAGTATCGATTACGGTACAAAACCTAACGGAGCTGACTCTTTGATTTAGCCCTGTCTTGGAGGGCGGAGAAAATGAGGGGTGTCGAAAAGTTTTTTCAGACCCTTCAAAAGCCCCACCCGTGTGACCTAGAAAGTTGAATCTTTGCACACGTATAGAATTGAGTATGTTAAAGAACGGAGCTGGATTTCCGAATTTTTTCCTTTCTCTCTCCCGGGGGCAGACAAAATGGGGGCTTCGAGATGCCTTTTCAGACCCTCAAGCGGCCTTCTGGTGGCTTAGGCTGAACCTTCGCATATTTGCATTAGTATCGACTATTGAGCCGAACAGAACAGAGTCGAATTTACGACCCCTCCCCCCAAATAGGATAAAATAGGAGGGGGGGAGGTAAAATATTTCAGAACTCTTCCGAAGCCCCCACCATAGAATGGCTCCCACCGTGGACATAACAGTCTGAATCTCAATCTCGGCGGCAAAACCTAACTGGGCTAATTTTCTATTGAAACAACTATTTTCGACGCTAAGCACCATGTATTGTTAAACAGAATAATAATTTGTAAAAACAAAATTTTTCATGTGTTAGTTTTCCTGTTTTTAACAAGCTTAAATACTAGCGGAATATATATATAAAAAAATTCAATACACGCTTCTAATTTAAATATCACCTGAACTACTCGAAGGATTTTCAAGATTTTTTTAGCCATAAGGCTGAAAGCCCAGAAAATATTCCGATGCAAATTGTATCACCTTAGAATGAAGTGTGGAATAATGAGAATTAAAAATCTGTTTTTGTCTGTTTTTTTATCTATCGTCACGCCTTATGGGTAAACATGTTTTAGATTTTGTACCGCTTTAATATACAAAATTAAATATTCCACAATACGTTTCCAAGCAAAATATGCCATGAAATACCCATTAGGTGTTATATCAAGGAAACTTTATCATGCAATAACTGAATCCGGGAGAGGATTTACCCTCCTACACCTACTTACAGAATAACAAGAATAAAAATATATGTTTTAGCTATCTGTAACGACCGCTTATAATTCCAAAATAATTCAGCTGGTTTACATACATTTCTGACTGATTTGTTAAGCTTAAGTAGGGCAGGTTTTAGCTAAAATATTTTAGATTTTGTACCACGCTCTTTTTATTACAGTGTTATCCAAAGGCGAGTATTTCTGTTAGTAGCAGATCCAATAAATTCATTCTATTCCTCTCAAACTGTAAGATGTCTGCAAATGAGTAATACTTAAGAAAAAATAATATTCTTGCCTTCAAAAGTTAAAAAACAAAAACAAAAAAAACCCATAAAACTAAATTAAATTAAAACTCTTAAAATAGGCTATTAGATATTTATTAAAAAATTTCGTTTAAAATAAAAGTGATTTCTAGTTGTTTAAGAAAATTAAAGAAGGTGCCCTGCTGAACCTCTTTTGCGTTCACCTCTAAACCCATTGCATGAAAAAATAAAGATCTTAAATTGCATTCTTACGGCGAAACTTTATTCCCTTTCCCTCTACGGTTACAGAGAAATTGATTTAAAATCAATTACCAACGGAAACAGTTCATCATCTTTAATTTATATATATAAAATTCTGAAATGGATGCAACGCGAATCTCAATTCCACTCATTTTCCATAAATTTAATGTTATGTGAATCAATTTGCCCCGTCACGTTCCGCACAGCGACACCTAGGATGGTCGAAGCACTTGACTCGGCAAATCCGACTAGGAGTCTATAATTCTCTTAATTACCTGTTTGCAGAGCTGTTTTAATAACTTTTATGGAGTAGCAGAGACTCATCCTCGTTTTTTATCGGTCGGACAACTCCTGGACTCCCCCTTCTCCAGGCCACTCGTCACCTTCCGAGCGAAAAGATGGAGGGATGCAAAGACCCCCCCCCCATCTTTATCTTCTATCAACTTAATATCTGGTGCCCCCTCACCTGCCCCCCCCGTTCCGTGGTGCGATAAGTGGCGTCGATAAGGGTCGGCCGCTGCCTCACCTCGGTCGTCCATCACTAAAGACTAATCACCTGGCGTAAGGACTAGGTAATTGTGAACGTGCCTGGCCGCAATGCCCCGACTTGTGGGCATAACCCTTGGCACCGGGGCAGACGAGAAATAAGTAGGAAGAGGGGCTATTTTCATACACACCCGAACAAGAATGATGCAAATGGTTGTGTGAAAGTGTTCGAAGGAAGCAGTTAACATTTATATGCCTTGGAAAAGGTTCTGATGTGCCCAACTCAAGACTTTACTACATATGAACAAATTGCGTTATTGTGGGACAAAACATAAAGCATTCTCATGACTACACCTCGTTGAAAACCAATAATCTTATTGTTGTTAACTGCTAAAATAAATATAACCAAATGTCGTGGAAATAGCTTTATTTTTCTAAGAAATGTCGCGCCCTCTCTCCTAAGAGAAAAATTTCAAAATCCAGAGAATGATTCCTGATAATACCAAAAATTATTTCACTTAGTTTCTGTTCAAAAATATTCACAAAGTATCCATTAATTTGATGAAAGTGACTGCATTTAATTTTCTTTGATGTATTCTATTTTAAATTAAAAAAAAAATGCAATATTTCAAGAATGGCACATAAATACCGCCAATTGTCTACAATAATATATCTGTATGAATAAAATTGAAAATCTGTCTGTGTGTGTAACTCGTCCTCATAAGAGAACGGATGGACTGAATTTCATAAAATTTTGTGAGTGGCCGTGAACTAGCCCTCACGTAATATTTAGTTCGTGCTTAGGACCAAGGGTTGACAAGATGTTAATAAAAAACGAACCTGCCGATAGAAATAGCATTGCGCATATGATATTTTTTTCGAAAACTTATTATCGTGTTGTTTAGCAATGGAATTAAATCCAATATATTTATACAGCAGATGATTTTTATTAAATCTTTTCAGATTTCAATAATAAAGAAATGCATATAATAGCAAATTTTATCGGAATTGCATTTTTGCTTGGATTATATCAATTACAGTCTTCAGGTTTAAAGATTACGGTAATTATTGATATTTTTACCATTTTTAGTTTGTACGTTTTAAAAACAAATTGATACAAACTTTGGTTTTAAACATGTAGTATCAACATATCTATATATACCAGAACATATAAAATATTTTTCATATATTAAATTATCCTCCTTGCTCTAAAAACCTCTGTGCTCATAGATCATCTCATATCCTGTTCTGACTAGCCCATGAAACCATGGTCCTTGAGGGGTGAATCGATAAGTGTTGCCAACACTTGGAATAATTATGATTAGAATCATAGCAAAAATGGCTCCATTTCATAAATTCATTTAATAAGTAGTTGAAAATTTAGTCATTCTATGGCTATATTTGGACATTTTTGGGTGCAAAATTTTTGAAAAATGGCGAAAACTAGCTATGAAATGTCGGTAACTCTGATGATCAGTTGACGCGGGTTTATTTATTTATTTTTTTTTTTCACTTTACACTTCTACGATTTTACATATCCAGAAATTTACCGTCTCTTAAAATCTGCTAAAATTGGCTCGGGGCTTAAGGGTCTATTGCAGTGGCGGTTTGTGTATAGGCACTGTGGCACTGCGGAAACGACAGTGCTCTCTCTCCCTCGCAGCATCGCTTGCAGTTTCCTATGTGCGCATGCGCTCAACAGTCAAACACCGCTCTTCCTATGTGTGCATGCGCACATAGGAAGAGCGGTGTTTGACTGTTGAGCGCATGCGCACATAGGAAGCTGCAAGCGAGGCTGCGAGGGAGAGAGAGCACTGTTGTTCCCGCAGTGCCTATACACGAGCCGTCACTGGTCTATTGGGAAGTTCGTCTCTGTTTCTAAAAGTCTTGTTGTATAACCATCTTCCAGAGCAACTAATTGTCATGTTACAGTTCTTATGCGGGATTTTTGTGCTCTGCTTCTGCATCACATTTGCCAGCACGACTAGATATTAGTAAAAACACACATTATTAGCTTATGTTGTCAACTCCGTACTCTGGAATCACGATTAATGTTAATATCCACCCTACCTCCGCCGAGGATAACCCGGATGATGCATTATTTGTATCCTGTTGCGCTTCGTAAACTCGCGAATACCCTCCCACATCGCTACAAACAGCATGTTGTGAGATAAAATTAAAAAAGGAAATATTTGAGGTGAAAAAAAAATAAGAAAGAATAATAAAACGCAATCTCTCAGCGAGTGTGACCCGCGCAACTAAAAGTTGTTTAGGGGAGATCGTGCCAAGAACAACCTATCGTTCCGTTTTTCTCACATGAGGTGCTAAGGGAGGTGCCGAGAAGCGAAAGAACAAAAAGAAAAGGAGCAAAAGAACCTGTTAAAAGAAGTGTAATGTAAACGTTTCGATAACGTCGTTGGTTCGAAGCTGGCATCGTGGCTCGTAAACCTATTCATTACGCCGGCCTATCATCCGCGTGAATCGGGGCGGGCGATAACAAAATATTTGCAATTGTTACTTCCAGATCTAACCCTCCGCTCTCCGCCTCTTCTGATCTGGATGAAGTCCGGATGATAGGTGTATGAGTGGCGCCATCTGTCGGTAGGAACAAAACTCTCGTTAAAATATCCCAATATAAAACAAACTTCATTTCTATCAGATGATGCAAATCTGTTACAGAAAGACGAATAGCACTTTCTCGAATTCGAATATCGAATTCAAATATGAAAAAAAATCCCGAATATTCGAATTCTCTGAATAGTTATTTCAAATTGTCAAAAATAATATGTACATTTATTAAATGTTATTATTAGTAAATGAATGAATAAAGCAAAAATGTAGTAAAACCACATCAATTTAGAAATGAAACTTTTTATTTTAAATTTCAATTGTTTCGCAGTAATTTTTTTTTAAAATTATTATTTTAGGTACTCTTAACTACGACAATTAAATCATTGTAAACGCTTCTCAGCTGCCGAAATTTTTTATTTAAGAAAACTATCATTCGAATACGTTCAAGCTTCTTTTTTGTCACAAATTAAACTAGAAGTGCTGCAAAATCGCTTTTAGATAGTGCACTATAGGAAAGTACTCAAAGGGAGTGGAAAGAGGCAACTGCATTCCTCTTAATTTTTTAAAACTACTATAACATTTTAATTATGGTAAAAATTTGACAAATCTCCAATCGCCAACTAGGAATTTTTAAATTAATTCATTTATTCGTTGAATGCTTAAAGGTGCACACAATGCAGATTTTATAAAATGTTTTTAACGAATTAATAAAAATTTTAGACCTCAAAATGTTAAATTGAGGGTCGAAAATCGATATTTTAGTTTAGGGTGTGTACCCTTGAACTTTTACCAAGGACTGTGTGTCTGTGCAATGTATGTACTGCTACAAATGCGTAAAATGCTTCTTGACGTGCCGTCTTTTAACAAGGAGAAAACACATTTACAGGCAATCATTATGTGAAGTTACGGGTTACTTGACCTTCACGGCATTTTTCGTGTCCTTGGCTCCAAATTTGGCGAAATATCGGCAACGTGGTGACTGTTAGCGCGTTTCGAAATGCACTGGAATTTTCTCGAAATCTCCATTACTTTCGAAGATGCTCCCTCTTTCTAGAGATTTCTATGGAGAGTATATACGGAAGTCATTGTTCAGAGGTGACGTAATACCAGTCTGTAAGTGAATTGTGAGATAAGTCGCTGTTTTGAAAATAGATTCCGTCACTTTGTAAATTAGTTGAGCATTTAATGCTCCTAATGCATGTTTTATTCTACCTAACAGTTGTCTTGTGATTTTGTAAGATAGCTATAGTGATATAAGCTGCATATTGCTCCTGTTTACACTTATTCGTACTTTTAAATAAAAGCCTTATCCAGAAAATCAGATGCATTTTTATATCATGGGAGTACATCCACGATTTTCGATACATTTCAGATTTCGATACATTTCGATTCATTGTAACAGTATCACAACAGTATCATTCGATACATTGTAACAGTATCGCATTCGATACATTGTAACAGTATAATCCAAAAACTACTCGTTTAAATTTTATTACATTTCTGCAGTTAAGTTGTTTATGTTTTCCCTTAGCACTTATTAGATTTTTGGTACAAAATTAAGAAATTAAACCTTTGTCTCTCTTCGATATACCCTGAGAAAATGGAAAACAATCTTATTTAAACATGGTAAGGTACTCATATTAATTGATGCCAAAATTTTTGCCAGGATACTGATTTGACTAAAAATATTTTAAAGCTTCTAATTCTCAGGTTTTGCTTCAGATAGAGCTTTAATAATAACTGATATAGATTCGACACCAAATCCCAGTTCCTTCGGCAGTCCCGGTTCAAAAGTTTTCCTTGAAACTTCTATTTCTGAAGACTGGCTGTAGATAGAGCTTACAGGATAGCTGATATAAATTCAGCATCGAATTTTTGGAGGAGGGGGGGGTTGAGGATTCACTAAGGTTTTCCACTTTATGCTCTAGAGATGTTCTTTCTGGTTTTTACGACAATTCGCAAGACTATACAAAATAAGTATACGAAGGTGCGTAGGGATATTTAATACTTCCGCTGAAAACGAAGTATACGTACTATTTGTCATCAGATGAAAATTATTTCACAATTTCTTGTTGGAGCCAACGGCCCTACCGTGCTGAAAACACCGGTTCTAGTTAGATCACCGAAATCAAGCAGCATAGGGCGCGGTTAGTACTTGGGTGGGTAACCACCTGGGAACACCGCGTGCTGTTGGCACATTTCGGGAGCGGTTGCCCGGTGGTTTGCGCGCTGGATTTGCACGCTGCCACAACTGCCGCCGTGTTCATGCGGAGTACGATCACGCTAAACATGTGGGTGCGTAAGTCCTTCCGAGAGGTTGGTGGTATGGGAAGGAGGGTACGGTCCCTGTGGATGCCTCCCCCACTGGGTTCCGGTCTAAATTGGGAGGCACTTCCCGGCCGTCCAAACAGTTACCTTACACCTTTCTGGTAGGTCGGACGGTCTGGGTCACAACAACAACAATTTGTTGAATGTTTGTCATATACGAAATATTTGATGTCAAAACGAATAAAACCAAGAGAATAATCAAGAGAGCTAGAATAAACCGTCCTCAAAATATTTCAGATTTTCCTAATTTTTGTCAGGGCCTCCATTAAAAAACACCAGTTCACAAATACAACCGGAAAAATGTAATTAAAACTGCTAAATTGATATAATTTCAGCTAACCATCCGTGTTATTTTATGCAATTAAGCTCATTTTAATACATTATGAAAGAAAGAAACGCAAAATTAATTTGAATCTGTTGTGAAGGTTATATACTGCCCACATCAAATTTTGAAACAAAAAAATTGCATCTATTTTATGCATTATTTTGGGTCACAAAACCTAAAATAAAGTATTTAAATAAAGAATCAAAATGAATTTATGTATGTACGAATAATCCTGGACCGGTCACATCAGAATTTGTGAACAACAAATCCATACATAAAGGATAATATATTGATGTTTACTATCCGATAATGACGTTCAGCCATAGAATGAATGCCTCCAGCCTCGGAAGTCCGGTCCCACAGGGTACTGCAAGTCCGATTTTCTCGAAACCCATTGACGGTGGTCGGAAATGACCATCCAACAGGGACACTTAAAAACAATTAATTCGCAGAGGAACCGCTAATGAGTGCGATGCGCTTTATTTTGTTTTTTATAATGCCCTAAAAAAGAGCAAGACTCTTCCTTTGCAAGAGCTGGTCACCCCTTGAAGACAGAGATCGTTGCGTGCACCTTAATAACCGGAAACGTTTAAAACCTGTTACTTGGAACCGAGATTCGATCGTTAGAAAGTGGCGATTGACTTTCTTTTTTTCTGTTTTTATACTTATTTATTTGTTTCAGTGAAAAGTCATGTCATGGGCACAGCACATGAATGATCACGCGCAAGGGGGGTAATGCATCGTTATGAGTTGATGCATTGTGTGGAAACAGTATGTTATTGTATGAACTGGTGGGAATTGTGTATTTTGATTCTTTCAACAAGAATAAATTGCTTTTAGACGTTAAGCAGAATAATTAATCTCTATCCCGTTCTCGAGACAGTGTATGCATAGTGAAAATATCAGTAATAATTATTTTTAAATACACTGAGCAGATTTTGATTTTATAACAAGTTAAATCTATATGATAATTTTCTAACTTGTTTTCGTCTTTCCAGACCCCCCCCCCCCCCCTCGGGTTAATCAGAAGTCAATCTAAAATTTTGCACAATTTTCACGTCATATCGATCACGGGACAGAACCTGACGGAGCCAGATTGTTGATTACCCGGTGGGAGGAGAAGCTGAGAGGTTTTCAAAAATCTTTTCATACCTCCCAGAAGCCTCCTGTTGATCTAGAAGGTCAAATCTTTGCATACGCAAAGCATCAATGAGTGGACAGAACCTAATAGAGCCGTGTTTTTGATTTCTCCCCCGGGGTCGGGCACAATAGAGAGGGGTTTAAATGTCTTTTCAGATCCTCTGGAAAGATTCTATGGCAACAACCTGGTGACTAAGGCTGAATCTTTGCACGCTTATAGTATCGACAACAGGACAGAACGCAAAGGAATCGGATTTTCGATTTCTCCCCAGCGGACTGACAGATTGTCGAATCGGAGAGTCTTTCAGGACCCCCTTCGGTGACCTGGAAGGCTGAAACTTGCATATTTATAGCTTCGACCACGGGACAGAATCTGAGCCAATTTTCGAATAAGAAAAACATTTTCGACGACGAGCTTTGTTAAACAAAATAACATTTATTATAAACGAAAACTACAATCAAATTTATTAAGACTGTCGGTTTCCGTTTTACAGGAGCTAAAATATATACAATTGAATCGGAATGTTTTCTTCTATCAAGTACCGATAGCAGTAGCTTAAAGATATTATTTCTACCGGAAAATAAATTGAAGATAGTTCCTTTATTAATTTTACTTTGCGATTTGGCAAAATTATGGCTTTAACTGCAGAAATAGGATTAGAAAATTCAGTGTCACATGGAATATCCAGTTTTGGGGCTATGCACTTTAAGGAAAGGCACATTTATGGAATCTCCAACATTAGACACTTTTATGGAATATCCAGTTTTTTTATACATTTCAGTTGTGGATTCGCAGTGTTTGTGCAATGAAAACACCTGTCCTCAAAAAGGCTAAGGCTCATAAACATATTTTAATCTTAAAATATATCACCCATACATTGCATTTATGATGTTTATTTCATAGCTTTTAATTAATTTAGCATAACACCCCTCGAAAGATCTATAGGACAAAATGTCATCTATCTGTCGATCCACAGTGAATATTCATTTTTGGATGCAGAAGGTTGCGGCTGGGGATAAATTAAACAGAACCAGATTACAGAAAGAATCCTTGGACTATGGAAGGTACCTGCTGCAGAAAAGCAGCTCACTTAATCTCAAAATATAAATAAAATGAAACTACCAACATATAAAAGAAATTTAAAAACATGTTCTAATTCACTACAGATTTCAAAGATGCAAGAAAACAGATAAAATAAAAATTGTAATTCAATTTTTTACAGGTTTTTTTTATTACTTTATATTTTTCAGATTTTCAAAGGATTTAAAAGCCTGATATTTTCCATTAAAGGCCGTATCAAATATCAAAAAGTGTTTATTTTTACTACTCATTAAGTTACCATTACTTATATTTATTTTAAATATTTGAACCGCTGAGTGGGAAAAGAATAATAT
The DNA here is from genome assembly GCA_951213105.1 of Amaurobius ferox. Classification (NCBI taxonomy): domain Eukaryota; kingdom Metazoa; phylum Arthropoda; class Arachnida; order Araneae; family Amaurobiidae; genus Amaurobius; species Amaurobius ferox. The sequence goes on from OX578136.1 coordinate 152,149,248, forward strand.
TTCTTAACAAACTAGAGATAATATTATCCTTTTTCAATCCTTTTTCAATTTACGCTGAACCTTTATTAACGTTTATTCTTAACATCAAATGGAAAACTCGATGATTGATAAGCTCCAAATATAGATTTTTAATAAGCCTCAATATTTTATCGCAGTTGGAGTGGAGGATTGAAAATGCTTTTGAACTGCTATATCCTACCTAGAATACTAGCTTGTGCCCAGAAACATATATGTTGGGACGTACTATCACTTTAAGATCAAGTCCAGGTATAAAATAGCATTCAATACTAAAGAAGCCAGAAGACGTGTTACATTATGGTTACAGTCAGTGCTTCTTACAGGCATACCTCCGGGGGGGGGGGGCTTCGCACCCCCGGAAACATTCTATGTTAACCTAGTTTCTATTTATGTGACACAGCTTTTAGATATATTTATATAGGGCAAATAGAAAACTTGCCCTCATCCCTAATTTCATTCGCCCCCACCCCACCCCACCTCCGCTCAAAAAGCCCTGAAAGAAACACTGGCTACAGTCTTGAGGGATCAGTTTGGAAGACCAGAACGGTATCGGTTGTGATATAAGGGTCATATTTTTCTATCTGCATTCTTTCAGCATAGAGGATACACACTGGCAGTTTTGATCGTCCTCTTCCTCCCACCCCTTGCTTTCCATTCTTGTGAATATTCCAACCTAATATTAGATATCTCACAAAAACACCACTTCATGGTAAAAAAACTCCCCGCTAAGTACAAAAAACAAGAACTTCTTTCTTTCCAAAAAATTTATGATATCTGAAAATAGTTTGGGCCAAGTTCACGCAAGACTGAAATTGTACTTTTTCAGGTCTAGAGTATCCTGTTGTAAAATCCTAACCCTGATTCGAAGAGGGATTAAGGAAAGTATTAAGATGTAATATTAACATTGTGATAATATTTTTACATATAGGTGGCCGACAAATAGATGGACAAATGAACGACAAATAGATGAACATCTTCTTTTATGATATAACATTCCTTCCTGAACACTGAGGATTTTCGCATACCCTTTGTAGAAATATCCAGAAAAATAGGAGTGGGTCGCGAATTTCTTAACCATTCGCTAAGATTCTAGAACGTTCTTAAAAGTCACCAAGTTGATCACATTTCAGCAAATTTGTTGCTTAACTGATGCTCACCTTCACGACAATTGGATACTGCACATGTTGCCTTTTAGCATGGAGAGTATCAAACCTGGGAAAGCGGTATCGGGTAATTGCCACAATATATTTAAAAAAAAAATAACTAACAGAAAGTCCGATCCATCTTTCTCTGAAGTTTGTCCTTACATCAAACTCCCTATTGTATCCTTGCATTTGCATGTACGTGCCCTTGTCGGCAGAACAGAACATAATAAATGGGTATTGGTCAACAACGAACAATGAAATTAGTTTCAAGCCATTCAGAGGCGGGACTTGTTAAGGGTCCTGACACCGCTGTGACACCCCATTATTTGGTCACTAATTGAACAATTTCGAAGAGGTCCCAAGAATACCAACAGGCAAAATGTTCGGTCATTTCCTCCTCCGATGGAAGCATTCTTCAGCGATTATGAATGCGCCTCGCATCGCGCGCTATCTTGCAGCCATTTAGGGGAAAACCCATACATTAATGTCCCCCAAACTTAAATGATGCAACGACCCGTGTGCTACTTTATGCATGTGTTTAATGAAGGGGGCGTTCACGCAAGCGGTCGTGTCAAGTGCTCTCAATATTGTGATTAAGTGGACATTTTTAACCACTCATGAATGACACAAGAAATGACAAGATACAATCATTTGGAAAATTTCCTGCATTAAAAAAAATCTGATGTGGGCAGCACATGACTTTCTCTGCAGACTTATATCCATGTTCTCTTTATTTTAATTAAAATTATTTCACTTTTAATTCAAATTTTTTTTCTCATTCGGTAACCGGACTTATTTTCAAAGGTGGGGTAGAGAAAATGCGAAAAACCAAAATATCTCGAGAACGGCTAGTCCTAGTGTAATGGGGTTGGTCTTATTCTTTTCTTCGTTAAAAATTACGTATTAAACAGGCATTTAATAGATATATTCAAGCATACGTAGTTCTTTAGTTTAGATTTTCACGATTTTTGCGGGCCATTTTGCAAAAAAAGTCAGGTTATTTTTTTCTGAAAAGTACCAAAATCTAATCAGCACCAGGGTGACCCACAAATGAATCATCTACCGAATTTTGGGAAATTTGGTCCATTAGTTTTTTAGTTAGAGTGGATACAAACTTTTGTGGGCCATTTTTAAAAAAAAAGGCGGGTTCTTTTATCCCGAATCGTACCCAAAACTAATCAGCACCAGACTGGCTAACAAGTGACTTACCTACCAAATTTTGTGAAATTCGGTCCATTAGTTTTTTCATTAGAGTGGATACAAAATCTGCACACACAGACAGACAGACACACACACAGACGTCACGCTAAAAATGGATTTTTCGTATTCTAGAGGTCTTGAAACGTGTAGATCCGTCGAAAACTCGAGTTGCGATTTTTGACATGATTCCAATACTTTCCCTATACATTACCATGTATTGCAGGGAAAGTAAAATTACCGGTTAAAATTTACCTATGTATGACAACAGCCAGCAGCAGAGCACCTCTGTTGGCTATTGTCATCTACTCATTTCCGAATGTTTAACTTTCTCGTAGAATACTAGAACAAATTAATAAATTCTCACTACGTAAATGTATAGATAGCACTATGCAATTTCCTAATCGTCTGTTTTGAAAAAAAATAATTCTTGCTTTCAGTTTTTCTTGTGCGTAACCATACGCCCTAAATAAGCGCACTTTTGAAAATACTCGAAATCGCAGCTAAAAAAGAAACGTTCCTATAGCTGAAGGAGTAAAATTAAGTATTAAATACTACCTAAGCGAGGTTTCATCCAGTTTTTGTCATTTTGATGAGCGATACTTATAACCATGATACATTCATAAAATGAAAGCGCTATTTCTAAAATTTAAGAATTTACAGTTTTGAATTGTAAAACCTACTACTCGTCTGGGGGTGCTCTTCCAACTGCAAACATAAATAAGTCTGCGGGTTGCCGGTCGTATTGTCTACTCTAATGAATTAATTTTAAAAATTACGACTGAATTTCGCTTTATAAGTTCATAATTGAATTCGAATTTTAAAAATCTCGCTGAGGTACAACGTTCTATGAGTTCAGCTACCCTTATACTGAATTTAGTACTATACGAAGATTTGATTTTGCGTTACAAACGGCTGACTCAGACACATATATTTTATTACTTAAGATATGCAGACGGAAAATATTCTGATTGGGGATCAAAATTCTAACTCTCTCGGATATTTGAGTCGTTTTCGCTCATCTTTGAATACAAATCAAACATTTTCGATGATTTCTGTAACTTTTTGATTTTGTTAATCGGCAGCGAAAGTTTTGTTATGGGCGTCATACTTTTACTTGTTATATTACATCATATTTTTACCTGTTATGGACATCATACTTTTACTTGTGGACATCATACTTTTACTTGTTATGGACATCATTCTTTTACTTGTTGTGAACATCATACTTTTACTTGTTATGGGCATCATACTTTTACTTGTTATGGACATCATACTTTTACTCATTATGGGCATCATACTTTTACCCGTTATGGACATCATACTTTTACTCGTTATGGACATCATACTTTTACTCATTATGGGCATCATACTTTTACTTGTTATGGACTTCATACTTTTACTCGTTATGGACATCATACTTTTACTCGTTATGGACATCATACTTTTACTCGTTATGGACATCATACTTTTACTTGTTATGGGCATCATACATACGTGTGTTAGTTGTTGTTGTTGTTGAGACCCAGACCGTCCGACCTACCAGAAAGGTGTAAGGTAACAGTTTGGACAGCCGGGAAGTGCCACGCAATTTAGACCGGAACCCAGTGGGGGAGGCATCCACAGGGACCGTACCCTCCTTCCCCTACCACCAACCTCTCGGAAGGACTTACGGACCCACATGTTTAACGTGATCGTACTCCGCGTGAACACGGCGGCAGTTTTGGCAGTGACTGGAATCGACGTGTGTTAGTTGTATCATAAGTCTACTTCAAATCTCAAATTTTAAAGATTCAGGGATAACATGATGGCAACTTGCGAACCTAAAGAATATGTACCTCGACAACACATCACCTAATTAAATCTATACTACTTTACATCCTGGTCAACTGAGACTCATTTTCTCCTCCAACCCCAGGGCCACATCAGTCGGTATTCTTCAGTTTCGGCTAATTACCAGGATGGGCGTGGAGCTTAGGGGTGATAATTAATATTAAAAAGGGCTCATTATTTTTTTCAATCGCACGTTCTGACTCCTCGCAAAGATTGATTTTCCTTCCTAATTAATGACCTCTTAGACAAAAGCTCGACTATTGTTTGCCTAAATTCTCTCCCATCATCTTAGCACCATTCACTATTTTTTTTTTTTTTTGTTCATGTTTTGTTTTAGCGAGAATGCTAGATGCTTGTCGAAAGAAGATTTTAAAAAAGAAACTGAATTAAAAAAGTAAAATATGAAATATGAAACAAGCGCGTGTTTATTGGCGTCCAACGCAACAAAAAAAATCTGATGTGGCCAACACATGACTTTCCTTATATAATGTAATGAATTTACCACTTTTACAGTAAAAAAATTAGTTTTTCTTACAGCAAATACTAATATTCCTTCCAAGATATTGAATTTTCGACAGTTAGTCGTCATTTTCATTGATTTATCGTCATTTTTATCCATTTGGCGAGATTTTCGTTAATTTGGCAACATTTCAAAAAGTCGTCAAGTTGGCGATATTCCGCCAAATTCGTCGCCAAAATCTCGCCAAGCGTCATGGACTAAGAAATATGTTGTTCTTACAGCAGATAAATGACTATTGGCTTTGAAATACAAAAGTATTACTCAAAGTATCTTTTTTCATGAATGGAACGAGCTAGATCCACGAGAATGATGTCACCTAATTTATCGCATGGTATTACATATGAAAAGTGAACATGTTTCTCAATGGGAAATATTTTTTTTTCCTTTTATATGACTTTTTTTGATCATTTTTTTGAAAAATGCGCAATATCTCGAGAACGGTTCATGTTAGCGTTCTAAAATTTATGTCAATCGTTTTCTAATGAAAAAATACATAAGAAATGTCTATTTGCGTAACTTTTTTAGTGATTTTGATTTTTTGACGATTTTTTCAATATTTTATTCGAAAATTTAAGGGGGTTCTGAACATTCAATTACGTATAAAAACAATAGGCTTCCAGTGTTTATGGATTGTGATTTTTGTACCAAATTTTGTTCGAATCGGTCCATTCGTTCGTCAGTTATCGTCTCCACAGACTCACTGACACACACACATACACACACATACTTTCACACACACACACACACACACACACACACACACACACACAGACATCACTTCAAATATGTTTTATTCGTGATCAGGGATGCTTGAAACGTGCTCTCCCGTCGAAAACTCGATTTCGAATTTTCGACCCCGTCACAATACTTTCCTTATACATTATGTATATAAGGAAAGTAAAAATGAATGTTTAATTACATTTTAAGATTTCACAGAGAAAATAGATGTCAAAGTTTAGCTTGTCAAATTGATCTCTAGTAAAACCTGCTTAGAACGAGTATGCATTTAACGAGTTTTGATTTTTTGATTTTGTTATGAGCCTTCAATGGGCCAAATGATAACTGAAGCCCGATTTGTTCGCTTTTAACGAGTGAAATTACTAGTTCCAAGATTTAACCAACATGCGAAATAGCAAACTTTAACGATATTTGTGAAGCAGCTTTCATATGATGGCAAATGGTGTGTACACATAACACTTTGCTGACCGGTCACGAGTAATCTCGTGTTTGCTGGCCGAACGGTGTTGACCGGTCGCGAGTATAGTCGTGTTTTCATGCCCGAATGTTTTCATTTTATATTCAACTGCGGAAAAATAGCCGGTAAAGTTGAAAACGAAGATATTGGATAAAGTTCCTGTGAGTGGGCTTGGTGGAAGGAAATGAGTGCCATGTTCCAAAGAAAAGTAATATACCTAAAGTAAAAGATGATATAATAGTTTCCAGAATATGGTACTTAGACCATTAGTCAGAAAATTAAATATTCTTGGGGGGGGGGGGGGGGAGTGTTCACTGTGTTTTTAACGCATTACTTTTATAGCTCTCTGGAGATTAAATGGCACATTTATATACTCCCGAGCACGCGCTTACTAAGTATTCAACCAGTTTATATGCAGCTTTACTGTGCAAAGATTTGATGAATATTTGGCTCGGATTTAATGATTTAATTAGTAGCTTCTGGACTACTTGTTATAATGGGGTCCTCTAGAAATTTAATTTCAATTCTTAGTCTATGTTCAATAACCGCAATCCTGATGATTTTGGTCCGACGGAATGCAAAGTAAGGTTTTTTCTTGTTTTTTTCTTTTGTTGTAATTAGAGCAGTATTAAAACGTCTAGACTTATAATATGACCAAAAAGTGAAAATAATATTTCCCTTTCATGAAGAAAGTGATACATAAGAAGTATGAGAGTTTTATATTCAAAAGTACCCCATGGGATTACTTAAGAATTAATTTATTTCATAAACTGGCAAACGTTTATGTACATTGGTCACAAAAACCTTCTATTTACTCATTTACGAGTATTTCAATACTGTGGATGTCAAGCAAAATTAAAAAAATAACAAGAAAGATCAATCATGCATAAGCATTGATTATGAAACACTTTCCAACTGAAATGTAATTTCATTTAAAAATTTCTAAAATGTGATTCATTCAGTGGTAATATCTTTTACATTATCACAGTACTACAGTAATTTATTATACTTAAATATTTAAAACTGTATCGAAATATAAATCATCTGATTCTTTATGCAAAATCAATGAATATTTCATTCATATAACTTGTATTCCAGACTCCAGAGCTAAATAATTTTGTGTGAAAAAAATTCAGCAATGTAATTCATCTTACAATCGCTTGAGATATTTGCATTCTGCATATGTTAAAATTAGGCTTCCTTGAAGAAATAATAAAAGTTTAGGGATCATTTAAAATCACAACTATTGTAATTGCATAGGCACGGAATTTTGATACACAGATAATACACAGATAATATATATGTGTATGTGTATGTACTCAAAGTATTGGAATCGTGCCGAAGATCGGAACTCGAATTTTCAAAGGATCTACACGTTTTCGGACTTCTAGAACACGAAAAAACTACTTTTAGGAAGACGTCTGTGTGTGTAAGGGTGTATCTGTGTATGTTTCTGTGTGTCTGTGTGGATATTACATCCACTCTAATTGAAAAACTAATGGACCGAATTTCATACAATTTGGTAGGTATGTTTTTTGTGGGAAATCCTGATGTTCATTAGATTATAGTACGATTCGTAATAAAAGAATCTGCCTTCTTTGCGAAATGGCCGCAGAAATTGCCTTTATCCACTCTAGCTAAAAACTAATGAACCAAATTTAACAAAATTTGGAGTATAATATTTCAATAACCTACAAGTGATTTATATACCAAATTTAACAAAATTTTGTATATAAATCATTTGTAGGTTATTCTACTACGATTCGGGAAAAAGGAACGGGCTATTTTTGCGAAATGGCCAGCAAAAATCGTTATATATAAAAATAAAAGACTACGTGTGCTCAATTATATCAATTAAATTCCTATTTTATATGTGATTTTTGACAACAAAAAGAATAAGACTAACCCCATTACTCTAGGACTAGCCGTTCTTGAGATATTCTAGTTTTTTCGCGTTTTCGCTACGCCACCTTTGACAATAAGTCCAGCTATCAAATGAGAACCAAATTAAAGTTTAACGTGTAAATTCAATGTCATTTAAAATACTTATGTTGTGCAGATAAACTCAAATTATCATTGAATAAATAAAGAGAACGAATATGAGTCTGCAGAGAAAGACATGTGCTGTCCACATCAGAATTTTTAACAATATTACACCAATGATTTATAGAAGTGAACGGGGATTATTTTCAGGCCATTTCGAAAAAAATGTATGATCTATATTTAAAGATCCATCAAATTTTTGTCGAATAAAATGTTCAACAAATTTAAGCTGTGTACCAAATTTTAACTCTCTAGGACGTAGGAAAGTGCATTTAAAATGCCATCAATTAAATTTATCATGATGAGTTATATAAAATTTAAAAAAAATGAAAAATTGTTATTTACCAAATTTATTTTAAAATATGAAGTTACTCCCATATGCTAAACGTTTAAACAAATGGAGAGATATTTATTATAAAATATCTCTCTCTTTTCTTTCTGGAAGATATCCCAAAGTCAGAATTTAATTGAATTTGTTTTTTTCCCTATATTAAATAATTTTTTTAATTAAAAAACTACTTAACATATTTTACTGAATTTTTTTTTATATATTCTATGGGATAATGTGAATATTTCCTAAAAATTTCGAAGCAATTCGTGAATTTTAAATTTACTTAAAAAATGTTTGAAAAATTAGGTCCCATAGGGTTCAATGTATTTCATTTTTTCAACCCGGGTTCAATAAAAAACTAATTGGGTGATATTATTTATTTATATTCCCATAGGTCCTACAGACCGTCTGAACAACATACTAAAATTTCATTTTGATAAACTCATTTTTACGGCAGTTATCGTGCTAACGGACAGACAGACAGACAGACAGACAGACAGACAGAATGAACAAAGTCATAAACACTTTTCAACTTTGTTGTAAAGTGTTAAAAACAGCCAATTTTTGCAGCGGTAACCTTAACTAAATGTTAAGCACGTTATGCAACGGGATATAAAGTTAAATCTCACAAAAGCACCACTTCATAGTAAAAATACTTCCCGCCAAGTGCAAAAACAAAAATCGTTTTCCCAAAAAGTTATGAAATCTCAGAATGGTTTGCGCCAATTTTCCGTATAACCGGAGCTAGACTGATGTGTCTAAGTACCCTGCCAAAGGATCCGAAAGCCTTAAGTAATCACACGTAGCTCTTTTTAGTCGTAGTCATTAAAAAAAATTGAGGTCAATACTCATGAACCATAGGTTGTACACATGAGCCATGGGTTTTCCCGGCCGTCCAAATAGTTGCTCAAGTCCTCAGGATGAATCGGACGGTCTGGGTCTTCAACATGAGCCATGGGTTGTACACATGAGCCATGGGTTGTACACATGAGCCATAGGTTGTACACATGAGTCATGGGTTGTACACATGAGCCGAAGTTAGCATGTTTTTCATGAATTATGCAAAGATCAAAGGCCATAATTCCAAAATGCACCCGATTCGTCTAATCTGTACTCTAAGGAAGGCAGATTTTTGCCTCCCGTCCCAGTAACCCAAACAGTAAAAAAGTTGGAAAGGAGGAACTAGAGTTGCTGAATTTCGGTTGCCAATCGCCAAATGGCGACTAAAATATTGGAAATGGAGTGAAAAAATTTTAAATCACACGCCATTGTGATCAGTAGATTTTTCGTGGAATATTGGTTATTTATAATTTAAGGAGAGGTTGACTCTCGTCCTCACTTCCAAACGGAAGAAACTGTAACGGGGGTGACACATTACTTATAAACGTTACCTGCATAACTTTTACATAGTAAGATGTCCATATATGCCTGAGCTTTTAACATATTGGCGATATATTTTTTTAATTTTTCATACCCGAGTTTTGCGATTGAATTTTTAAATTGTGTCAAACCTAAAATATAGCAGAGGAATATTAATTTTGAACAGTGGTATTAATATCGAAAACTTCATATATGTATTAAGCTTTATATTTACTCTTTTCCTTATTAAATTTAAACACATTTTTTTTAATAATTTTTTTTATATGGCCGGTAAATTTGAGGACATGACCAGTAAAATATTATTTGTACCAGCCAAACTGTCTGGCAGAAATTTTGAGGAGCATTTTTAGTAAACCTGGCAGAAACAATCTCGATGTACGGCTATTACTATGTGCAGATGTTCTGAAAATATAATTTGTCAGTGGAAACGTTTAATTTTTATCTATAAATTAACGTTATATCCATTAAAGTTTTCACTTTTTTTTTTACACAGAATTGAAATATCTGAGAACTTATCCCACACTCTCCAACGGCGTCGTTCATTTGGAAAAACTCCAAAATCTATTAAACCTTCCGATCGAAGTAGCATAAAATTTTGCAAGTCCAGAGGTTTTTGCTTTAATGGCATCCAAGTCTTAAATCTAACGCTTTGGAGACTTGGCGGGGTATGCGGTGTGGAGACTCGAAGAAGACCTGAGTAACACCTCATGACGAGGTCTCATTTGGAGCGAGAAAACTGTGATAAGTGAATTTCTTCTCCTCGTTTAACCCCTCCCCCCCTCCTCCCTCAAAATCTCCTATTTTATTTCGAGGAATCCCCCTCGTCGTAGAGTAAAGGGAAGAGAAAAAATTTAATTTTTTTAATGCGATATTATCCGTCGATTTTTTCCTTCTCTTTTTTTGTTTCACCGTCGCCGTTCGCCGCTTTCGTTTATATTTTTTAAAGCGAAGATTGGAAAAGGTATAGATTAAAAAAAAAACTAATAAAAAGATACGGAGAAGGGGGGGGGGGGGCGGTAACGTGACGAGCTTTAAGGGTAATTATCGGGGGGAAATTTGATTTATGGAATTTTTTCAGCAACTTTTCTCTTTTATTTCTTCGCATTCTTCGCTCGGCGCTGTCTCACTTTTTTATTTTCGTTTACTTTCAGTTTAATATTTTTCCATCCTAGTATTTTTTACTTTTTCTTTCAGTTTTCTCCTTTTTTTTCATTATTATTATTATTTCCCCTCTAATGGCGATCGAAATTCGCGTGTTTCTTAATGCACTGTGAGGAAAATTAAGAAAATGCCGAAAGTGAGGAAAAAAAATATAATAAAATAAAAATGAGCACTTAATGCAGTGTGAAAATTATCTGCTCTTGAGAATTTTTTTTTCTTTGTTTCGTTCTCGATGCGGGTAAATTAATAATGGAGAGGGGGGAAAAATCTGCACATTTTCCCCATCGTCTGCTGTTCAGCGGTGTGATTTATTATCTGAGTTTAATTTAATTTTAATTGCAATAATATCGAGTGCAAATAGCAAGATTCTTTTAAATTGCATTATTTTGTAATAGTTTGGAGTGCGGTTTTGCAAGAAGCTGCCTCATTAGGTCGATATTTGGAGAAGACTAAATGGGTTGTCAGTTATTACGTATTATTTAAAACGAGTTTGAAGCAGATAATGAAAGACGCTCATTGGATTATTTTGTCCTATTTTCTTGCATCATCCTATATATGTTTACGGTATACCCAGAGATGGAATTGTAAGTTTGTCACTCTTATTCTCTAACTAATATGCTTTCCTTGGATATCAACCTATGATCAGTCGTTTACCGTCTTCCGTGGTTGAAAAAGCGATTGTTTTAAGTTATATTTCCAATATGATGAGATGTTAGGTGTTGTGGTAATTAGCGTAGCGTGGAATAATTTATTGTGAATCGGGAATTTTAACCAAATGAAAATTTTATTGACACCAGTTACCCTGATTTGAAGATACTCCGCACTTCAGGTGGATGTTATTTAATGGTGCTATTAGGGGTTGCAAAATAAATAATCTTCAAATATAAAATAAAATAAAATAAATATAAAATGCGAAATAAAAAATCTCATGTGGCCAGCACATGACTTTCCTTATATAATGCAATGAATTTACTACTTTTACAGTAAAAAAAATAAATTATTTTATAGTAGTTATTTATATTCTTTCCAAGATATTGAATTTTCGTCAATGAGTCGTCATTTTCCATGTCGTCATCATCAATGAGTCGTCATTGATTTAGAGTCATTTTTATCCATTTGGCGAGTTTTTCGTTAATTTAGCAACATTTAAAAAAGTCGCCAAGTTGGCGACATTCCACCAAATTCTTCGCCAAAATCTCGCCAAGCGTTATGGATGAAGAAATAAGTTATTCTTACAGCAGATAAATGGCTATTGGCGTTCAAATACAAAAGTATTACTCAACGTATCTTTATTCATGAATGAAACGAGCTATAGATCCACGAGAATGATGTCACTATATTTATCGCACGGTATTACATATGAAAAGTGAACATGTTTCTCAATAGGAAATATCTTTTTTTTATTTTACATGGCTTTTTGATAATTTTTTTTTTAAATGTACAATATCTCGAGAACGGTTCATGTTAGCGTTCTAAAATTTATGTCAATCGTTATCCAATAAAAAATTACATAAGAAATGTCTATTTGCGTAATTTTATTAGCAGTTTCGAGTTTCTGACGATTTTTTCAAAATTTCACTCGAAAATTTAAGGGGATTCTGAACATTTGATTGCGTATAAAAACAATAGGCTTCCAGTGTTTACGGATTGGGATTTTAATACTAAATTTCGTTCGAACCGGTCTATTGGTTTGTAAGTTATCGTCTCCACAGACACTGACACACACACACACATCACTTCAAAAATGTTTGATTCGTGATCAGGGATGCTTGAGACGTGCTCTCCCGTCGAAAACTCGAATTTTCGACCCCGTCACGATACTTTCCTTATACATCATGTATATAAGGAAAGTAGAAATGCGATATGAGAGTTGTTTACGTAACCCACGTCCGTGTGGATGAGAAGGGAATGGGATGACAAAAATTCATGATCAATGCATCTTCCCCGTGGTTAACTCTTCGGTGAGGTCAGTAGGGAATAGTAAGTCATTCTGGACCATGTGGTGTTACACTTTAACGTGGAGCCTATTGCGGTGCTATATTTCCCATATTAAAAAAATGTGATGTGGGCAACACATGACTTTCCTTATATAATGAAATGAATTTACTACTTTTAGAGTAAAATAAATAGGTTTTTCTTCTTGTAGATACTAATATCCTTTCCAAGATATTGAATTTTCGACAATGAGTCGTCATTTTCATTGATTTAGCGTCATTTTTACCCATTTGGCGAAATTTTCGTTAATTTGGCAACATTTCAAAAAGTCGCCAAGTTGGCGACATTCCGCCAATTTCGTCGCCAAAATCTCGCCAAGCGTTATGGACGAAGAAATAAGTTATATATATATATATATATATATGTATATATATATATATATATATATATAACTTATTAGATATTGAATTTTCGACATATATCATATAACTATTATTATATATTTATATATTATATAACTTATTAGATATTGAATTTTCTACAATTAGTCGTCATTTTCATCCATTTGGCGAGATTTTGTTTAATTTGGCAACATTTCAAGAACTCGCCAAGTTGGCGACATTCCGTCAATTTCGTCGCCAAAATCTCGCCAAGCGTTATGGACGAAGAAATAAGTTGTTCTTACAGCAGATAAATTGGCGTTCAAATGCAAAAGTATTACTCAAAGTATCTTTTTTCATGAATGTAACGAGCTAGATCCACGAGAATGATGTCACCCAATTTATCGCATGATATTATATGTGAAAAGTGAACATGTTTCTCAATAGGAAATATTTTTTTTTCTATTTTATATGACTTTTTGATAATTTTTTTGAAAAATGTGCAATATCTCGCGAACGGTTCATGTTAGCGTTCTAAAATTTATGTCAATCGTTTTCTAATGAAAAATTACATAAGAAATGTCTATTTGCGTAACTTTAATATTGGTTTTGATTTTTGACGATTTTTTCAAAATTTCTTTCGAAAATTTAGGGGGGGGGTTCTGAACATTTGATTGCGTATACAAACAATAGGCTTCAGTGTTTACAAATTGTGATTTTTGTACCAATTTTGGTTCGAATCGGTCCATTCGTTCGTCAGTTATCGTCTCCACAGACCCACTGACACACACACACACATACTTTCACACACACACACACACACACAGACATCACTTCAAAAATGTTTGATTCGTGATCAGGGATGCTTGAAACGTGCTCTCCCGTCGAAAACTCGAATTCGAATTTTCGCCCCCGTCACAATACTTTCCTTATACATATGTATATAAGGAAAGTAATAAAGGCGCACAGGTTGGGGGGGGGGGGGGGGGGAGAGATGGGGCTTCCACATGCACGCGACCTTTCTATAAAGGGCGGATTTCATCAGTCAGATAAGACCAAGAAGGATGTTTTTTTTTTAAATTAATGACTAGATAAGAAGTATTGCTCAGGATATTGTAGGGAATAATGAAATGTATAATATCAGTAATAGTGTTTCATTTTTCTTTTTCTAAGTGTTAAAGCTTAAAAAACTAACAAATGTACGTTTTCAATTTATAAATTTCAACAAATACGATTTTCAGCATTTCAAAAACAGCATCGTGTATGCTAATTTTCCTATGGAAATTACCATGTGTTTTCGCACATGTGCAAATTTTCGAGGATTTTTCACAAAAACATGTTTTCAACCTTCAAACTTTCACAGAAACGTGTTTTGAACTTTTTATAACAAATGCGAGTTTTTAAACTAGATGAATCGAGTGAATAGGTGCTTTAAACTAGTTGAATTGAGTGAATAGGTGTTTTAAACTAGTTGAATTGAGTGAATAGGTGTTTTAAACTAGTTGAATTGAGTGAATAGGTGTTTTAAACTAGTTGAATTGAGTGAATAGGTGTTTTAAACTAGTTGCATCGAGTGAATAGGTGTTTTAAACTAGTTGAATTGGGTGAATAGGTGTCTTAAACTAGTTGAATTGAGTGAATAGGTGTTTTAAACTACTTGAATTGGGCGAATACCTGTTTTCAACTATCTGAATGCGGCAATGTCTCTTCAATAAATTAGGTGTTGTTAGAAAAATATTTTTTTTATTGTGGGCCTACCTTCACCCGGTGTATAGCATCCACATCCACAATTCAATCTAGCATGGTCTAGCAATTTAAATTTGACAATGACCATATGCTAAGCTCTTGATTCCATCATTTAAAAAAATCTGATGTGGGAAACACATGACTTTCCTTATATAATGTAATGAATTTACTACTTTTACAGCAAAATAAATAAGTTTTTCTTATAGTAGATACTAATATTCTTTCCAAGATATTGAATTTTCCACAATTAGTCGTCATTTTCTTTGATTTAGCGTCATTTTTATCCATTTGGCGAGATTTTCGTTAATTTTGCAACATTTCAAAAAGTCGCCAAGTTGGCGACATTCCGCCAAATTCGTCGCCAAAATCTCGCCAAGCATTATGGACAAAGAAATAAGTTATTCTTACAGCAGATAAATGACTATTGGCGTTCAAATACAAAAGTATTGCTCAAAGTATCTTTTTCTATGAATGGAACGAGCTGGATCCACGAGAATGATGTCATCCCATTTATCGCATGGTATTACATATGAAAAGTGAACATTTTTCTCAATAGGAAATATTTTTTTTTATTTTATATGAGTTTTTGATAATTTTTTTGAAAAATGTGCAATATCTCGAGAACGGTTCATGTTAGCGTTCTAAAATTTATGTCAATCGTTTTCTTATGAAAAATTATATAAGAAATGTCTATTTGCGTAACTTTATTAGTGGTTTTGATTTTTTGACGATTTTTTCAAAATTTCATTCGAAAATTTAGGGGGGTTCTGAACAATCGATTACGTATAAAAACAATAGACTTCCAGTGTTTACAGATTGTGATTTTTGTACCAAATTTGGTTCGAATCGGTCCATTAAGTTCGTCAGTTATCGTCTCCACAGACTCACTGACACACACACACACACACACACACACACACAGACATCACTTCAAAAATGTTTAATTCGTGATCAGGGATGCTTGAAATGTGCTCTCCCGTCGAAAACTCGAATTCGAATTTTTGACCCCGTCACAATACTTTCCTTATACATTATGTATATAAGGAAAGTAATATAACGTTTATCATCATAGGGGGATAACCCCATTTTTACTTTCCTTATATACATAATGTATAAGGAAAGTATTGTGACGGGGTCGAAAATTCGAATTCGAGTTTTCGACGGGAGAGCACGTTTCAAGCATCCCTGATCACGAATCAATCATTTTTGAAGTGATGTCTGTGTGTGTGTATGTGTGTGTGTGTGTGTGTGTGTGTGTGTGTGTGTGTGTGTGTGTGTGTGTGTGTGTGTGTGTGTGTGTGTGTGTGTCAGTGAGTCTGTGGAGACGATAACTGACGAACGAATGGACCGATTCGAACCAAATTTAGTACAAAAATCACAATCCGTAAACACTGGAAGCCTATTGTTTTTATACGTAATCGAATGTTCAGAACCCCCCTAAATTTTCGAATGAAATTTTGAAAAAATCGTCAAAAAATCAAAACCGCTAATAAAGTTACGCAAATAGACATTTCTTATGTAATTTTTCATTAGAAAACGATTGGCATAAATTTTAGAACGCTAACATGAACTGTTCTCGAGATATTGTGCATTTTTCAAAAAAATTATGAAAAAGTCACATAAAAAAAAATTCCTATTGAGAAACATGTTCACTTTTCATATGTAATACTATGCGATAAATTGAGTGACATCATTCTCGTGGATTTAGCTCGTTCCATTCATGAAAAAATATACTTTGAATAATAGTTTTGTATTTGAACGCCAATAGTCATTTATCTGCTGTAAGAATAACTTTTTTCTTAGTGCATAACGCTTGGCGAGATTTTGGCGACGAATATGGCGGAATGTCGCCAACTTGGCGACTTTTTTGAAATGCTGCCAAATTAATGAAAATCTCGCCAAATGGATAAAAATGATGCTAAATCAATGAAAATGACGACTAATTGTCGAAAATTCAATATCTTGGAAAGAATATCAGTATCTACTATAAGAAAAACCTATTTTTTTACTGTAAAAGTAGTAAATTCATTACATTATATAAGGAAAGTCATGTGTTGCCCACATCAGATTTTTTTAATTTGCTTCAGAGTTTAAATCTGATGGTCTTTACATGCAATTTTAAATTGTTCTACTCCATTATATCTTCGCCTTGTTAGGCACTTATAATAATCTTCATGATGAATGACCTTTTTTACGACATTCTTATTAACACCTTTAGCAGTTTTTTCTTTATCCATGAAGGGTGTTTTTAAACTATACATCTTTGATCGAAGACTGACGAATTCAGCGGCAGGAGTCCAAATCAACTCGTCTTTCATTTTTCCCAATCATTTTTACTTTCCTTATATACATAATGTATAAGGAAAGTATTGTGGCGGGGTCGAACATTCGAATTCGAGTTTTTGACGGGAGAGCACGTTTCAAGCATCCCTGATCACGACATTTTCAAACATTTTTGAAGTGATGTCTGTGTGTGTGTATGCGTGTGTGTGAAAGTATGTGTGTGTGTGTGTGTGTGTGTGTGTGTGTGTGTGTGTCAGTGAGTCTGTGGAGACGATAACTGACGAACGAATGAACCGATTCGAACCAAATTTGGTACAAAATCACAATTCGTAAACACTGGAAGCCTATTGTTTTTATACGCAATCGAATGTTCAGAACCCCCCCTAAATTTTCGAATGAAATTTTGAAAAAATCGTCAAAAAATCAAAACCACTAATAAAATTAAGCAAATAGACCATTTCTTATGTAATTTTTCATTAGAAAACGATTGACATAAATTTTAGAACGCTAACATGAACCGTTCTCGAGATATTGTACATTTTCAAAAAAATTATCAAAAATTCATATAAAATAAGAAAAAATATTTCCTTTTGAGAAACATGTTCACTTTTCATATGTAATACCATGCGATAAATTGGGTGACATTATTCTCGTGGATCTAGCTCATTCCATTCATGAAAAAAGATACTTTGAGTAATACTTTTGTATTTGGACGCCAATAGTCATTTATATGCTGTAAGAATAACTTATTTCTAGTGCATAACGCTTGGCGAGATTTTGGCGACGAATTTGGCGGAATGTCGCCAACTTGGCGACTTTTTGAAAAGTTGCCAAATTAACGAAAATCTCGCCAAATGGATAAAAATAACGCTAAATCAATGAAAATGACGACTAATTGTCGAAAATTCAATATATTGGAAAGAATATTAGTATGTACTATAAGAAAAACCTATTTTTTTACTGTAAAAGTAGTAAATTCATTACATTATATAAGGAAAGTCATGTGTTGCCCACATCAGATTTTTTTATTTTTATTGAAATGAAATTGATGATCACATGGATAATCCGAAGAGTCGAAAAATCTTCATAGCTTTCCAAATCTTTATAAATATCCTCTATTTCAATTTCATACCACATGGAATCCGTGTTTGTGAAAAGTAATTCAGCTCGACTTTCATATATCTTCTTAATAAAATCATAATGGAACACATACATAAGTGTTTTACTCAAGGCAGTCCAGTACTGAAAAACCTGCATAGATGGGTCAATCCAGTTTCGAATTAGTCTTAAGTATATGAACTGCTACACCAGATCTTCATTAAATATTTTGAAGGAATGTTAGGCTGGCGATGCAAGTAATTTTTTCAATCTCTTCACAGCCTGTATTAGCTTAACATCCATTCTTTTTCTCAAGTTTTCCATAATTTTTCCGAACACTGCATTGTTTAGAAGTTTGAACAGATCTTTTTCAAAGGAATTTTCCGCCAGCATTCTCTTCTCAGTGTTAAATTGTACACAGAGCTTCAACGAGGGTTCTTGTCTGAAAGTCATTACTTGATGGATTTTCACAAGTTTCATCCCTAGCTCCATATACTGCTTAAAATTTCTATAATGCAGAACATATTTAACCTTATGATTCAAATTAGGTGTTAATTTGATCTGGTCCTTGCGTATTTTGAAATTCATTCTTTCAGATAAATTCCGGCTATACTCCGAAATCTGAGATGAGTTGATATGAACAGTTTCAGGTGCTAGAGGATAGTCATTGTGTTTATCATGGAAATCATGAGGGTTGTCTATATCCGCGTCGATAATATACCCCCACAGGTCAGTCATCTTCAACAGCAAGTGGATCAAAGTTCTGAATTTCTTGAGAATTAAACCATCTAAAATCCGATACAGGGAGTGCTTGGCATACAGCCCATCCGCACAGTTTATTAGTATCCAGATACATTATGTATTTGGTAGGTTTTGTAGAATCGAAATGCTCCAAATACTTTTTATTAGCCTGGCTAAGATGTTTACTAATAACACTAATACCACCTCTTTTACATTCGTCTAAAAATAGGTACATATCAGGGTCTGTAATCAGTTCTAACGGTATACTCTACTAGTCTTCAAGGCTGCATTCCAGGCAAGTTATGGTGCTGTTAAACATTAGGCAGCACCTATTCCATATGTAGGCAGGCAGCATCTATTCCATGACTTGTGTGAGATGGCTTTCGTAAGAAGGGGTGATTTGATACGTCATGAGAGGATTCATGAGCGTATTGTTAGTTCACGGTAATAAGCCTATGCAAGGTACTAAAAGAAAAAAATCAGATGGTCCTAGCATGAATAAAAAAAAGAAAGGGGCTCCAAAATCCTGCAAACTGCTTTAAACAGTACCGTGACTGTTCATAAAATTGTTGGTAATGCTGAAAAAGATCTACTCACCTTTTCGAATTCTCATAGAATTGTGATAAAACAAGTACTGTTAGAGGAAATTTTTTTGAAACGTAGTATTATCATGTATGTTGCCGTTTTGCTCATTTCCAATCTGGGGGAGAACAGGAATGTTGTATAAACTATTTCAGATGTTCTTGTATGAAAAACATCATTGAAGAAGATTTGAATTCTAATATGGATGCTGCTATTACAAAAGTGGTAACATCGATCGAAACCTATGAAGGCCATGGTAGTGGTTGGGTCTTGGAGAAGATCGAGGAATTAACGATTGATGTTGGGGTATATGAGCCTCTAGCTGCCTCAAGCTATCCCACTACCTAAAGAACTATTAGCCAAGAAAGCTATTATCAATCTGAAAAATAGTGATCAGAAATGTTTTATGTGGTTCATCTTAGCAGAACTTTATCCAGCTCATGATCATGGGAATCGCATCGGTAAGTACACCGAGTATGAATGCAAGTTGAATCTGGATGGAATCGAGTTTCCTACTTCTTTACACCAATTTAAATTATTTGAGCGAAATTATAACGTGAGTCTGAATGTTTTGGGGTATGAGGATAGGAAGGTGTTTCCATTCTATGTGTCATCTGACAGACAGGAACAACATGGCAATTTAATGCTTATTAGTAATGATGAGCAGTATCATTACTGTTGTATTAGAAGTATGAGCATACTTTTACACAATATAAGAAAACATAAAGAGAAGTAATATTTTCGTGACTACTGTTTACAGTGGTTTTCATCTGAAGGGCGTTTGCCATATTGAATTACGTAGACAGTATGGTCTGCAGAGAGGGGAGTTTCCCAGTGACGATGACAAGATTTTGAAATTTAAAAGTATTTACATGCAAATGCGTGTACCATTTGTGGTATATGCGGACTTTGATTCTTTTCTAATGAAAACGGATATTTGTGAGAATTCCCCTTCCATTTTACATGAGAACATCTTATCATGTTCCTTGTGGTTTTGCATATATTAGTATTGGATCTGATGGGAAAACCTTTAAGGGGCCTGTTATCTATAGGGGCAATGATGTGATTAGCTATTTTTTGAAGTCTCTTATTCAAAAAGAAGAGGATATTAAAAGAATATTGAAAGAAAATATGAAAATAAATTTCACTGCTGAAGATCGTAAAAACATTGAAAATGCTACTATCTGTCATATTTGCAACAAGGCTTTAGGAAAAAAAGTGTAAGAGACCATTGTCACTTAACTTCTAAGTTTCGAGGTGCAGCCCATCCTAATGGTAATCTGAATTAC
This sequence comes from Amaurobius ferox, assembly GCA_951213105.1. Lineage (NCBI taxonomy): Eukaryota > Metazoa > Arthropoda > Arachnida > Araneae > Amaurobiidae > Amaurobius > Amaurobius ferox. The sequence continues at coordinate 152,170,125 of OX578136.1, forward strand.
AAGATAAGGCGACTCATACCCATTGTGTTTCACAATTTAAAAGGGTATGATGGACATTTAATTACGCAAGGGATCGGTGAATTTAAAGGAAAGAGGATTGAATGCATCAGTAGTAATATGCAGAAATATATTACATTCAGTCTCAGGAAGTGTACAGTTTATAGATTCATTTCAATTTTTACCTGCCTCTATTGAGAAACAAAGTTCTATGTTTGGAATCCAGTCAGTTTCGTGTCATGTTGTTGTTGTTCTCGTGTCCTAAGTAAGGAAAGAAATTTGCGATGCTTCTGTTTGGTCTAAGACCCGGGGCACCCTTACGGTAGAAATCCGACTTCTGCCCAATAAGACATCACAAACATCCATGCCCGCAGGCGGGACTCGAACCCGCAATCTGGCAGCCGAGCCATCACGAGGAAACGCCTGCCTCTTTGACCGCTCGGCCACCACATCGGCAGTTTCGTGTCATAAAAGAACATTTTCCAAGTGATCAAGTGGATTTACTGACTAGAAAGGGCGTTTACCCCTATTCTTATATGGATTGTGCCGCCAAGTTTGAAGAAACGAGTCTGCCCTCTAAAGAGGCCTTCTTCGATGATTTAAATTAGGAGGGGATCTTTGATGAGGCCTATGCCTATGCCCAAAATGTTTAGTCATCCTTGAAGATGAGGAATATTGGGGAATATCATGACTTGTACATAAAAACTGATATTCTTCTGTTAGCGGACTTTTTTGAGAATTTCCGTGATTTTTCTTTGAATTATTATGGAATAAATGCTGCTTACTGTTTAACATCACCATCTATTGCCTGGAATGCAGTTTCGAAGACTAGTGGAGTATCATTAGAACTGATTACAGACCCTGATATGTACCTATTTTTAGAAGAAGGTATAAGAGGTGGTATTAGTGGTATTAGTAAACATCTTAGCCAGACTAATAACAAGTATTTGGAGCATTTCGATTCTACAAAACGATCTAGCAAATACATAATGTATCTGGATGCTAATATAATCTGTACTGATGGGCTCTTAGCCGAGCACTCCCTGTATCGGATTTTAGATTGGTTAATTCTCAAGAAATTTAGAACTTTGATCCACTTGCTGTTGAAGATGACTCACCTGTGGGGGTATATTATCGAGGGGGATATAGACTATCCGCATGGTTTGCATGATAAACACAATGACTATCCTCTAGCATCTGATAAAAAAAACTGCTAAAGGTGTTCATAAGAATGTCGTAAAAAAGTTCATCCATCATGAAGATTATTAAAAGTGCCTAACAAGGCGAAGATATAATAGAGTCGCACAATTTAAAATTTCAAGTAAAGACCATCAGATTTATACTGTGAAGCAAATTAAAATGGGGTTATTCCCCTATGATGAAAAACGTTATGTTTTAAATGATGGAATCAAGAGCTTAGCATATGGTCATTATCAAATTTAAATGACTAGATCATGCTTGATTTAATTGTGGCAGTGTATCCTATACACCGGGTGGAGGTGGGTCCACAATTAAAAAAAATATTGTTCTAACAACAACTAATTTATTAAAGAGACATTACCGCATTCAGATAGTTGAAAACACGTATTCGCTCAATTCAAGTAGTTTTAAACACCTATTCACTCTATTCAACTAGTTTAAAATACCTATTCACTCAATTCATGTGGTTTAAAACACCTATTTACTCGATTCAGCTAGTTTAAAAACTCGCATTTGTTAAAATTTAAAAGTTGAAAACACGTTTTTGTGAAAATTTGAAAGTTGAAAACACGTTTTTGTGAAATATTCTCGAAAATTTGCACATGTGCGAAAACACATGTTAATTTCCATAGAAAAATTAGCACACATGTTGTTTTTGAAACGCCGAAAATTTTTTTATTGAAATTTACCAGTTGAAAACGTACATTTTATAGTTTTTTAAACGTTAACACTTAGAAAAAGAAAAAAAGAAACACAATTATTGATATTATACATTTCGTTATTCCCTATAATATCCTGAGCAATACTTCTTGTCTAGTCATTAATTAAAAAAAATATCCTTCTTGCTCTTATCTGACTGATAAAATCCCCCCCCCCTTCATGGAGAGGTCACGTGCTGGTGGAAGCTCCATCTCTTCCCATCCGGTGCCCCTATATTTTAACAGGGGGAAGTATAGCACCGCAATAGGCTCCATTTTAAAGTATAGCACCACATGGTTCAGAACCCCCTACTATTCCCTACTGACGTCTCTGTTGTTTCGGAGAATTTATATTTTATACGAATGCTCATGGCTGAACATCAATCCATCCGTTAAAACGAATATCTGGATAGTATCTCTTTTGTTATATCCACTATATTGCGTACATTGTAATGGATGGTGGAGGTGGTTACTAGGGTATATTGTTATGGTTACGAAAGTTCTTTATATATCTATAAAGGGAGTGCAGTGGCTACAAGTCACGGAGTTGAAAAATTTGATGTAAAATAATTTTTTTTAAATATTTTATCGTATGTTCCTACTCGAAAAAAAAACCGCATATAGTTCAATGGTTTATTTTTTAAAAAAATGTCGAGAAGCGTAATGCTTTTGTTATCCCCAATAACAGTGGACAAAAAATTGTGACTTTTTGTGTGTCTTTTTGATTAAACTAAGTTACTGTTATGCTATTTGTTCTGCTGAATATAAAGATGGTCGTTTAAACACCAGATTAACTACAGTACCGGCAATACTTATAAAACAAATTTTACACATTTACACACACACACACACACATCCGGCCGTCCAAACAGTTGCTCACGTCCTAGGATGAGTCGGACGGTCTGGGTCTTCAACACACACGCACATATACAAGGTATCCCAAAAAGATTGAAACGCGCTTTAATTCTTAACCTGTTGGGGATAAGTGGGCAATGTATATTGCAAAAATGTTCAAAGTAAGTTAGGAAATAAGACTACTTTAATGAAATAGTCCTCCCATTAATTTTCTAAAAGTTACAACTTTTATATTTTTATACGACCCCCTTAGACAAATTTGGTCGATCAGAAAATTTTTATTTTTAATGCAACAAGATAATTAAAAAAACCGGAGATCTGTATCTTTAAAATTGAGCGAGTTATATTTAATTGAAAATTGAGCATTGTGATTGGGGACCATATATCAAATTAGAAATGCAAATTTCTGACAAATCACATAAAAGATAAAACTGGATGATAATACATAGGATACCCAAACGCGTAGTGAGTACCACTGCTTTATATGATCTCTGTTTGGGCAATGCTTTATTTAGATGCATTTGTGATAAAAAATTTTGACACATATTAACTTATTTTTGATCTAAACAATTTCCATCATCAATTTGTTTGTGATCCCTATTTTCACTGATGAAACAACCTTTCACATGGTACTGAAAAGTGGCATAAGTCAGATTTTTTCCTTTATCATAATTCAGTTGATTTTAAAGATGCAGATATGCAGGTTTTTTATAATGATCTTGTTACATTAAAAATAAAAAATTTCTGATTGATCAAATTTGTCTAAGCGGGCCGTATAAAAATTTAAAAAGTGTAACTTTTTTGAAAATTAATGGGAGGACTATTTCATTAACATTGCCTTATTTCCAACCTTACTTTCAACATTTTTGCAATTTACATTGCCCACTTATCTCCAACATGTAAAGAATTAAAGAGCGTTTCAATCTTTTTGGGACACCCTGTATATATACCTTGTTGTAATCCTCATACAAGAAATCAGTCTCTCCTAATGAGTTTCTGGAGTACCTCTCACAAGGGTCTAGCAATAGTCTGCTAGCACTGCTGCGTCCCTTTACCTCTGTTTTTAAGATATTTCTTTTATATCTATATTTCTCCTTAACTCCTAAATGTTGCAATTGAATACATTTGGGATTTACAAAACAGGGGACTGCCACAGATCTTTAAAATGTAGCATAATTAATAATTTGAAATGGATTTCAGATTATTAGAAATATTTCCAATCATTCTTAAGCACATTAATTTATAAATAGAAAGAAAGGGCTCCTTTTGGGGGCTTCAGTTATTTAAGATTGAGACTAAACAGCACAAGGTATAATGCGAGATTTTGTATTTCGGTGATCATAATCATGTAAGTTAAATATAAGTTCATTAGGGACAGTTGGAAGCTTCCCACATAAGTGTAACAAGTCCTTTTTTTATTAACACTTTACAACAAATTTGAAAAGTGTTTATGACTTTGTTCATTCATTCTGTCTGTCTGTCTGTCCGTTAGCACAATAACTGCCGTAAAAATGACTTAATCAAAATGAAATTTTAGTATGTTGTTCAGACGGTCTGTAGGACCTATGGGAATATAAATGCATAATATCACCCAATTAGTTTTGAATTGAACCCGGGTTGAAAAAATGAAATACATTGAGCCTTATGGGACCTAATTTTTCAAGCATTTTTTAAGCGGATTTAAAATTCACAAATTGCTTCGAAAATTTTAGGCAATATTCAAATTGTTCCATAAAATATATAAAAAAAAAATTCAGCGAAATATATTCAGTAGTTTTTTAAATAAAAATTAAAATAATAATAATACCTCTTATATGAAGCGATCACGTGACCATGATATGAAACGATCACGTGACATACTTCAAAATGATATATGGCATCCATCTTGTCTCAAAATCATGATTTTTAAAGTTCTTTTTAATTCATATTGAGTGTTGTATCCGTCCTAAAACTACTTTATTTTTGCCTAAATTCTGTGCATCTACATACTGAAACAACGCAATGACAATATATTTGTGTTTAAATGCTCATCCCAAATTTGATTATTTCTACAACTAAGCCTATTTTTCACCTATGTAAAATGTAAACAGCAAAATATGTAGAATGAGTTGTATTAGAATTGCTGTAATTCTTTAACACAAAATCATTTAGTCCATGGAGTCTGCTTAGCTGATATGAATGAAATATTCATTGATTTTAGAAAGAGAAGGACGATATTTTTCGATGAAGTTTTACGCATATAGTTTAATTACTTGTAGCTCCATGGTCTTAATTTTTAAATAAAATAAATTATTATAGTATTGTGATGAATGACATGAATGGGGGAATTATTTATGAATGAAATGTTGCTTTTATAGAGAGAGCCAGGCGTGTTATTTTTTCTATGACGTCATTTGAATGGATTTCAGTTGTTTTCGATGAAGTTTTCAAATATAATTAATTATCGTAGTATTATGACAATTCTAAAATTATTACCGAGGAATGTATCACATTTTAGAGATGTATAAACCAGGCAATTTATACTTTAATGCCGTCATTTGAATGAAGTTAATTTTTTTTATGAAGGTTTAAGGTTTCAAATATAATAAATTAATGTAGTATTGTGATAAGTTTTAAAATATTACCGAGGAATGTATTGCATTTTAGACATGTTTAAATAAAATTGCATTGAAGTTGGAAAGTGTTTCATAATCAATGCTTTAAGCATGATTGATCTTTCTTGTTTGAGATCTCATTGTTTTAATTTTGAAGTCTTGAGTTTCTTAAAAACATAAAGGGTCTTTCTTAACCGCTTTAACAATTCTATTCAGTTTTCTTTCTGGGGGGTGTATTTGAGATTTATTGGATTATCCCTATACTGGTGACGCATATACATTATAGAGCAAATGACTGATCTTAAAAGAAAAATTTTATTATGTGTAAAACGCGCCCAAACGTAGCGCTGAAAGAGTGTTTCTACAAGCAGTGTAGACCATCCATTCCCACTGACACCTCCTCTCCCCATATCTTGAAAACTAGAGGTAATCCGCGAAGTCCACATCATAGCTACTTTTGTCTTAGAGGCATTTTAGTTGTTGCCCATTGTAAACGTTGGTTATAGGAATCGTCCTAGTCTTGAATAATAACCAACTTTACGTTAGTGATCCCGCAAGAACTGGTTCTAAAATTTGAAGCACCAAGTTTAAGACTTAAAATAGTACTAGCTGAGTCCGTTGCGAAAATTTGGCAGCTGGGAATGAGGAATTTATTCATCAAACTTTTTACGTACAACATTCAGCGTTACTTAGACACTATTTCCATTTCTTAATTTTCAAATGACCTAGCACGTGGCATAACCTGGCTAAACACCAAGCTGTGGTAAATACAGACCCACCTTATGAACGTTTTCTTTTGTTTAAAAACATAACGGCGTTTCAATATATAAGGTAAGAAATCCTGTTCCACTTGTAAAATTCTTTATTTGATAGATATGTTTCGATAATATGGACTACTTAGATCTCTGTTTTCCCTGCCACTTGAAGGCAGCACACATCAGGCACATTGTTTAACAAGCATTTAAAAACAATGACACTTGTTGAAAAGATTTCTGCGGGAAAGAAGTTCAGGGCGCAACACTAGTTGGAATTAATCGCCAGCTTGTTAAAGTGTATGGATCTAATGTCCTATTATATAAGCAGTATAGGATTTGGTGCAAAGTCTTTGATAACGCTTTCAATGGGAGGTGCTTGAACACCCACCTTAAAGCCCTGACGATATGCAACCAACAACGAAATTCAACAAGTTGTAATATATTGGCTGCAGGACCGTGACATTAATTCCTACAAATCTGCAATATATGCCTTGGTGTATAGATAGAACAAATGCCTGATAAGTATGGAAATTTTGTGGAAAAGTAATGTGTGTTATAAGTTATTGGTTATCTTTACATTGTTATAAGAACACACGTGCACATACCGTAGGCCTTGCTATCTCACTTGATGAAGGGTCCCATAAAATCATGTGAACGGCTCAATGGATGACAAGAACTCACAGAGGACAGGTGGATTCAATAGCCAGAATTCAAATTTGAATGAGTTCTGTTCTCAGTTAAAAATATTGGACGAATCTGCAGGTCGAGACCGTTCGTTTAAAGAAAGGAATTATGGAAAGAAGCTTAGTAGATTCCGAATGCACATGGGGAACAGGCTATATTTCAAATTTGAATGCCGTCTCGAGTTAGTCAAAAATATTAATAAAACATCTGATGTGGGCAGCACATGACTTTCCTTATATAATGTAATGAATTTACTACTTTTACAGTAAAAGAAAAAAAGGTTTTTCTTATAGTAGATACTAATATTCCTTCCAAGATATTGAGTTTTCGACAATTAGTCGTCATTTTCATTTATTTTGCGTCATTTTTATCCATTTGGCGAGATTTTCGTTAATTTGGCAACATTTCAAGAAGTCGCTAAGTTGGCGACATTCCGCCAAATTCGTCGCCAAAATTTCGCCAAGCGTTATGGACGAAGAAATATGTTGTTCTTATAGCAGACAAATGATTATTGGCGTTCAAATACAAACGTATTACTCAAAGTATCTTTTTTCATGAATGGAATGAGCTAGATCCACGAGAATGATGTCACTGAATTTATCGTATGGTATTACATTTGAAAAGTGAACATGTTTCTCAATTGGAAATATTGTTTTTTCATTTTATATGACTTTTTGATAATTTTTTTGAAAAATATGCAATATCTCGAAAACGGTTCATTCTCGAAAACGTTCTAAAATTTATGCCAATCGTTTTCTAATGAAAAATTACATAAGAACTGTCTATTTGCGTAACTTTATTAGCGGTTTTGATTTTTTGACGATTTTTTCAAAATTTCATTCCAAAATTTAGGGGGGTTCTGAACATTCGATTGCGTATAAAAACAATAGGCTTCCAGTGTTTATGAATTGTGATTTTTGTACCAAATTTGGTTCGAATCGGTCCATTCGCTCGTCAGTTATCGTCTCCACAGACTCACTGACACACACACACACACACACACACAGACATCACTCCAAAAATGTTTGATTCGTGATCAGGGATGCTTGAAACGTGCTCTCCCGTCGAAAACTCGAATTCGAATTTTCGACCCCGTCACAATACTTTCCTTATACATTATGTATATAAGGAAAGTAACTAGAAGGAATTAACCGGCGTCCCCCCGGGTCGTAAATAAACGCCCCTTACTACTCAATTCACCAAGTACGCTATCAGCAAATAAAAACATTCTCTGCAGAGCATAACAATAATAATAACAATAGTAATAATAAAAAATATATATAATAAGTAAAAGATATAAATCCTGTCATTGGAAATTTCTTTCCGAATGCCAAAAACCCACCCAATGCTTAGAGTCGATTAGAGTCGACCCCTCTTTAAAATTATTGGCTGAAATCTCGTTATCCTGCCTATATTTTAGGAGACGCACAGCTTCAGATGTTCAGAATCAAATTTGAATCTTGGCTATTATATGAGAATTACGCGGAATAATGAGTATACCTTTTAAACTATATAACCTTAAAGATTTTTAAAGATATGCAGTAACATGAAAATGGCATAAATATCCAAAAATTGAGTTTGATTATTTTACATTTATATGCCCTTTCAAGGATAGAAGCATCAGAAAGTGTTTGAAATAAAAATGCTTAAGTAGAATTTTTATCCTGAAATTAATTTAACTACAAAATCGCATACATACAGCTAAATGAGACCGACTGACTAAGGGACACTTCATTAACCCAACCTACTAAAGGTAGGCACTTGAAACTTCATATACACGTGAGACTATGCGTGTAATTATAATTTATAAATTGCTGAGATTTTAGGAATTTTTGTATGAAACAGCTGTGCTGTAAGACTTTACTGACTGACTAAAGTACACTTCCCACAGCTCAAACTACTGAAGGTAGAAACTTGACATTTCGTGGAGCTGACATCTAAATAATGAGAAAAATCTAACATCTTCTAATTTTGTTCGATAAATTGATAAATCCCGCGATTTTTTTTTTTTTTTTTTTGCGTGTGTGCGTTTTAATTCAGCTATAACTCGAAAAATGCTATAGACGACACAAAATGTGTTTTTATACCACCATTCATAAAAAAAATATCCTAAATTTTCTTGATTAATAATATGGGTGTACATTCAACCTTTCTTATTTTAATTTATAATTACAGCAGGCAATTTTTTTAATATTTTATTAATGAATTTATAATTTTTGATTCCACTATGGTAACAGAGTTACGTTTCGAATACTGAAAACGTTTGTTGACTATTCCTTAAATCAAAGAATTGAAAAATAACGCTATAAAAAACAGATTTGTTAGAAAATTAAAAAAAAAAAATGACAACAGCGATCGGATAGGAAATATTCTTTCACATACCGTAATTTCCGGTCGTCCAATTCGTTGCTCTTAATCCTCTGGACGAGCCGGACGGCCTGGGGCTTTCACATACCGTAATTTGCATGTTAACAGAACTGTAAAATTTGCATCTTTTTAACACTTTCAAACATATTTGAAAAGTGTTTATGACTTTGTTCATTCTGTCCGTCTGTCTGTCTATCCATTCGCACGATAACTGTCGTAAAGATGACTTTATCAAAATGAAATTTTAGTATGTTGTTGAGACGGTCTGTGGGACATATGGGAATGTAAATGAATAATATCACCGAATTAGTTTTGAATTGAACCCGGGTTGAATTGAACCGGATTGAACCCAGGTGAAATGCATTGAGCCCTATGGGACCTAATTTTTCAAATATATTTTTAGCAAAGTTAACATTCACAAATTGCTTCGAAAACTCTGGGAAATATTCAAATTATCCTATAAAATATATTAAATAAATATCAGCAAAATATGTTCGGTATTCTTTTAAATAAAAATAAAAATATTAATTATACCCATATAATATGAAGAGATCATGTGGCCCACTTCAAAATAAAATATGGTCCCAGTGAAAAAATCGTAATTTTTAAAGTTCTTTTACATTTATATTTAATGTTGCATGCGTCCTAAATCTGCTTTATTTTTTAGCATTTTCTGTGCATCTATATTCTGTTCCAACGCGATTACAATCTTTTTGTATTTAAATGATAATCAAACTTTGATTATTTTTACAACGAAACCTAATTTTAACGTACGCAGAATGTAAACAAGTAAGGGATTGTAAGATGAGTTGTATAAGAATTGCTGAATTTTTTTCACGCGAAATTATTTAACTCGAGTCTGGAATAAAAGTGTATGAGTGAAATATCCACTGCTTTTACATAAAGAACCAGACTATTTATATTGCGATGACGTCATTTGAATAAAGTTCTTTTTTTTTCGATGAAGTTTTCAGTTTTTCAATATAATAAATTGTTGTAATACTGTGATAATTTAAAATATATCAGCGCTGAATGTATCGCATTTTAGGGATATTAAAATCAAATTGCGTTTCAGTTGGAAAGTATTTCATTATCAGTGCTTTATGCATGATTGATCTTTCTTGTTAGTACTAAAATGGTTTTTAATATTCAGAACTTAAGTGTGTAGGTGTCACTTTTAGTGACCATTAGCTATTGCGATCGTACGAAGCGGAGGGCTGCATTAGCTAGTATATAAATGTTATTCGTAAGAAACTTATTTATCAACATAGAAATAACTTACCAGAGAATAAGACACCTGATATTTTGTAGAATATACTCCTTGCAGTTGGACACCAGCTTCAAAATCTACTCCATCTTTATGAAGTAGATTTAGACATTAGGGAGTAGACTGAAAAATAAAGGCATTTTTTAAGCTAGCTGCAAGCACATATTTAAAAGTCATTAAATGGACAATTAAGAATATGTCAAAAAGGTAGATCAGGTAGTGTTTCTAGAATTATGCATAGTACAATTAAGACCAATTGTAAAGCCATCGCATAAATTTCAACCTAAAGTGAACTTAACTTACTGGTGGGTGCTTCAAGACCCCATCACTTGCATACACTGTAATTGAATTTATCTGTAATGCATACTTTACCACGAATACTTTAAAATACTGAAACTTTATAAACTGAATTGCATACTTTACCACGAATATTGTAAAATACTGAAATTTTACAAACTGAAATGCATACTTTATCACGAATACTGTAAAATACTGAAACTTTACAAACTGAAATGCAAACTTTACCACAAATACTTTAAAATACTGAAACTTTACAAACTTAATAGCAGGCTTTAAAATAACACTTATTTTCATTTTAAGCAGAATACCGTCTGCTATAGCAGTCGTTTATACATAAATCTAAACAAATAATAAAACAAAACTCTATTAGGATAATAATATATAATGACAACGTACCACAAACGCACTTACTCCACTATTAATTATTAAACCATCCTACAAATATTTCACAAACTAAACACTCGTTCATCAACTCAGACCTGGAGTTGCTACACGAAGACGCGCGGATTATTGCATTTAGCGAAAAGTTCGAGAAAAGTCAGAAAACTCTGCTTCACCTTCATAGTCTGAATTGCGGGACAGTGCATGGTGATATTTACTATGAAGCAACAATAGGGTGTTGCAAAAATAGGGCAATGAAGCAAAAATAGGGTTTGAGAAACTGAAATATTGTAAATTACTGAAATATAATAAAATAAAGTAATATGCAAGTATTACGAGTCTTTTCACATTTCACATTTGATAACAATTGCATGCGAATTGTGCAACAATAGGGATTTACGAGAAGGAATATGAAAAATCCCATTGTCGACATTTTATTTATTCCCTACAGTGTATAGTATATGTAAAGTGAAAGTTTTGTGATAGGGTCGAAAATCCGACTCTCGAATTCGAAAGGATCAACATGTTTTGAGCATCTCTGAATGCGAATCGACCGTATTTTCAGAGGTGTCTGTTAGCATGGTATCTCAAATTGAGCAAATCGAATAAAATTTAGTACGATTATTATAAAAGATAGACATCAGAGCTCTATCGATTTTCCTGAAGCTCGGATCAGGGCCAGAGAATCGATTTGTGGAATTTTTTTTCTTTTCAAAAATTGGAAAAATAATAAAAAGAAAATTTTAAAATATCATTGTTTTATAATTTAAAACATAAATAGTCACATTACATGTATTTTTTTAAGCAACTGACACATTGAAAAAACCCACCAGCTGTTATACAGTCAAGGGACTTTTGGCTTAAAATAAGGACGTGCCTGCACCGTGCTAACAGACAACAATGACGTCGAAACCATGGTCCACGAGTGGTGATGATAGATTAGTTAAAAACTTTTATGGATTAATAGATGACGTTTCAGACAATATAAATTGAGCTTATATTTTGTTTTATGAGAAATTTTGATATTTACAATCATTTCTTAAATTTCGGCAAGGAATACTTTTAAGTCATATATTTTCGGTTGTGGTTAACTGATTGTTGCAACAGGAATATCTTATGGTAGTATTTTTCTTTTTTTCCATTTTGACATATGTTGTGAAAGCTGACGTTTTTTTAATTGATTTATAAACGGGATTACGATATTTTACTCTTTAGATTTGGCTGCAAAGATCATTTTATATAGAGGGGGTAGAAATTTTTTGCTTTTATATTTTTATAGGGGTATTAAATTAAATATTTTTATTGACATTTTTTTTAAACAAACCATGCGATTTAGAATATAATTAGAATTTACACATATTTTAAATCACGAGCATCTGCAGGTCTACTTTAAAGATCACAACTGCTTTCAGTAACTGGTTTCTGCCTTAAACTGCCTGAACTAAAAGCGCATGTAACACCCTCGCTTTAAAAGTGATGCAACTTAAAAGAAATCATTCAGAAGGTGAAGGAAACAAGTGATTAGAGTTAAAAATATCACTAAAATTACAGTGATTAGAGTAAAAATGACAACAAAAATTACAGTGATTAGAGTTAAAATTAACCAAATTACCCCTTTGATTAATCCGTTTAGCAATCCACCCCAAAAACACACAAAATATCTCTGTATTTTGAGTTGCAATGTTTTTGTTGTCTTGACCATATATGCGGAGGACATCTTAAGCTATGACACTTTTGCTGCTTTGCTATGACCCTTTTGCTGCTTTGTAAAAGAAATGCCGTTACTATAAATTTAGGAAAGGGCTATGAATGCATACGTTAGGTCAACCACACCCGTTCTAATGAAAGTAATTGCAGCGCCCTTAGTGAAGAATTAAGAAAGTTAAGGACAGTCTCGGCAACATAGCGAGATTGAGTAAAACATCCAATTACAAAGTTGTAGAGCATCGTCTAATGAAAAGAGACACCAAAAACTGTTACAAAAGGCAGTTATTTGACACAATAGAATTATTGGTGAATGATTGTCTTGCTCAGGAATGCTAAAATAAATAACATTTACAGGAATCTGATGTACAGCTTGTTCAAAATGTTCTTCGACTGTAACAATGCACATTTGAATTCGAGAAAGAACATTACAAAGTATTTTGACAAGCATTGTAAGTGTTACTTATACAATATCTGGTGATACGACTTTTAAGAAGCATTTATTAACTTCCGTATATGAATTTTGTTCGTTCCTAGTGTCGATTTTTACTAATGTGTCAATGTTGTGCAATTTCGTAATTGGCTTTTTTCGTCTATATCGATTTGTTTCTCAGCTCGTTATCCTAACTTTTCAATATCTATTCCTTTTAAATTCCTTTTTATTCGATCGGGCATGGTCCCTTTACCATAGATCTAACAGGTACACTCATGAACGTTCCCTTACACCCCAAAGTTATTGGGGTGCTTATGGATTTTCCCAGAAACTCTGTATATTGAAATTGGACGGTTTGGATACATCCGCCATCGACAACTAGCAGAATATATGTTCGTTCGTTACTAATTCCCCCGTGGTGAAGGGGCGCCTACGCACCACGTTCACAAGACCCCCCAGGGTATCCCATAGCGAAGGGGAGAAGATTTGCAGCTTCACTTTTATAGAGACTCCTCGAAGGGCGGAAGTCTGACTTGACCTCGACATGATAACATCCACGCCCGCTGGCGGGATTCGAACCCACAACCCGGCAATCCAGCGATCAGGCGGAAACGCATGCCCCTGACCGCTCGATCACCGGATCGGCACAGAATATAAGTAAACAGTACAACTTTGTAAGTCGTAGTTGATCGCTTTCTTAAAAATTTCATAACTACATACGTGGGATATAGCGTTCCCATTACGAACACAAATTAGTGCACTTTTAAGGAAGACACTCCCATTGCATATAACATTAACGGACCGGTTTCACGCTTATTATGCACTTATCAGTATGAGATAACCGTTAATGGCAGCATGAAAACGTGATATTAAGCACAGTTTTGATAACTTCTATGGAAACTGAAAATTTTAGTTCTTTCACATAGCCGACATAAAATTCGTATACAATTTAATTCGGCCTACATGAGGCTGCAAAGGCCAAGTTAAAAATTATAAAAACCCGCAAGAAAATAAACGAGACACACCCCATTTTTAGTAGACTTTTGCTGGTTGAATGGATGATATGTTTTTCCAACTTAATCATAGTGATAACTAAAATATTCTACTTTCAGAGTTGTGCGTTTTGGATCAAGATCATGATAAAATAACTATAACATGTGTTTGGTTTTGCATTATTGCTAGTCCTGTATTCAGTTATAATAAAATTATGTTTTACCTCTTAGTTATACCTTGCCAGTTCTGTATTTTATTAGTTGAAATTTATTTTCAAACAGCTAACTTTAGATAGTTGTGCGGTTGGCGTCTTCACCCTTGCAGTCTCTAGTAGGTCGCCCCCCCCCCCCTCGTATAAAGATCACCCCTCGTATAAAGAAACTAGGTTGCTTGTTCATAGTTCGAAGCAAAACTACGATTGAACAGACAATTTTGTTGGACGAATAATTTTACCAATATTTACTATTGACTGAAGTCCACAAAGCAAATCGTTGTTTCAAAACAAGAAATTTGGTCTTCATTTTTTTGGTGAAGACCTTCGTGCAAATAAATGTTCGTGGCAAGTGTTTTGAGGAAGAAATCAATCAGCGCATCTTGATTACTAAATTTTGTTTCATGAGGCTGTAATTTTGACCTTAGGTCATGTCCGCAGCATTCGAGCAAGAATGTGTTTCGAATATTTTGTTTCGAATTGTATAAACGTGGCGTTTTCAGTCAGGTAATTGAGTTGTTTTTTTTTCCCTCAGACGATAAAGTTCGAAATTGTGTATTCATTCCATTTTCAAAAATATCCTTAAAATAGTCTGGAGAACTTTATTATTAGAATTGCAAGAGTTATTTTTACTTTTAAACTGTTTTCCCCAAAATTTATATTAATGCTAATTATATTAATGCTAATACATGTCTTAGGATCTCCTGAACACGTTTTGACCATATTTTTGGAGAGATGTCCGTCTGTTTGTGATCGGAATATTGTGAACACGATAACTACCACAAATATTAATGAATTTTTACTAACCTTTATATTCAGCTTTGTTAACGAAAAATCTAGTAGATAATATCTTTTTTTAATTCGAACAAAAACCTTTTCGAAATTTATTCGAAATTTTATATTTTCTTAATATGTCGGCTTAGAACAAAAGTTGCAATAGTCATGCATAAAATGGTTATTGATGGCTTAATGATCCCTAAACTTAATAGTTGCAATCATTGTAATGAAAATTAGCGGTGATACACGTTTTGTGTTCGTGATGCTATTAGTCACCTCGAAAGGGGGAGTGGGAGTTATCCCCATCGGGGTACATTATTTGGTACAACATCGGGGTACAAACTTGGTTGTAAATGAAAGATGTCACATGGTAAAACCCGTAGGTCGGACGGTCTGGGTCTCAACCAACAACATGGTAAACCCATGATCCAATATTTCGGGAGTGCGATCTAGAGTTAACGAATTTATTTTAGGGGAGTAACGTAACCCTTGGATACCAGCTGCACTCGAAAACAGGATGCGCGTTGGACCTTTAGAGATCTCATTTTACCGAAATATGCAACTTTGTCCGAGTCGAACGGGATCATAGGGCTGGCGGGCTTTTTGAATTAGCGGCCAAAAGGGTATCGGTTCGCAGGGGCTTGGAAAAGAGGTTTTGATCTGAAGGGCTAAAAAGTCAATGATGTTGCTTTTGGGTGAAGGGGTTATACCCCAGAAACCAATCAAAGGGTTTTCAGCGTCTCATAGGTGTGTTTTAAAATCTTGGAGAGAGAGACAGTTTCAGAAATTTAAAAAAGGAGAGGGGAGAATGATCTACGACACGAGCGAGTAAAGAACTCTTTTCACGATTAAGTCCTCTGGAAGGATAAGAGACGCATCGGCAAGTGATGTTGGTGAGTTACCCATTTGGGGCCTTTTCCTAAAATGTACACTTTCTTATCTCTCTCTCCGATTTATTATTATTCAAAATAACGTTAGAGGCTAGTTAATATTAACTTTTGGTTACCATCAGTTCCAATTTAGTCTGTGAGACTCTTTACCATTGTTTTTGAATTGTTTAGAATGGGTGTTCAATCCATTTATTTTAATATGGATATTTTGTGTAATATAATGTTTGTAAATAGTTATAGGTTTTGTAAATAAATTTTATGTGTAATTGTTAAAATGCACACGGTCTTATTCTTTTCGCGCTCTTACCGGGCGTGTCCTAAAAGAGGTAGATACCTCAGGACAAAAGACATTTTCAAGCCCATTAAAGTGAAGGGTAACATGCTATAATTGTGATCATTTAAATCAATAATACAGGTTTTTCAACTTTTTTCTTGTAATTTCGGAAAAAAAAAAAAAAAAAAATCACAATATTCTTAAAAATGGATTCTGATACAAAAATTTTCTCGTTGAGTTAAATTCTAGTTAATTTAATAAAGTCTGGGCTTCTGAAGCATAATGTCGTCAAGGAGTAATGCAAACATTATAAACAGAAATTCCACTTTCACGCGAAAATATTCTGGTCTTGAGTTCTTTCGCAATGCAGTCACAAACACCCCCCCCCCCCAAAAAAAAAATCTGATGTGGGCAACACATGACTTTCCTTATATAATGTAATGAATTTACTACTTTTACAATAAAAAAAATAGGTTTTTCTTATAGTAGATACTAATATTCTTTCCAAGATATTGCATTTTCGGCAATCAGTCGTCATTTTCATTGATTTAGCGTCATTTTTATCCATTTGGCGAGATTTTCGTTAATTTGGCAACATTTCAAAAAGTCGCCAAGTTGGCGACATTCCGCCAAATTCGTCGCCAAAATTTTGCCAAGCGTTATGGACAAAGAAATAAGTTGTTCTTACAGCAGAAAAATGACTATTGGCGTTCAAATACAAAAGTATTACTCAAAGTATCTTTTTTCATGAATGGAACGAGCTAGATCCACGAGAATGATGTCACCCAATTTATCGCATGGTATTACAAATGAAAAATGAACATGTTTCTCAATAGAAAAAATGTTTTTTTCATTTTATATGACTTTTTAATAATTTTTTTGGAAAATGTGCAATATCTCGAGAACGGTTCATGTTAGCGTTCTAAAATTTATGTCAATCGTTTTCTAATGAAAAATTACATAAGAAATGTCTATTTGCGTAACTTTTTTAACGGTTTTGATTTTTTGATGATTTTTTCAAAATTTCACTCAAAAATTTAGGGGGTTTCTAACATTCGATTGCGTATAAAAACAATAGGCTTCCAGTGTTTACGGATTGGGATTTTTGTACCAAATTTTGTTCGAATCGGTTCATTCGTTCGTCAGTTATCGTCTCCATAGACTCACACACACACACACACACACACACACACACACACACATACTTTCACACACACACACACACACACATACTTTCACACACACACACACACACACACATACTTTCACACACACACACAGACATCACTTCAAAAATGCTTGATTCGTGATCAGGGATGCTTGAAACGTGCTCTCCCGTCGAAAACTCGAATTCGAATTTTCGACCCCGTCACAATACTTTCCTTATACATTATGTATATAAGGAAAGTAAAAAAATATAAATAAATAAATAAAGAACAATGATAAGGTTTTAAACTTCGAGTTGTGCTTACTAAATCGATCACTTTTCGCCTCTGACCTACAATATTTTCGCCGTAAACTGAGAGCAACGGCTGCCTTGACACAGGAATGGACATCCTAAAAGCATGCAAATAGGTCACTACACCAACACTCCCATCACTTCTGTTACTTTGTTTTCATATCAATACACGTCTCAAAGAATAAAACCTGCTATTGCTCCTCCAGAAAAACTCTTGTTTTTAAAACAGCGATTGTGCATCTTTGAGTCACCCCTTCTGACATGCATTCGGCATGAAAGCTTCAGACCAGAAGCATCGGACGAGGTCTGACATCTCGTCTGAGGTGAAAGTCACTCGATTAGAGGCGCTGAGTGCCGACGGATTTCTTTGCCGTCACTCAACATTGACGTCCGAATTAGGCTTCAGAAAGTTGATTCGAGGTGTAATTATGCTATTCCACGCCTTCGGAGTCAATTTGATAACGGTATGCATCCACTCGTAAGGTTATCTTTAAATATTTCGATGATTTTATTTTTTTTTTCTTGAATGAATATATAGTATCTCCGCAACATGAATAACTTTCTTGTAGGACAAAAACTTGAGCGCTTTAATTCAATCTCATCGAATTTTAAGAGGGTTTGCTTTTTGTTACCAATTAAAATAAACATACAAAATTTTAAGTAAATCGCTTGATTATTTTCTAGACATACATCGTTTCCTGCGTTAAATTAAATTTCGCAATATCTTCATAACGGATTGTGGCAACTCCTAAACAGAGAGTATCTATATATAATCTAAAATGTTTATGTGTTTCCAGATCTTCAGAAATCACCCAGAAACTTTGCACACTGATCGTACCAAACACGAGACAGAACCTAACGGAAGCGGATTTTTCCTTTCTGGAGGCGAAAAAATGTGAGGGAGTGGAAAGTTATTCCAGGTATTTCATAAGCGCTACTAGTTACCTAGAAAGCTGAATCTCTGCACACTTATAATATCGACCACCTACGGAGCTGAAGTTAGATTCCTCCGGGGGGCGGAGAAAAGGGGGGGATCGAAAAGTATTTTCAACCCCCTAAAGGAACCTTTCCTTGATATTCTAGAAGGCTAAATCTGTGCAGACGTATAGTATCGACCATTAGAAGGAACCAAATGGAAAGAAATGTTCAATTAAGATGACTTTTTGACACTAGGCGTCATATAGTAATAAAAAATACCTATTAAAAAAGTTTCAACTTTATTTTTTTAAAGTGTTAGTTTACTTGTCTTTTGTTAATTTATAACTGATATATGTAGAATTACAAGTATTTTATCTGATGCAATAGAAATATACCAATAAAATTCTGACCATCACACACTTAAGAACACTTAACGTATGATACTATAACCCATCGGTGAGTCACGATGGATTAAATGTAATGAATAAAAAACGTGCAATATCTCAAGAACGTTCTGTATATTATATCCTTCACTTTTAAATAAAATATACGTATACATTGCTGTCTGTAAAACTTTATTACATGAACATTGTTTTTTGAGAAAGGATGTGTGAAAAATTCAGATTCTTTCTTTCCCTGGCCTGATTTAAAATGCCTGTGGCATTTATCTATTAAAACAATACTAACCTAATTTTATTCGATTCGTTCAATTTGTTTGAAATAGGCTTACAGATAAATACACACTTTGACATTGGAAATGTGGTTTATTCGTATTCAGGGATGCTCAAAATACCATCTAAATCTGAGAGCCGAATTTTTGGATTTAGTTCACAACGCTTTTTTTTTTTTACATATGCTATGCATTGGAGGACAACAAAAAGCATCAATATTTTGATTTAGAGCTCTAGTTTCCAGCCGTTTTGTTTACGAACACTTTCAAGTCAACCCCTTGGACCTTATTTTCCATTACCCACAATACACAACTTTGAATTTTATATCATAATTAATACATGAATAAAGCAATTTCGACTTCCGTAACCATAGATTTAGAACTACTGATTTAGATGGTGTACATTGTACAAATTTTATTTTTATGTTTTATTTATTACTTTCCCTGCATACATAGTATAATGTATAGGGGAAAGTGCTGTGACGGGGTGAAAAATTCGAATTCGAGTTTTCGACGAAGAGCACGTTTCAAGCATCCTTGAACTCAAATTGGATTTTTGACACAATGTCCGTGAGTATGCGAGTGTGTATGCTGTTGAAACCCAGACCGTCCGACCTACCAGAAAGGTGTAAGGTAACTGTTTGGACGGTCGGGAAGGCGAGTGTGTATGCATGGAAGTTTGTGTATCCGTGAGTCTGTAGAAGTGATATCTCAGGAACGAATGGAGCGAGTAAAAAAAAAATGGTACGATTATTATAATCGGCGAATGCTGCAACACAGTTGATATAAAACGCAATTGAATGTTTAAAGGACATTCTAATTTTCTAATGAATTTTTGGAAAAATCATTAAAAATTCAAAAATTTTAATAATGTTTAATAAATAATCATTTTTTATGTAATTTTTCATTAGAAAACGAATGGTACAAATGCTAGAATGTTAGCACAAACCTTTCTCGAGATATAGCACGTTTTCAGATACATTTATTTAAATTTGTCAAATTGTCAAAAATGTCACTAAATTGACGAAAATAACGCTTATTTAACGAAACTGTCGCCAGAATTGATTAATATTAGAAATATAGTTCATTTCACTATTTGTGGGATAAGTGCTTTTTATTAGGTGCGTGTCGGTCTTAAAGTTGCTGCGGTCCATAGGAGCTGTATAGTAATGACACTTTGATAAGGAGTCATATAAAAACATTAATATACATCACAATAATGAATCGATGTGCAGTAATTTATTATACATCACTATTTTACTATGTAAGACATGCATTATGTGAGAAACTCACATGCTGCCTACATCAGATTTTTTATTTAATCTTTTATTTAAAAGAATGCAAACACCAGGACAAAATTCCAGAAACAGCTTGTAAGAGGAAATACAAAATTATTACAACAAATATTTTTTAAAGTACTAGCAAATGAATGAAAAACATGAAGATTGTCATTAAAGTTGTAATGTTTATAAAAGTTATCAACAGCACAGCAACATTCAATAGTACCAAAATTCATTTCAACAAATAAACGCATAGACCTAATTAAGTACTAAGGATAATGAAAGTTGGTCTCATTAAACATATGGATGCAATCAATTTCGTTATTGAACATATTATTGAAGAAAGAAAGGACAAAGCAATCCTTCTGTAAGGTAACATTTTAACATTAAACGCATTTCAAAGAAAGGCAGTAAATAAAGTATTGCAGCAAGCACTAATTTCCTTATAATATGAATACGACAAACATTTATTTTGAATAATTTCAATACTATTAAGAGGGCCAAGACATGATAAATATTCAAAATATCGATTTTTCGTTTAGTAGCTCAAGATATACAATAAAATATCGTTACACCACTTATAAAGAACAGACAATTTAGAACTGAATATTGTTACAAAAAGCTAACATCAATATTTTTTTTCTATATATCATCAAGAAATTATCCTCTTTAGGAAAATTTCTAAACTATCAGCATAAAATAAGCAGCTTTTGAAACAATCAGCAATATCATTAATAAAATATAAATAAATAACGAGACCAAGAAGAGAAACATGGTGGTAGGAAATAACAAAGAATTTATTACGCAGGTAAAAACCATAATTAACTCTGGAAAACTCAATAACGTTATAAGTGAAATATAGTGAATATATAAGTGAAGTCAATAACGTTATAAGTGAAATATTGTGACATTTAAACATATAATACAAAAAAAAAAAAAAAAAAAAATCCATACATCGGGATATTTTTATTAGGCAAGGTACAGATCTGGCAAAATAAGATATAATTAACAGGGAGAACTTTCTAAGAGAAATTTCGGCGTATTTACCTTACCTACTGAAATAACTACAATATCCTACAACGCTCAGCCTTTCAATACCTGAGTTGAGGATAGAACCCCCCCCCCTCCCCCTCTCGTTTTGACTCTATTATATTTCAGTGGCCAATATCGTAACTAGACCACAGGAGGCTAAATATTGCAGAAGAGATACCGTCTAAGAGAAATTAAAATATTTCGTCGTTGAATAAATTTAGGCATAATGAACCACTGAAGAAAGGATTTGAATACATAGCGTGATAAGTTTTCGAACTATATTCAAAGAGTTCAACCCATATTTTAACTCAAAAAATCTCCATTTATGGCTTTAATTCACTTGTTCCACTGCTCCAACAGTATCATAGCAAAAGATGAAACAGGTTGGTAAAACATGTTTTTGTTCATCAATTGGTTAGTTACATAAAACAAGGTATAGGGAACAAGAAAAATCCATCATGCTTAAAGCATTGATTATGAAACACTTTCCAACTTCAATGCAATTTTATTTAAACATCTCTAAAATGCAATACATTCCTCGGTAAGAGTTTAAAACTTATCCCAATACTACATTAATTTATTATATTTGAAAATTTAAACCTTCATCGAAAAAAATGAACTTCATTCAAATGACTGCATTGAAATATAAATTGTCTGGTTTAAACATCTCTAAAATGCGATACATTCCTCGGTAATATTTTTAAAATTTTCATAATAATACGATAATTTATTATATTTGAAAACTTCATCGAAAACAACTAAAATTCATTCAAATGACGTCATAGAAAAAATAACACGCCTGGCTCTTTCTACGAAAGCAGCATTTCATTCATCACAATACTATAATAATTTATTTTATTTCAAAATTAAGACCATGGAGCTACAAGTAATTAAACTCTATGCTTAAAACTTCATCGAAAAAAATCGTCCTTCTCTCTGTAAAATCAATGAATATTTCATTCATATCAGCTATGCAGACTCCATGATCTAAATAATTTTGCGTTAAAGAAATACAGCAATTCTTATACAACTCATTCTACATATTTTGCTGTTTACATTTTACATAAGTGAAAAATAGGCTTCGTTGGAGAAATAATCAAATTTGGATGATCATTTAAACTCAAATATATTGTAATTGCGTTGTTTCAGTATGTAGATGCACAGGATTTAGGCAAAAATAAAGCGGTTTTAGAACGGATACAACACTCAATATGAATTAAAAAGAACTTTAAAAATCATGATTTTGAGACAAGATGGATGCCATATTTCATTTTGAAGTGGTCACGTGATCTTTTCATATCATGGTCACGTGATCGCTTCATGTAAGAGGTGTAATTATTATTTAAATTTTTATTTAAAAAACTACTGAATATATTTTGCTGAATTTTTTTTTTATATATTTTATGGACTAATTTGAATATTACCTATAATTTTCGAATCAATTTGTGAATTTTAAATCCGCTTAAAAAATGTTTGAAAAATTGGGTCCCATAGGGTTCAATGTATTTCATTTTTTCAACCCGGGTTCAATCCAAAACTAATTGGGTGATATTATTCATTTATATTCCCATAGGTCCTACAGACCGTCTGAACAGCATACTAAAATTCTAAAATTTCATTTTGATTAAGTCATTTTTACGGCAGTTATCGTGCTAACGGACAGACAGACAGGCAGACAGAATGAACAAAGTCATAAACACTTTTCAACTTTGTTGTAAAGTGTTAAAAATTATAACTTTTCGTGAGAATTTTCCAATACTTTTTATTATCTTTTCTTGTCAACTTAATCTTTAAATTCTTCAAAATATTATTTTTTAACACTTCACAACATAGTTGAAAAGTGTATATGACTTTGTTCATTCTGTCTGTCTGTCCGTTAGCACGACAACTGCCGTAAAAATGACTTTACCAAAATGAAATTTTAGTATGTTGTTCAGACGCTCTGTGGGACCTATGAGAATATAAATGGATAATATCACCCAATTAGTTTTGGATTGAACCCGGGTTGAAAAAATGATATACATTGAACTCTATGGGACCTAATTTTTCAAACATTTTTTAAATAAATTTAAAATTCACAAATTGCTTCGAAAATTTTAGTAAATATTCAAATTATCCCATAAAATATATAAAAAAAATTTCAGTAAAATATGTTAGGCTATTTTTTAAATAAAAATTATTTAATATAGGGGGAAAAACAAATTCAATATAAATTCGGACTTTTGCTATATCCTCCAGAAAGAAAAAAGAGATATATTATGTAACAAATATCTTTCCAAGAGTTGAATCATTTTTTTTTATATATAAGAGGGGTTTCACATTTTAAAATAATTATGATAGATAACAATTTTTCAAATTTTTAAATAAAATAAATTATTATAGTATTGTGATGAATGAAACAATTGGTGAAATGTTAATGAATGCAATGCGGCTTTTATATAGAGGCGATTTATATTTCAATGCCGTCATTTGAATGAAGTGCATTTTCTTCGATGACGTTTTTAAATATAATAAATTAATGTAGTATTGTGATAATTTTAAAAATACTACCGAGGAATGTATCGTAGTTTAGAGATGTTTATATAAAATTGCATTGAAGTTGGAAAGTTTTTGATACTCAATGCTTTATGTATGATTGATCTTTCTTGTTTTTACGTTGACAATAGGTTTGCTTCTCTGAATTCCAACCATTTAGCTGATTTGTATTAATCTATTTTCAATATCCCTTACATATACACATCCTAATCGGAACTGCATTGTTTCGAGAATTATTCAGTTTCTCCGCAGGAAGCAATGCTAAGAAAATCTTGAATTTAGAATAATTCGAGTCTATCATATCAATCACTAAAATTTATCAATAAAATGTATTCCGTTTCAGTTCTTTGCTGAATGCATGCACATAAGTGTTTTTAGCGCTACAAACCTCCTTTCTTCCATTATAGCATCTGGCATACACTGGCTGATATCTTTCTGAAAGTTTTCGCAGTGTGTTTAAGTCTCAAAACGCTCTTAACCGTCAAAACCTGGAATTAAGTAAGAAATAAAAAATAATTTAAAAAATCGAGAGAACAATACTTTATGTTATAATAAGAGAAAATAAAAAATTCTGGACGTGGTCGGGCTCTTTAAGTCCATTTCTTTACTCTCGGCTTGGCATCTCGATTGCCCAATTGCCCGTCATTCTGGTAATTATTTCTCTTGGAAGCCTGTAATTATTGGGCGAGCGTGGTTTTCCGCGTGAGAAGTTTTCTGTCTGGCAGTCACGGAGGAGTTTTCGACACCCGTGAAGACCATGAAACAGACAATTCCGCACATCAGGTATCTCAATCACAGAATATGAACGCAGGGCTGTGGAGAAATGGCCCGATGGTTGCGATTAGTTACGCTTATCTTAAACATTTCTATTGCTGAGTTGAAAGAGCACAGCAGCATTGATTTTGAATTGCTATTCGCATTCTCCTACAAAAGTATAGACCAGTGTTTTCCAAATGAACTGAAGAATCCCCTGAGTACATTGACAAAGTTTCGAAGACCAAGGACCCATTGAGCTCTATACTCCGATTTTATTTTGTAGTAAAACTAATAATAAAAATCTGATGTGGGCAACACATGACTTTCCTTATATAATGTAATGAATTTACTAATTTTACAGTAAAAAAATAGGTTTTTCTTATAGTAGATACTAATATTCTTTCCAAGATATTGAATTTTTGACTATTAGTCGTCATTTTCATTGATTTAGCGTCATTTTTATCCATTTAGCGAGATTTTGTTTAATTTGGCAACATTTCAAGAACTCGCCATGTTGGCGACATTCCGCCAAATTCGTCGCCAAAATCTCGCCAAGCGTTATGGACGAAGAACTAAGTTGTTCTTACAGCAGATAAATGACTATTGGCGTTCAAATACAAAAGTATTACTCAAAGTATCTTTTTTCATGAGTGGAACGAGCTAGATCCACGAGAATGATGTCACCCAATTTATCGCATGGTATTACATATGAAAAGTGAACGTGTTTCTCAATAGGAAATATTTTTTTTTCATTTTATATGACTTTTTAATAATTTTTTTGAAAAAAGTGCAATATCTCAAGAACGGTTCATGTTAGCGTTCTAAAACTTATGTCAATCGTTTTCTAATGAAAAATAATTACATAAGAAATGTCTATTTGCGTAACTTTATTAGCGGTTTTGATTTTTTGACGATTTTTTCAAAATTTCGTTCGAAAATTTAGGGGGGTTCTGAACATTCGATTGCGTATAAAAACAATAGGCTTCCAGTGTTTACGGATTGTGATTTTTTATACCAAATCGGTCAATTCGTTCGTCAGTTATCGTCTCCACAGACTCACTGACACACACACACACATACACACACACAGAGACATCGCTTCAAAAATGTTTGATTCGTGATCAGGGATGCTTGAAACGTGCTCTCCCGTCGAAAACTCGAATTCGAATATTCGACCCCGTCACAATACTTTCCTTATACATTATGTATATAAGGAAAGTAAAAATTGCTGAATTATGCAGCAACACTCAGCTTCTTTATACTTTTATATTCCATAAGCTCTGTATCTATTTGTACAGCAAATAGTCTCGGAATAAAAAAAGAAATTCATACTCTTGTGAGCTTCATGTCGCAAGTCATTCATATATATATATATATACAAGGTATCTCAAAAATATTGACCTCGGTTTTATTCCTTAAATATTGATCTTAGACATATAAAATAAATTACAAAGTTGTGTAAAAAAGGTACAGAATTTTATGAAATCGATTAAAATTTTCAAGGGAATTACATTTTAAGAAATACAAAATCTAAATTTTTATACGGCCCTCGTGCAAAAACATTTCCTGTCTATACTTATATTCACGCATATTTTAATTTAATGTATATTTTGTATGGAAATCTAGCTTTCATTTAACCTTACTTTTATTGGTAACGCAAATTTTAGATGTAATATACTTACAAATATTACATCTATAAGGTGATGTACAAAATTTCAGCATTTTATCATAAAAAGTTCCAGAGATATGAAAAGACAAAAATGTTGACTTAAACCACTTTTCGGTGCATCGACATGGGTTCTCAGAGGGGAAAAAGGATGTCAGCAGATCGCGTTTCAGGGATCATACACAAATTACGAAAGAAAACAATGATTACATAAATAAATAATAATTTTGCTATTTATTGGTACGAGAGTATCTACACTGTGTAGAAATAATAACTTTACATAAAGATTACAAAGCTTTTTCAAAATGTTTTCCATCCATGCCAATAAAGAGCTGAATTCGCCTGATAACACTTCTGTGCACTCGAGCAAGTTTTTGTTCGGTGATATCACGACAACCATCTTGAATGCGTTATTGCAACTCTGCTTTATTTAAGAGAGGTGACAGATAAACAGTTGTGCGTAAACGACCCCACAAATAAAAATCCATAGGAGTTAAATCAGGCGATCTAGGGAGAAATTCGGATAGCCCATGCAAGCCAATACACTTGTCTGGAAATTCGTTATTTAACCAGTGTTTCACAATTGTAGTATGGTGAGCTGGAGATCCGTCTTGTTGAAACCATACATGTGGAAATGCTGTTAGGGGCAGTTCATCCACAAAATCAGGAATAATTGCATTCAGAATCTCATTAACATATCTGTCACCCGTCAACTTGCCATCATACAGTATGGGTCCAAGCAAACGGTTTCTGAAAATACTACACCATACATTCACAGAAAATTGCTTCTAATGATGAATATCACGCATCACAAATGGATTTGTGTCAGACCAGAAGTGCTCATTTTGAGGATTTAGGCATCCATCTTGTTTAAAACAGCATTCGTCAGTCCAAATTACGTTTTTCAAGAAAGAGGGATTTGCATTTTCCTGATTTAGAGCCCAATTACAAAAATCTAGACGACATTGATAATCTGTTGGATCCTGTCCTTGCACACCATGAATGTTAAACGGATTCCATTTATTCAGTCTCAGTATTCTCCACACTGTTACACGTGGTACGTTCATTTCTGAAGCAGCGGTACGAACACTACTATGTGGATGACTGCAACAGTAAGCCAAAATATCAATTTCTACATCAGTTGAGTGAAGTCTGGGCCTACCTAGTCCACCTACATGATGTACGCTTCCTCTTTCACGCACTCGTTGCACCAATCGGTGAATAAATCTCCCAGAAGGATGTCGAGAATTGGGAAAAGTACGTTGATATTCCCGTGCAGTTTCGTTAGCATTACGATTGCATAAACTGTACAGCATAAGCATTTCAAAAAGTTCTTCGTTGACGTATTGCGACATATTGTCGGTACAGGCTAACTACACTCTCAAAATGTAGCAGAGATGTGAAATACTTAAGGATCGCCCAGACTGTCAGGCTGCGCGCGCTACGCTGCTCAAGCGAGGTGAATGATCAATCAATGGCGGCCCAAAAACAACTTTCTCATATGATGCTGCATCTGCTGCGATTGTGTGACGCACCGAACAGAAGCATATATTTGTAAATGAATACATTCCTAGGCTATTTAAATGTCAATTTTGATTGTGCCATTTCCAAGTTTTATTCTGTAATTAATCATGTAAAATTTTAAGGTATTTTTCAGGAAACATATTTTTGATAAATTGTAAATAAATCTAAAGAGGCAGATATTATTTGCCAATGATGCATTTATGCGTTGTGTCATTTGCACTCTTGCTGTAAATATTAACATTTTAATTTGTGATTAATTCCTCATCAACTTTGTTTAAACATATCTCTGGGACTTTTTATGATAAAATGCTGAAATTTTGTGCATCAACTTATTAGTGTATGGGGCACATTTAACTCATTAGAAATGCTTTTTGTATTTCTTCAAATTTTATCCCCTGAAAATATTTATCGATTTCATAAAATTCTGAACCTTTTTTTACGTAACTTTGTAATTTATTATATATGTCTAAGATCAATATTTAAGGAATAAAAACCAAGGTCAATATTTTTGGGACACCTTGTATATATATATATATATATATATATATATATATATATATATATATATATATATATACATACATACATACATACATACATATATATATAATTTTTACATAATTCTTATTATTACATATTTCAAATATATATATATATATATAATTGAATATTTATATGATTACTTGTAATATATATATACCCGAGAGATACCAAAGATATATATATATATATAGAAAAATATAATAATAATAACCTATTCCAAGTAATCATGAATTATTAAAATCACCAAGGCAGTCAAAACACGGTCACCATGTCGATAAAGGGAATGGACAGCACCAACCCAATTTCGGAGGTTAACCAGAATTAAATTCCTCTTCAGGTCTGAGCATCTAATTCCAATTAACCCAAACAAATGCCAGTTGCCCTGTATATATATATATATCTGTGAACTGTCTCCGTGCTGTTGATACTGTTCCTTGGCCGACCAGCAAGGTCACCAGACCTTTCGCCAATCGAATACGTATGGGACATGCTTGGCCGTCGGATTCGGGCACCCCGAAATGTAGCAGATCTGGGGCAGCAATTTAGAAATGCCTGGCAGAATGTATCGCGAAATGACATTAGAAAACTTTATCACTCCTTACCTAGACGTTTACAAGAATTCATTACCGCCAAGGCGGTTTCACCAATTACTGGTTTAAAAATTCAATGTGCAATTGCTAACCATTGATGGGTCCTGCGGCCTTGATTTTGTAATCATTTCATTAACTGTGCATGAGCTGTACGCATATTTAATTTCAATAAAACAGTCATTTTCTTCATGGTGCTTCGCTTTCGCAAAGGAGTATATATATATGAGTAGTTACGGCCACGGCTTATTTGTGACAGGCCCTGTGGAGTAATGCTGCGTTGCCGTTATGGCTGTGGCGAGGGTTGCCTGATTGGTCCCTTTGTGGTACCTGGCCTGCTAGGTGTGGTTTCGTACGTTTCTTTCGAAGTTCCTGGCTGGGACTGGAGGCGATTGGCCCTGCTCGGTGGAATAAGTGTCTGGTGTCCCTTTGGGACGCCTGGTGGCGCCATTCGTTGCTTGTCGGGATCGGCGTTTTCTCTATCCGCCGGATCCGTGTGGCTTGTTGGGGAGTCTCCCTTTTTCACGGCCGTGGTAACATCTCACTCTGAATTCTCACTTTGATCTCGAGGTTTCGGCCAGAAAGTGTCAAAAATATTCTCTGATTGGCTACTTTGACTTGACAGACAGCTCGTGAACTGTTATTCACTTCATGCCCACGCCATATTTTCATACGATAATGGGATTTGAACGTCGACCACCCGTGTGTATCATAAGTGTCGATACTCTTTCTTAATTGCTTCGCGGAAGTAAGGATCATCGGGAAAAAACTCAACAATTTAGACCCAACCCACCTAAGAAAGATATTTGTACCGTTTTGGAGAAAATGTGCGTGTCTATTATATAGGTTATCTACGGTCTAGGTCGCGAAGATCCATTGGGGCTTGTCCATATGTCCAAGTGTGGTCAATCTCCCAATGACAATCGTGTGATTGCATCGTTGTCATAATGGAGTTAATAAAAACAACGAACCAAAAGATCTTCCACATGCCTTTCAAAAGATGAACTAGGAAGGTTATAAAATATTTAGACATTATGTGTTTCAACACGAACAGTGTATAAGTAATGTTATCCTGTTGCAGAAGCGTGCAGAGATATATCTGTTAAGCTCAAGCCTGAACGGGAAAATGAGATATAATAGCATGGAATTCATAATGTTATGACATTGATTACAAAATTCCTTCGTTCAATATTACTTGCTGCAGTGGAGCTGAGGCTCTCTTTATGAAACTGATATCAACCGCGCAATATGGATATTAGGCAGTCTAGACATCAAATGTTAGAGACTATAGTCATCAAATAAACTTCATTTTATCTCAAGTGTCAGCTTAAGAAGTTATTGATCCAAAATCATTTGAATAACTTTTTGAGTTTTATTGCATTATTTTTCAGATATCTGTGTATGTGTGTGTGTGTGTGATTTCTTTTTATATTTATTCTAATTGCAATGGGCGATATTCAATTTTATACATTTATTGCATTTTGTTTATTTGTGTTACTTCATGTGATTAAGGCCAAAGTATGCCTGATCATATGTGTGCTTACATTAGAGTGAATTATGGGTATAGTATGGGTGCTCACATATTTCTTGAAGTCGTTGTTGGTAATCTTTTTATTTTGAGATTCAGAGATAAGTCATATTCTACTACAGCTATGAGCATTTTGATATCAATTATAATTTTTCATCCATCTAATCAAAGATTAACTCTGCAATTATCACTGCTTTGAAAATAGCTGAATCAATGGCAAATTTCAATCAAAATAACCTGCAGATTGAATAAGGAAGTTGGGAGATGACAGTCTACTGGATATAAACTTCACGTAAACAAAATTTCATTCATGGTATGTCAGCAAGTCCGGTAGCCGACGCATCAAATGCATGCATGCAACAAAGTCTCGGGGGCAACGCTCCGTCCACTTCTACCAGAAACAGACCTATTTGCAATTTAAAATTTTTATTTTCCGAAAGACACCTGCAGAATTCATTACGAGGCCATTGCTGGTTCTTTCAACCCTTTCTTTTCTCTGAGTCTTCTGTCAGAAGACAGAAAACGTCCACAGGATGCTCTGACTTTAAAACTGATCTCTCTCTCTCACTCGCTCACGCCATACGCTAATGGGTCTTGTGGAGGAGAGTGACAGCTTGATTAGGGGTGACAACCAGATCGCCGATGACAAGCTGACAAGACCAAGACATGCGCGTCGGCTTGGAAGAGGAAGGTTTCATGGTTCTTCTGCTGATTTCGCCAAGACATCTGTCCATGAAACCATGCAATGATTTTCTCCGTGGCTTGTCCAGCGTGATGATTGGCGAATTGGCAGGCGTTGAAGCTAATCCCTGAGGAATACTTATTTCGTGGTAAAAATTGTCATTGCATAACACAGAAGACGTGGGCATCATAAAGATGCCTGGCTGATTTAACGAACTGATGAGTTTCTCTTTCATCTACACATGCTTAAGTGAATTCATGATTCAAAATTTTATTATATATTAAAAACTAGCAAATCTAGCATAGCTGTTTATTTAAAGTATGTTCGACTTCTAATGCCATTCTTAACCACTAATAAAGACCACTAATAAAGACCACATTTCAAAACCACTAATAAAGTTACGCAAATAGACATTTCTTATGTAATTTTTCATTAGAAAACCATTGACATAAATTTTAGAACGCTAACATTAACCGTTCTCGAGATATTGCACATTTTTCAAAAATATTATTAAAAGTCATATAAAATAAAAAAAAATATTTCCTGTTGAGAAACATGTTCACTTTGCATATGTAATACCATGCGATAAATTGAATGACATCATTCTCGTGGATCTAGCTCGTTCCATTCATGAAAAAAGGTACTTTGAATAATACTTTTGTATTTGAACGCCAATAGTCATTTATCTGCTGTAAGAATAACTTATTTCTTCATCCATAACGCTTGGCGAGATTTTGGCGACTTTTTGAAATGTTGCCAAATTAACGAAAATCTCGCCAAATGGATAAATATGACGCTAAATTAATGAAAATGACGACTAATTGTCGAAAATTCAATATCTTGGGAAGAATATTAGCATCTACTATAAGAAAAACCTATTTATTTTACTGTAAAAATAGTAAATTTATTACATTATATAAGGAAAGTCATGTGTTGCCCACATCAGATTTTTTCTTAAATGTATTAAAGTATGTATTTAACATAACCTTCCTATTGATATAATAAGAAAGATCAATCATGCATAAAGCATTTATGAAACACTTTCCAACAGAAACACAATTCTATTTAAACATCTTTAAATGTAATACACTCAGCACTCATATTTTTTAAATTATCACAGTACCACAATTATTTATTATGCTAGGAAACTTCGTCAAAAATGGCAATGCAATAAATCGTCTGCATCTTTTATGTAAAATCAATGAATATTTCATTCATATCATTTATATTTCAGACTCTAGAGCTAAATAATGTTGCGTTAAAAAATTCAGCAATTCTTATACAACTCATCTTACAATCGCTTGATTTGCTTACATTCTGTGTACGTTTAAATTAGGCTTCGTTGTACAAATAATCAAAGTTTAGTGATCATTTAAAATAAAAAATATCGTAACTGCGTAGGCATAGAATTTAGATGCACAGATAATACACAAAAATAAAGCGGTTTTAGGACGGATGTAACGTTAAATATAAATACAAACGGTCCTTAGAAATCATGATTTTCGTTAAGCGAATGGATGGCATATTTTATTTTGCGATGAGTCATGTGATCTCTTCCCATAATATGAGTGTAATTATTATTTCAATTTTTATTTAAAAAATTACCTAACGCATTTTGCTGAAAATTTTTTATACATTTTTTATACATTATAAGTTCCTATAATTTTCGAAGCAATTTGTGAATTTTAACTCCGCTGAATTTTTTTCTTATTTTCCTTATACACATAATGTATAAGGAAAGTATTGTGACGGAGTCGAAAATTCGAATTCGAATTTTCGACGGGAGAGCACGTTTCAAACATCCCTGATCACGAATCAAACATTTTTGAGGTGATGTGTGTGTGTGTGCGTCAGTGAGTTTGTGGAGACGATATCTCACTAACAAATAGAGCGATTCGAATGAAATTTGGTACAAAAATTACAATCCGTGAATACTGGAAGTCTATTGTTTTTAAACGTAATCGAATGTTCAGAACCTCTCCTAAATTTTCGAGTGAAATTTTGGAAAAATCATCAAAAAATCCAAACCTTTAATAAAACTACACAAATAGATATATCTTATGTAATTTTTCCTTAGAAAACGATTAACGTAAACTTTAGAACGCTAGCGTGAACCGTTCCCGAGATATTGTACATTTTAAAAATAAATTTACCAAAAAATCCCATAAATTAAAAATAATATATTAACTGTTGAGAAACATGTTCACTTTTCATATGTAACACTATGCGATAAATTTGGTGACATCATTCTCGTGGATCTGACTCGTTCCATTTATGAGAAATGATACTTTGAGTAATACTTTTGTATTTGAACGCCAATAGTTATTTGACTGCTATAAGAATAAATTATTTCTCCGTCCACAACTCTTGGCGAGATTTGGCGCCGAATTTGGCGGAATATCGCCAACTTGGCGACTTTTTAAAATGTTGCCAAAATAACGAAAATCTCGCCAAATGGATAAAAATGACACTAAATCAACGAAAATGACGATTAATTGACGAAAATTTAATATCTTGGAAAAAATAAGAGAAACCTATTTTTTTATTGCAAAAGTAGTAAATTCAGTGCATTATATAAAGAAAGTCCTGTGTTGCCCACATCAGATTTTTTTTTAAGTTATGCCTCATATGGTTCAATGTATTTCATTTTTTAAATCCAGGATAATTCCGAAACTAATTACGTGATATTGTCAATTTTCATTCCCGTAAGTCCCACTGACCGTCTCAACAATATACTAAAATTTCAGTTTGATAAAGTCATTTTTATGGCAGTTATCGTGCAAACGGACAGACAGAATGAACAAAGTCATAAACACTTTAAAACTGCGTTGGGAAGTATTGAAACGTATAGCTACTCTCGCTATACAAAATCATTTTCAGGCAAATCTAATGAATAAAACATTCTCGATTAATATGTAAACCAATTTACAAAATATACAAGTCTGGTTAACATATACCAAAATGAAGAAGCTAAAATAGTCTAGCAACAGATAGCCCCATATTATTTTTATTCCGTTTCAACAATCATGCAGTTAAACACAATCGGGAATATATGTAATTAAAAATATTTGCCAAAATAATAATGACTTGGAATTGAAACTTAAATTGGAAATATCAAATCCTCAAGAAATATTATCTCTATAACACTATTGTATTACATACCCTCAACCCAATAAGACACAGTGAAGAACATTATAACTTCTTTATAATTTTTTTCTATTAATTTTGATATTATTTAGATCGAATAAAGTAAATTGAAACGATGGTTTTATCAACCTCTTAATTAGTAAATATAATATTTATAAAATGAAAATAATTTAATTAAATGGATACACAATGCCTTTACCACTTTCATAAGTAGTTGTGCAAAATTATTCAAGTATTTTTTATGACTAGAAGTGATAAAAATACTCTACCCGACGCAGAAAATGCAACACCATGAAAGAGCGAATAGAGTGTTATAATAAAGGACACGCAGACAGAGATGGCATATGTATATAAATCATGTTAATTCCAGTAGGATAATGCAATACAGTACTGGCATAGACAGGGTGATCAGTAGGAAGTAGGACCACATCTTGCGGCGATACAAGCAGAAACCCTTTGAGGAACAGATGCAATGAGCGGACAGATAGTTTCCTGAGGGATGGATGACCATATGCGTTCAACCATCCTCCACAGGTCGTCCTCTGTTTAAGGAGAGACATGACAGTCAAACGACGGCCATTCACATCACATACATGCTCGATAGGCGAGATATCTGGAGACAGTTGAGGCAAAGGAAGCACTTGGATACCTCCCAAGGCTTGTCTGCTGATGGTTGTCATGTACGGTCGCGCGTTATTTTGCTGGAAAACAGCATTTTCAAACCGCTGGAGGTAGGGCACTGCAACCGCCGCAGCACCTCATCCACATGCCGTCATTATGACTCTGATACCAACCAGAGGTGATCGTCTATCGAAGCCGATGACACGCTAAACGCTAAACCATGATGCCGCGCTATCGAGCAGTATGGCATTCAACAGTCGCAGCAGGATTGGATCTGTTTCCCCGTCATCTCCAGATTGTGGATGGGCCTGTGTCACTACGACGATTTACATGTCCTTTTTCAATCCATCTTCTCCAAATCCTTTGCACAGTGGATGCATCTCCGCGTGTTTCAGCAGCGATACACCGGTACGGCCACCCAGCCGTAGGTAGGCTTAAAATAAATCTCCTCGTACGATCGTCTAAATGTTGAAACGGACTTCGGCGTCGTTGACCAGGCATATCTTCAATAAAACGTGTTTTCTGAAACGAGAAACAGCTATAAAAACGGATTTCCGTAGGCGACAGACAGTAACAACTGTTGGTTCATCTGCCGTTTCCATCCCTTTTATTCCGCGCTCTAATCACGTGACCTACCTGCATTCAAGATTATTTGCATACATCGGCCAGCTGCGTCTGCCTCGCAATTTGCATAATTATATGGCCAAATCTTCACGGTGTTGCATTTTCTATGTCGGGTAGTGCATATTTGATAAGCACTTTTATACATAGTGTTTGTTCACACGCATAATATGCGGTAAAAATGTACCGTGAATAAAGTTATGTAAAAAAGTTTACGTATTTATATTTTTATACATCATCTCTATATCGGTGATTGCACAATCAGGTCTTTGATTATAATCACCCTCCCAGAAATTATATTTTATTGTATGTACTATTTTAAGTGAATATCATATAATATCGTATCGATTATATATGATACGATATTATGAAATTAATAGTATCGTATTATATAATCAATAAAAATTGAGTTTCCTAATGCAATTTCAACTTTTTTTTTTTTTTTTTGCAATTACCAACAAAGTTTTGAAGGTAGGCTAATAAACTTGGATTTTTCCATGAAACGCTTCTGTTGAATTTGCTGTTTACTTTCTCCTAGAAAAAGAATTATGTCTAGAAAAGAAGTCGAAAGTTATAGTTATTCTCCTGTGTGTATGTATGTATACTATACAGGGTGTCCCAAAAAGATTGAAACGCGCTTTAATTCTTTACCTGATGAGATAAGCCGACAATGTAAATTTCAAAATGTTGAAAGTAAAGTAGGAAATAAGACTACATTAATGAAATAGTCCATCCATTAATTTTCAAAAAGTTACACGTTTTAAATTTTTATACGACCCCTTAGACAAATTTGGTCAATCAGAAAATTTTTATTTTTAATGCAACAAAAACATTAAAAAAAATCTGATGTGGGCAACACATGACTCTCCTTATATAATGCAATGAGTTTACAACTTTTACAGTAAAAAAATAGGTTTTTCAAATAGTAAATACTTATATTCTTTCCAAGATATTGAATTTTCGACGATTAGTCGTCATTTTCATTGATTAAACGTCATTTTTATCCATTTCGCGAGATTTTTGTTAATTTGGCAGCATTTTTAAAAAGTTGCCAAGTTGGCGACATGCCGCTAACTGCGTCGCCAAAATCTCGCCAAACGTTATGGACGGAGAAATAAGTTATTCTTACATAAGATAAATGACTATTGGCGTTCAAATACAAAAGTATTGCTTAAAGTATCTTTTTTCATGAATGGAACGAGCTAGATCCACGAGAATGATGTCACCCAATTTATCGCATGATATTACATATGAAAAGTGAACATGTTTCTACACAGTTAATATTTTTTTTTAATTTTATATGACTTTTTGATAATTTTTTTGAAAAATGTGCAATATCTCGAGAACGGTTCATGTTAGCGTTCTAAAATTTATGTCAATCGCTTTGTAAAGAAAAATTACATAAGAAATGTCTATTTACGTAACTTTATTAGAGGTTTTGATTTTTTGACGATTTTTTCGATATTTCACTCGAAAATTTAGGGGGGTTCTGAACATTCTATTGCGTATAAAAACAATAGGCTTCCAGTGTTTATAGATTGCGATTTTTGTACCAAATTTCGTTCGAATCGGTCTATTCGTTCGTCAGTTATTGTCTCCACAGGCTCACTGACACACACGCACCCACACATACTTTCACACACACACACGCACACACATACTTTCACACACACACACATACTTTCACACACACATACACACACACACACACAGGCATCACTTCAAAAATGCTTGATTCGTGATCAGGGATGCTTGAAACGTGCTCTCCCGTCGAAAATTCGAATTCGAATTTTCGACCCCGTCACAATACTTTCCTTATGCATTATGTATATAAGGAAAGTAAAAATTGCATATATGTATTTTTAAAATCAACTGAATTATGATAAAGGAAAATCTAACTTATGTCACTTTTTCGTACCATGTGAAAGGCTGTTTCATCAGTGAAACTAGGGATCATAAACAAATTCACGATGAAAATTGTTTACATAAAAAAAAGTACTTAATTACTGAAAAAGTACTTAGTTATTGAAAAGTACTTGAGAATCTGTGATTGCATCGTAAGCCTACGTGGAATTCGCAAAAATGTCTTCTATGTACATATTATTAGTTTTATCTTTTTTGTGATATGTCACAAATTTACATTTCTAATTTGATATAGGGTCCCCATTCACAATGTTCAATTTTCAATTAAATATAACTCACTCAATTTTTAAAGATATAGATATGCGGGTTTTTTTAATGATCTTGTTGCATTAAAGATAAAAAAATTCTAATTGATCAAATTTGTCTAAGGGGTCGTATAAAAATTTAAAAAGTATAACTTTTTGAAAATGAATGGGAGGACTCTTTCATTAACGCAGTCTTATTTCCTACCTTATTTTCATCATTTTTACTATTTACATTGTCCACTTATCTCCAACAGGTAAAGAATTAAAGCGCATTTCAATCTTTTTGGGACACCCTGTATATGTGTCTGTGAAGTTTGGAAAGTACGATTTAAAAATACAACCACATATTGCTGTATTGTGTCGAAAGCCCAGGCCGACCAGCTCATCTTTGGACATAGAGCAGTTTAGTGGGCGACCGGGATTTGCTTTATTGTGTGTCAGAACTAGATAGATGATTTTGTAATTTGCGTGATTAGAGTATGGATTTTGCAACTAGTTTTGCAAAATTATTTTCAATCATGTATGATTCTTCTATAATCCATGTCAAACGGGAAATTGCCAACGGGACAGAGACAATTGGCGACCTGATATGTCATCTTACTTAATAAATGAAAAAGTCTCTTTGTGTGTGTGTGTGTGTGCAATCTGTAGCGCGAAATCAAGAGTCGTACGACCATGAAATTTGGTACACAAGTATATTAGGACTTAAAAAGGTGCATCTCGGTGTTATTTTTTTTTATTTCGAATTAATTTTTTAATTACTTTTATATTTCAGTCCTATTCACAACGATTTTGGGCAATATTTACACAAATTCATTCCTTAGTAACCTAAACTTATCACAGACCTTCCATCTTGACACAATTGAAAAGATTGAAACATTATCTTTTAAATTAAACAAACTGTGAATGGAATCCATACGGTTATTAGAGTTATTATTCTTAGTGAATTTAAAAAAAAAATATTTACTTTTCGTACATTTTGAACCTCTTCGATTTTTATAGTATGATACGCAGAAATTTCCGTGTAATGTATCGTTCTTTTGTTTAGCATTTGTCTAATATATCACAGATTACTCAAAATAATCCCATAAACCCATCCGTTGATAATTATAATTTTTTTTTTAACCTAGGTATGTCTTAGATTGTGTGATGGAGCGTTACGCCTCCACTATCTCTTGGACCACCACCGCAGATCTGTTCTAGATACTGTGGGCTTCCCACACAAGAGAGGGAAGAGGCCGTTTAATCTACTGAGTCCCCCCCTCCCTATACACTAGATCAGCGTTCTTCAACCTGTGTTCCACGGAACCGTAGGGTTCCACTCAAACGCTTTAGGGGTTCCGCGAGTCGATACTACAATTCGTTGTTTCTGTTTTGTTTACTTTGTTTTCAATTTCATATGACATATGTATGTATAATACAAATACTTTATATGGAATATTTATCTTCTTGTTTGAATTAATGCAAATTTATTCAAACAAGATTTATTCAATGAGTTTTTATAACAAAGGCAGGGACGCACTTTGTTCATAACATGTAATACGTAATATGACCCCCCTAAACTCAAATCTGGGTGTGCTACTGAATGAAGGGTTCCATAAAAAAATATCTCAAAAAAGGGTTCTGCAGGATGACAAAGGTTGAAGAACACTGCACTAGATAATCAAATAGCTCTGCTTCTGAAAGAGAAGAGAATCGCGTAGAGTTTCTGCAAGTAATGGAGAGATTCGTTTAATTTACGGATTGAAAGCATTTTAAATTGTGTTCAAATGTGTTATTTAAGCAGCGGGTGCTTAAATAATTATTTAATTATTTATACGTAGTAGACGCTTATTTAGAACCCGAGCAACTACAGTTATTTCGTTCTAGTAAATAAATTAAATTAGATCGCTTAATTGTAAACGAGTGAGTGTCTTGTGGTGGGATATTTTGACAAATGACTCGTTGTGGGAAAATTTTTGTACCCTTGCAGCAAGTTCATTCACTTTTCTCCAATATTGTTCTCAATTAAAAAATCTGATGTGCGCAGCATATCACTTTCCTTATATAATGCAATGAATTTACAACTTTTACAGTAAAAAAAAAAAAAAGGGTTATTCTTATAGTTGATACTTATATTCTTTCCCAAGATATTGAATTTTCGTCAATGAGTTGTCATTTTCATTGATTTAACGTCATTTTTATCCATTTGGCGAGATTTTCGTTAATTCGGCAACAACGGAAAGTCGCTAAGTTGGCAACATTCCGCCAAATTCGTCGCCAAAATCTCGCCAAGCTTTATGGGCGGAAAAATAAGTTATTCTTATAGCAGAAAAATGGCTAATGGCGTTCAAATACAAAAGTATTACTCAAAGTATCTTTTCTCATGAATGGAACGAGCTAGATCCACGAGAATGATGTCATCAAATTGATCGCATGTTATTACATATGAAAAGTGAACATGTTTCTCAACAGTTATTATATTTTTTTAATTTATGGGATTTTTTGATAAATTTATTTGAAAAATGTGCAATATCTCAAGAACGGTTCATGCTAGAGCGTTCTAAAGGTTACGTCAATCGTTTTCCAAGGGTAAACTACATAACAAATGTCTATTTGCGCAACTTTATTAAATGTTTTGATTTTTTGATGAATTTTTCAAAATTTCACTGGAAAATTTAGGGGGAGTTCTGAACCTTGGATTGCGTTTAAAAGTAATGGGCTTCCAGTTTTCACGTATTGTGATTTTTGTACCAAATTTCATTTGAATCGCTCCATTCGTTCTTGAGATATCGTCTCCACAGACTCGAATTCGAATTTTCGACTCCGTTACAAAACTTTCCTTATACATTATTGTATATAAGGAAAGTAAAAAGTAGTTGGCGTCGCCGCAGCCGACTGTTTGACAAATTTCTTGTTCCTCGAGATTTTCTGCTTCGTACCGTAAAAACTATAACATACAAAAATATAAAATTTAGGACACTTGTAGAGAAAGGTTTGGGGAGCACGCTGAAATAAACCGTTCTTCGATATATATTGTAATTTAAGAAATATTTAATGTCAAAGTCAAAATATTTGATCTGCGAATTCGCGTTCTGGATAGACTAACTGTAGCAAGACCACGAATTTTTGCACAGGCAGGTACATCCGTAGTTTTTTACATACATAAGCCCTTTTTATAATTTCGATGTAGTTTACCAGAAATTTTCTTTTTATTTTACTTTGTACCAGATATATTTATATTTTACTTTATACCAGATATTTTACTTTATTTTTTATGCACTGAAGTGAAAAATGTTCTTTTGTATTGTCACGTTCATCGATTTTCTCTCTCTCGTACCGCATAAACTATAGCATAAAAAATATGAAATTTGGTACATTTATAGAGAAATCATAGAGTAACACATGAAATAAACTGTTTACCAATTTAAACTTCTGTTTGACTTGAAATAGCTGGCGAAGTGAGCTCTGAAAGTGCAGCGAGTAGGAGGCGAAGACTCTTGACGGGCGAACCGAACCGAACCGAGTTACGGAGGTTGTTGTTGTTGAAACCCAGACCATCCGACCTACCAGAAAGGTGTAAGGTAACAGTTTGGACGGTCGGGAAGTGCCACCCAATTTAGACCGGAACCCAGTGGGGGAGGCATCCACAGGGACCGTACCCTCCTTCCCCTACCACCAATCTCTCGGAAGGACTTTCGGACCCACATGTTTAACGTGATCGTACTCCGCATGAACACGGCGGCAGTTTTTTGGCAGTGGTTGGAATCGAACCCGGGCCTACCGAGTGCAACTCCAGCGCGCTAACCAATGGGCTACCGCGCCCCGAGTTACGGAGGTTAGCGAAACGTATCGAACAGGGTTACGGAGGTTAGCGAAACGTATCGAACAGGGTTACGGAGGTTAGCGAAACGTATCGAACAGGGGCCTCTAGTTTCTTAAAACATTCCTTTGACATATAAGATTAACGTGTGCCGTTTAGTTCCTCATGCAACATCCTGTTCAGTTCCATATCGTACCCCTACACCATAAGTTACCATAGGATGTCGCCGTTAAGTCGCCTACACCATAAGTCACCATAGGATGTCGCCGTTAAGTCGCCGAGTGAATACGCATGTTGTTCTGCTCCGTCTTTCTTGCGCCTTGGGCGCGTGAATCTTCGTTGTTTGTGTATGTGTTTTATATCTTCGTGTGCCCCTTCCTGCTAGCTTTCCAACGATGTCTTGGGTTTCTTTCTACGACGTTTGTGTGGTGAGATACCTGTTTACATATACTTTAAAAAGTTCTATTTCATTGTTCCTCTGCCACAAGCCATTGTAATGGGAGAATTCTTCGCAAAAGCGTCAAACTTTGACCTTTTGTTCCATCTGTAAAACCACTTAAATTTTATCTTTAATTGTTATTGATTTGTATATTTAATATCTCTGAAATGTCCTTAATGTTAATTGAACTTTGTTTTCCCGCCTGGAACAGTGTATATATATTTAAATTGTCATTTTGTACATGCTGTTTTACATATTTTCTATTTTCATGTATGCGAATTCCCCCTTTATTTGTAATGAACCTCCTCCCTTCTCGCACAATGTCGTCAGTTCCACGTATCTCCCCTTTTTCTGATAATGTGTTGTCCCTGCACTTTTCCCTCTACCTTCAGTTGTCTTCCCTTTAGGCTCAAAATTTTTTATTCGTTTTTCATTTTCCGTCCCTGTTCACTTTTTGATATATTTTTTTTTGCAACTTTCTAAAATTTAAAGATGCACACATGCGAGTTTTTTACAGTTTTGCCCCCCTCCTGTCCTGCTGATTATTTTAAGGGGTCATGTACCGGGGTTATTTTAATTTCTTAAATTTCGAAATATTTTAAAATTTTAAAACAAAACTTTAAACGTCCATAACTCAGAAACTAAGCCTCTTAGCTCAATTTTGACAAGCATTTCCTGGATCCAAACTATGTGATCTATAATTACCTATGCAATGATACCATACTTGTTCTTTCCCCGTTTGATGTTGCTCACCAACACTGGGTTTTATTTTTGAAAATTTCTGAATTTATCTTAAAACTACATTTTTTTTTTTTTGGTCTAGGTTTCCCCCCTTGTATTTTGTTATATTATTATGCTTTTATTCCTTTTCAGTGCATTTTATGGTATATATCTTATATATATTTAAAAAATTCTTCACTTTTATATTATTGCAATACCTCGCTCTATTATGTCTTCCACAAATACTATTAACGTGTCTGATGCTGAATTCCCCCCTCTTCCTCTCTCCTCCCTTCCCCCCCCCCTGGTGCTACAACTTGTGTTACAGATGCTCCTGCCTACACAAACTCTGGTGATATAAACACTTCTACTCTCAGCCAACCCATTTTAAAACTTGTCGATATGAAGGACAGCAGAATCTCGGCAATGCTGAGACCTTCCTACTCTGAGGCTACTACTACTAAGACTGTCGGTACTAGAGCTTCATATGGTTTGGCCTCCAGCTCTAGCATCTCTCCCTCTGGTTCACGTTCTCAAGGATCATACTTCGAATCTTCTAGAAACGTCAGTCCCGTTCCTGCTAATCTGACCACTCCTCTTCACAAAGTGTCCAGTACCAATCCTGTTCCTGTCATCCCGACTACTTCCTTCCAAAAAACGTCTTCAATCTCCTCTCCAACGCATTCTGCCGCAGACTCTGAAGAAACGCTTTCAGCGACAAACACAGTAGAAACCATTGACGATACTTCAGATTTTTGTAACCAATATCTTTCTAAAGTTCTCAAGAGAGTTGACCAAATCCAAAACTATTTACATCGATACGTAAGACTCAATCAAACCCATTCCTATTACTTGGACCAAAAATTTTCTGACTTAAAGGCTGCCTCGGTTCTGTTCGAAAACCAGTATAAGTGTTCAACTCTGCCTACCATCTCTTCCTCTGAGGCCTCCATTACAGACCTCAAAAACTCTCTTACTGAAGATCTCCAAATAATGAAACATTCAATATCTCAGAGTTTACAGACATTTACTAATAATCTCAACGATAACCTCCCTGGTTTGATCAACAATACAGTTAAAGAGCAACTTGCTGAGTCTTTACCAACTTTTCTACCAAGAACGCTTGCTCCTTCTTCCACTCCTGAAACCTCTAAACCTAGTTACTCTTCTGTTCTCCTACAGGGCAAGGATAGACTGAAGAATAACGCCCAACTCCGTGAAGATCTTTTCTCCTTTCCTTGCCCGAAGGACGTCAATGTTAAAAACATCGCCGCCCTCCCAAATGGTACCCTTAAAATCACTTGTGAAAATAACCTCGGCGATAACCTCCTTCCAACCTTTTTGAATTCTGCCCTCAGCAACAAGTTCAACATCAAACCGGAACCTCCGAAAAAGCAACCCCTCATTGTGTTCAATGTTCCGCCTGCTTTCACAGAAGACAATGTCAGATCTCTCATCTGCAACAACATCCCTTCAATCAGACCTGCAGATATCAGCTTCATTCGAAACTTTCGGAACCGGAGGGGGAATGCCAACTGGGTTCTCTTGATGGAACTTCCACAAGCGAGCCTCTTGTTAGATGCAAAGAAACTCTTCCACAATTTTACTTACTTTCTTGTCAAAAAATACATATCTTTAAAAATTTGTTATAAATGCCAAGATTATGGGCATACAGCTAACTACTGCTCATTTCCCACTGGCAACTGCAGTCGTTGCACTGCTAGCGACCATACACATCGTGACTGTAGAGCACGAACTCCTAGGTGTGTAAACTGTTGTACCGCTATCGATGCCAATCCCGGTTTGAATTGGAACTTTAACCACAGCGCCCGGGACCACGCCTCGTGCAGCGCTTACAAAAGAGCAATTGAGCATATCAAAAAACTTCAAAAAGAACAGAGATGAAACTC
Organism: Amaurobius ferox; assembly: GCA_951213105.1. NCBI lineage: Eukaryota > Metazoa > Arthropoda > Arachnida > Araneae > Amaurobiidae > Amaurobius > Amaurobius ferox. The sequence continues at coordinate 152,215,113 of OX578136.1, forward strand.
TTGCCCTTTGTCTTTTGGTTGGTATCTCACCACTGTGTTTGTTTTATTTCTTTTGTGTCTTTTATCTCTTGTTATTGTTTGAGTTCTTATGTTTGTCTTGTTTTTGTTCTGATCATATGTTTGCCTCACTCTGTGTCCTGGAACTGTTCTTCCCGGTATGGTTCTTAATATTATTCAAATTAATCTAAACCACTCCTTAGCAGCGCATAACAACCTTTTTCAATTTGCCCTAGAAAATAAAATCGATATTGCCTGCTTACAAGAACCATACCTAAACAAAGAGAATGTTCTCAAACCTCCTTTTGGCCTTCAACAATACCACTCTTCTTCCAAAAAAGCAGCGATTGTCATTTTCAACCCAAATTTAACTGTTCACTTAAAACTACAATCCCTTTCATTTGTTTTACTAGAAATCACACTTCCCAATAACACATCTCTTAATTTAGTCTCTACCTATTTTCTCCCGCGCGACAATATTAATGAGCTCCTCTCGGAATTTTCAGATCTTCAAATTTTATCATCTGAGTATATAATTCTTGGTGACTTCAATTCCAGGGCCCAGATGTGGGGCTATGACTTCATTGACCGACGGGGTTACAGCTTGATCGATTTTTGTTTAGAAAATAACTTAACTGTCGTAAATGATCCGAAGCGGGGTCCTACATTTGTCTCACACTCAGGCAAGGGCTTCCCGGATTTGACTCTGGCTACTTTTGGCATATTTGACAGTATTCAAAATTAGGAGGTCCTCTCAGATGACTCTCTTAGTGATCATAAATATATTAGATTTGCAATTAATGTCGACCTTTCTTTTAATGATTCCTTTTTCTTGAAAACAAATTACAGTTTAGGCAAATTCCTTTATAATTTTAAATCTCACGTTAAAACTTTTACCTCTCAGATTGACTCTATAAATGATACTCCCTCTCTGGACACCTTCATTGAATCTTTTATCAAAAAAACACAGGAATGTGCTTTCAAATTTATTAGAAAGAAAAAATCGACAAAAAATTTTAATTTCAGTTGGTGGAGTCCAGAACTCTCTAAATTCAGAAACTTCGTCAATGCTCTTTATAAAAGAGTAAAGTCTCTTGAGAGGGCCTCCGCTTCTTCTGAAATAATCTCAGAAGCTTTGGTAAAATATAAACTTAACAGAGCAAAATATAAAATTATGATTTACAGAGCCAAATCCGCTGCCTGGAAAAACCATTGCTCAAGCTGCTCTTCCAAATTTGGATCCATTTTCAAGTATACGTTTAAAAAAAATAAACACTTTAACGATATAAACCTTCAATTTTCAGATAATATTAACCTCAGTTACGGTGAAAAAGTTGAGCGCTTGATGGACCACTGCTTCAAAAACGATCCTGAATTCTCTTCATTTTCCTCGCTTTCACTTCCTCCTGGCGGGTTGGGCTCGGTTTCGGATGTTGAGCTCCTTCTCGTCTTCAACCATCTCCCCAATGGTAAAGCCCCTGGCGTTGATAACTTAGATTTCAACATCTGGAAAAATGTTTTCAAATCCTTTCCCTCACTTGTCTCCAAAATTATCAACAAAATTTTTTATCTTGGTCATTTTCCTAGCTCCTTAAAAATCTCAAAAATTATTTTCCTGAATAAACCTGGTAAAGACCCCGCTCTCTGTACTTCATACCGCCCCATTTGTTTACTCCCTACATTTGGCAAAGTCATTGAAAAATTTTTTATCAATAAATTAAATTTCTGGTTGAATTCAGAAGGTGCTTTCCATCCCCTCCAATTTGGGTTTCGGGAGCTTCACAGCTGTGAAGATGCTGCACTCAAGCTTGTTAAACATATTGAATCCCTTCGATCAGTCCATCATGTCTCCCTTACCACGGTAGACATCTGCGGGGCCTTTGACAGCTTAAATTGGAATGTTCTTCCCTCTACTTTTGAAAAAATTAACCTCCCTCTCCCTTTTCGTGCTTTTATTTATTCATATTTGTCCTCCCGTTCTATCACTTTTACCGGTAACAATTTGTCCCTCTCTAAATTACTTTCTATGGGTGCTCCACAGGGTTCGGTAATTTCTCCGATCCTGTGGAATATCTATTTCAATAGTATCTTAACCCTTAACAACGACCTCTTCTACCTGCAGGCCTTTGCGGATGATCTGGCCGTGGTCACGTCTGGTTCCGATATTAAATTTACCACCCAAAATACAAATCAAATTCTTGGTCTCATCTCGGATTCCCTCACTTCCTTGAAACTTTCAATTTCCCACGAAAAATCAAAATGCATTATTATCAACAAATACAGATCCAAAAGAAAATATAATCGATGTATTAGACTTCAGAATAAACCCATCAAAATTTCTAAAACTCTTAACTACCTAGGTATTATAATTGACAATAACTTAAAATGGAGCGCTCACATATTCTACTTAAAAGAAAAATGTTTCAAGTTGTCCTCAACATTTGGAAAAATTTCTGGGAATAACTGGGGGGTTAATAAAGCTCTTTTAAAAATATGGTACTTGACTGTAATTGAAAAGGTTATTATTTACGGATCTGGGGTTTGGGGGGGTAATCTCACACGGGATCAAATTTCAAAACTTACTTCATTACAAAGAATCTTTTTATTAAAAATCTGCCCTGGCTTTCGGACAACTTCGAACATTTCTCTTTTTTCAATTACCGGTATTCCCCCTGTCCATTTAGTCATTAAAACTCTTTTTATTAAATATAACTTTTGGAAACATAAACTTAACTTATTTTCGGACCCCTCCATTCCCTCCCCTGATCAATTTGATTCCCTTTGTTCTCTTTCTAGCCTTCCTCCTCCCCTTCGTGTTTTAAATTTTTCTTCCTCGAACCCTTCCTCGTTTTCTAGGTTTAATGTATTCACAGATGGGTCAAAACTGGATAATAATGTAGGTTTATCAATATGCATTTTCGAAAATGATCGACTGATCGAATCACTATCCTTTAAACTTAGAACTGGAAACACAGTTTTTCAAGCCGAACTTGAGGCCATCAACCAGGCCATCCTCTGGGCCGGCAAAAACAATTTAAAAATCAACATCTTTTCGGACAGTCAGTCATCTATTTCGGCTTTTAAATCTATCAAGAATAAAACGAAATTTCTATCTAAAATTAAAACTAATGCTCACCCCTACAAATCATTAATTAACTTATCCTGGGTCAAGGCCCATTCTAATATTCAGGGCAACGAAGTCGCCGATGAACTGGCCAAACAAGCTACGATCTCCGGCACCCCACTCCTTATACCTTTTCCCTACTCCTTTTTGATTAATAATTGTAAATCTTTCCTTCTTAAAAATTGGCAATCTCTTCTTAATGATTATATTTCCCCCCGGACTCATGACCCTGCCAGAATTCTAAGCTATTTACCCAAAGTCAACCCCAATTTTCAAATTTATAACAAATTCTTAATCTATTTTTTAACGGGTCATGGTCCTTTTCTTGACTATCTTCATTTTTTCAAACATAAACGTTCTTCAAATTGTCTTTGTAATTCATATGGTGACGTAGATCATTACGTCTTTAATTGCCCCCATACCTCAAAATTTCACTTAACCCGTCCTCCAGATAATCTTCGTGCGACTTGGTTCTCTGGTGTCAGAACCAATAAAATTCTTTTAAATAGGTTGAAAAACTGTGTTTTAATTGCGAGGGAAATCTCCAATCAGGTTCCTTAGCAAGCTTGGTGCCAACTGCTTTCAATTTTCTTCGGTCAATGTTGTCCTCCCTGTTCCAGGCGTTTGTCTCTTATTGTTTCTGTACTTACACTTTTTGGTGTCCGTCTTTTGTATATTTTGTTTCCTGTCTATATTTCTCTGTTGTATATATCTGTTTTCCCTGTGTTCCTCGGCTGTTCATATATTTGAAAGTCTTACCATGTACATGTAGTGCTATATTGCACTTAACTTTATTGCACTTAACTGTATCCGGTCACCTCAACTGATTGTAACCTTTATTCAGCTATGTTCTTTTTGCTTTCTTTTGTTGGTTTTTACTGTATTGTCCCTTTTCCCGCGGTTGCTCGGATTCTTTTGGCCATACGTTTTACATAAATTTAATTTCATTTTAAGAAAATAATTTAATTTTTACCTCAAAATTCAAAATTTGTTAAAATCTACGTTTCTTTGCCTCCCTTCCCACTGTATTTTATGTAAAACTCCAAAACTGTCTGTATATATATTTACCATGTAACCACTTTATTGAATTTTAAATAATTGCAGACTGAAACTTGGTGACTGACTGGAGGACGGTTTCGGCTAACCTCCTCTCCCGGCCACACATTAAACTGCCGTAAGCCCTAGGGTTGGCTGTGTGGTCTGGGCCTTCGACATCGACACCATAAGTTACACGATACGAAATATGCAACTTGGGTTATTGCTATTGTTACGAATACTAAAATGTGATTTCAAGACATACTGCCTATCACCGAGGAAAAATTATATTTACAGGCAACAATTATTATTTCAAGGTTCGGGTTGCTTGATAATAGCGACAAATTTGATTAATTTAGCGATAAATTTGGCGAAATAGCGCGAATTTAACTAGTTATAGAAACTATTCTAGTTTTGTAGTTTGTTACAGATTTTACCACGTTACGTCCGTTTTCTACAGATTTCCACAGAGGATATATAGATGGGACATCCCAGTGGTTGAGGCACGGAGATTGCTCTTACTTGTCAGATGACCCGCGTTCGATTCCCGGCTCTGCCTAAACAGTCCTCGTATTCAGTAACTCCTCCCGAAAAGTTAGTAGTAGCGAAAGGAGGTTACGGTCCCTGTGGATCTCGCCACCACTGGGTTTCGGTCTAAATTGGATAGCACTGTCCCGGCCATCCAAACAGATACCTTATGGTAGGTCGGACGATCTGGGTTGAACAAACAGAGGGCATATAAGCGGTCATCGTTCAGTCAGTTGGGATTGTTGGTTTTATGAAACTCAATAAGAAAATATTTTAAAATCAAAACCAGGAAATTTCAAATTACAAGAGCAGCGTTAAACTTTTTTGGTAAACTTCCAACAGTTCCCAACGAACAGATTTTTAACTTATGATTATGATAACCGAAAGGCTAAATCTGGCAAGAGACCTGCTGCAGTTTTGAATTTGGAATGACTGAAAACTTCGGCAAAAACCTTTTCTTTTATTCTTTAAACTAATTTGTGCAACCAGGACTCGGAATAACTATATTCCACAACCCACCCCCTTTATTTACTAATTTTGCTTAAGTAAGATATATTCGAACCCCATGAAATATTAAACCCAAATGTGCACGAAAATGCCACATTAAGAGTTTAAGTTTCTAAAATAAAATATTTTGAAACCTTTATGGGGGTTGCTAAAGTATTGTCAAAAATGATGATTTCAGGAAATTGTACTATAGAGATTAAAGGCGTCTAATGCTCTGTGAAAGAACGGCACCAAATGACGATAGTTGGGATTACTGTAATACGAATAAAAGTGAATTGCGAATACGTAAGTGTTTTGGGAATGTAATAGTCTGTTTGGAGAATATATTTATCTGTTTGGAGAATATAATTATCTGCTTTGTTGTTGTTGAGACCCAGACCGTCCGACCTACCAGAAAGGTGTAAGGTAACAGTTTGGACTGTCGGGGAGATCCACCCAATTTAGACCGGAACCCAGTGGGGGGAGGCATCCACAGAGACCGTACCCTCCTTCCCCTCCCACCAACCCCTCAGAAGGACTTACGGACCCACATGTTTAACGTGATCGTACTCCGCGTGAACACGGCGGAAGTTTTGGTAGCGGAGGGAATCGAACCAAGGTCTACCGAGTGCAAACCACTGGGCTACCGCGCCCATTTTTTTTTCGTTGCCCATTGTCTGCTTTGTTGTTGTTGTTGTTGTTGAGACCCAGACCGTCCGACCTACCAGAAAGGATTGTCTGCTTTGTGAATAAGTTGAATATTAAACGACTCTTTTATTGCATCTAGCTGTTATTTTGCGCCCTTGTATGGTTGCTAGAGTTACTAAATGTACATTGTTCCTGTTTGCGCTTACTGGTGCTTTTAATAAAGCGTTAGTTATCCAAAAATTCAGATTCGTCCTTGTATCCTGCAAATACACCCCCCCATAGAAGATAGTACCTCGTAACACTGCAAATGAATTAGGTACACATTAAAATAATGACCAACAAAAGTGTATTGATGTAGCTTTATAACTGAGACCCTCAAAGTAGATAAGAATGTTGACGAATTTTAAATAAATAAACACCGTGAGTCTTGAAGTTTGTTGATATATTTGTTGTCAGCTACATAAATACACCCCCATAGAAGATGGTACCTCGTAACACTGCAGATGAGTTGGGTACATATTAATATAATAAACGCCAAAAGTGTATTGATGTATCTTTATAACTGAACCCCTCAAAGTAGATAAGAATGTTGACGAATTTTAAATAAATAAACACTGTGAGTCTTGAAATTTGTTGACATATTTGTTGTCAGCTACATAAATACACCCCCATAGAAGATGAAACCTCGTAACACTGCAGATGAATTGGGTACATATTAATATAATAAACGCCAAAAGTGTATTGATGTATCTTTATAACTGAGCCCCTCAACGTAGATTAGAATGTTGACGAATTTTAAATAAATGAACACTGTGTGTCTTGAAATTTGTTGATCAAAATTATCATATTTACTAAGTGTCCACTGGCGACACCAGAAATTTTCATTGAGTGTTTGTTTCGATTTCTTATATTCTTATCATCATCATGATAATATTAGGCATTATATTTTTAATCAATGTCTATCTTTTTAGATCCAAATACATGTTCGTTTGGCGGGATGGTAGACCTTGGGTGCCTCCTGAGTGCAGGAGGTATCCTTTCGCGGCCGTACAGCTAGCTACTCTAAACCCATTATGTGAGTCGCACGGTCTGGGTACTTCAGACCTCTGACATCTTTGCATAATGCACGGTTAATTTGTTTAGGCGCCATTGTAAAGAACCTTGCTGCCCCAACCAGGAATCGAACCACGGATCTTTGAATAGGTTAGCAAGACGCTCTACCACTGAACTGCAGGAACGGAATTGAAAACTCTTATTGTCGAAGTAAACTCTGTAGGTATGTAATTGGATTTCGAATTGGAGTCTTAGATCTGCAATAAAAAATGTTCAACCGTGATGTACATACTCTGAGCAACCTACTGTCTGCTGACCAAAATAACCGTATGGCACAAATGGCAGTAAAGGATAATTATGGAGCTATTTGTTCTTCTGACGTTAAAATCGGAGGATGAAACGCGTTCTTGGTTACTATCTATAAATTACGCTAAATTCAACTGTAGATCATATTAAATTATTCTTCGTCTTTAATCTGGCTACGTATTCGACAAGGTTTTCAAAGATATTTCGAATAACGAACTACAATGATCCGAATATGCCCAACATTTTAGTAGAAGGTTTTAACTTAAAAAAAAAATATCAGAAAATGTAAACTTATTAGACGTTATGCAGACGATGTTTAACCTAAAACTTGCATCAGATCCTAATAAAATCTACTGCGAGTGGTGAAACTTGTATAGATCGCTCATATCTAAATTGTTTCAATTATGTATATTACTTTAGTTACTATAGACCCACGTTATCTGTTGTAAACGTTATCTGTTGTAAACGTTATCTGTTGTAAACGAGACTGAAAGCAAGGAATAAATTTATTGAACTTTATTAGAGTTGTATTTTACGAGATGTTATTCACGCAAAACCATTTCGACTTCATAAGACTAGAGCCACCGCCGATTTGTATTCATTTCCTAGCGAAATGAATTTTTAGTTGTGTCTTTTCCAAGGAGCGCTGCGATAAGCAAATATATGTCATATTGCCGACCTTTTTTAAAATTCGCCAAGGTTTATAGATTTTACCTAAAATGTTAATATTCCAACAATTTATTTAAAAGTCCCAAAATGTTCATATTCCAACAATGTATTTAAAAGTCTCAAAATGTTCATATTCCAACAATTTATTTAAAAGTACCAAAATGTTCATATTCCAACAATGTATTTAAAAGTCTCAAAATGTTCATTTTCCAAAAATTTATTTAAAAGTCCCAAAATGTTCATATTCCAACTATTTATTTAAAAGTCCCAAAATGTTTATATTCCAACAATTTATTTAAAAGTCCCAAAATGTTCATTTTCCAAAGTCCCAAAATGTTCATATTCCAACAATGTATTTAAAAGTCCCAAAATGTTCATATTCTAACAATTTATTTAAAAGTCCCAAAATGTTCATATTCCAACAATGTATTTAAAAGTCTCAGAATGTTCATTTTCCAAAAATTTATTTAAAAGTCCCAAAATGTTTATATTCCAACAATTTATTTAAAAGTCCCAAAATGTTCATATTCCAACAATTTATTTAAAAGTTCCAAAATGTTTATATTCCAACAATTTATTTAAAAGTTCCAAAATTTTCATATTCCAACAATGTATTTAAAAGTCTCAGAATGTTCATATTTCAACAATTTATTTAGAAAGTCCCAAAATGTGGTCTTTCCGGAATGATTCAAAGTGCGGTCGTAAAACATCCTGCCTTCAGCGACATATAAAAACTATAGAAGATTTCACATACAACGTAAAATTCTCCGAGTTAGTAGACCTTCATACTTTGGCGGTAGGGTATAAGAATATTTATTAACTTAAAATTGATAGTCGGGTGACCCAAGACATGGAGCACGGTTCGTTGGTCCGGAGCCGAACAATCATGCAAGCCGACGCACGAAAACTGCGGTTGCGTGGAAATGAATTGATTCCGAAACACGTTGGGAATGAGTAATCAAAAGAATTTGCAGCTTCAAACTACTCCCACCAATAACCGCCTGTCACAATATCATTGTACCGCGACGCATTGTTTCTTTGTGCCGCTTACATTAAATTTTTTGTCTTCCCACCCCAGAAGCATGGCGAAGAATTTTAAGAGAGGGTTAACATTAACTTCTTCTACATTAATATTAAGATACCTGAATGTTAATGTAAAATGCTAATGTAAAGGAAGAACATTTTTATTGAATACGGTGGGCTCTTGCTCATCCGGATCAAACGGAACTAAGATGGTCCGGATAAACGAAAATTGCAGTAATAATGCAAATCAATGCTGATATACAAGGTAGGGGTAGTCTAATTTTTGTCGACTTATTTTAGCACCTTTAATAGTATTAACCTAGAAGTTAACACTTACAGTTATTATCTATTATTCTAGCTGGCAGAGTATCACTAAAAACATAATATATTGTTACAAAGGAAGAATTTCCTTAAAAACACATCGTAAAACAATTTAGTAACGGTATGAGCCAAATTGAGTGACAAAAACAGGCCTCTTTAAAATAAAAATATATAGCAAGCATACCAACAAAGGCAAAAAGGCTTCTTTCTGTTCTCGAGACCAGCAGGCAGACGCCTTCTTGCTTATGTTGGTGTGGTTGCTTTGTGTTCTGATCTTGAAGTAGAAGGCTGATTTTGCCTTAGAAATCTGCGTTTAAAATGCGTTTTAAACTGTGTTTTTAAGTTTTCACTTTTAAAATATTTTTGAATTAGTTTGCGATATTTTATCTAAATATTTTGCATTGTCACAGAAAATAAAACCAGAAATTTCCAACAGAAAACGTACTTTTGTTATTTAGTCTTAGAAATTTTAGTGATGGCGTCATTTTAAAATGCGTCATCTTCAAATTAAAAAAAATAATAATAACTTCATTAAAACTGTAAATTTGAATAAATATCAAATAAGTATCCATATCATATGGGACTTAAGTATAAAGAATAATAATAATAATAATAATAATAATAATAATAATAATAATAATAATAATAATAATAATAATAATAATAATAATAATAATAATATATATAAAAAAGGGAAAAAAGGAATGAGTCTGTAGAATATGTCATATGCTACCCACATCATATTTTTCGAAGCAGAAGAGAAAGATAGGAAAGCAAATCCAACTTTCACATCCCATCTGTCGGACGCGCGCATTTAGAAAGAAATTACCCATACATATCGCCAACATCTCACCATCAAGGATGACACCAAGAGCTATAAATCTCAAAATTCGCGCCCAAGACAAAATAGAATGCGCAGTGGAGCGTGCGGATGCAGAAGAGGGATCCTGGACCGCTCCCATCTGGGAGGATGCTCCCTTTGCCTCTCGGAGAGGGGGGTCCTGTCAAATGACGTAACAGGCAATATTTCAGGTGCTAAATTTCTCTGTAGCACAATAGAAACAGCAGATCGTAGTAGATGCCCTCGAAAACTGACGGCAGATTGTCCGTGAAATTTTGAGTACTGACTGCAGAAGGGTTCTGTGCCGACAATCGTACATCATTTTAATGGTCCAACTTGATAAGAATTATTGACTCACCATCGCAGTTGAAAGTGTTAGTGAATGAATAGAAAGAAAAGGGTGGATGAAATTACGGGCACTGCTAGGCTTTGGATTGGAGCTCCGGCGCGAATCGAATGCAAGTGGTGATTTCTCAAACTGGATCAAACAAATCCCAGTTAGACTCGACTTTCATGGAACTGCCTCTTAAATGTGAATTTGTCAGTCCCATTAGAGGTTCATATTATTGTGACACATGTAGCAAGATATTTTATTGCCATTGCATAGTGTCACATTTTTTCAAATGCCATGCTGACGCTATGCCATGCTGACGAAAGCATAATAGACGTAAAATTAGTCCACAGGTGCTGCTATTTGAAATGGGAGCGCTCTGGACTTTTGAAACACCCGCTACAAGCGGTTTTTGTGTGCACGAACTGTAGCTGTTGCAGTCTTGTAGAGTCAAAGATAATTATTTCTTTAAGAAACTTAAAACCTGATACTCGGCATTGATCGGTCCCTATATAAATTCGAAAAAATGTGACACATAGCTAATTTTCTTACTGATGCCATTTCAGATATAGCCCGTTCCATGCTAAATAGCGCATATTAAGCTCAGAAAGGATGTATGAGTGCTGTTATCTACTAAGGGAACAAACATAGCTTATTAAACATTTGTAGAGGTCAGCTCAGAAGCCCATCTACAAACTATATCAGTTAGCTTTTAATTGAAATTTGAGATAGATTCCATTAATTTTTTGAACAAAATTGCATATATGAATGAAATTTTTTCTACATCGAACATATTAGCGTTAAAATGATGTATTTTACAAATTATCTCCAAAAAGATTTTTTTCCTTCAAAAAAGGAAATTTTCTTCAACTAGGAACACAGGGGGTGCTCGTCCCAGTTTTGTCTGACTTAATTTTTGTTTTTTACCTGATGGCTATCTGTGCATTGGATGTCATGGGGATAGGAAACGCGCGCATTTTGTTCTCAGGAGAGACCAAACTTGCTAACTGCAACGGTTATTTTACCCCCACCGATGTCACTAAATTTTTTATACGTCTTTTGGGGGAGGTGCGCACAGCAAAATTTAAAATCTCTGTGCAAGTTATTTACTTTTGGATATTGCCACTTCAAAATTAGCAAACAATATTTAGTTGTAATAATGGGAAAACTTACTGTGTTTTGGCAACGACTACCTGGTCTGTGACGTGACGAATGACGTTGAGCTGGCAACTTTTTGATTCGTTGTCTGGCTAAATGTTCAACCTTATATTAAAGAATCTTGAAGGAACAAATACTTAGAAATTATAATATGTAAAATGATTTTAATTAAAAATTGTTTGATGAGTAAAATTATGATCTTAAAAGTATTTTAACATACTAAGAAACGATAGACAATTTTATTTCTATTTATTTCTTTTTATAAAATTTTAAAAGTGGACCCAAGCGTCGATGTTTGTAACTTTGGTAACATGCAGGAAAAACTGTTGAAGAAAGGACATCCGGGGCACAGACGTCCAGAGCGGCGATCCATATAGTGTCATCTGCAATCAAATATACTAAATAGAAACAGACAACCGTTTTCGTTCTGTGTTTAGTCTATCTATACAATAAAAGGCAATGTCTGTGTGTGTGTCTGTGTGCCTTATACACTATACGTTTAGCGACCGCGCGTCGGAGAGTTACGCAATTTGGCAATCGGAGACCCGGGGGGGGGGGGGGAGGGAGGGAACACGTGAAAACCGATTTTTAAAATTTTAGTTATTTTTTTTTTTGTTATGTAATGTTTTATGCGATTTCAACCGTTTTTTGCCCTTTTTGTCCTTTTTTCTCCACGATCCAGACGTCGTAGAAAAAAACAAATCACACCACCGAAAAGACCAGACAATTGCGGGTAAAAATATATCAATTTCAAATCTCAATTTCGATTTCTAATATTTTTTAAAGATTTTAAAACAAAAGTCACTTTCGGTTAAAAAAAAACAACTTTCGTTTTTAAATCCTCCCATCGTAAAAACTACTCATAATTTCGACTAATAATTTGCATTTTTAGAAAGCTCAAAGATCTGGCATTCTTACAAGTCCAATCTGGTCACGAAATAATGAAAATTGCCCGCAGGATCGCAATTTTAAAGACGTCATGATTTTATATTTCTCGGCAATCCTCTAAGCCCTTCAACGGCATTTCCTTCCCTCGGCAGTAGTTTTTTACCCGTCTCCATGGAGACACGCTTTCGGTTTTAAATGAAATAAGAGCTTAACATATGTATTGGATACATCGGGTAAAATTATTATATTTATATGATACTAGCAGCATACCCGTTCTTCGTACGGAGTATATAATATAAAGAAACTTGGAATTCATAATCATGCCCAAATTCTTATAGTATACTAAATGACATGTTTAATCAAAATATTCTGTTAAAATATTTAATATAATGCTCCTAAAAAGAAGTTTAAGAATCTCTGTTCTCGCTATATAAAATTATCTTCATGGACATATCTGAAGAATAAAACATCTTGGACCCCTTATGTAAGCAAATATAAAAAAAAATATGGAATTGAATCAATATATGCAAAATAAAAGCGTTAAAATTGTATGGGACCCGTACTAATTATATACGCGAATATTAGAAAATATAACCTGTATTAGTAGATTACATGTATAAATTGAAAATACCAATAAACCCGTAATCTTTAAATCTGAAGACAGTCATTTATTCCAATATATGTCAAAATTAAAGTGCTAAAATTATATGGGGAGATATACACGTACTACTTATAATGTCCGATTATTAGTAGAAGATTACCCGTTTTGCAATATGAGTCTCAAATGTTTTTTGGTAAAATACAACAGACTACGTAATAAATTGAATATATAATTAATCCCCGTAATCTTCATCCCAGAAGACTGTACTTGATTCCAATATATATGCCAATATATGTCAAAATATATGCCAATATACCTGTACTACTTATATTCTCGTAGGTTAGAAGATATACCCGTGCATTCCTAGAAGATTACTCGTACAACGTACAATATGCGTGTGTCAGCAATTTTTGCCGCAATAAAACAATGGCGTAATAACTTAAAAATATCAATAATCCCTGAATCAATAATTCCGGAAAATATCAATAATAATAATGTTTAAACCTGAAGAGTATAATTGATATTATCCAGTCCAAAATGAAATGGCAATGAAATTTATTTTATATACATATCTTCATTATTCAAATCGGAAAGGATTTAATAAAAATCGTCTGCCGCATAAACACATTGGATTTAAATCCGTTGCTAAGCGGCATGATATCATTTGCTTCAAATAAATTGGTAGAAAAAATATCGTCTAAATAGTTATATTTCTATGGAACATTTGGCGACAGTTTCGTCAAATTAGCGACATTTTAAAAAATCGCCAAATTTATCGCCAAGTGGGACTGTAGAACTGACAGTTCCACTTTGCGACAAATTGACGAAATATCATCACAATACTATCCCCTAACAAAAAACAATTACTATCATTTATGTAGCGCAATTTTATCAATTTCAAGATATTTTTATAGATTTGAAAACATTTTTATCAATTTGGTGACATTTTAAAAATTCGCTAAATGTATTACTAAGTAGGATGGTTGGTCTGACAGATAAATGCTAACCAAACATCATTTCAGTAATCTCTTCTAACAAAACAAAAAAAAATTTCATTGATATGTAGAAGAACCAAGCCACACGACCAACCCGAAGGTTTATGGCAGCTGTTTGTGTTGAAGACCCAGACCGACCGGCTCGTCAGCAAGGACATGAGCAACCGATTAGTCGGCCGGGGCAGCTGTTTGTGTGTCGTTTATATCAATTTGGCGACATTTCCGTCAATTTGGCAAAGTTTAAGAAAAGTTGTCAAATTAGCGATATCCCTCCAAATTCGTAGCTTTGAATTTGCAGATCTGAATGAAACATTCTTATCCCGTTTCAATATACTAAATGAAAACACTACAATTGTATTAGAAGATATACCCGCTCTACTCTTTTTCTGTTTCAACAATCGGCTATATGAATTTATTGGCTAAACACAATATATGAGTTTAGTAGCTAAATACGATATAAGCTTGAAAACTCTTTGCCAAAATAAATGAAATTGATGTACGCAGTCAGCAATTAATATAATTAAAAGAAAAATCAAACCGTCCATTCATAAGATATACTTTTATATCCATTTATCCATTTATTTATTATTTAAATCGAAAAAAAATAATAAAAACATTAACAAACACATTTAATTTAATTGCGATGCCGAGCAACATGATATATCCTCCTAAAATGTTAAAATTTATTAACCACTAACAGCACACCCGTTATTCGTACGGAGTGTATAATTTAAAGAAACTTATAGTTCGCAATCATGTGCAAATTCTGTTAAAATATTAAATTTATTGCTCCTAAAGAGAAGTTTAAGAATATATGTTCTCACTATGCAAAATTATCTTCACGATCAGATCTGAAGAATAAAACATCCTGCCCCCTTTTGTAAGCAAATTTACAGAAGAAAAAATAGGAATTGAATGAATATATGCAACCCCGTACTAATTATATTGTCGCAGATCCGAAAATATGCCAATCTGTTAGTAGAAGATTACCCGTATTACAATATGCGTCTCAAAAATATTTGCCAAAATAAAAGAGATGACGTAATAAATTGAAAACATCAGTAATATCCGTACTCTTTATACCAGAAGGTCGTAATTGATTCCAATATATGCCAATATATATCAAAACATATGTCAATATACCTGTACTACTTATATTCTCGTAGATTGAAAGATATACACGTGTATTTGTAGAAGATTCGTACAACATACAATATATGAGTTTAAACAATTTTTGTCATAATAAAATAATTGCATAATAACTTGAAAATATCAATAATCCTTGAATCAATAATCCCCGAAAATATAAATAATAATAATTTTTAAACCTGAAGACCGTAATTGATATTATCCAGTCAAAAATGCTATAAGAAAAATCAAATCGTTCTTTTCTAAAATATATTTTTATATCCATATATTTATTATTCAAATCGAAAAAATAATTATTAAAATTAACAGACAGATTTAATTTAATTGCGTTTCTGAGTAACATGATATAAGATAGAATCTTATAACATGTTAAATATGTCATGTCTTATAACATAAACTGCGAAATTAAATAACGATTTTGATTTCTCTATACTTCTCATTGTTCCGCAAAAGCTTGTTTTAAATAAACCATGAACCATGGAGATAGATTTCCCCTTTAAATCATGTTTCAAACAATTCATTTTTTCAGAAAGTGACTAATTAACGCAAAAAATCTCCCATCAAACTCAGAGATTAAATTTTAATTCACTTTCAAACGATTTTCAAGCTTTTGGTTTGGATAAACCACGGAGTTAGGGAGTAGAACTCCTAGGAAAATGTTCAGTTTTTCATTAATATCTCGACAACCCCAGGTCTTAGAAACTCGAAACTTGGACAAAATTTATGGGGGGATATTTCAAGGCTATTCACCAAATTTCATTAAATTCGGTCCAGCCGTATTTCCGTGATGATGAGACAAACGAAAATTTGGTTTTTTACTAATATCTCGAGAACCACTGGTCGTAGAAACTCAAAACACAGATATAATTTTAAGTGGGGCTATTTCTGGGCTACTCACAAAATTTCATCAAATTCGGTTCAGCCGTTCTCCCGTGATGGTGTGACAAACAGACAGACAGACAGACAGACAGACAGACAGACAGACAGACAGACAGATTTTCATTTTTATTTATATAGATTTTAAATGGATATTTTAATTTATGGATATTTTAAATGGATATTTTAAATAATTTAAATGATTGAATTATGGTGGTTTGAATTGTGGTGATGTATTTGAAATTATTATATTTATATATTGGTGGAACGATATGAATTTTTTAAATGGATATTTTAATTTATGGATATTTTAATTTTATAGATATTTTAAATGATGGATCGAGGATGATGGAACTAAGAGCTTAATTATAAAATTTAATTATAAAATTCCGGTCTAAATTGGGCGAATAAAAGGAAAGTTATGGAGATTGTCGCGGAGGGCGCGGTAGCCCAGTGTTTAGCGCGCGGGAATTTCACTCGGTAGGCCCGGGTTCGATTCCTGCCACTGCCAAACTGCTGTCATGTTCACGCGGAGTACGATCACGTTAAACATGTGTGACTGTAAGTCCTTTCGAGAGGTTGGTGGTAGGGGAAGGAGGGTGCAGTCCCTGTGGATGCCTCCCCCACTGAGTTCCAGTCTAAATTGGGTGGCACTTCCTGGCCATCCAAACAGTTACCTTACACTTTCTGGTAAAATGTCAGAATTTTCAAGGGTAGCGAACAGGCTGGTCTCCAAAGGCGACTAGTCTATATAAATAAAAATGAAAATCTGTCTGTCTGTCTGTCTGTCTGTCTGTCTGTCTGTCTGTCTGTTTGTCACACCATCACGGGAGAACGGCTGAACCGAATTTGATGAAATTTTGTGGGTAGCCCAGAAATAGCCCCACTTAAAATTATATCCGTGTTTTGAGTTTCTACGACCAGTGGTTCTCGAGATATTAGTGAAAAACGAAATTTTCGTTTGTCTCATCATCACGGAAAAACGGCTGAACCGAATTTAATGAAATTTGGTGAATAGCCTTGAAATATCCCCCCATAACTTTTGTCCAAGTTTCGAGTTTCTAAGACCTGGGGTTGTCGAGATATTAATGAAAAACGGAACTTTTTCCTAGGAGTTCTACTCCCTAACTCCGTGGTTTATCCAAACGAAAAGCTTGAAAATCGTTTGAAAGTGAATTAAAATTTAATCTCTGAGTTTGATGGGAGATTTTTTGCGTTAATTAGTCACTTTCTGAAAACATGAATTGTTTGAAACATGATTTAAAGGGGAAATCTATCTCCATGGTTCATGGTTTATTTAAAACAAGCTTTTACGGAACAATGAGAAGTATAGAGAAATCAAAATCGTTATTTAATTTCGCAGTTTATGTTATAAGACATGACATATTTAACATGTTATAAGATTCTATCTTATATCATGTTACTCAGAAACGCAATTAAATTAAATCTGTCTGTTAATTTTAATAATTATTTTTTCGATTTGAATAATAAATAAATGGATATAAAAATATATTTTAGAAAAGAACGATTTGATTTTTCTTATAGCATTTTTGACTGGATAATATCAATTACGGTCTTCAGGTTTAAAAATTATTATTATTTATATTTTCGGGGATTATTGATTCAAGGATTATTGATATTTTCAAGTTATTATGCAATTATTTTATTATGACAAAAATTGTTTAAACTCATATATTGTATGTTGTACGAATCTTCTACAAATACACGTGTATATCTTTTAATCTACGAGAATATAAGTAGTACAGGTATATTGACATATGTTTTGATATATATTGGCATATATTGGAATCAATTACAACCTTCTGGTATAAAGAGTACGGATATTATTGATGTTTTCAATTTATTACGTCATCTCTTTTATTTTGGCAAATATTTTTGAGACGCATATTGTAATACGGGTAATCTTCTACTAACACATTGGCATATTTTCTTATCTGCGACAATATAATTAGTACGGGGTTGCATATATTCATTCAATTCCTATTTTTTTTTCTGTAAATTTGCTTACAAAAGGGGGCAGGATGTTTTATTCTTCAGATCTGATCGTGAAGATAATTTTGCATAGTGAGAACATATATTCTTAAACTTCTCTTTAGGAGCAATAAATTTAATATTTTAACAGAATTTGCACATGATTGCGAACTTTAAGTTTCTTTAAATTATACACTCCGTACGAATAACGGGTGTGCTGTTAGTGGTTAATAAATTTTAACATTTTAGGAGGATATATCATGTTGCTCGGCATCGCAATTAAATTAAATGTGTTTGTTAATGTTATTATTATTTTTTTTCGATTTAAATAATAAATAAATGGATAAATGGATATAAAAGTATATCTTATGAATGGACGGTTTGATTTTTCTTTTAATTATATTAATTGCTGACTGCGTACATCAATTTCATTTATTTTGTCAAAGAGTTTTCAAGCTTATATCGTATTTAGCTACTAAACTCATATATTGTGTTTAGTCAATAAATTCATATAGCCGATTGTTGAAACAGAAAAAGAGTAGAGCGGGTATATCTTCTAATACAATTGTAGTGTTTTCATTTAGTATATTGAAACGGGATAAGAATGTTTCATTCAGATCTGCAAATTCAAAGCTACGAATTTGGAGGGATATCGCTAATTTGACAACTTTTCTTAAACTTTGCCAAATTGACGGAAATGTCGCCAAATTGATATAAACGACACACAAACAGCTGCCATAAACCTTCGGGTTGGTCGTGTGGCTTGGGTCTTCTACATATCAATGAAATTTTTTTTTGTTTTGTTAGAAGAGAGTACTGAAATGATGTTTGGTTAGCATTTATCTGTCAGACCAACCATCCTACTTAGTAATACATTTAGCGAATTTTTAAAATGTCACCAAATTGATAAAAATGTTTTCAAATCTATAAAAATATCTTGAAATTGATAAAATTGCGCTACATAAATGATATTAATTGTTTTTTGTTAGGGGATAGTATTGTGATGATATTTCGTTAATTTGTCGCAAAGTGGAACTGTCAGTTCTACAGTCCCACTTGGCGATAAATTTGGCGATTTTTTAAAATGTCGCTAATTTGACGAAACTGTCGCCAAATGTTCCATAGAAATATAACTATTTAGACGATATTTTTTCTACCAATTTATTTGAAGCAAATGATATCATGTCGCTTAGCAACGGATTTAAATACAATGTGTTTATGCGGCAGACGATTTTTATTAAATCCTTTCCGATTTGAATAATGAAGATATGTATATAAAATAAATTTCATTGCCATTTCATTTTGGACTGGATAATATCAATTATACTCTTCAGGTTTAAACATTATTATTATTGATATTTTCCGGAATTATTGATTCAGGGATTATTGATATTTTTAAGTTATTACGCCATTGTTTTATTGCGGCAAAAATTGCTGACACACGCATATTGTACGTTGTGCGAGTAATCTTCTAGGAATGCACGGGTATATCTTCTAACCTACGAGAATATAAGTAGTACAGGTATATTGGCATATATTTTGACATATATTGGCATATATATTGGAATCAAGTACAGTCTTCTGGTATGAAGATTAAGGGGATTAATTATATATTCAATTTATTACGTCGTCTGTTGTATTTTACCAAAAAACATTTGAGACTCATATTGCAAAACGGGTAATCTTCTACTAATAATCGGACATTATAAGTAGTACGTGTATATCTTCCCATATAATTTTAGCACTTTAATTTTGACATATATTGGAATAAATGACTGTCTTCAGATTTAAAGATTACTGGTTTATTGGTATTTTCAATTTATACATGTAATCTACTAATACAGGTTATATTTTCTAATATTCGCGTATATAATTAGTACGGGTCCCATACAATTTTAACGCTTTTATTTTGCATATATTGATTCAATTCCATGTTTTTTTTATATTTGCTTACATAAGGGGTCCAAGATGTTTTATTCTTCAGATATGTCCATGAAGATAATTTTATATAGCGAGAACAGAGATTCTTAAACTTCTTTTTAGGAGCATTATATTAAATATTTTAACAGAATATTTTGATTAAACATGTCATTTAGTATACTATAAGAATTTGGGCATGATTATGAATTTCAAGTTTCTTTATATTATATACTCCGTACGAAGAACGGGTATGCTGCTAGTCTATATAAATAAAAATGAAAATCTGTCTGTCTGTCTGTCTGTCTGTCTGTTTGTCACACCATCACGGGAGAACGGCTGAACCGAATTTGATGAAATTTTGTGGGTAGCCCAGAAATAGCCCCACTTAAAATTATATCCGTGTTTTGAGTTTCTACGACCAGTGGTTCTCGAGATATTAGTAAAAAACGAAATTTTCGTTTGTCTCATCATCACGGAAAAACGGCTGAACCGAATTTATTGAAATTTGGTGAATAGCCTTGAAATATCCCCCCATAAATTTTGTCCAAGTTTCGAGTTTCTAAGACCTGGGGTTGTCGAGATATTAATGAAAAACGGAACTTTTTCCTAGGAGTTCTACTCCCTAACTCCGTGGTTTATCCATACGAAAAGCTTGAAAATCGTTTGAAAGTGAATTAATATTTAATCTCTGAGTTTGATGGGAGATTTTTTGCGTTAATTAGTCACTTTCTGAAAACATGAATTGTTTGAAACATGATTTAAAGGGGAAATCTATCTCCATGGCTCATGGTTTATTTAAAACAAGCTTTTACGGAACAATGAGAAGTATAGAGAAATCAAAATCGTTATTTAATTTCGCAGTTTATGTTATAAGACATGACATATTTAACATGTTATAAGTTTCTATCTTATATCATGTTACTCAGAAACGCAATTAAATTAAATCTGTCTGTTAATTTTAATAATTATTTTTTCGATTTGAATAATAAATAAATGGATATAAAAATATATTTCAGAAAAGAACGATTTGATTTTTCTTATAGCATTTTTGACTGGATAATATCAATTACGGTCTTCAGGTTTAAAAATTATTATTATTTATATTTTCGGGGATTATTGATTCAAGGATTATTGATATTTTCAAGTTATTATGCAATTATTTTATTATGACAAAAATTGTTTAAACTCATATATTGTATGTTGTACGAATCTTCTACAAATACACGTGTATATCTTTTAATCTACGAGAATATAAGTAGTACAGGTATATTGACATATGTTTTGATATATATTGGCATATATTGGAATCAATTACGACCTTCTGGTATAAAGAGTACGGATATTATTGATGTTTTCAATTTATTACATCATCTCTTTTATTTTGGCAAATATTTTTGAGACGCATATTGTAATACGGTTAATCTTCTACTAACACATTGGCATATTTTCTGATCTGCGACAATATAATTAGTACGGGGTTGCATATATTCATTCAATTCCTATTTTTTCTTCTGTAAATTTGCTTACAAAAGGGGGCAGGATGTTTTATTCTTCAGATCTGATCGTGAAGATAATTTTGCATAGTGAGAACATATATTCTTAAACTTCTCTTTAGGAGCAATAAATTTAATATTTTAACAGATTTTGCACATGATTGCGAACTATAAGTTTCTTTAAATTATACACTCCGTACGAATAACGGGTGTGCTGTTAGTGGTTAATAAATTTTAACATTTTAGGAGGATATATCATGTTGCTCGGCATCGCAATTAAATTAAATGTGTTTGTTAATGTTTCTATTATTTTATTTCGATTTAAATAATAAATAAATGGATAAGTGGATATAAAAGTATATCTTATGAATGGACGGTTTGATTTTTCTTTTAATTATATTAATTGCTGACTGCGTACATCAATTTCATTTATTTTGGCAAAGAGTTTTCAATCTTATATCGTATTTAGCTACTAAACTCATATATTGTGTTTAGCCAATAAATTCATATAGCCGATTGTTGAAACAGAAAAAGAGTAGAGCGGGTATATCTTCTAATACAATTGTAGTGTTTTCATTTAGTATATTGAAACGGGATAAGAATGTTTCATTCAGATCTGCAAATTCAAAGCTACGAATTTGGAGGGATATCGCTAATTTGACAACTTTTCTTAAACTTTGCCAAATTGACGGAAATGTCGCCAAATTGATATAAACGACACACAAACAGCTGCCATAAACCTTCGGGTTGATCGTGTGGCTTGGGTCTTCTACATATCAATGAAATTTTTTTTTGTTTTGTTAGAAGAGAGTACTGAAATGATGTTTGGTTAGCATATCTCTGTCAGACCAACCATCCTACTTAGTAATACATTTAGCGAATTTTTAAAATGTCACCAAATTGATAAAAATGTTTTCAAATCTATAAAAATATCTTGAAATTGATAAAATTGCGCTACATAAATGATATTAATTGTTTTTTGTTAGGGGATAGTATTGTGATGATATTTCGTCAATTTGTCGCAAAGTGGAACTGTCAGTTCTACAGTCCCACTTGGCGATAAATTTGGCGATTTTTTAAAATGTCGCTAATTTGACGAAACTGTCGCCAAATGTTCCATAGAAATATAACTATTTAGACGATATTTTTTCTACCAATTTATTTGAAGCAAATGATATCATGTCGCTTAGCAACGGATTTAAATCCAATGTGTTTATGCGGCAGACGATTTTTATTAAATCCTTTCCGATTTGAATAATGAAGATATGTATATAAAATAAATTTCATTGCCATTTCATTTTGGACTGGATAATATCAATTATACTCTTCAGGTTTAAACATTATTATTATTGATATTTTCCGGAATTATTGATTCAGGGATTATTGATATTTTTAAGTTTTTACGCCATTGTTTTATTGCGGCAAAAATTGCTGACACACGCATATTGTACGTTGTACGAGTAATCTTCTAGGAATGCACGGGTATATCTTCTAACCTACGAGAATATAAGTAGTACAGGTATATTGGCATATATTTTGACATATATAGGCATATATATTGGAATCAAGTACAGTCTTCTGGTATGAAGATTAAGGGCATTAATTATATATTCAATTTATTACGTCGTCTGCTGTATTTTACCAAAAAACATTTGAGACTCATATTGCAAAACGGGTAATCTTCTACTAATAATCGGACATTATAAGTAGTACGTGTATATCTTCCCATATAGTTTTAGCACTTTAATTTTGACATATATTGGAATAAATGACTGTCTTCAGATTTAAAGATTACGGGTTTATTGGTATTTTCAATTTATACATGTAATCTACTAATACAGGTTATATTTTCTAATATTCGCGTATATAATTAGTACGGGTCCCATACAATTTTGACGCTTTTATTTTGCATATATTGATTCAATTTCATATTTTTTTTTATATTTGCTTACATAAGGGGTCCAAGATGTTTTATTCTTCAGATATGTCCATGAAGATAATTTTATATAGCGAGAACAGAGATTCTTAAGCTTCTTTTTAGGAGCATTATATTAAATATTTTAACAGAATATTTTGATTAAACATGTCATTTAGTATACTATAAGAATTTGGGCATGATTATGAATTTCAAGTTTCTTTATATTATATACTCCGTACGAAGAACGGGTATGCTGCTAGTCTATAATAAAATAGACTACGAACTTATGTTTTCGTTTGAAATGCGAGTTTCGCGAAAAAATTTTTATTGTTTTCATAAACTGGTCAATAGAAATTTAAAGATCTGTAATAAAGATTGATTACGTAAATATTTTGTTTCTATTATTAATGTATGTTTTCAGTAAAAATTAAATCATAATATTAGCTTGCAGGGGCCGAGTGTGCTTTGTAAAAAAAGATAATAGCTTGTCAGGGTGGAAGGACCAGATAAAATGGACCCTATAAAAATACTCTATGTAAACTGAAGGTGTTATACTACTAAAAAAAAGGCAGCAAAATTTCTAAACCGTGGGTTCTAGGTGGTTAATAATGAAATTTCATACTAACCTATTCAAAGCTAATAAAAATCTAAGAACCACAGGTTTTAAAAGAAAATTGCAGGAAGTAGAAAAATTGGCAAGTTTTCCATTTAAATTTGCAAAAGGAGGAAGATGAAAAACATAAATTGAAAGAAATAAAGGTTGATACAAAAAAAAAAGGGGGGGGGGGGGACAGAGGACTCTCAAAACCTTCTTTATGACCCACATTATGGAGCAGATAAGACCATTTACGTGACTTCACATTTTATTTATTTTCTTGAAAAAGGTAAAAAAAAATGATCGAAAAGATTGATTCCATAAACAATATAAAAGTTTTGCATTGTCGGTTATTTTTATTTTTATTTTACTGCTATTATATTTAAAAAATTATTTACTGTAACTAATATCTAATAGAGTTAATTATAGCGTATCATAAGAAGCTTTATTTCAATTATGTGTGAATAATTTCTACCTCTATTTCAAAATAAGTTTTTCTCATAAATTCGACAGGACAATGCACAATGGAACTGAGAATTAAGCTTATTCATTCTTTCCTATTGGAAGTGGTGTATTATGGCTGTACATAAGATAAAAATAAAATTTGCAATGATTGAGTAAAACAGTACTTTCCTAAAAATTATACCGTCACCAAAAAAATTAATAAATATATTTAAAATTAAATCCTTTACTTTTATTTAGAGATTGAACATTATTTACATCTAAATTTAAGGGCGAAATTTTTGTGTAGTAAAAAGTAAGTAATTGTAGCATTTTCCAAATTTTGAAAGCGAATATGAGCCTCTTTTACCCCCTTTAAGTATGCTACTGGGCATGTGAGCCCTATTTTAGTGCTGATAATCGATGATAAATGTTTCTTATGGGTCACGTGTCTTTTGAACTGATAGGCTTACCCCCCCCCCCCCCCCACACACACACACACACATTCTCAATCCCACGAGAGTACTGCAGCCCACGTATAAACCCGATAAAACGTTCAGATTTACAAAGTCATACATCCCCAAAAATGGACTTCCTAAGACCAGTATCCCCAACACATTCATCACTCCCCCCCCCCCTTATACCCCTACACCCTTTTCACTCATCGTGTGCCTATTTAAAAAGTTAACGCACGCAACCGACGTTTCCTGTAGAAGACTGAATGATATCTTGATCATGCATATGCCATAGGTGTAAAAGTTGTTTCCTATGAAGTCTGGGATGTACAGTTTCCATTGCATAAAAATTAGCGAATATGTACACAAGGTGTTGCTCGTGATTAAAACTGTGCAGATTCTTGCAGTGGTCTAAATGATATTATTCTGTTTATTAAAATGTCTAATTTAATTTAATTTATGAGAATCTCTGTTCTCGCTATACAAAATTACCTGCGCTGGAAAATCTGAACAATAATCAATCTTGGACTCGTTTATAAATCAATTTAGAGAGAAATCTAAGTTTGGTTAACATACGCCAAATTAAAAACGTTAAAATGGTATCAAAAGTTACACTCATGCCATGTTTATTCTGTTGCAGCAATCGGTAAAACGCGATAGAAAATATATTAATTTGAAAAATATTTGTCCAAATTAAAAAGATGACTTAAGAAATTTAAAATATAAATAATTCCCCGAAACATACGTATCCGGAAACTGTAACTGTAACTTAGATACTAATCTAAAATGTAATACATTTCCTTTATAAAATTAATCTTATATCCATTTCTTTATAATTTAAATTGGATCCATCAAACCCTCATTAATTTAAATGATGGATAATTCGAAATAAATTTCATACCCCCCACCCCCACCCTCCGCTGAATTTGAATTAACTGTCCATCTTGTATATATTGATATTCTGCAGCATTACATACCAAATCAACCCTTTTTTACGAAAGCCAAGAGCTCCTTATTGAAGCATTTATCGGCAAACCGAATTCAGATATCAACAATTCCCTTGCGTGCGATGGAGTCTTCATTTAATCCTGTTTTTCTAGCTTTCAGGTTAAAATCCATTCATTGATCTAGAGTAATTAATGAGGCTAGTTATCTCCCTCTAAGAATTCCAGTAATACGGAACAATTACTAAGGCCGAGATCCAATAATCAACTCAGAGATCCGCAATCCGGTAATGGCCAGCCAATTGGAAGGATCTTTTCTCCAGATTCGGCGTATTTTGATGCGATTCATCACTAGTGCCCCAATTTCATCTTGGAAAATATTCTACCAAATAGACACTAATACAGCATACGCAGTAAAAATATCACGTGAGGGGAAAATATGGCTTTGTCTACAGAGGTCTTTTTACTTCCTCTGCAATACATGGTAATGTATAGGGAAAGTATAGGAATCATGCCGAAAATCGCAACTCGAGTTTTCGTCGGATCTACACGTTTCGAGACCTCTAGAATACGAAAAAACTATTTTTAGCTTGACGTCTGTGAGTGTGTCTGTCTGTCTCTGCAGATTTTGTATCCACTCTAACTGAAAAACTAATGGACCGAATTTCACAAAATTTGGTACGTAAGTCTCTTGGGGGCGAATCTGGAGCTGATTAGTTTTGGGTACGATTCGGGATAAAAGAACCCGCCGTGTTTTTGATAAATGGCCCGCAAAAGCTTGTATCCACTCTAGCTGAAAAATTAATGGACCGAATTCCACAAAATTCGGTAGATAAGTCACTAGTGAATCACCCTGGTGCTGATTAGATTTTGGTAGGATTCGAAAAAAATGATCTGCCTTTTTTTGCAAAATGGCCCCGCAAAAATCACAAAAATATAAAATAAAAATCTACGTGTGCTCAAATATATCCATTAAATTCCTGTTTAATACGTAATTTTTAACGAAGAAAAGGATAAGACCAACCCCATTACACTATTACTAGGCGTTCTCGAGATATTTTAGTTTTTCGTGTTTTCTCTACGCCACCGTAGAAAATAAGTCCAGTTATCAAATGAGAACGAAAATTAAAATAAAAGTGAATTAAATTTAATTAAAATAAAGAGATCGTGGATATAAGTCTGCAGGGAAGGTCATGAGCTGCCCACATCAGATTTTTTTTCTCTTTTTACTTTCCCTACAATATTGAGAATCTGATGTGGGCAGCACATGACATGCCCTACATAATGCAATGACTTTACTTCTTTTAGAACGAAAATCTGGTGTACATGGATTAATATTTTTGGCACTGATTTTACATCACGTTATCTGTAATTAGGCAATCTTTGCTACCTCTTGTTCAAAGTCCAATGACATATTCACATTCGTGTATAAAACACTGATCAAAATAAAATTGACATTTAATTAATATCCCGTGAATGAAATGACAATTGGTATATTCTGCGGTGACAGAATCCAAAATTTTTACAAAAAGTATCTTTTTTCGTGAATAGAACGAACCAGATTTTAAAAAATGAGGTTAACAGATTTGTTGCATGGTGTGGCATATGACAAGTAAACCTATTGGAGGGTATTTATCACTTTTTAATTTTTACGGAATTTTTTTATAAATTTATCAGAAAAGTGCAATATCTCGATAACGATTCATACTGGCTTTCGTGTTAAGTTTGTAACATTCGTTTTCTACGTTTTCTAATAAGAATTACGTACGAAATTATTATTTATTTAACTGTATAAAAGATTGATTCTTTAACGATTTTTTTTCAAATATTCGTACGAAAATTGGGTGGATGGTTGAGTGTGGGTGATTTTCCAAACAATCGATCGTGTTTTAAATCATTGCGATTCCAGTATTCATTGATTGACATAATAGCAGCAAATATTTCTTTCCTTATATACATAATGTATAAGGAAATTATTGTGACGGAGTCGAAAATTCGAATTCGAGTTTTCGACGGGAGAGCACGTTTCAAGCATCCCTGATCACGAATCGAACATTTTTGAAGTGATGTGTGTGTGTGTGTGTGAAGGTATGTATGTGTGTGTGAAAGTATGTGTGTGTGTGTGTCAGTGAGTCTGTGGAGACGATAACTAACGAACGAATGGACCGATTCGAACGAAATTTGGTACAAAAATCACAATCTGTGAACACTGGAAGTCTATTGTTTTTATAAGCAATCGAATGTTCAGAACCCCCCTAAATTTTCGAGTGAAATTTTGTAAAAATCGTCAAAAAATCAAAACCGCTAATAAAGTTACGCAAATAGACATTTCTTATGCAATTTTTCATTAGAAAACGATTGACATAAATTTTAGAACGCTAACATGAACCGTTCTCGAGATGCTGCACATTTTTAAAAAAAACTATCAAAAAGTCATGTAAAATAAAAAAAAAATATTTTCTATTGAGAAACATGTTCACTTTTCATATGTAATACCATGCGATAAATTTGGGAACATCATTTTCGTGGATCTAGCTCGTTCCATTCATGAAAAAAGATACTTTGAGTAATACTTTTGTATTTGAACGCCAATAGTCATTTATCTGCTGTAAGAATAACTTATTTCTTCGTCCATAATGCTTGGCGAGATTTTGGCTACGAATTTGGTGGAATGTCGCCAACTTGGCGACTTTTTTAAATGTTGCTAAATTAATGAAAAACTCGCCAAATGGATGAAAATGACGCTAAATCAATGGCGACTCATTGATGATGACGACATGGAAAATGACGAGTCATTGATGAAAATTCAATATCTTGGAAATAATATAAATAGCTACTATAAAAATAATCTATTTTTTTTTACTGTAAAAGTAGTAAATTTATTGCATTATATAAGGAAAGTCATGTGCTACCCACATCAGATTTTTTTTACACATTCAGACATTACTTCAAAAACATCCGATTAGAATTCCGGGATGCTTTAAAATTGCTATCCGTTGAAATTTCGAATTCGAATTTTCCGCAATATTTTCTGTATACATTACACTATGTATGCAGGGAAAGTAGTAAATTATTTGTTTTACTACAGAGTGAGATAAATATCATACATTAGGATTGTCGACCCAACGGTATGATTTACAGCAAATAACGTCTTGAGGCGATTTATGTATTACATAAGTATTCACAAAAGAATAATAATGAAATATAAAATGCATCTAAATAAAAAAAAAAGATAACAAACGTTAAAAAAAATTGACAACGATCAAAAAAGAAAATGAAATTTGAATGAAAGTATAAGAATAAAAGTTGAAATGGAACGAAAAGAGTTTGTACTAAATCAACACTACTGTAGTAAATTATGTGGAAAAAACCCTCAAATGTCCTTCCCTATTGAACAATGGCACAAAATGCGTAACTCAACTCTCAAAACAGTGTATGTTTAGTCTATATATGAAGTTTGCTGGTTGAATGTAAAGCTGCAATGGAAATTACTAGAGAATAGATCTACATATTAATAAGAAAGTTTTCTTGATGGTCGTAGAGATATTGCATTCACTTACTTGTTTCCATTAATATATTTCCCACATATTATTATGCATTATCATACATACATATAAAAAGCTTTATTTTGGCCCTTACGATTGTAAGTATCAGCAGATATCAGTATTCCATAATGAAGAGATAAAATGTTCGAAATTGGTCATGGGTATCTGTATTAGAACTGCAATAATACCTTTGAGAACGTCCTTTTTAGGTATGTTTTGTGTCTGTGGCCAATAAAATTGCTTACAAACGTTGAAGTGGAATATAATTTTAAAGTTCATCTATTTTGAGGACTTCTGTATTAAAAGTTTTGTATAGTGATTTATGTGTTTGAAATCTTCTTAGAAACGTTGTAACTGTTTGTACTGATTATACTGTCTTAATAGATTATACAACGTCCACGGTTTCAAATATGAACAAATTACAGGATTATCATTTAAAAAGGCAATTCGAGTACTAAAAATTCTTGATTAACAATCATGATCATGAAAAAAGAGTTTTCTTTATTAATTTATTTAATTGCTTATAGGAATAGACAATAAGACATGTAATTATTAACTGCATTAATAGTTGCATTTTAAATTAATACATCCAATGCAAAATTAAGCGAATACACCCAATTCATCCATTCATTATACACCCATTCATTCTATTGTAGTTCATTAGTGGACCTAAATAACATGTGGAATATGAGTGCTTGAGATCGAGTGGAGGTTCCAGGTATTCTTTAATCTAAGAACTCGCACTTTTTCTGAGATCTTAAACATTGACTGACCCATCTCTTATTTTCTTGGGAATATTATTGTTATTTGCAATGAATCTCTAATCACAGTCAAAAATTTGCTTATTTTTGAGTGTTCATAAATTGTTTTATTACTAAGTGTAACTATGCATATAGAGACCCTTGGTCAGCTTTGTGGCGTTTTCGCAAGCAGCACATCACAGAAAAGTTGGTAATCAGTTCGACCCATTATATATTTATACTCATAATTTGCTAATGTTAAATTTTTGGGCAATGTAGCCATCCTAACGTAAATGAAATTGAAAATAAATACTCAGCTGGGGAAAAACTGAAAGCTTTAAAGCCGACTAATATCTCAACAGAGGTACACATACTAAATTTTTATGAATTAATATTTAATTAATTGAGGCTTAGATTAAAATTCTAACTTTTAAGTCCGTTTTGCACAACTATAGGTCATATAAGTCTATACTTAAAATTTCATGACTACACGTTTTGCCGTCTGCAATGCTAAAGATTCGCAATTTTGTTTTATTATTATTATTATTATTATTTTCTTATAGAGAGATAGAGAGATTAAACGATATTCATTTTCTAGTAATTGCTGTTTCGAAGACCTATATATTATTATTATTAGGAATAATAAATAAATAACTTTATACTAAACCAGTGAATAAAGTAAAACTTAAACAACAAACCGAACAGTAAGTAAGATAAATCCGGATCTAGAGACAACTTATAATCGAATGCCTGGAATGAAAACCTTTATGCTCGTCGTATTTAAAAATGACTTACGAAAAATAAACTGACCGCGGTTTCTGCTCTCAATTCATCCCTGACGAGTCATTCATCAGGAATCATTCATCAAAATCAAATTAATCAAAAGCCTGCGAAGCTCCATCTCGTTCATCGCCGGATCTTCGGCGAGCCAATTAAGCGCACGCAAGAGTTCGATAAGACTTCCAGAAATAACAACTCCCGGGGAATACGGGAATCTATCATTTGCAAACAAAGAGGCTTCCTTTCTGCAGAAGGAGAATGAATCCTCTTCGAAATTGTCCGAATCCTCCTGATGTTATTTTCCTTTCGATCAGGGACCTGAATGTGGAATAGAACAGGGAAATTTTAGAGGAGGCGGGGTGAGCTTAGAAATGCGAGCGGATTCCAACGCCATTTGAATGCAAACCATCTGGTGCGTTTTATCTTTGAATGGCTTCGATTCCGGATGCAAATTTCGAATGCATTCCAAAGCTTACTCTCAAGTACAGGGCACAGCATCTCTGGAACAGTTTCCCCATCACGGCCTAGTGATTGCATACAGACGCATCTCTAGATACGTCGTTTTGCTTTTACGATGTTGAGTGGGCTTTGTTTAGTGGGTTGTTACTGTTGTTGTTGTTGAGACCCAGACCGTCCGACCTACCAGAAAGGTGTAAGGTAACTATATGGACGGCCGGGAAGTGCTACCCAATTTAGACCGGAACCCAGTGGGGGGTGGGTTGTTACTGTGATATTTTTGTTGAAAGCCTTTCTAAATTATTAAAGTATATATAAGATTGCAAATATGACGTATATTTAAGCATACAATATCTTATTACGCGAAAATGTTGTAAACACTTTTCCCACAGTCGTTGAAAATCTTTGAAAAGTGCTTGAGTTTTATTTTGGTTTTCAAGGGCCCTTAAAAGTGCTTAAATTTTATAATAAATCTTGAAAGTCCTTGATTTTTACTCTTTCATTTCAAAATTTTAGTTTTGTTGTGAAACCTTGCTTCAGGCTCTGATCATTCGAGTAGTTTTACTGCAATCATTTCTTTAGTTTTATTTTCATAAAAATAATTTTTTGTTGTTTACAAAAAATAATT
The DNA here is from genome assembly GCA_951213105.1 of Amaurobius ferox. Classification (NCBI taxonomy): domain Eukaryota; kingdom Metazoa; phylum Arthropoda; class Arachnida; order Araneae; family Amaurobiidae; genus Amaurobius; species Amaurobius ferox. The sequence goes on from OX578136.1 coordinate 152,247,049, forward strand.
GCATGTTTGATAGCTAAAATAGTTTTCATTCTTTTGTTGCGTAAATTTAATAAAAACAAGTAAAATATAGTGTTCTTGAAAAATAAAATTTAGGCCATTAGAAGTTCTTGAAAAGTGCTCAAGTTTTATTTGTAAAATCTATGGGAACTTTGGTAAATAAACTAACGTCGTTTTACAAAATACGTACAGTTCAAACTGCTGCTAAAGTTATACAACTAAAATAACTTCGTTAAGAGCAGCATGCCACACGAAATTAATAGTATCGACCGATTTCGAGGGCAAAAACAGCCTCCTTCGTTAAGACACACAAGAAGTGCGAACTTCACTCGTGATCGGCGACTGATACATGAGCAGAAAACATGACTGAAACAGGGAAAGGGTGTTGCCAACAGCGAAAGAAGAGAAAAGAGGCAAAACAACTAAGGAGGAGGAAACAAAAAGTGGGACACACTGAATGAACGGTAAAATACCAAAGAGGGAAGTGAGCGCAGGATTCAAATCCCTTGTTCAGTTGCACTCAAAAGCCCAATTCAAATAAAATAGTCAAACGAGGGGAAAAATTATTCTAAATCAAATACGAAAAGTAAGTGGAACAAAAAAATGACTTTTAGAAGCTAAAAGAGCTGATATCGACACCAAAAGCAACGAATATAAGATTCAAGAAAAATATAAAACTCTTGAAAAAGAAGAAGGAAGCAAACGAAATCGAAAATTAAACCAAAGATTTCTAAACAAAAGAGAAGATAGGACAATTATGATTAATAAAGGAGTTTGACTGTAAAACAATCGAGAAACTCTGAAGAAAGTACTACTCAAAAATTGAATTAGGAATCAAAATGATCGTAGCTTCAGAAAAATTAAAAACATGGTTCGAGTTCCAAGAATGTTCAACAATTGCCGACTTAGAAACCTCTTGTTTAAAAACATGGCTCAAGTGCTCTTTAATACGAAATTCTAAGGCTATTTGTGTTTGACCAACATACCCAAGAACGCATTCGTAAGGAATGTAATAAATACCTCCAAGGATTAATAATACTTCGAACGATAAATACATCCAACAGAAAGAATTTCGGGAAATATTCTTCGAAAGTTCCTTAGAACTTCCAAGAGGCGTTTGAACCTTGCAGGGAGGTAGGACGAGTATCTACCAGAATATTTATATCATTTGTTTATTGATAAGTTTTGTGTAAAAGCAAGAAAGAAGGTGTGTGAACATTTGAAGTCCTCATTTAAGAAAAGTGTGAAGAAGAAAAGGTTAAGAACCCTTGCTCTAACAGTTCAGAGAAGTCAGATGAAAAATGGACCGGAGAACGATAACAAATGAATACATGAATTCTAAACTAGTAGAAATGCAAAACAATGCTCGAAAATGTTAAATTGTGTTTTCACTTTTCAATTAATCAATAGTGACATCTTTATTTTTGTCTTCCCGATCCGATTTCGATGGAACACTATTCATTACCGATTTCAGAAAAGAGGAGGGGGGGGGGGGGTGAGCGCCCGGATTGGCCGGATTCCAAGCCTAGGAGACGAGCCATTTGTCAACTTCAAGTCTCCGTTTTCGGAATTTCGATGGAGCGGGAAGATTACCTGCGCCCGGATGATAAATTCCGAGCCAAAGTCCTCGGAATTAGATTATCAGATGAGCTGCGCACAGCTGTCTAATTAAAAGGCTTTATTTATTACCCAGACGGACGGAAATAGAAGGCGAGGGAAAAAGAGCCAGGGCAAAAACAATACCAGGATACTTTTTGAATTCTGAAAACTCAGAAGCTCGGTATAAAAGTGCACAAAGCAGCCTCTCAAAGTGGTTAAATTTACATCGCAGACATACATTTCTCTGGGGGAGAGAAAAAAAAAATAAATTCTTTGGTAAACGGTTCGTTGAAACCTCAACTAGACTTGACGACATTCGAATTAAGATTTGGATTTAGATGACGAGGCGCGTTCTAAACGAAACTCTTTATTCTCCATGAAATCTGCAAATAAAGTTAGGGTAATATAAATGCTTCCTCATTTAGAAAAATAATTTAGGAAATTATCATATTTACAGCTTATTCGTTTAGGAAAATATATCTCAAACTATTACAAACACTGCGAGATTGGTTTTGCTCTTGTATACACAATATTTCTTCCTCCTTTAAGAGGTATTTCTTTCAGGACATTTGGCCGGGAGGATGAACCTTTGGGGCAAAGGGGGGGGGGGGCAAGTTTTATATTTGCCCTATATAAATATATCTAAATGGTGTCACATAAATAGAAACTAGATTAACTCAAAATGCCTTTCTTGGGTGGTGGTGGTGGTGGGGGGGGGTGATTGTTGCAGGGAGAGAAGCCCCTCAAATGTATGCCTGAAAGAAACACTGCTCTCAATTGCTTTTAAGGAGATGGAAACAAACTATATGGTAAATATTTCAATTTGTGTAAAGTGAGGTATAAAATGCACATAGGTAGTAAAGATGTTAGAATGATTCGAATAATACATCTTGATTATAAATTGCCCTTCTTAGAAGCATTCTAAAATAAAAACCATGCTACATAATTAGTAGGTAGTCACCCTGAAGAACAAACTATATTTTTATTCCATGCTGCAAGAACATAATGTTTAGTTTACAAATGGTCTTAATTCATGGAAATGCAATACCATTCGCAATAAATTATGAAAATGTCATCCAATTGAACGCGACGCTCCAATTTCTTCATTAATATGGCGATGCTTTGTCTGGTACACCCCCCCCCCCCAACTTAACCAGAAATTCGTGCTGTGTTACCGTTATAGGTTTTATTATCCTATAACTTTCCACAATGAACATCTGCTACGCAATGAAATAACTAGCTATCCTGAACGACATTCAACAACACAGTGAAACATATTGACATCGGACAGAAATAGTTCATCAGGCTGTCTGGACTAGGGGATGTCACAATGAGCCACTTCATTATTAGGAAAATCTCTACAGCATACTTCACAAGGATTAAGATCACTTGTAAACCGAACGACATGTTTCTATGTATGGGAAGAAAATATACTTGGTTCTTTGGAGGGACTACTTAGTAAAATACCAGAAATCATGGTAACGTGTCACACTGGAAACATCAGTTAAAATTACTCTCTCAACAGAAGGTTTACCCAAATTTATTGTCGTTGCTTCTGGAATATTCCATTAATATACAAAATATAATCAACTTCCGTAATTTTAAGAACATTAATATTGTCTGAACGTATTGGCATATTTTCCTAGTAGGTTCAAGAATATGCAAATCCAGGAAAAGTGTCATCACAAATTGGCGAACAAGTTAAGAGTTAGAAATACAGTTGGAACTACATTGTTTTATGAATCGGAAAATTGATAATAATAAGTAAGAGTGAAACATAATTATAAAAAGTCAGTTTTCGCCATTGATTAATCTCTCTGTGCATTCACTGCAATATTAGTCCACTTCGACATTAAGAGTTTAGAATTCTGTCCCAGTAGCTCAACGGTAGAGCGGCTGGCTGATACGAAGATTTAGGGTTCGATTCCCGGTTGGGTCAACAAGTTTCTTTACAATGGCGCCCGACCGAATTAATCCTGCAGGTTAGTGCAAATATGTCGAAGGTCTGAAGCCCCCAGACCGTGCGACTCACATAGTGGGTTTAGAGTAGCTAGCTGCACGGCCGGTAAAGGATACCCTGTAGGTTAGTGCAAAGATGTCGAAGGTTTGAAGACCCCATACTAAAAGAAACTCAGTGGGTTTAGAGTAGCTAGCTGCACGGCCTGGAAAGGATACCTCCTGCACTCAGGAGGCACCCGAGGTCTACCATCCCGCCAAACGAACATTTATTTAGATCTAAAAAGATAACTATTGATGAAAAATATTGTGATTAAACAGACAGTTTTACATTATATTTGAACTTGACAAGTACGTCCATTTTACAAAAATGGGAAAAGGGTTATTGCGAATACAGATAAAAAGATCATTGAAAAATAATATTTAGTGTGGGGTATAATAACATAATGAAAAATAGATTAAAATTAAAGAAAATAATAAAATTTTAAAAGTAAAATTTAGAAAATATATAAAAAGAAAATATATGAAAAGGAAAAAAAAAATTAGGCTCATGAAAAACAAAAACAAAATTAGAAAAAATACAAATAAAAAGGATCAAAAGAGAAAGAAAGAACCGAGAAAAAACAACAGTTAACATAGCTTTTCTTTTTCTTTTTTTTTTTTAAGCAGAAAATATGGAGGGAGCACAATAAGTTCGTATAAGTTAATAAGAATGAAATAAAGGAATTCATTGATTAAATATGTCGAAGGTCTGAAGACCCCAGACCGTGCGACTCACATATTGGGTTTAGAGTAGCTATATGCACGGTCGGGAAAGGATACCTCCTGCATTCAGGAGGCACCCAAGGTCTACCATCCCACCAAACGAACTTTTATTAAGGTCTAAAAATATTACAATTTATAATACATATTGTGATTAAACAGACAGTTTTACAATATATTTGAACTTGACAAGTACGTCCATTTTACAAAAATGGGAAAATGGTTATTGCGAATATAGATAGAAAGATTGAAAACTAATATTTAGAGTGAGGTATAATAAAATATAGATTAAAATGAAAGAAAATAATAAAATTTTAAAAGTAAAATTTAGAAAATATATAAAAAGAAAATATATGAAAGGAGAAAAAAAATTTGCCGTATGAAAACAAAAACAGAAATTTAGAATAAAATTTAGAAAAGAAAAATAAGAAAAAATACAAATAAAAAGTGTCAAAAGAAAAAGAAAGATTCAAAAAATAAGAACAGTTAACATAGCTTTTTTTTTTTTTTTTTTTTTTTTTAAAGAAAAAAAATAGAGGGAACACAATAAGTTCATATAAGTTAATAAGAATGAAATAAAGGGATTCATTGATCAAAATTAAATGAGAGCAGAATCTACTCATAAGCTTAGGTCACTTTATTAGAAATTTCCATGGAAACAAGAATACAGTTTTTAATTTTATCTACTGAAGAGGGATTTGAACGAACTTTGGAGAACCAAATTGGTTTATTAGAGTGGGAAGGCTTGCAGAGATGAAATTTTTTAGAAAAAGGACAATCGAAAATGTAATGGTCAACATCACCGAATTTATTGCAAATACAGTTAGAGGTGGATTTAATTTTGAAAAAGTATAAGTAATCAAGAAAGGGGCCATGACCAGTAAGAAAGTAAATGAGATATTTATTAAAAATTTGTAAATTAGGATTCACGATAGGGAGGTAAGACAGGATTCTAGCCGGATCACCAGACCTGGTGGAAATGTAATCATTAAGATAATTTTGCCAAAGATTAAGAATATGAGATTTACAAAATTTTGAGAGGAGCGAGTAAGGAAAGGGAATAGTAAGAGGGGAACCAGAGATAGCAGCAATTTTGGCATGGTAATCAGCAATTTCATTTCCAGATATGTTATTGTGAGCTTTTACCCAAGAAATATTGACAAGGTTTTTGGCAAGGAGAGCTTTGTATTTAATGGAGTTAAGATAATTAGATTTATTTTTTATTGAGTTAAGAGCTTGAATGGAAGAGAGGCTATCGGAAAAAATATTAACAGGGGTATTATTAGAGGAAGCCCAGTCAATAGCAAAGGAAATAGCGGTAAGTTCGGCTTGAAATACTATATTCCTGTTGTCAAGTTTATAGGAGAGAACCTTTTCCAGAACATCATGTTTAAAAATACAGACTGAAAAACCAGTGTTATTATCAATATTTGAACCATCAGTATATATATTATAAATGGCAGAGTTTTTATCCATTCTGTTAACTAAATTTACGGACCAATTAGAGGGGTGAAAGCTAGAGAAAGGAACAAGGAAATCAAAATCAGAGGGAGGCGGGAGGGAGGGAGATGAAAAGGAATCAATTTTTTGTTTCCAAAAATTAAATTTATTATAGAGGGTAGAAATTGTAAAATGAATGGGGGGAATACCAGTGAGGGAAAATAAGGAGATATTAGATGTTGTACGATAGCCTGGGCAGATTTTTAGAAGGAAGATCCTTTGGAGTGAAAGAAGTTTTTTTATTTGCATTTTTTTTAGTTTTTTACCCCATATAGCAGAACCGTAAGTAATAACTTTTTCCACAACACATAAATACCAGCATTTTAAGAAACATTTTTTGACACCCCAATTTTTCCCAGATACTTGGCCAAAAGTAGTACAAAATTTTAGGCATTTTTCTTGGAGATATCGAATATGAGGGTCCCAATTTAATTTATTATCAATGATTAAACCTAAAAAATTTAAATGATTTTTAATTTTAATGGATCTATTATTAAATTTGAAAATGGGATTTCTTTTCATACTAGAGTAAATTTTTGGGAAAATAACGGAGCAACTTTTATCAATAGATATTTCTAATATCAGATTATTGAGGGAAGTAGAAAGGGAGTTGAGGAGGGAATTGGTATTAGTTTCAAGGACATTTCTATTACTGCCAAATGTAATAATAGCAAGGTCGTCCGCAAAGGCTTGAAGATAAAATGAATCACTATTAAGGGAAAGAATTTCATTGAAGTAAAGGTTCCAAATGAAGGGAGCGATAACTGAGCCTTGCGGAGCGCCTTTCGAAATAAATTTAGAGATAGATAAAGACCCTTCAGAAAAAATAACAGTTCTATGGCTAAGATAAGTATAAATAAAAATTCTATAAGGAATAGGAATGTTTAATTTGACAAAAGTAAGAGGGAGGATGTTCCAATTAAGATTATCGAAAGCTCCTTGTATATCTAAAGTAGTAAGTGCTACATGATGTAATGGTCTAAGGTTCTCAATAGTGAGTAAAAGTTTATGAGCAGCGTCTTCACAACTGTGAAGCTCGCGAAACCCAAATTGCAAGGGATGGAGTATATCTTCAGTTTTTAACCAAAAGTTAAATCTATTAATAAAAATTTTTTCTATGATTTTGCCAAGAGTAGGAAGGAGACAAATAGGCCTAAAGGAGGACAAATTAGAAGAGTCCCTACCAGGTTTTAAAAGAAAAATAATTTTTGCATTTCTAAGGCAGGCAGGGAAGTAACAAAATTTAAAGCATAAGTTAAATAATTTTAAAAATAAATTTGGATTAAATTTATAAAGATCTTTCCAAATTTTGAAATCTAAATTATCAAGCCCAGAAGCTTTTCCATTTTTGAGATTTTTAAAAACTGAAGACAACTCAGAATGAGAAAGGACCCCCAACCCACCATCAGGAATAGAGTGAAAAGGAAAAGAGACAAAATTGAAAATTGGGATCATCATTAATGCAATGGTTTAAAAGACGGGTCATTTTTTCGGAATAACTGAGGTTAGGGTTGTCCTGAAATTGGATGTTGATACTTTTATTCTTGATAAGTTTTTTAAAAGCAAATTTGAAGTGTGTGCCAAATTTAGAATTACAGTTATTGCAGAAAGTTACCCAGGAATCTAATTTGGCCTTGTTGATCATAAGTTTATATTTAGCTTTATTGAGCTTATATTTGGATTTTGCCTCCGTGATATCCTTCAGCGTTGCAGAGTTCTTGACAAGAGATTTGATTCTACGAGATAAGGCTGTTAAAAAATTCCTAAATTTTGCGAGGTCTTTTGACCACCAAGAAAATCTAACTTGATTAATTTTTTTCTTTTTTCTGATAAATTTAAAAGCACAGCTCTGAACATTACTAAGAAAATTAACAAAGAAATCATTTAAGGAGGAACAATTGTCAACTTTAGAAAGGAGGGAATAAAAATATTTAAATTTGGATTTGAAATTATAAATGAATTTACCAGTGCTGAAAAAAGATTTTAAAAAGAAAGAATTGTCAGAGGGGGAGTCAAAAGAGAGAGAAATTTTGACAAATTTATGATCACTGAAAGATTCCCTTTCAAGAACAGTCCAATCCTGAACGAAATCATAGAATCCAAAACTGACTAAATTAAGATCAGGAAAACCCTTTCCAGAGTGAGAGACGAAAGTGGGACCAGCTGCAGGGTTATTGTAAACAATGAAATTATTAGCTAAACAAAAATCTATAAGATGGATACCCCTTTGATCAATGAATTTATATCCCCACATCTGAGCCCTAGCGTTAAAATCACCAAGAATTAAAAAGTTTGAGGAAAGGAAATTAAAAGAGGAAAATTCAGAAATATTAGTGGAGATATCATCATTAGGGGGGAAATAAATACTAGAGAGAGTAAAGTTAAAATTATTTGGAAGAATAATTTCGACAAAAACGGAAGAAAGGGTTTTAAATTTGAAATTAACAACGAGAAGAGGGTTGCAAATAATAATGGAGGATTTATTGGAAATTGAACAATACTGAGTAAAGCCAAGAGGGGGATCCAAAATTTTGCCTTTAATAGTATAGGGTTCCTGAATACAAATAAAATCTATTGAGAGATCTATTGCGGTTTGAAAAGCATAATTATGGGCTGAAAGGGAATTATTGGTATTAATCTGGAGTCCTGAGATTACCATGGAGGCAAGTGCTCAGATGTGGGGAAGAGAGGAAAAAGTCACTGGTCCTTTTGCAGAGATTGAATTTCTTTAAGGGCAGAAGCATAAACAGGGCAATATTTTCGGTCAATGGCACAGTGATCTGTTTTAAGATTAGCATCTGGGTGATGAAAATTATAATCACCACAGTTTATACATGATCTAATGGTTGAAGTACATGTTGCTGTAGAATGCTTTTTCGCACATTTGCCACAGAAAGTCAACCTGTATGAACAAAAATTTGATGTGTGGCCGAACCCTTGACAGTTGTAACAGATTTTTAGGGATATAAATTTTTTGATCAGAAAACTATTGAAGTGTATATAAATTCTTTTATTCTTCACCATATTATTAGCCAGGAGGTATGGAAGAAGTAAGACCCAGTTCACATTTCCTTTTTTATTTTTAAAGTTCTTCAGTACTTTAATTTCAAAGGGTTGGTCAGACGAAGCATTGTAGGATATCAAATCTTTCACATCATTTTCTTGGTAGGTAGAAGGTAAATTGAATAAAATAATAGCCATAGTTCGAGGATTAGGTTTGACAATTTGAAAGTTTTTTGTGAGGTTGGTTTTTTGAAGATTGGTGATAACCTCTTCAGGGTTTTCATTTTTACAAGACAATTTGATAGTACCATTAGGTAATGAACGAACAGAATTAATTAAGACTTCTTTAGGGCAAGAAATAGAAGATATATCATTTCTGATCTCAGAAGTCTTCTTAGTTTTGTCAAGGCTCTTAAGAAGTATGATTGAGAAAAGTGGTTTTTTAGTGGTTTGGATGGTTGAAGAAGTTGTAGTAGAATTCGAAGAGAAATTTGTAAGTGATTTGATTTCGGTGATAGAATCTTCAGTAAATTTTTTGAACTTCTTGATTTCATCATTGATAGTTTTTAGAGAGTTTTCATGGTATGAAGAAACAGATTTTTTAAGTTCGTCCAAGTTCAGTGACTCATTAATTGTAGATCTGATCAAGTCAGGTAAAGAAGAAAAAATATCATCCTTGACCTCAGGTTTCTTTATATAATCATGAGAAGAATTAGAAGTAGAAGACTGAAGTAGAGTTTCATATTCAAATTCCAGGCAGCTGGATCGGATGAGTTCAAAATGATCATTAAAATATTTATGTTGATGAGGTTTTAGTCTGAGAGTTTTATGGATATATTTGTTAAGTTTGTCAAGAAGAAGATCAACTGATTTTACTAATTTACGTTTATATACTTTTGGCTGAAGTTCTTCATCAATGTTTGATATCAATTGATCTTTAGAATGTGTGGAGTCGAAATTTTCATCACAGTCTTTGATAGAGGCAGGTTTGCTGTGGCTAGTAGATTCATTGCAAGAAGAATTGGAAGAATAATGATCGGAAAAATGTGAAGAGGATGGTAAACAATCTTTAGGGTTAACGGTAGAAGACTTGAAAGAAGCGGATTTCATAAAGTCATTAAGTTTCTTTATATTAGAAAGTTCTCCAAGTGATTTGGAGTAATCTTTGTTCATCTTGAAAAGTTTAATACGTTCACTATGATATCACAATAATTTAAAATATAAGTTGCAAAAAGTTCATTGCAATAATGGATTCAATAAAAATGAACAATAAAATAATAAATAAATAAAATAAATACGTCCAATGTTGGGGTACATAAAAAGATTACACAATAAAAGTTTTAGGATAAGATTACAATTAAAGTTTTAAAAGAACCAGTGGCATCTTCCATAAATAATAAATAAAACATAGTATGAGATTAAGAGAAGCTTTAAATATACAATAAACAGTCATAGATTACACAGATATAGGAACTAAACAACGCTAAATAAGTCAATTATGACAGCGATAACAGATAATATAACAGACACTTTTTTCACATATTATATTTATATATATTTAAAGATTATTAAGCAATTGTAACAAGGGAATAATACATTTTTGACTAAATTTGATAATAGTGACATAAGTGTGAATCAGATAGAAACATTGTAAATTAGAACGGAAAATATATTTTAAACAAATATAAATATAAATACTAGCATCACTATTGAAAGTTATTTTAATGAAAAGTGTTTGTGAAAAAGCAAAACATCATAGCATCAAATTTCAATGATAGCAATGGCATAAATAGTTTGCAAAGGTTAAACTGAGAAAAATTTAAAAATACGATAAACCATCCATCTGGGGAAAAAGAACTAGGCACCAAAATGAAGATTTCGATGAGAGCATATTGAATAAAAAAAAAACTGAAACATTAAACTAAAAATAACGGGTTTGAAAGAAAAAATCGCGGACAAAAAAATAAGTCAACATAACACTTCAACAAACAACGACGACCCCTATGTCGAAGGTCTGAAGACCCCAGACCGTGCGACTCACATATTGGGTTTAGAGTAGCTATATGCACGGTCGGGAAAGGATACCTCCTGCATTCAGGAGGCACCCAAGGTCTACCATCCCACCAAACGAACTTTTATTAAGGTCTAAAAATATTACAATTTATAATACATATTGTGATTAAACAGACAGTTTTACAATATATTTGAACTTGACAAGTACGTCCATTTTACAAAAATGGGAAAATGGTTATTGCGAATATAGATAGAAAGATTGAAAACTAATATTTAGAGTGAGGTATAATAAAATATAGATTAAAATGAAAGAAAATAATAAAATTTTAAAAGTAAAATTTAGAAAATATATAAAAAGAAAATATATGAAAAGGAGAAAAAAATTTGCCGTATGAAAACAAAAACAGAAATTTAGAATAAAATTTAGAAAAGAAAAATAAGAAAAAATACAAATAAAAAGTGTCAAAAGAAAAAGAAAGATTCAAAAAATAAGAACAGTTAACATAGCTTTTTTTTTTTTTTTTTTTTTTTTAAGAAAAAAAATAGAGGGAACACAATAAGTTCATATAAGTTAATAAGAATGAAATAAAGGGATTCATTGATCAAAATTAAATGAGAGCAGAATCTACTCATAAGCTTAGGTCACTTTATTAGAAATTTCCATGGAAACAAGAATACAGTTTTTAATTTTATCTACTGAAGAGGGATTTGAACGAACTTTGGAGAACCAAATTGGTTTATTATGTCGAAGGTCTGAAAATGACCCTAGTGCGACTAGCACGGGTTCAGCGAACTCTGGAATATGGGGCGCCGACCTCAAATCAGGAGGTCAACGACCACGCAGTACCCGCTATTACTATTTTTACTAACCTGGGTAAACATAGTAGTATCAGGAGGTTCATCTGAGATAAAAATAGCAGGAGATGGTCAGTCAGATTGCCAATTACACGCCAATCTGACATTAACGTGTGGAGAATGTAAAGTCCACTTCGATAATAAGAGCTTGCAATTCCATCCCAGAAGCTCAATGGTAGAGCGTTAGGTAGCCAGTTCGAAGATCCAGGGTTCGATTCCCGGTTGGGGCAGTAGGATTCTTTAACTAATTTCACTAACACTTTTACCACGATTGCATTTAATTTAATTTTACTTGCTTGACACGCCTTATGGAAACCAACATACAATAAAATCATCAGCCTTCACAGATTCCGCACGCACTTAATTTATTAAAGCAACTAAAGGAATAATACCAGAGGTTTTGTAAAGGTCCATATCTGCTAAAACGACCATATATTTTCGTTTAAAATCATGTGATTAATGGACAGATTACTTATGGTAATGAAATACGCTTTCTCTAAAAATTTTAAATATGGATAAAAAAAAATCTGATGTGGGCAGCACATGACTTTCCCTGCAGACTAATATTCACGTCCCCTTTATTTTTTCAATAATTCATTAAACTGAGTCTAATTGCAGAAAATAACACTCATAATTATTTTAAATGACACTGGATTTGCACTTTTAATTCAATTTTCACTTTTATTTGGTAATTGGGCTTATTTTCAAAGGTGCCGACGCGAAAATGTCAAAAAAGTAAAATACCGCAAGAACGGCTAGTTCTAGAGTAATGGGGTGGGTCTTATTCTTTTCATCGTCAAAAATTACGTATAAAACAAGCATTTAATTGATATATTTGAGCATACGTAATCTTTTATTTTAGATTTTGACGATTTTTGTCAGCCTTTTCGTACAAAAAGGCAGGTTCCTTTTTTCAAATCGTACCAAAATCTAATCAGCACTACGGCAACCTACAAGTTATCCACCAATTTTCTTTGAAATTTTGTTTATTTGTTTTTTGCTAGAGTGGATGCAGATATTTTTTGCGGGCCATTTTGCAAAATTCCGAATTGTACCAAAATTTAATCAGCACGAGGGTACCTCACAACTAACTAACTTATAAAATTTTATGAAATTCGATCAATTAGTTTCTGAGTTAGAGTGGATACAAAATCTAAACAAATACACATACATACGCACGCACACACACACACTGACGTCAAGTTAAAAATAGTGTTTTCGTGTCCTAGAGGTTTCAAAACATGTAAATTCGTGGAAAACTCGAGTTACGATTTTCGGCATGATTCCAATACTTTCCCTATACATTACCATGTATTCAGTGTTTCTTTCAGGATTTTTTGGCTGGGAGGAGGGCGAATGAAATTTTAGGGGGACCGGAGCGTACTTTCCCTGCAATACATGCAGGTGTTTCTTTCGTATGCCTGAAAGAAACGCCTGCATATATTGCAGGAAAAGTAAAAATCTGATGTGGGCAGCACATGACTTTCTCTGCAGACTTATATTCACGTTCTCTTTAATTTAATTAAATTTAATTCACTTTTAATTCAATTTTTGTTCTCATTTGATAACTGGACTTATTTTCAAAGGTGACGTAGAGAAAATACGAAAAAACTAAAATATCTCAAGAACGGCTTGCCCTAGTGTAATGGGGTAGGGCTTATTATTTTCTTCATTAAAAACTACGTATTAAACAAGCATTTAATGGATATATTTGAGCATACGTAGTTTTTTTATTTTAGATTGCGACGATTTTTGAGGACCATTTTGCAAAAAACAGCCAGGTTATTTTTTTTCCGAATCGTACCAAGATCTAATCAGCACCAGGGTGTCCCACAAGTGACTTATCTACCGAATTTTGTGAAATTCGATCCATTAGCTTTTTCAGCTAGAGTGGATACAAGCTTTTGCGGGCCATTTTGCAAAAAAAAGGCAGGTTCTTTTATCCCGAATCGTACCCAAATCTAATGAGCACCAGATTCGCCCACAAATGACTTACCAACCAAATTTTATGAAATTCGGTCCATTAGTTTTTGAGTTAGAGTGGATACAAAATCTGCACACACAGACAGACACACAGATACACACACAGACGTCATGCTAAAAATAGTTTTTTCGTATTCTAGAGGTCTCGAAACGTGTAGGTCCGTCGAAAACTCGAGTTGCGATTTTCGGCATGATTCCAATACTTTCCCTATACATTACCATGTATTGCAGGGAAAGTAAAAATTGGCAAACTTTGAATTTTAAATATATTCTCCCAGTTCAATATTACAGCTGCTCCATTGACTAGATTATCTGAGCGGAAGAAGCTCCGGGTCGATAAGAAAGGAATCAGAGGGCGAAGTTTCGAAGCTTGGCGGTAAGTAGGGAGAAAGTTTGCCGATCAATTTCGAACAATTAAAAGTCTATTAATTTCATTTCGCTCATGTGCGATACGAGATAGTTTGTTCTCGATTAAAACAAATAGCGACTTTCTGTGTCGTAAATTCGCATAAAAACTTTGAAATTTGGGGCTTTAGGATGAATTTTTACAAATAGTAAAAAATTTATTATTTTTTTGGAAATTTCGACTGTTATATGCACAACATACGAAATATTCTTATGTTATATGTACATCTGAACATTCCATTTAAGACAAACCTTGATTTTTTACTTCAAGAAATTGCGCTTTAAATCGCAATATGTATCCACCCACATACGTGCATATTTTATTAGTGTAGATTTTGGATTTTAGTGTTTAGAAACGTTAACTCATAAACAAATGCACTTATGGTAATGACATTCTGTATGCAGCTATATGATGAATTAAAAAAACTGGATTAGTTTATGAATTAAATGATTAGAACACAAATAATTCAAAATTTAAGATGTAAGTTGCAGAAGCGATAACAAGAATCCATGTTCGTACTGCTATGGAATTTTGTGCATTGAATATATGATGTAAAATCTAGAACTAAATCGAAAATTCGTATGAATAAAATTCCGTAGAAGATTTCGTATATAAAAGTTTTGTGTGAGTGTAATTAAGATTTTCTTGTAAATCCATCTAACATATAGTAATGTCTCGAATACAGACTAATATCTCTGATATCTGAAGGTACGTCGTCTACCTTAATTCTGCGTCTCCTCTTCTTCTCAGGCCGTCCGATCTACCCGAAGGTGTGAGGTATCTGTTTGGACGGTCGGGGCACCCAATTTAGACCGGAACCCAGTGGGGACGCATCCACAGGGGCAGAACCCTCCTTCCACTACAACCAACCTCTCAGAAGGGCTTACAGATCCACATGTTTAGCTTGATCGTACTCCGCGTGAACACGACGACAGTTTAGGGAAGAGGCAGGTATGGAACTCGGGTCGTCCAAGTGCAATACCCGCGGGCTAACCACTGGACTCTCAAACCCCTTGGCCACCTTAATTGAACACCGTCAATCCAAAAATTTTGCATTTTACTGTAAGTTAATGATCAAGATGTTCTTGCCACTTTAACCACCCTATAGTTACTCCTTGAAAGCCGACTAGAATGTCTTTGCTGTCTTTAAAGACACCCTAAGTTGCGTCAGCAACCTTAACCAAAACCAAATATTTCTGCATTTTACTGCAAGTTGGTTATTTTTTAACTCAAATACAGTGGCGACTCGCGTATAGGCACTATGGGAGCGACAGTGCTATATCTCCCTCGAAGCCTCGTGTGCAATTTCTTTTGTGCACATGCGCACAATAGTCAAATACCACTCAGCGACGTGGTGTTTGACTGTTGTGTTTGACGATATGCTTAAATTAAGTATTTGACAAATACTTAAATATTAAATATTTTTAGAGTCAAATACTAAATCTCAAAATAGGCTTACGGTGGCATTTGCAAACAGCATACTTGACTATGATGAAACGTGATGTCCACTCGTTTACAAAATAAATCGAGCCACTTCGTGACTGGGTATCAGTCCTCGTCATCTTACGTCGATAAACCATTTATCAAAACGCCCACCATTTTATCTTTCTGGCTGGGAAGGATACTGCTTACAAGTTGCAAATCAGGGAAAATCATCGCCCCATGAAGATTTGCGGGAGGATAAAACACTCTTTGGATAGAGCTTTTTAATAGTAATGCCACCGCATTTGCATAATCTAATGCCGATTGAAAAGAAAAGTAACAAAGTTATTTTTCCAGCGACACGTATGTCATCTTGGAGACACTTGTTTCTGCTCCTCGTGTTCATGTATTATGTATATGCATCGTGTTAACAATGCAGAGTTTGTTTTGTAACAATCTGGTTGCACAGTAGATAAGCATTGATAAGAAGTTGGTTTCTAAATGTTTTTATAGTGCTCAAACCGCACTTGAAATGGAAACGATTGCATTTATTCTCTTCTTGTGGGAACTATTTCGTTTTCAGAAATAGAAAGTTACTTATTTTATTTCATTAAGTGGCAGTGTATTAATCATTTAATTAATCATCAAGTAATTATTAATCCGAAAATGATTTTACTAGTACTATATTATTTCATAGATGAATATAACTCTTATGATAGATGAATATAACTATTTGTATATTTGTCATACACTTTCCCAAAGCTTTCGATCTGAGAGTACTTTACGCAGATCTTGTTAAATTTCAACATTAAGTGAACTCAGTATGAATGAGACAAAACGGTATAGAAACCACACTGTACTTGTACACACATCTATTTGGCTGTTGATTTCAATGTTTAAATACGACAATAAACATAGCAATAATGCTATAAACATAGCAATAATACAGCAATAAACATAGCAATAATACAGCAATAAACATAGCAATAATACAGCAATAACATAGCAATAAACATAGCAATCCAGCAATAAACATAGCAATAATGCTATGTTTATAAAGCACTTTGTGGCTGATGTTGAATTTTCATTATTGATTGAGGTTATTTTAGTTTAGGCAGATGGTGTATTCATGAAGGTATCTGTTTCATACTAATATATTACATAGTACTGATCAAGTGATCATGGCCTTTTTACACGGCCACTTTAGATGATTCTGTAGTGAAAATGAAAACTGAACTAATTCTAACGGATGCACGAACTGAGGGGTGTAAGTTGAAGTTTTATTTTGTAGGTTTAAGTAAAGTATTTGTATAAAAAACGGTTATAAAAATTGAATTTTAGATATGTTTTACATACAATATCATTCGACTATGACCAACTTTAAGAACAAAAAATATTTTAAGAATTTCTGCTTTAAAGATTTAGTGCCAATAAGAACGACAATTACAAGCTGCCTTTTTAATTTATACTCTATTGATAAATAGATCTTTTATCATCACCGAAGAGCAGCAATGGTTAGTGAACTCAACAATAGATAGAGCTAGAATTTTAAATTTAGGGGTTCTAAAGCCTCTTTAGCCCCAAAGACTATAGTTGCAACGTAGACAATCAATATGCATTTTTAAAATCTTTTTTGGGGGGTGCGAAGCACCCCACAAGCTCTGTCGATGAAGTCTACCCACATAAATAGAAACAAACAATTGGGTTAATTTAAATTTAAATGCCAATGTATAGGGAAAAATTGAAAATAATGTAACTTAATTGAGCATACATGCAAGTATGTATTTTCTTTGTAACAATGAAAAACAAAATAGAATATTTAGTTACATATCCTTTTTTCAAATTACTGCCTCCAATCGGTGGCGTGTCATCGAATCTAGAAGATTTTTTTTTGTTTATGGGAATATTTTTTTCCATTCTTCTGGCAGCATGAATTTTAAATGTTTATAATTTGTAATTTGGTGTTTTTGTTGTGCTTTTATCAGACTGTACGATAAATTCTCAATAAGTTTAAGGTCTGGTGACTGTGGTGGTATTTTCAGCTGATGTGGATACTGATAGAACATCCATTGCATCACTACCTCTGCTGTATGTGTATATACTTGGGATCCTTATTCTGTTGAAATATGAACTTTGATCCCAATCTAAATATGACTGTACTATCCATCATATTTTTCTTCAATATGTCAAGAAAGATATACCATCTCGTCTATTATTGTATCAATAAATTCAAGCTTTTTAAACCCACCTGCTGCCATACAAACCTTTACCATCATTGGTTCACCTCCATTCATAGTTGGAATTGTGTTTTTTGGATGGAAAGCGATACTTGGATTGCACCATACGATACAACCATCCTTGCCAAAAATGAATATACTTTCATCATTAAAACTAACTTCAATCCAAAACTGTTGTTACTTTAGAGTGTGTTTCTTTTCAAATTGTCCTACCTTGCCACTGTTACGTTTACTAATACACGGTTTTTGTGATCTTTACCGTCCTTATAGCCAACTTTTTTCAGAAATCTGCATGCAGTTTTTGCAAAAAGAAATTTATTCACGATTCTAGAAATGCTTGATTCAATTCCTGGAATCCTTAATTTAGGACCTACCTTTAATTAATGTAAATGTCTCCTCTTTACTGTTGAGTTCATTTATTTTCTGTCTCTTCCTGCTTTATTTTCCACTATGCTATCCAACTTATATTTTTGAATGCAACTTTTGCCAATTATTTAAGCTATTTTTTCCAAAAAGGCACTTTGATGACTGGGATGCTTTCCACTGTAGTAATTGCATTTCTTTTCTTCCTCTTTATCTAATTAAGTTGACAAAATCTACTTTTTGCATAATTGTTATCCTTAGTTAATCTTTTTATTTGTAAATTTATAAAATATAATATTTATTATAATTTCTGGTATTTAAAATTGTTTTTCAGGCGTATTCTCAAATTAATGTTTCTTAATTTTTGCTGGATTTTTTTCGAAACCTTATTTATTTGTTTAATAAATATGTTTCTATCTTTTTATGAAGCTTAAAAATAAAAATTATATTTTTAACATTACTAAAATATAAAATCATACCTTTTCATTTGTATTTATATTTGACACTCAATAGTATCCAAATTTAAAATAAAGTGAATCCTTAATTCCGGGAGTCACGTGGGCCGCCATTAATTTCTGTTTAAATTTACATGGGCCGCAAATTTTGTTCCTTTGCCATAGATGATAACACTTTACAATTAATATACCATATTAAAGCTAGCAAATAGCCATGGTTAAATGATAGTGTAATGATATACCATGATATATCATGAATAATAAATGCATATAATGAATAATAATGAATATTTCAAGTCATGATGGGCGGTATTTTACGAGTAAAAAACATTTAAAAGCAGTAAGTAAACCCAGTTGTTTTCTTAAATTCTGTGTTTTTGGTAGAATTTGAAACATACGCCTTGAGTTCCGGTAGTGATGGGTTTACCGTTAAGCATCGGGGTTTAAATCAAAACTCTTCAAATAGTGGCGAATAAAATAATGAGCTATAAATGATGTCGTCGCTTTACAAAATCTGAAATTAATGAATTTGCAACATGGAGTGAGTATTTCTATGATCATGTAAATGTACTTGTTCTTATCAGCAGAAAGGAATGTTTTTAATAAACCAAGTTTTTGTTAGCCTACTCTATTGTAATGGCAAATCTTCGTTGCTAACTTTTATATTTTTATAAGGTTTCTTCTTGAAACGGTATCATTAAATCCTACATATTGAAGAACTTTTTCTGAATATTCTCAGAATATATAGTTTTACTGAACATCACTGCAATATAATCCCTTAGCACTTGCCTTTGGATTATAGACTTAACTCTCTTCAGGACTGTTGAAGTGTTTCTATCTCTTAGTATTCTAGGGTGACAACATAGAACGTTTTTTTAAAAGACTTGCTCAGTAATCGCACTGCCGAATTCATTATCTTTTACTTAAATTTACAATCAAATATCTCAAGTATATAAATCGTAGCAATTCCTACAAGTCAAAGTAAATTCTTTCACATGGACTTACTAAAAGATGCAATCCTTGTTTAGCAAATGCAGACAGACACATTAAAGACTTGGAAATATTTAACAAATATTTACATGCTGATTTTGATATCATACGTTTACAAAGTTTTTGCATATTACTATCATTTTATTTTATTAAAAGGTTTTCTCTTTTTTTTTATTGTTAAAAATGATTTGTTCACGTGTATAATGCAATTTAAATAAGATCATTCTTGTCTATTTACCATGTTATGTTAATGCCAAATTTGAGTCTTGGTTTATGCTCCACGTCCAGAAATTTGGCAAAGCTATAAGCTACATTTACTAATGCGTGCCAGAGCATTACAACTGATGAACTGCAATGCGTTTTAAAAAATACTTTAAGAAAATTATAGCTTTGTATTAATGTTGAGGGCAGAAATTTTGACAGCTGTATAAATACATATTTTAGCCTCATTTTACAAAATGCACTGTTTGACATGCACTATTAAATTTACCTTAATTCATTTCTAATTACCTTTATCATGCTCTTCAAGTATGAAATTTCAATTTACATTTCCAAAAGAATTTATAGCATTTTTTGACCTAAATATTTAAATGATACATTTGAAGACGAATCCCAATCTTACTGATAATTAGGTTTCAAATTTTGTTATTCTATGGATTAAGTTACAATTTTGAGCTTTGAATTACTTTTGTGAATTGTGCAGACATGAACCCCCCCCCCCCCTCTAGATTTTAAAATTTTCTGAAATTAGCCTCCCACTCCACCCAACGGAGATACAACTGTAATAACACATTAAATAAAAACTTCGTAAATACAGCACAAATACAAACAAACAAGTCTAGATTTAAAGCCTATTATTTGATTGAATTGCACTGTTATGAATCTTTACCTCATTTTAAACATTTATCTCTAATAAGTAAAGAAATAAACTCCATTTTCACCTTACTAGAACACCTCTCTAAAACACCTTACTCTGAAACACTCTATTCTGAAACACCTTTTCGAAACACCGTTTCAAACACCCTATTCTGAAACACCTTTTAAAACATCCCATTCTAAAATACTTTTCTGAAGCACTCCATATCATTGAGTTATGTATTCATTGTTAGCTATAATTCTACATAAATTTCAAATATATCACCGTTTGAGGCAAAATAGCAAGCTCAACGGCCAATTCCCTTTTTTACCAAGCAAAAAATCCCAACCGCAATCAGCTCCACATCTCTGCTCCAATAGACATTTTCACGCTAATCATTTTGGGAAAATCTTCCAACCTGCTCGCGTGACAACGATATAGACGTTCTAACAACACCCCAGAAATGAAAAATTCCAAAACTCATTCATATTTGCTCTCGACACGCTACGGCGCGATACGACCGGGGTGGGGCTTAGTGCGACAACGATGTGTTCGACGATTCGATATGAAAGAACGCACGTGATGATGGAAGTCGAAGAGGGTATCTTTTGACAGTCGCGTGACCATTGAGGTAACCGCTGGCTGGCCCCGCGGTTGAAAATGGTGTCAGATGGAGCTGCTATGGTCGAAACTGGGCGGTATTCGACCTTATTGGGGTGAATGCGACAGATGGAACCATCACTGTCATTGCTTCGATTGTTGTGACGTGTGAGTGGCACCGATTATAAATTAAGATATTGCAAATGATATTGAGAAGTTACTGTATTGTGAATCAGGGGCAAAGCAATTAATTGATATGGGGGAGGAGGAGTACGCGGGTCATTTAATTAAATTAAAGCGGGTCATTTAGTCTTAAATCTCAACATGTCGCACGGGTAAATGCAGTTTGTGTCATGCAACCCTTAAGTCAAATTATAAAGAAAAATAACCATTAATGAGTTGTTTCTACTATAAGGTGTACATAAGTAAGGTCTGTAGTTATGCCTCTGACAATAAAGAAACATTGTGGAATTGTTGACTTTTCAGTATTTCTTTTGAGATAATTGATGTATTCGACGTACTCTTTTATCAAATACATATTAACATATCCTTTATCTGACAATGGAAATTCCATTATGGGTTGACTGTATTATGTAATTGAATCCATAATCTTTAAATTGGGCATAGGATTATGATTTAACAAAAGATTTTAAAAGTAATTACTAAAATAATTAACAATCACTGTGTTTGGTGGTTATCAAATAAACTGAGGATTTTGGTATAAACATATTCCTTCATATTCGCATGTTCATTAACATTAAAAGATAATATGCGGGCAAAATACACCATAACAAAGATTCGGCTCTTTACCTCTCGGCTGCGCCTCCTAGCCGTTACGTTTCACCACCCTCCATAACTGGCGAGTTGGGAGGCTTTACCTCCTACTCGTTGAAGTGCTCCGTCTAGCAAAGACTCAACTACGTAGGTACATGCTTGCAACAATTTGTGGTCTTTTGCTCAATATTCTCGGCTCAAATATTCTGTCCTTTAATTTGACACAAAATATTTAATAAACTAAAGTTTAAATCGAAAACCATTTTATATCAATGTATTTCTCTAATATGTTTCTATAAGTCTACCAAATGTTATATTTTTGTATGCTATAGTTTCTGCGACAGGAGAGAGAGACACTCGAGAAAAGCGAAATTTGTCAAACAGTGGTGGCGTCAGCTACTTTGTGGTAACGTCATCCCCGATCGCTACCTAATGTGCTACCTAGTATGTTACCCCGTGTGCTACCTAGTGGTGGAGTCAGCCCCGATCGCTACACTCTTCAATTCCCGTATCTCACTTCGTGGGTCGAGAGGCTTCACCTCCTACTCGGTAATAATCGCTTTGCGAGCACTTTCGTGCCGCCTGCAACGCAGGCGTAATACGCATGTTGGGGACCTTTCCTTTTTAACTAGCACTCATCAGCCTTGGAGTTCGTTTCGTGAACTTTTCCATTCCGGCAAGAGAACACAGTCACCTACGTGTCCTATGCTCGCTAATGCTCGCAAAACCCTGGAACTCCGCCCCCTCATTCGCTGGCGCTCATTAATCGGAGTTCGATGCAAGCGTAATACATCCGTTGGGGCTTCGCCCCCTTATTAGCTGACGCTCCCCAAGATCTCCCCCAAGGTCGCTACTCTCGTCAGTCATGTAATTCGCTTCGTGAGTCGGAAGATTTCGCCTTCTACTTCCTAGCGCTCGCTGAGCCTGCATCGCGAATCTGTAATTACGAACAGTTGCTTACTGTATTACGAATAAACGGCAAAATTTCATAACTGTACGTTTTGCCGATTGTTCGTAATACTCGTGCAGTGGTAAGATATTGTGTTTCGTTTTCAGTATGGAAAGATTTACAACAATAAAACATATAATTGTTGTGCAATATAACAATTAAATCTTAATGTTCATGACAATAATAGTTGACAACGCTCTGATTGTAAGAATAAGCAATGAGCCATATGATTCTCAACATTCCACATTGTCCCAAGTGCACTAACTAACGTTGTAGTCATGTTTAGAATTAATTGTATATACTTTTAATGTTTTTAATGTTTTAATAACTCTGTCCTCGGCCATTTTGTAACGATTCTGGCAGAAATCAATCAGAAAGAAGTTGGCAATCAGCTCGACCAATTAAATCCTTGCCAGTAAAAAAAAAAGATTCCAACTTCAGAAGTACACTGGCTTCCAAAAGTTAAACACGGACGGTAAAATCAACAAAAATGGAAAAGTAAAGCACTGATTAACTCAAAATTGTACATGAAGGTAACAAATGTGTTTATGCATTAAAGAGAATAAGAATTATGTAAAAGATGAAAAAAAAATATTTACTTTTCGTAAGTTATATGATGACGTTACATTTGGGTCATTAACAAAATAATGTTTAAAAGCAAACAAACCAAACAAAGCTTACATTAATATGGTGTGTCAGTACCCCGGACCTTGATACAAACTTTACAACGATTTTCCGTGCTTTCAATGAGGAGATCACAATTGAAGATGCGAGCCATGACCATTCCTCCACTGGGGCAGTTTACAACTCTTTGAGACTGGCTGGAGGCGGTAAACGTGCAGCGACAGCATGCTCGAGGGCATCCCAAAAGATTTCAATGAGATTACGGTCGGAGGAATACGCGGCCACTCTACTCGTGAAATGCCCTCACTTTCCAGGTATTCGTCAACGATGTTAGCTCAATGGGGACTGGCATTATCGTCCAAAAGGAGGAAATCTAGACCAACTGCTGCAGCGTAGAGTCTAGTAATGGGGTATTTCTAGGACTTCACCCCGACTATAGTTCCCTGTTCAGGACTTCATCCTGATTCTTCTAGGACTTCATCCCGATACCGCGCAGCCGTCACAGAACAACCTTTAAAGATGTGCAGCTCGGTGCAATATCCCATTGAAATTCCGGCCCACACCATGAAGCTGCCACATCTGAATGCGTAATGTTCGATGATGTTCTTGGCCTGATTGCGTGTGCCTCGTTCTCTTCAGACGTTATACGCTTATCATCTGATTCCAGGGCAAATCTGGACTCGTCTGCGAACAGGACGTTGCAGATGCACAGTTGGCAGATATTGCCTTACCAAATGCGCTGCAACCATCGATGTAACAGTTATGGAGGTCGCTTGTCGATTCCGCTTGGCTACTATAGCAATATACCGATCATCAGAGGGGGTGGTAACCCTTAGACGACCGGGCACAGGTCTCCGGACAACTGTTTGACTTGTTTGGAATTGTTTCCATAATCGAGAAATTACCGAATGATCAATGCCAAAGAAGATAGCGATTTCTTGATTGACTGTCCTGCTTTAATGCGTCCGCTATCACTGTCCAGCGCTCACTATCTACCATTCGTCTTCTTTCAACCAGAAAAACACGAATATCATCAAAAACAATCCTACAAAAGTTATAAAAATTTCGTATCAGCATTTAAATGCACCTCCTCAAACCCTTCAGAATGCTGGCGCCTTCAACGACTGCCTAGTTAGCATATATCCGGACAGTCAATCATGATTGGCTGTAACATACGATATTTATATACTACCATCTACATTCGCAGCGATTTTCAGCCACTCAAATTCAAATACACTTTCGAAAAATGAAAATTTGCATCGTGTGCTTAACTTTTGGAAGTTAGTGTACATAAAAAATTAAATAGCTTATTAACTAAATTGAAATTTAAAACAAGAAAGATCAATCATGCTGAAAGCATTGATTATGAAACACTTTCCAAATGAAATACGATTTTATTTAAACATCTCTAAAATGTGATACATTTAGCGCTGATATTTTTAAATTATCACAGTACTACAGTAATTTGTGATATACTTGAAAACTTTAAACTTCATCGAAAAAGAAAATACTGGTTAAACAAAATGAATTTTATTCAAATGACGCATCGAAATATGAATCATCTGCTTTGTAAAATCAATGAGTATTTCTTTCATATCACTTATATTCCAGATTCCAGAGTAAATAATTTTATGTGAAAAATTATTCAGTAATTCTTATACAACTCACCTTACAGTCGCTAGATTTGTTTACACTCTGCATGCTATATTATAGCATTAAATTTAGGAGTCGTTGTAGGAATAATCAAACTTTAGTGACTATTTAAAATAAAAAATATTGTAATTGCCTTGGGGCAGAATTTAGATGCACACATAATGTACAAAAATAAAGCGGTTTTATGACGGATGCAACACTAGATATAAATTTAAAAGATCTTCGAAAATCACGATCTAAAGGCTTCAAGTCAGTATTGGTGAGCCGTAAGATCTGGGGAGGTAAACATCATGATCTGGTTCCTACATAACCAAACAAAATAGATGCCATATTTTTGCAATGAGTCACGTGATCCTTCACATATAATGGCTGTAATTATTACTTCGATTTTTATTTAAAAAACAGCCAAACATATTTTGCTGAATTTTTTTTTTTTTTTTGCACATTTCATGTGATAATTAGAATATATCCTAAAATTTTCGAAGTAATTTGTGAATTTCAACTTCGTTTAAAAAATATTTGAAAAATTAGGTTCCATAGGGTGTAATGTATTTCATTTTTCCGATCCGGGTTCAATACAAAACTAATTAGGTGATATTATTCATTTTCACATTCCCATATGTCCTACAAGCCGTCTGAACTAAAGTTAGCAGTCTGAACTAAAGTCTGAACTAACTCATTTTGATAAAGTCATTTTTACGGCAGTTATCGTGCGAACGGACAGACAGACAGACAGAATGAACAAAGTCAAACATTTTTCAACTGTGTTGGAAAATGTTAAAAATGACTCCGACTTGCAAAAATTCAACTATATAGGTACGTGCTAATTTATATTCGGGGTCTTACTATTGATAGTCTGTCCAGACGCGAACTCGCAGCACAAATACTCTTCCTTTGACTTTGATATTAAATATTTCCTAAACTAAATTTTTAATCCAAAAACTGTCTATATCAGTGTGTTCCCCTAATATTTCTCTATAAACGTCTTTATATTTTTGTATGCTATATAGTTTTTTTCTATACGTGGCAGAAAAACTCATGGAACAAGAAATTTGTCAAATAGTGGGCAGCGGCTGCGGTACCTTTTTTTTAATAAAGATATAATTTATAAATTTGTCCACTTATTGATGATTACTTGTTATTGAATAAGCAATGAAAAGATTCAAAATAAGGACGACCCTAAGATTGGTGCAGAACAACCCTTTTTAGATAGATTTATAGGCGCTAAATTTGCAACAAAAGTTTCTTTAATTTTCAATGAAATATATGATTTACAATTACCAGACATATTGCTGGATCATTCAATAGATATAATGACAGAACACGTGATCACACAATTTTCCTTTTTACGTATATGCCTAGTCATTAGTAGTGGCTATATCATATCGGCGGCAGCTCTATCCCGATGGAACTGCAATGCTTTGCATAAATAACGTGTTGTAAAATTATAATAGTAAACAAACGGTGGTGGATGAGTCGAAGGAGCCAAATTGGTGGTGGGAGTGCGTGCTACCCTTAATCAACTGCTATAATAATAATAAAACTGTCTTCACAAATTTCCTACGAGTTTGGCTATCCTGATAACAAAATTTGTAGGCCATTTTTTCTTTGTGAAAATTTTCAAAACAGGTTCACAAAAAAAATAATGGCCCGCAAAATTAAAAAAATGGCCCACAAAACTAACAGGTGGAAACATGGAAATACCGAAATCAGAGCAACATAACTTTTTCAAAATATTAAAGTATTGAAATTATAGCCAATATATTTCAAGTACTAAGAACTCGAATCGAAATATAATTATGTTATCCTTGTAGGGGTTTTAATGTGCTACGAATTACTATCCTTAATAACAGTTTACGAGGTACATATAAGCACATCACAAACTTTAAAAACTGAACTTTTTCGATTTTCAAATTGATAAGATGATTGCTCGAAAACTTTAGGAACTTTATAAAAATAACTAGTGTGTGGTTCAACTCGACTTTCTCCTTCTGGAATTCTTTTTTTTTTTTTTTTTCAAATTTTACAAGAAAAAAATCGAAAACTCAGTATCTGAGTACAAATTATTACAACTATAGCGTGTTACTCTTTACTTTAAAGGGATTGAAAAAACCTTATGATTGATATCATACTTGACTATGTAACTCCCGGGGGAGTAACTTGCCCCCTAAGGGGAGGGGTATAATGGCATCACGAACAAAAGCAATTGTATCAACAAAACTTATTTTTCGCAACAATGATTGAAACTATTAAGTCTCGAGATCATTAAGTCATAAATAAACCTTTTTATGTATGATTATGTCAAGTTTTGTCATATGCTGCTATGTTAAAAAAATTTATAATTTCGAATCAATTTCGAAGTTTTAGCTCGAGTTTTAAAAAATTCTATCTAGTTCTAGATTTTTTTTTATAATAAAGCCAGATATACAGTTTCGTGAGAATCCATTAATTTTTGTGGCTGCCATTGTGTATACAAGAAACCGACCACTGATATCAGACAGACAGGTTCGGATACATATGACCATATGAGTAAAAAATGCCATTTTTCGTAACGTTCAAACTTTAGCCAGATTATTCACGCCAAAACCACAGGCGGACAACACTCCAAAAATAGTTAAAACATGTTCAGGAGATCTTAAAACATAAATTGGCGTCAAAATCTCGAAATCGAAAATTTTCGTGAAAAACAATACTTTCACAATACTACATATGAGAAATTAAAAATTTTGATTCAGAAATTGCATTTTTTATTAAACATTTCTGTCGCTATCTATACATTTCTAACTATATATTTCTTTGCTAACTATACATTTCTACACGATAACTAAATATTTATGTCGCTAACTAAATATTTATGGCGCTAACTCTAGCTTTTATAATTTAAAGGATATTTCGAGTGAAAATAAGTAAAGTGAAGAGAAAACTTGCTCGTACAAAAGTTTTTGAAATTACTTTTGAATATTTATAAACGATACCCTATTTATGACAAAATAGATGTAAAATGTCTACATTTCTACCTATAAGGTTCGGATACATATGACCATATGAGTAAAAAGTGCCATTTTTCGTAATGTTCAAACTTTAGCCAGATTATTCACGCTAAAACCATTTATTTTTACGCATTTATAACATTTAATATTTTTCTCTGAATAAATTCATATTGTCTTCACTTGAGAACCTTAAATGCTAATACGTTAAAAGGCTGAACAATTAAAAACATTTGAAATACATATCAATACTTTATTGGAATTAAGTAATAATTTCGATGTGCATTCATGAGAATGGGGTGATAGAAATCTATAAAATTAATCCAACAATAATTGGTATAATGAAAAAAAAAAAAAGAAAAAAAAAAACCACACGTCATTCCCGGTTTTCTACTGATGCTGATAACTCGGAATATCTTTCTCTCTCAACTGATTAGATGCAACAGAGAAGATTCTAAACAACTCACTAAATCTGCTCGAATCCAATCTCCTCTGCATGGGAAAGCTTGGCAAACCTTTTGAAAATCCCTCCCATTCATGCTGGATAACACAAATTAACGGTTGGCCCTTATCAAGAGATGAACCAGATACAAATACACCCAGAAAAGGAAAAAGGAAATAAAAATCTCAGTCTGTAAAATCCCTCGAAAGTGTAAATCCATCGTATTTTTTGGCTTTGTAGCAACAGATAGGAGGGATTAGCACTTGTGAAGGAGGGAGGGGTGGAATAAAAAAAATCCTTTGCATTTGAGCTCATGCATAAAAAATAACTTAGGGATGAGGTGGACTTGAATAGAAACTTCGCTTCCAAGCTTGGGCATGCGCAGTAAGGTTCGCTTTGCTAAAAATCGACGAAAAACAAATCCTGGACAATTCTTACCTCTGAAATCTTCTCTCAAAGCTTTATCTTTAAACAACGGGGGAACCGATTGGTCGTAAATCTCATCCAGGCTCCTTTGCGAAGTCTATAATATGTTTATTGCCAATATTTTAATGGCTATACCCGATCGATGC
This sequence comes from Amaurobius ferox, assembly GCA_951213105.1. NCBI lineage: Eukaryota > Metazoa > Arthropoda > Arachnida > Araneae > Amaurobiidae > Amaurobius > Amaurobius ferox. The sequence continues at coordinate 152,276,047 of OX578136.1, forward strand.
GGGGTGGGGCCGGATCACAGCGTTCTATCTCACCCCCCCCCCCTCCCCCAAGAGATGCTCATCTTTGGGCTGTTCCACATTATTTCAGCCCTCTCCCTCCCTGCCCCACATATTCTTATCCTCCCGCTTGGAAGCCCCGGGAAGGAAGAGGGGCTAGGGCGGATCCCCGGAATTCACCAATCACCGTCCAATGACGTCACTAGCATCCCTAGCATTTCTGAGGATGCGGATAAGGAGGAGGGGTGAGTGGGATGCGGAAAACTAGAGTCTCTTTTTAAGTACACTGGCCTTTTAAGTTCGGTGGCCATATTGTGTCTATATCTCCTATATACTTGACATGAGTGGCAAAACAGATTTTTATTTTTAATTGGATGAATTTTGAGTCTATAAAAACCAATTTAGAAGCGGCCAAATCGTATTAATTGAGACATTTTATTTTATGCTAATATTTTATCTTGGAATTGTTTAATGATTTTCCTTGCGTAGTGTCAAAAGAGTGGGATTGGTTTTCCTTGCGTAATGTCAAAAGAGTGGGATTGGTTCATAGCTGTCAAAGCTCTGAAGCATTCACAGATAGAAAACATTCGATTTAGTATGACGTCCAAACCGATCTTGATATCCTCAGCGCAATCAAACATCTAACAGCTGAATATCAAAATAAATTATTTTAAAACACAATAATTTTATCGAACAATAAAAGTTGTTAAATAAAAAGTAATAATAATAATAAATCCCTGAAGTAAGGATTTTTTTTTTTTCCAAATTTATTATTCTTTAGAAAGCGCAAAATACAAATGAAATCGACTCCTCGTGTTAAATAGGGTTTTGATAATTTTTTTTACACAAAATGGCAAACCCCCAACCGAATTGGACCCGCATTTGGCCTGGTTCAACTTATAGAGGGATGAGGAAGGAACGATATGGAGAGGAAAAATGGCCGACTGATACGTCTTTCTTTTTCGAGAGGGGGGATGTAGGTGGGAGCGCCGCACAAATTCGATAAATTTGTTATGCGACAAGCACTAGGATTTATTATTTTTTACTGCATTTTATATATTTTTAGTACACTTTCTTGGAGTTTTGATGCTACCAACTATTGGCAGTTATTTTGAAGGGTTTTCCCTAGGGTGAAGAACGTAAATTTTTTTGAATAAAAATTAAAACTAAATTCGGGAACTTTTGAAATTGTCATAGATAATTATAAAGTAAATATAATGACAGATTATTTAAAATCCAATTCGCATTCGAGATCATTCAATATTTTCTACCATTTTACAATGGTTGTGCTTTCTTTTTATAGTCGTTTGAAATTTTGAGGCTAACATCCATAACTGTATATATGTATATTTCATTAAATAGGTTGTAAATTTTTCATTTTTTTAAATTAGAGATTTTGACAGAAAAGTATATAAGCAGATAAGCCTCCTGAACTCATTTTTAACAATTTTGAAAAAATATATATGTACTCCTCGTGTATATATATATATATATATATATATAATGTATGTATGTATGTATGTGTGTGTAAGAGAGAGGGGAAACATAGAAGAGAGAGAAGGAAACATAGAAGAGCGAGAAGAGAAGAGAGAGAGCCACACTTTGTTTTAAGATTAAAGTTCAATGATATATGGAGAGTGCACCTATTATGTAAACAGCAGATAACCGAATGTCTCCGAATTTAGACCTCATCACCACCCATGCTTGAGAAGAAACTTCATATTCCCCAAGTTTCAGATCAAGACTTATTGGTCTCTACGAATTTAATTTTATTTTTAGAAACTCTTTTATATAAGCACAAGATTTTTTATACAACAGTCAACAACATTGTTCAGTCGCCAATACGATGTCATGCTCAAAGAAGAATGGAGACTATTGAAACATCAGGATCTCGAGAGCAGTGTTCTAACAGCTGAGTTTCCTGATCCTTAGAAGGGATTTTACCAGATAAAGTCGTAGATTTAAATAGTAAAGTTTTCTAAACCCAGGAAAGAGAATAAATTCAAAATCTTACCAAGATTCTCTACAGCTTGAAGGCAATATTAATAAATAGATCTCAACCTAAATTGATGAGAAAATAAAATAGTGAAAAGCAGACGATCATTTCGGAAAGTCTTAGATTCCTCTCTTCGGGACGAATATTCAAAGAGCTCAACACAAAATAAAAACCGTGTGTGTGGAAGGGGGGGGGGAGGGGGAGGGAATGGTACAAGAAAAAATGAAACAAAAAGAAACTAAATATTGTCCATGTTAGTTTATTTTTTGTCTTATCCTTTTTCGAAATTTATTTTCTTATTTATGATTTTTCCATGTTGTTTCTCATTTTGTCTATCTCTTATTACACAAAGTAGCGCCACTACTACTATAATCAAATATTTGTGGTAGCAAATGACGATGTTGAATTATTCGTCTGAAAGGAACCCAGTGCTGCAATGAGGAATGCCTGTTTTCTATGCCATTTACTTTGTAATTGTTTCGTTTGTTACGAGTCAAAGTCACTTTCTGTATATAGTAATAATATTGAGGATTTAAGAGAAAAAATTCTTCTGATATAAAAGAAAAGGGAATAGAGATAACACTTCAAACCGAAAACAATCTCATTCTTATGAATATAGCTCCCATGTTATTTCTTTGACATCGATATACTCACTAGCAACACTCTCGGCAAGTTCGTGTAAGATACAATTTCTTAAATTTGAAAACTTATAGCTCCCTCAAATGGCTGTCTTTACAGATAAATAGATAAATTATTTTAAAAACATCTAAATACATATATTACAAAAGTGGTTCTTAATAAGGGAGTGTTTAGGTGCACATAGAATATGTTGAAAAGTAATAGGGGTACGCCTGTCTGTATATACGAAATATGACAGATTTTCAAATTGATTATCAATTTTGCTTTATTTGTATTTTTAAATGGTTAATTACAGTTAAAAACAGTTTGTTATAATATTTTTTCTAATGAGAGAAGCTACTTTGATATGTCTACAAGACAGCGACTCGTTGAAGTTTCTTGCAAATGCCACTAAAAGAGAAAATTCCGTCAATTTCTGTCTTCATTTTGAACTGGTCGGTCTATTGCTTAAATAATCACATATTAGCAGAGTAATAATACTTCGAAACTAACATCTGAAATGCATATTCCTTTATATTAATCTACATTTTTCATTTAAAACATATATATCAATAATGAAACTCCTAATATGGACTTACATATATGACTATATGACTATGACTTACATATATGACTATATGACTATGACTTACATATATGACTATATGACTATATATGCTATATGACTTACAAAAAAAATTTTGGTACAAGGATGTGTCTGTTATTCACAATTTTGTGATAATTCATTTTAGAATGCTTTCTTTGTGTTACATTAATATTTTTTAAACCTCAAATAAAACAATGTTATAATTTAAAACGGAATATATTTTTTGCTTTATTGGGTAATAATGCACCCAATAAAGAGAAAAAAAAATCCTGCCATTTTACTATACAGTTATTGTTTGCTTTTAGGGTTTGAAATTTTGAGACTAAAACTCATAATTATATCTCATTAAATCTGTCAGTTTTTCAAAATTTTTGAATTCGAGATTTTGATGGATAAGTATATAAGATATGAATACATAGTTTTTAGACATCATTTCTTCTTCAATTACTTTCACAAAAAAATTTACCCCCCTTTTCACATGAAGATTAATTTAATTTCCCACTGTGAAATCACATAAAATATAATTTCAGATATAATTTTTGTATAAAAATTCCAAATAAGTTGGACTTCTACGGAAAATTCAATATAGGGTCGACCAAACAATCGTTAATTTATTCTTGATCTACTCATGGAAAACATCAACTGGGCAATTGAAACAAAGTTGCCCAGTTGATGTGCTACGCAATTATACTAAATGAAACAACGCCGCGCTGTTCTGTCGGGCTCTTTTCCTAAATAAAAGAAACAATGCAAAGGTTTTTACCATTTGAGTTCAAGTATAGAACTCGCTACATTTTACAATTCTAGAAAAGAGTTGACTGCAAGTTCTCTTTAATTTTATTTCATTTATTTATTAATTAATTTATTTTTTTTTTGTAAATAAAACAGTAAGATTCTTAAGATAATTCAATTTGTTGCGTTGAAGAAATTAAGGTAGAGAATTGTTGATCCAATTGATCTACCATTGATGGAGTTGTCACTCAAGTATATGCCGCTCGAAGATATTTTGCACTTCGGATGGATGTTTTATTTTTCTCTTTCGTTCTTCCGCATCCCAGACTCAATCTGAATCAGTTGAAATTTATTAGGAGGAGCAAAATCTCCTAATGTAGGTAGTGATCCTAAAACCATATGGACTGGGGTTTTATGATGCAGTGGCTGTTTACCTGTGTGACTTTGTCAAATACTGTGTCACACATAGACAACGCTGACCTGAAACTTTTTTTTCCTACTAACTGATCTATCGGATTTGTGAGAGAGAAATTGTCAGTTTTCATGAAAATTGTTCCATCTGTACATCACTACGTGAGAGTAAAAATCGTTCGCCACGCCCGAGGAGCGACCGAAATATTTCATGACTCCCGACATCCACGCGGAGTGGACACCTCCCGATACGGATCTGGATCCGCGATCCGTGGAAACTTGGACTCCGCCCGAGTCGACAGGACAATCCGTCAAATTCGGGGTGGACGGGGAGGAATTGGGCGGTCGGGCCGGGCACGATTAATTAGTGTGGTAAATAATTGAGAAGGTGGTGCCGTTAATTTGCTGTTTTCACGCACGAGTGGAAGTATTCGGTGGGGTATCCAGATGTCCGAAGAAATCGAATTTTTGGATATAGTGACAGACTTGTAAAAGAAAAGTGAAGGATATTAATGTGCGGTTGCAGACTGGTGGCCGGAGTCAGTGGCTCGCAATAATAAAAACAATTGGTTACAAAAGGCTAAAAATATAATGTATCAACATAAAATATGCTATATCAGATTGTGTGTTGCAACGCGTGACACTCGTTACAGATTTAAAAATTTACAGTTTGTGGGAAGACAAAAAATGACACAAATTAAAAACTTTCTCATAACGCGCCTACGTAGGCAGTTTTGTAACGAATTAAAGGAATCACACCAAATTTGCCGCCCAGGCGGTGAAGTGGATAGCGTGTTCGGCTGCTGTCTTGTGGGCCAGGGGTTCGAATCCCGAATAAGGCATGGATGTTTCTTGAGGATAAAGTCAGTTTTCCTCCGTCTGGGTCCTCATCAAAATGTGAAGCTGCACCCCCTCGACCTTCGTCAGTGATGCTTTCTTGTAATAAACTTTGTTCTCTAGTCTTGTGTCTTTCTTCGTTCTTTCAAGCGTCACTGGTCCTGAATTGGCTCCGCCGAAACAGGAGGTCATTTAGTCAACAACAACATCAAATTTCGTTAAAATCAACGGAGTCTTTCTAAAGATATCGCACTTCCTGTACTCTAAAATATTTGCAAGCATGTTGCTGAAAGTTTCAAGGGTTGTCCGTAATGGGGAGTAAGGTTCCTGATAATTATGATAATATTATATATGTATATATATATATATATATATATATATGATAATATATATATGTATATATATATATATATATATATCTATATATATATATATATATATATATATATATATATATGATAATATATATATGTATATATATATATATATATATATATATCTATATATATATATATATATATATATATAAATAAAAATAAATTATTAAATCCAAAGTTAGAATGTATGTAGTAACTCATAATACACTATTCCAAAATTTTCTACAAATACAAAGAAATTAAGACAAAAAGAGGAAATAATAAAGCATAATGCAAGTCATAAGGACAAAGACAATCAACAAATTTCAAAAATGAGGAATGCAAATAAGAAAACAAAAAAATCAAGCAAAAAAGCTTGCACATGGAGGAGATTTAGGCTTACGAGATTAGGCTTACGAAAAGTTCATTTCGAAAAAATTCTCGTCGGGTCCATATATCTTTTCGAAATGAACACAAAAATGCTTATATATATATATATATATATATATACAAAAATACAAAACTAACATTTCGGCAGACGATAATTAGCTGAATATTTCAGAAATGAAGCTGGAATTTACATGAGCGCCTATAATTGCGGCTTTTCTGATAGTTTGACGAAATGATCAACAAAAGTAGATAAAAAAAATGAGCAAAGGGTTGCAAAATGTTTTACAGTGTGTGAAAAAGTGAAATTTTTCAAATCTCGCTGGAACGGCTCGTGATTGTAACTACTAAACAATGATGTCCATTTAAGATTACTTTTTTCGCTTGACAGTGCAGGGTCCACTTCGGCGATAAGAGCTTGCAATTTTGTTCCAGTAGCTCAGCTGTAGAGCGTCGGCTGGCCAGTTCGGAGATCCGTGGTTCGATTCCCGGTTGGGGCAGCAAGGTTCTTTGCAATGGCGCCCGAACAAATCAACCCTGTAGGTTAGTGCAAAGATGTCGGTGGTCTGAAAGAAACCTTAGTACGACCAGTACGGATTCAATGGACTCTGGAAGATTGAGCGCTGATTTCAAATTGAGAGAATTACGACCATTCAGGATACTAACCTGGGAAAAATAGTAGTAGCAGGAGGCTAACCTGAAATAAAAATAGCAGGAGGTGATCAGCCAGATTGTCAGTTGCCCGCAAATCTGACATTAGATGGTGGAGAATGCAGAGTCCATTTCGGCGATAAGAGCTTACAATTTCGTCCCAGTGCTCAACGGTAGAGCGTCGGTTGGCTAATTCGGAGATCCAGGGTTCGATTCCCGGTTGGGGCAGTAAGGCTCTTTACAACAGTAGTCACCCTATTTATCTTTAGCTTTCTATTTTAGATCAAACACGTTGTTGTTGTTGAGACCCAGACCGTCCGACCTACCAGAAAGGTGTAAGGTAACTGTTTGGACGGCCGGGAAGCACCACCCAATTTGGACCGGAACCCAGTGGGGGGGAGGCATCCACAGGGACCGTACCATCCTTCCCCTACCACCAACCTCTCGGAAGGACTTACGGACCCACATGTTTAACGTGATCGTACTCCGCATGAACACGACGGCAGTTGTGGCAGCGTGCAAATCCAGCGCGCAAACCACCGGGTTACCGCGCCCGAAATATGCCAACAGCACGCAGTGTTCCCAGTTGGTCACCCACCCAAGTACTAACCGCGCCCGATGCTGCCTGACTTCGGTGATCTAACGAGAACCGGTGTTTTCAGCACGGTACGGCCGTTAGCCCATAGATCGAACACGTGTTATATCTGTGAGCATCGCATGCTAACGTTCTGTAAATAATGTATTTTGCATTTAAATTAAAAGAAAAAATAACTATAAAATGGGTTTTTTTTAAAAAATTTTATCACATATAATTTTTTATAATTTTGTTTTCAATTATCGAAAAACAAATTCGAAAAGTTCATGACCTTCTCTAAGTGGAGGTTCTCTGAAAACAAAGACCGCTAATGTTTATCGATTTAAATAATAGTGTCAACTTATTTAAATCGATAAACAACTTGTTTAAATCGATAATTGAATCAACTGTTTTGAAGGTTATCGTAATCACAGATAAAGAAAACACCAGTGAGAACAAAAGAGTCGGAGATGTTTTTAAACGCGGAAATGCATTAAAATCCGCGAGTTGCATTGAACCCCCATCACAATCACCTTCTATTTACATATACTATGCGTTGTAGTAAGGAAAGTGAAAAAATATATATATATCAATTTTCGGTATTAAATCCTCTGATTTTCAATCCTATAGGTTTATAAAGTTAATTATGTTTCAACGTAAATAAATATTAACTCTAAAAATATTCTTAATATATACGCAATTTTTATGCTCATAGCTACATATATCTTAAAGTTTAAACACGATTTAATTAATGGGTTCGATCTACATAATGAAGATCTATGTATATCTTGAAATAAAAAAAAATATACTAGGGTAATCACTCATAACCTGAAATTTCTGTCTACATATATGAGCCGTTTATTTAATAAAAGAAGCAAAAAAAACTCAAGTGTCAAATATTAAATAATTAATGTACAAGATAGCCTACTAATTTGTACAATTGAACAAATTATACTAAACAAATAGAAAATTATGTTTGCCACACAAATTTTTAAAATTAATTTTTCTTCATAAACTTAACATCATCTGACATTTGACCCCGTATAGCTCAGTACATAGATCTGAATTTAAAATTGAAACATGATCATGTCATGAAACATGATCAGTTCAAAGTATGTCCAAACTATTTTTCGAATCAGTTGAGTTTTACTATGTCAACGAAACTTTCGCAACCCAATCAGATTTGAGTCGGTGTTGCGGAAGTTGCTTTATGAACTCACTTCGCTTCAATTAAAATGAAAATTTCGTGAAATATTTAATTAAATTTTCTACTGGATGTATTTGAAAGTGTATCTAGAGATTCCTGTTGATTTATGACAATGATTAATCCAAGGTTCTTTAATACAAGGTTGGGCACTCAGCCCGACAACCAATGAAAAAATTGTCCGCTTGATGTAATGGGAATTAAATTTGTTTTTGAAATATAATGGTTATAAAATCAAAGAACTTTAGTGACCCAAATATGTGCATCCATAGTTGGAGATTTTAACGTTGACACCAAAAAACCAGAAAAAGTAAAGTTTTTTTATTTCTATGTACAGACGATGTTCTTCTTAAAACTTGCATTAGAACCTGTAAAATCTACTACATGTGATCATACTTGTATAGATATGATATCCTCTTGTAATTTAGAAAAATGCTTTTTCAATTAAGTACTTTACTTTAGTTTCCGTAGGACCATATTATAGGTAGGACCATATTATTTTTTTTTTAGAGTTTGAGGGGGAGAGATTGTTGTCTCATTCTAACGGAGTAAATATTTTTATTTTGTAAACTATTTAATGCCTTAGCTTATATAATATTTTTCTCTTTCTATTTTTTACTTTCCTTATATACATAATGTATAAGGAAAGTATTGTGACGGGGTTGAAAATTTGAATTCGAGTTTTCGACGGGAGAGCACGTTTCAAGCATCCCTGATCACGAATCAAACATTTTTGAAGTGATGTCTGTGTGTGTGTGCGTGTGTGAAAGTATTGTGTGTGTGTGTGTCAGTGAGTCTGTGGAGACGATAACTGACGAACGAATGGACCGATTCGTACAAAATTTGGTACAAAAATCACAATCCGTAAACACTGAAAGCCTATTGTTTTTATACGCAATCGAATGTTCAGAACCCCCTAAATTTTCGAATGAAATTTTGAAAAAATCGTCAAAAAATAAAAACCGCTAATAAAGTTACGCAAATAGACATTTCTTATGTAATTGTTCATTAGAAAACGATTGACATAAATTTTAGAACGCTAACATGAACCGTTCTTGAGATATTGTACATTTTTCAAAAAAATTATCAAAAAGTCATATAAAATAAAATATTTCCTATTGAGAAACATGCTCACTTTTCACATGTAATACCATGCGATAAATTGGGTGACATCATTCTCGTGGATCTAGCTCGCTCCATTCATGAAAAAAGATACTTTAAGTAATACTTTTGTATTTGAACGCCAATAGTCATTTATCTGCTATAAGAATAATTTATTTCTTCGTCCATAACTCTTGGCGAGATTTTGGCGACGAATTTGGCGGAATGTCGCCAATTTGGCGACGTTTTGAAATGTTGCCAAATTAACGAAAATCTCGCCAAATGGATAAAAATGACGCTAAATCAATGAAAATGACGACTCATTGTAGAAAATTCAATATCTTGGAAAGAATATAAGTATTTACTATTAGAATAACATTTTTTTAACTGTAAAAGTAGTAAATTCATTGCATTATATAAGGAAAATCATGTGTTGCCCACATCAGATTTTTTTCTTCAAAAATGTGTTACATTATAAAATTACTGGAACCAATACTTTGCTGAAGATCATTTCATGTTCATTTAGATATTAAGATTTATGCCGACTCTGTCGCTAAGCGGTCAAAGCAAGCGTTTTCTCGTGCTCGCTCGGCTGCCGGGTTGTAGGCTCGAGTCCCCTCTACTGGCATGGATATTGGTTGTGTTGTTGGGCATAATGTGTTCCGCCCCCCACTGGTGGCGTTGGGTGCAACCTCATGTGACGGGCAAATGGTTCACGATACTGCAGGTTGTTTGGCAAATGATCATTGTATTAAGTGCTACTGCTAGAAATAAAAAAAAATGTATTATGATTTATCCCATGGTATATACTAGGCTATACTATAGAATATTAAAAAATAAATTAATGCAAAATTCTTTATGGATGGTATAAAAAATGCGGTAACAGTTGCGAATTCTTTATGGAAATTCTACAGAAAATTATCCGTAAAAATAATGAAAGTAGTCCGACACCATAAAATAATCGTTCGGGGGGTAAAAACAACCATCCCTAACTGGACTCGAGCCAGCAATCTTGAGTTTGGTACCACAGCGTCTTCACCATTAGGGTAAATGGACACAAATGACTGGCTGGTACCGAACTACCTCAAAACATTTAACAAAATAGCTGAACATGTACTAGTACCCATAGGAATTTAGATCAGCGGTAATAATCAGCGGTAATAACTGTAAATTATTCACGAGAATTACGCGGAAAATTATCTTTTAAAATAAAAAAAAAGAATGATTGTCGCCAAAAATATATTGGTTCTCTCTAAAGTTTACATGGCACATTAATAAAACAAAATGCAATAATGCAAGCATCCCCTCCCCCCCCCCTCCCTCTACATTGGCATAGGTAGGGAAGTCGAAGATCATACTCCCTTTATAAGTAGAACAATTACATTAATTTTCCATAGAGTCCACATTGAAAAAGAAATCTTGCACTGTAGACCATTGTATACGGTCATATTTTCCCTCCCTGAGGTTATGACTATGTCTAGAGAAGTGAAAATTCGTTTCTTCACTGACTCCATTGTTTATTTTTTCTACAATATTTAGCTAAAATTTAAAATAAAACTATTCATTGCCCCATTTTACTTTCTTGCCAGGAATTCCATATATCTGTTAATAATACTACAAAAAAAAAAAAAAAAAAAAAAAAAAAACTATCTCACAATACTACTGTTAAACACAATTACATTAAGAGCGTGTCTATAAATTTGTTGATCTCCATAGTACTTAATGTACTGATATTGATATTTTTAATTTGACTCTTCTCCATTTTAAAAAAATCCTGTTTTAATGTACTGGGCATGTATATTACTTAGTATTCTTGTATTTTATGATCTGTTCTTCTTATGTTTGTATAGTTACTGCAACTGGATTTCATCTGTAGTTGCCACTCAAATTAAATGAATAAACAAAATAAAATAAAGCAAAATAAATTAAAGTGGAGGTGTTGTGATATTGGGGGGTGGGGGGATAAAATATTTACTTTTTCAACATTTTTCTAATTTAAATCTACACGTTTTTAGCATTTTAGGGCATAAATCAATCTATTTTTAAATGGTCTATGTGTATACCTGTGATCCTATGGCCAGGTTTATAAAAATTAATCTTCATGATGCAATTACTTTAATCTATGAAATACTGGTTTTATGAGAATGACGAATCACGTTACGATTTTTTCAATCAGAAATTATAAGCAGCCCGTTTGTGATTTTCATCATAACCATAAAGAGCACCATTATTAACTTATTTAAAGAGAGGAAAGGAAAGATATTCATCAAAAATAACTCGACTAATAATATAATATGAATTTTTAGTTGTATGATTAATCAAAAGAAGAATGCATTCTTTGATTGATAGGCTTTAAATTGCCATTGCTAGAGTTATTGCTCTGTCTCAATTCTAATGATGGAGGATCTTTTTTTTCTTTCTTCGAAACCGATTTTAATAAATTATTTTTAAAGAAATAATTTTACTTTTAGACTATTAAACCAGTATACAAATTGTTTTATAGAACGATTACAACAAAGCCTTTTTTTATATGTAATTTGATATTTCAAAGCTGATACAACCATTTAATAAAAGCTCTCCGAGTTACTAATAATTTTCTTCTAAAATGTCCGAAAACAGAAAAGAAAGAAATATTTTTTCTATTGTTAAGTGGATGTTTCATACGCAATTTCTACCACAAATTAAGAGACATTATTGTTTACTACTAGTAAAACAAATTATATTTTACCTACAACAAGAACAATATATCTCTAAAGAATGAGATTGGATACATTTATTTCGAATGGCAATTAGAAGAAGCATATTGATAAATCAGAGCATCAACTCATAAGACTACTGTATTTGTTTTATTGTTCTGTTTGCCGACAAAGCCAGATTGTTGGTCTGTAGGGAAAATCATCTATGGCCCACATCCTACTTTTTACAACATCAGTGCTTATCATGCCCCGATTTCCACAGATATATTCATACTCCAAACACCAGCACACGTCCTCGGCACTTTCTCACGACGGAAAAGAGAGCAGTGTACCTATCGCAGACAAAAAACAAAAATTCAACAACCCCTTTTCCACTGTTATCATCAACCATACAGGGACTTCATTCCTTTTTTAAAATGCAAAACGCTGAAATAACATTTCAATGAATGGCAACCGTCCCCGCGGGCCACTTGTTGACATTAGGGCACAAAGAACACCCTCTCTACACTGCCCTTAATCCGTTCACATGATGTGGGATCTAAAGTGTTAATTCCAGGGATGGGGAGGACTCTTTGGACTCCTCAGTGGGTGTGATAATCGCTGATCCACGCACCCAGGGGAAGGAAATTATCGCTATTAATCGGCGTTCAAGGATGCTCCAAATTCGAAGGATGGTTTAGGGAAATTATGCTCTTTATCTTCCTCGTATTCTGAAACGACGAAAATTTTTGTTCGAATTCAATGACAGATCATGAATGATTGGTATAAATTAGCTTTATGTGTCTATTAAATCGGTAATAAATTTAAAGAGGTCGTAGCGCAGCAAATAATATGGGTGAAATAATTAAGTAGATAAATATATGGAGTGTGTCTCCACCTAACGTTATCTTGCATTTATTTATCTTTCACATTTTCTACATTAATTTGTATCACAATCTGTGCCGGAGTAAAAAATAATAATAATAATTTTATGGCAATACGTTTGTAAATTGCCTACCAGAAAAATTTAATTATATCTCTTAATAAATATTTTTGTGTAACATAAAAATTTTATCAAGCTATTGAACAAGATACCTCAGAGGATATGTATTAATATCTATACCATTTATATATAAAACGAATATTATTACCAATATTCCAGAAATTTTCGTTATTCTTTATACCAAATAATGTTGTGAAAATCTAAATTTATAATTTTTCATGTTCTATTCATGCGAATTACAAACATGTCATCTTATTTTACCTAATGTTTGTACACAAAAATTTGCTTTTGCTCTTGAGTTATCACGAGTTTTTGTTCAAAACTTCGAAATCGCTCATTTCAGGGGAACCAATACTATTTTGACACAATAATGTGTGAAAGTAAAAATAACACTTGGAAATCATTAGGATAATCAGATCACCCGTTGGATATGACAATGGGTGGTGGGGTATGGTTTCCAACTTCGATGACACCGTCCCTTTGGCCGATTTTACTTTTATGGAGGATGATATAAAATATATTAAAAAATATATATAGGAGAATGGAATATTAAAAAAAAGCGAGAAAACAATATACAATAATATGGGAAGGCAGAAATGAGAATTGTTAGTTCTTCGAATTGTCATTACATTTACAATTTATGTTAGTGTTAAAATCTGTGCAATTTGAAAATGCAACCAAAACTTGTGAAACCAGAAGAAACTGCCACTCCTAAAGCACATAAAAAACAATTCATAAAGTTGGTGTACATTTGAAAGCATATGCTATTCATATCTGATTTGATATTAAAAAAATTTAATTCACAGTTTAAAATAAATATTTTTACATCTAAAAAAAAAAGCCATGATTATGGACCCTTCCATGATCAAGGTCACTTTTTGTATATTTAGGTTGGGATAACATGCGAATTAAAGCATCAACTGTTATCTCCGTCCTTTAGATACCGGTAGTGAAAGAGTTAACTTGGCGGGGTTTTTTAACGTGCAAATAACGCACAGTTTGTGCAGTACGAAAAATAATTGTGCAATATGAAACTGGAATTTATGCAGTGTTGTTGTTGAAACTCAGACTGTCCGACCTACCAGAAAGGTGTAAGGTATCTGTTTGGACGGCTGGAAGGTGCCACCCAATTTAGACCAGTGGGGGAGGCATCCACAGGTACCATGCCCTCCTTCCCCTACCACCAACCTCTCGGAGGGACTTACGGATCCACATGTTTAACGTGATCGTACTCCGCGTGAACACGGCGGCAATTTTGGAAGCGGAGGGAATCGAACCCGGGCCTACCGAGTGCAACTTCCGCATGCTAACCACTAGGCTACCGCGCCCAGAATTTATGCAGTGTGAAAAAGCGGCTTTAATCTTCTGAACACTAGAAATTGGGAAATTATTGCTGGGTGTAGAATGAGATAGAACAGATTTATTGAGAAGACCAGGGTCCACACTGGGCTGTCCAGCCAGGAATAATAAACAAAAAAAATCCATCATGCAAAAACATTGATTAGGAAACACTGTCCAACTAAAATGCAATTTTATTTAAACAGCTCTAAAATGAGGTACATTCAGCACTAATATTTTTTTTAATTATCATACTACTATACAACAATTTATTATACTTGGAAGCATAAAACTTCATCAAAAAAGCCAATGCTATAAATAGACTGCTTCTCTATGTAAAATCAATGAATATTTCATTCATATCATTTACATTACAGACTCTAGAGGTATATAATTTTACGTGACATTACTGACAAACAAACACCAGATCAAGTTAAACAAGAAAGATTCAATCCTGCATTAAGCATTGATTATGAAACACTTTCTAACTGAAATTCAATTTTAATTAAACATCTCTAAAATGCGATATGTTTAGCGCTGATATTTTTTAAATTATCACAGTACTGCAGTAATTTATTATACTTAAAAACTTAAAACTTCATCGAAAAAATAGTTACACAAAATAAACTTTATTCAAATGAAGTCATCGAAATATAAATCGTCTAGCTCTCTATATAAAATCAATGATTATTTAGTTCGTATCACTTATATTCTACATTCCAGAGCTAAATAATTTTGCTTGAAAAAAGTTCAGCAATTCTTATACAACTCATCATACAGCTTGATGTGTTTACATTCTGCATGCTATAGAAATTAGGCTTCGTTGTAGGAATAATCAAAGTTTAGTGATTATTTAAAATCAAAAATATTGTAATTGCGTTGGCACAGAATTTAGATACATAGATAATATGCAAAAATGAAGCGGTTTTATGACGGATGCAAAACTAAATATAAACTTAAAAGATCTGCAAACATCAAGATTTTTACACAAGGGAAAAAAAATGGATGCCGTATTTTATTTTGAATGAGTCACGTGATCTCTTCATATAATATAGGTGTAATTATTATTTCAATTTTTATTTACAAGCATATTTAGCTGATTTTTTTTACATATTTTACGTGATAATTTGAATATCTCCTAACATTTTCGAAGCAATTTATGAATTTTAACTCCGCCTTAAAATGTTTAAAAAATTATGTTTCATAAGGTTCAATGTATTTCATGTTTTCAATCCGGGTTAAATCCAAAACTAAAAAATCTGATGTGGGCAACACATGACTTTCCTTATATAATGTAATTAATTTACTACTTTTACAGTAAAAAAAAAAAAGGTTTTTCTTATAGTAGATACTAATATTCTTTCCAAGATATTAAATTTTCGACAATTAGTCGTCATTTTTATTCATTTGGCGAGATTTTCGTTAATTTGGCAACATTTCAAAAAGTCGCCAAGTTGGCGACATTCCGCCAAATTCGTCGCCAAAATCTCGCCAAGCGTTATGCACTAAGAAATAAGTTATTCTTACAGCAGATAAATGACTATTGGCGTTCAAACACAAAAGTATTACTAAAAGTATATTTTTCATGAATGGAATGAGCTAGTTCCACGAGAATGATGTAACCCAATTTATCGCATGATATTACATATGAAAAGTGAACATGTTTCTCAATAGGAATTTTTTCTTTATATGACTTTTTGATAATTTTTTTTTAAAAAATGAACAATATCTCGAGAACGGTTCATGTTAGCGTTCTAAAATTTATGTCAATCGTTTTCTAATGAAAAATTACATAAGAAATGTCTACTTGCGTAACTTTATTAGTGGTTTTGATTTTTTGACGATTTTTTCAAAATTTCATTCGAAAATTTAGGGGGGTTCTTAACATTCGATTGCATATAAAAGCAATAGGCTTCCAATGTTTACGGATTGTGATTTTTGTACCAAATTTGGCTCGAATCGGTCCATTCGTTCGTCAGTTATCGTCTCCACAGACTCACTGACACACACACACAGACATCACTTCAAAAATGTTTGATTCGTGATCAGGGATGCTTGAAACGTGCTCTCCCGTCGAAAACTCGAATTCGAATTTTCGACCCCGTCACAATACTTTCCTTATACATTATGTATATAAGGAAAGTAATGAGTGACATTATTCATTTTCATTCCCTTATGTACCACAAACCATCTCAACAACATGCTAAAATTTATTTCTGATAGTCATTTTTACGGCAGCTATCGTACGAACGGACAGATAGACAGAATGAACTAAGTCATAAACACCTTACAACTATGTTGTTGTTGAGACCCAGACCGTCCGACCTACCAGAAACGTGTAAGCTTACAACTATGTAGGAAAATGTTAAAAACTGCTTTTTATAAATAATTTTTCAGTGTTGCTGATGGCGGTTTAGCATATATTTCTTTTGTTTATTATATTGGCCATATATATATTTTTAAATAGAAAAGTTTGTGATGAAAGAGTTTTCTTCGAGTTAATCCCCAGTTTCTACCGAAAGTTCATCCGGGTTCATAAATTAATGACATGTCTCCAAAAAAAGGAACTCAGTTACATAACACATATATTTAGCATTTTTATCATTCTAATATTTTACGTTTTACATAACTCTGTTTAACTTCTGTAAAAATAAAGAGTCAACTGATAGAAAAAAATACTTTTGCTGCCGTTGAATATATTTTCAGCAATATTTCTGCATCACATTTTATTACAGTATTAATATTTCTTCATTTCTGAAAAAATTTTTAGCAATTTAATTTATTTTAAATATGTTATTTAAACATTATTCTTGTTGGATATTTCTACATCCTTACATCCCCTCTATCCCTCGAAATGCAAAATTTAAGTATTTTATAAAACTACTAAAATATCCATGTTTTGAACTCCAAAAATGTCTAAGTAATCACTTGAAACTCCTCTTCCCCATACACACATGCGCGCACAATTTACATGTTGCTAATAGCTTGTGTGGGTGGGTGGGTGGGGGGGCTTAGATAAAATCCCGATTTAACTAAATTCAGGGCCGTACCCAGAGATGAAATTGAAGAGGGGCTGGAGGGAAATTCAAGGGGGCTCAACAGTCTTAAAGGAGGGATTCACCAAAATCACAATTAATCGTCAGCATTTATAAACCATAAAAGTTACTGTTATATATTTCAATTGATATACATTATTAACAAATAATTGCAAATTTATATTTGCAAGCTAGGAGCTGATTATTAATATCCATATATAGCTACTATACATCAATATTAATATATAATAATTACCATTGATTTTAATGTAAACATTCACTAGTAATAAGGCTGTCAATATTTTGTAGAAACATTCTGAAAGTTAATACAAGTTACTGCTTAATATTAACTCGTACCTACTTATCAGTTGATTTTGACTTTATAATGCATAGCAGTGAACCCCACCATAAGGCAAAAATATACTATTGTCCTATTACTATTGCATCTTAATACTATTGTATCCTAAATATACTATTGTATCCTAAATACTATTGTCATAATTATTAAATATTTTACATTACATTAATTAGTATAATCACAAATTCAGCTAAATTAAAAAATCTTTGAAACGAAGTACGTTATAAAAAAAAAAAAAAAAAAAAAAAAAAAAAAAAAAATTTAAATGACATTTTATATGAAATTTCATATCACCACTAAAAGTTTAATATTCTTTATCAGGGGGGGGGGGGGGGGCTGAGTATACATCTTGGGGAGGGAATTAGCCCGCTCTGGGCCCAGCCTGGCTACGGCCCTGAATAAATTTGCAATATAATTTTACAGCTAACAACGTCCACACTTTTAGTACTCTACGAAATGGGAGATCACTCGAAAAATTCTTTTGCGGACTCTGCAGATTCCATCGCAAGTGCTGTCGAGTGCCTTTCTGAACCAGTACAACTGTTCAAGAGCCTTTTCCGCAGTCAAATGTTGCGCTGGTCGGATATGTCCCGAGAACGCCTCTGGCTCAGTCAGGGAGGTGTGAGCTATCGTTGTTAATCTCTCGGTGAAGGGTTCTCAAGCCTTGGAACCCTTGTTCGAAGATAACCCGTAGCATAAGACTCGTTTATCAGATGTCGCAGACGATTTTCTGCAAATTTTAGCCATTCTATTTCAGTGCAAAGCACGCCCAGAGATGTCGAGGATTTCTCTCTTTAAGATTATGTTTGAAATTAAAAAAAGGCACGAATGTAATTGTTAATGGGACCAATAACTATAGTGCGATATCTACGACTTTTGAACCATATTATTTTCCAGGAGTTGTTATAGATTCGGAATTGTGCTCTTAGTGCAGCGGCAGGCTTCGGTGTATCCGTTTCGATCCTGCCTATAAGCACTGCAAAGAAAGAAATTACAAAAAATGAAGCTAAGAAAACTAAGAGGAAAGGATAAGAATAACATAAGGATTCCAAAGATTTTCTTAGTGAATAAGACCATGAACGTTTTTTTTTCCTCCTATGTTTTTACATCATTTACTCCAGTTTTCATTTGGCAAGGATTTCCTTCCCGAGTCACATAATGCGACTATTTGTTGCAGACGACTTCCTGATTTCGCTAGTGTGGTTGATTTTGTTCTGAAAAAATAGACTGTTTTCTACCTTCGAAACCAATAGATGTTATTACTAATTTTTGCGTGCTATATTTTTTACGAAATGTTCTATTTGTAGATGTAGAGTTTATATAAATTTGTACCTTTATACAGAAATATCAAATTTAATCTATCAAAGGTTCAAAACTATGCCGTCTGGACCACTGCCTTAAAGCTTAAAGTTGCACTTGCTTTGGTTAAATGATGTATACCATATTCCCCACCCCCCTATTCAATCCGTCACCTGTGATCCTGGCTACACCTTCAATGCGAATGATGAATCTGAAGAGGTTTCATTTAAACATAGATTCATTTTAAAGAATTAACAATAATAATAATAAATATAAGAAACTATGATATAATTTTATAATTATTATACTTAAGGAAGATAAGGAACTATGATATAATTTTATATTTATTATATTTAAAGCAGATATAATTTTGTAATTATTATATTTAAGTATGGCACCGAATATTTATTTAGTATGGTTTTGTAATTATTATATTATGATATAATTTTGTAATTATTATATTTAAGGCAGATAAGGAACTATGATATAATTTTATAACGTTTATATTTAAGTATGGCACCGAATAACCAGTTACTTTTCAATAGTGCTGAGGAAAATGAACTTTAATCTTTTAATAAAATAAAATTACTCTTTGTGACATCCCTCAGTTGTCATAAACAAAAATATAAATGTAAAAAATACCATCATTCGCTTTTTTAATAATAATAAAATATCTACCGCATATATTACGAACTGTTATCTTTCAAATACTCATTTTCGATATCCAACGAAAAAAGATTCCCCAAATAATCCTGCATGACAGAAGAAGAAAAAACTCCAGAATATTCCGGGACCCTCGGAAGTGATCCCAAAAGAGAGCGAAGAGAGATGACGAAAATTAATTGAACGAAAGCCCCGAGGCAACCCTATCGGGCCCATCATTGAATAAAAGAGAGCTTTGTCTTGTCCATTAGTAACCGTTCGTTCTTTTTGTGTGCCCGAACTTTCGGCTTCCTCTTCTTCTCCGACTTATTTGCGGCCGGCAATAAGCTTATCTAATTTCTACGAGGCGAATAAATGACATCTAAATTACGAGGGCCTTAATCCGTCAAAGATGGCGGCCGCTCCAAGATGGCGGACCGCCATTCATCTAAAGTCAGCGACGCGACGTCATTTGTCTTCGACCAACGGCGTGACAGATGACGTCAGTGGGCGGGGTCGGTCCGGGATGCATCCGTCAACTTGGTCGCCCTTATCTGGGACGAGCGCATCTCATCGATCTTCCCCTGTTATGAACCAGCATCTCGTACATAATAAATGCTCCACATGAAATTACACGAGTGCATTACATAAAATTGAATAGGTGTGGAATTGGGGGATGCGATGCAAATAATCAGTATTTAAAGCATATTTGATTCATGCGTTTTAAATTGTGCGTTCGAGGGTTAGAATGAATTGGTGGTCAATATCTTCCTCATAACACTCAGATCAGGAGTTCTTGTTTCGAAATTCGTGATTGTACACAACGCGGGAAATGCTAAGGAATGCTCCAAGAAGTCATATAGAGAGCGAAAAATCTATTAATATGAAGTAAAATTTTTTCCTTAGTTTTATGAGAACACAGTTACATCGATACTCATGTATTAGATACATTTGATTCCAATTCATTCGAGGAATGTTGATTAAGTATCTTTTTCACAACCTTTTATTTAACTTGTTCTGGTGTTTGTCAGTATAATTCAAATATTTGAGCTTCTAACTAAATCAAGTTCCATTGATCACAGTAACATGAAATGTGGTATGTCGTACTCTTTTGGGAAACTTTTTAATTCTTTGGATTTTAAACCTTGCCGGACCATACTGTGTAAGGCCTGTAATATGAATACACTCGTTTTCTGAATCCAGTACCGGAGTAGTTAGAAAACTCCAAATTTAGCATGTCGTTGTCTTTCATGCAGTTAAATTGTATACATTTTAATACATACATTTTTAATATATTTAAATTACTAGAATTAATAAAATTGGGTAATTTAAAAATTATTATATATATTATATTTATTTTGCTTTTACTTGTTGATTTTTCCTCTTCGGGGGATAATAAACGATTTTATACCCCATGTTATTTCTACGGCAAAGTCAAAAATGGTTGGTTGTTTCCGAATTTCATAAAAAAAATTAAATGCCTCGTATTTAAAGGTACAATCGATCACTCATATTTGTTTATTACTCTCCCTACATACATACACACCGGCCAGTAAATTAGATACTTAAGAATATGTGTGCAAATGTAGGTCACAGGCGGATGTATGCAAATTACGTTAGTCATGGGAGATATAAGTGATTGCAACAGCGCTATAAAAATGCTGTCGGTATGTGTTCCGAGAAAAGTGCTGTCTACATGAGTTTTTTATTGGTATTTTTTCATAGGTGTTTTTTTTTTCATTCTAAGTCCACTTTGAAGTTATAAGAGCTTGCAATTCCGTCTCAATATCTTAATTGGAAGAATGTCGGCTGACCAGTGCAAAAATCCACGGTTCGATCTCCGGTTGGGAGAATAAAGTTTGTTACGATGGGGCCCGAACAAGTTATCCCTGTGGGTTAGTGCAATGGCGTCGGAGATTCAAAAGTAACCATAATACGCTGAAGGACAAAATTAGCATCAGGGGTCTAACCTCAGTTATAAAAAAGCAAGTCAGTTGGGCAGCCAGATTGTTAAGTTGCTCGTCAATCTGACATTAGAGGAAGGAGAATGCAGAATTCGATTTGAAGAAAAGAGAGGGAAGAGGGGCTTGCAATTTCGTCCCAGTAGCTCAATTGGGAGAGCGTCGACTGTCAGTACAAAGATCCGCGGGGCGATTCCCGGTTGGGACAACAAGGTTATTTACAAACATGTCATGGACATACGGTATTTATACACTCTAAATGACACAACTCAAATTTAGTTTGCTATAATATCAAGAAAAGTATTTTTTCTAAAGTGGGTACATTTTCAAATGCATATCTCTGCAGTAATGAAAACAAATAAGCATTAATTTAGACGTGCTTAAAGAATAAATCTCTCAGATAGGGCATTAATTAAGGTAGTATTCGTTAAATTCACAGTTTTTTAGTTATGTCATTTTGACAGTAAGGGTGCGATGTCGGAGCGTCTGCGAGTGTGGCTGTTTTCCTTAACATCTCAAACATAAATAAACTATCATATCAGTTATATTTCATATCACATCAAAAATATATTGCGGTCAACGTTGCGGATGTCCCTGCTATGGACGACCGCAGGACATTTTATATAGGAGAGGGCATACTCAAGAATAAGACGTACAATATAGACTAGTTTGATACCCGTCTTTGTAACCTTGAACTTGTAGAAGTGGGCCAAGTGCCTCTTGCCACCCAATGGGCAGCCAAAGTCCCTGCTATAGAGGATCGCGATCCGTTTGTTCACAGTTTCACAATTAGAAGTTAAAAATTTGAAAATGTCTCAAAGACGTTTGAATTTTCATTGTCGATGTCTATTATTCATCTTCATAAATTCATTTGCCCACTGTACCTAAGGGAATTAATTGTAAAAATGTGTTTCATAATGGTCAAGTTAGAATGTGCATTAATAACTTAAATTTTTAAATAAAAGAGTTCGGATTGAAAAATGTTCACTGTGATACGAAGTGAATTATTCTAAAATATCACAATGCCCAGATATCTAGTGTAGTTGCATAATATTGTAGAATCACTGTGAGTTGCATAATATTGTGGTCACTTGTGGAACCCTTATCGTATTGCCTATAATCTAGTATTGACGGGATCTTCCTATTCGAGATCCCTGACATTCCAATCCTCTCGCGTTCCTTCCCATTTCACATAGGCTCCAGATATCGTACCATGTAACTAACATGGTTGATGACCATGTGTCTATGTGATATACTAATAGTGTCCTTGATATGTATCATACCAACATACCCTATATTCGTAACCCTTGGTGTGGGTGATATACTATGGTACAATCATTAACTCGCATTATATAATCTCTATACTATTCACAGAAGGTTAACTGGAATATATGAAATTAAAACCTGATACGGAGTGAAGAATTTCGAAATTTCTATAATTGCTCTTTCTAGTGTAGAACAGACGTGGTATAGGTGTAGCCAAAATTCAGGTGCTGCCAGGTAAAGTTTGTGTGTGTGTGTGTGTGTGTGGAGATGTAAAAATATGTATTATATTTCAGTATTTCGATGCAATTTAGCAGAATTACTCGACATTGTCCGGGGAAAAAATTGAAATGAAATTAATACGGTATAAAATGTAAAATATTTTAACCATTATTATGCTATCTCAAATTATTATACTATTTCGAGATCTTTAAAAGACGACAATCTGCTATATTAGACGGAATTATTTTAAAATCCTGTACGACTGGAAACCATTCAAACATTCCACGTTTAGTAAGCGAAGTTCGTGTTGGCAGGTTGCAGGCTCCTAAAATATTCAAATTATCATGCATAACTACGACGTGCATAGCACATGCATGAAAAGTTTCCCGACAATTCAAGAAATTCCCGAGTTCGATTCCCGGCTCGGCCCAAACTGTCCCGGTTTTCACGCAAAATACGGGCATATTAAATATGGGTCTGTAAGTCCACTCGAGAGGTTTTTGGTAGGGGAAGGAGGGTGCGGTCCCTGTGGTCACTCCCACTGGTTTCCGGTGTAAATTGAGAAGCAATTTCCCGGTTTAAATAGATACCTTACACCTTCGGGTAGGTCAGACGGTCTGGGTCGAAGAAGATTTTAATTATAGTTGCACTGGGTTTTAATTATCATTATAGTAGGTTTTAATTATAGTTGCACTAGATTTCAATTATAATTATATTAGGTTTTAATTATAGTTGCACTAGGTTTTAATTATAATTATATTATGTTTTAATTACAGTTGCACTAGGTTTTAATTATAATTATATTTGGCTTTAATTATAGTTGCACTATAGCGTACAGGTGACAAGCATTTCATCAAAACTTTCAATATCGTTCGCAATTTCTCACAGAAAATTTCCATTATTCTATTAATTTCAGCTTCATCCTCATAACTATATTCTATCCTGGTTCTGGGGGGATATTTTTGTACTAGCAAACATGCAACCGCATTAGTGGTTGGAATGCAGTTGAGGTTAATTTGAAATAACAAGTGACCGGAAAGCTTTATTGAAGACCATGTTAAAACTATCTTTTTTATGTACACTTTCCTCAAAATGTACTTATAGCACTGATTTAAAATCGGTATACCTTATGTTTAAACACTTCTCAAAAGTTTCAGTCTCAAATTAAGAAGATAGTCTGGAGTTTCCTCCTAAGCTTCAGAACTCTGTTGGCAAACTTACGAGGAAACCACACGAGATGCATCCAAAGAATTTCAAAGAGATAAACGCCGGCTGCGCATGGTGTAAAAGCATTCTATATAAAAAAAAATTATACACTCCCCCCCCCCAATCGAGTTATATTACAAATTATGGATATATTTATAACCTTCCTAAAATGTTATTATTTTACCTGAACAAACTAATCGGTCTAGTAAGTTACATGTTCTATCAGATATTGAACACAAATATATCGAAAAGTTTACTGAAATCGATTACAAACAAAGCTGTTGCATCATTTTATACAGAGCATTTCAATTTATGTTGCACAACGTAATACGCATTGCAGACATAGCCAAATTCTTAATTGCATTCATTGTAATGACTTAGCTAGATTTCGATGTCGGTGCAAAAGCTTTTCTCCTCTTTCAACAGTATTTGTTAATTGACAATTCTGAAAATGTTCAACTTTCCTTCCATACATAATTGTGATACGTTGTAAAATAGTGTTTATAACCTAATTTTTTTTTAGGGGGGAAGGGGGGGAATCAGAAATAAAGATATTTTTTTATTTGATTTCAGTCATTTTTTTATTTATTTTTATTTTTGTGTCTGTTTTTCTGCTGCTCATCTAGATCTATTAGTTTTTAGGTAAAAAACAACTTTTTAGGAAGGGTGGATAGGGATTTAGTTTTTCTTTTTTTTTATGAGGTGTTTTCTAGCTATCGGCAAGCCTGTGGCGTTGACATTTTTGAAATAGCTCGGACCCTTTATCATCCTGTGGTGATGTGTTTATGGTTGTTTTTTTCAATGGTCGATATCACCCACATGCGAATTTTTGCTGTGTGTGTTCTAGCTCTATTTTGAATTGCTCCTCCCCTACAATTCGTTCTTAGCTGCGGCTAATTGTGCATACTGTTCAACCTAGAGCTCCTATACTACAGACTGACTTATCAAGCATATAGAAGCCCAGTAAGGTTTTTCAAATATATGGGTTATCATATTTGGCGGTTTAACACGTGCTCCAATATTGATTTTTACAGATTTGATAATGTTAACAAGTTTACAATTAAGTTATATTTTTATAAATATGAATTAGATTGGAGTAACATTTGTAATTACGCGACACTTATTAACAAGAATCAAAAATGATTCTCACTCTATAAGCAGATTAACAAATAGATGGACTTTTTCTTATTTTTTTTTTTGCAAAAAAAATCCGGTCTTATTAAAATTTATGAAGTACTTTGATGTATATTTCAATTTTACATCTGTTACAGTTCTAACATTATATAGAATAAAATATATTCTTATTATGAGCCCAGAAAGACCTTGAATTATTTGAAATACTTGTGCTAAATAATGAAAAGTTGTTTTTGAAATACATATTTATGATACATAGTAGTGTGTGAATTACCCGGGGGGGGGGCACTTTAAAATAAAAATGTGTATTTCATTTTAAAGGTACTAAAATTTTAAAAAGGGGCAACTTTTTATAAACCTGTGGATGTATGGATTAGATAATAGCATTTAAAATCTTAATAATAACTTATATCGCTTACAATACAGATTTATATATTTTTATGCCTAGTACAAAAGAATTGAAGTACTTTAAAAGATAATATTGAGGAAATCCTCTAAACATAGCGCCAATGTTTACATCAAATAATTTGCGTCAATCATCGTCTTGGCGATGAAAATATCAGTGCCATTCCAAAGTAAATTCGAGTCATTCAGACATAATTTCTATCCGTTTCTAGTAAACAAATCCTATTTGATCATTCATTATCTTTTATGATAAATGCATTTCGATTTATTTACAATTTTAGCTTATGTTTACTTATTATAATTTGGTAAGATTTCCACTTGGCGACAGTTTGATTCAACAATTTTGATTCATTATACTCTAAAAATACAATAAAGTGCATAAAACTTGAAAGATATTGGTGTAATATGAATAAATCTTTAATATATATATATATATAATTTGAAGCAATTATACTTTTAAGTTTGGAAGAGATAATAACACATTCAGGCCTACAAACCATATTTACTAAGGTAAGACTATAACAAATAAAAGTCAATAATAATCATACATACTACATTTACCGAAATTATAAAATGAGTGTTTAGAATAAATACTTGATGTAAAAATAGAAGTTTCAATTTTAATATTGTAAAATTTAGCTTTCACAAGTACCGGGTTCCTGTACCGGGTATCTAATGATTCTGCCGACTATTTATAAGCCATTTTTTTATTCCCTCTACATTCTAGGAAAGCGAAATTACCTAAACCTTTATCTAGTATGTTTGGTGAAGAACACTCACCAAAAATTATGTCAATAGTACTTCCTAAAGTGAAAATACGAATAGAGCTAATGCTAATGGATTACGCTTTCGGCCTCGGTGGGCTTCAATATGGTTGTCGAGTCAGCTCGTATATAGAGGAACCTTAGTTCAGAGTTCAACCTGTTCTCTTGGCCTGAAAAAGGGGTGTGTGTAACACCCTCGAAACAAGTGTAATCACCTAACTGACATATGCTTGCTTTCACCAATGAATTTCTGTAAGTGTTTATCTTACAAATAGCGGTTTAATCCAAGAGGTTGGTGGCAGAGGGAGGAGGGTAGGTTCCTGTGGATGTCGCCCCCACATAGTTTCGGTCTAAATTAGGTGGCACTATCCCGGCCGTCCAAACAAATATCTTACACATTCGGGAAGGTCGGAAAAATAGCAGAAATTTGAAATTCTGTACATATTAGCGTCGTTCAAAATCTAGCGCAAACAGACAGAGAGGGAAAAAATCAAGTTTAAAAGTACTAAAACAAAACATAGAAAAAAGTACTTTTACAACATTTTTACGATTGCGGAAAGCGACATTTTAATTCTCAGAAAGCATGACAACTCAACAAATTTTCTCGAACCATGAGCAAATAGAAACAGAAGGAAAGGGAGAAGATGCGAAGTGAAACTCTTTTCAGACGATGCTGAATTTCTTCGTAAGCTAATGTTTCCAATGAATATTTTAAAAGAAAAAGAGGAGAGAGTATTCCATTCTGGAAATTCTAAAAATACGCTCCTCCCAGGCGCAGGTACTACGCGAGCGCCATCTGGTGCGCCGACGCGACGTCGACAACTGTGCTGCTCGTTTTTATGGAGAGGCCTTATCTGCTGACAGACGATTTGGCACGACACAACATCCCTCCTTGTGAGGAAGAGGCGAATTCGTAGAGCGTAAAACAACTGTCAAACACACCTTTCCTCTCATCAGACCGGTTGATTTCGATTTCTACTGTCTGTAGCCCTCTTTTTTTTTTAACTTCCCCCTTTCCCTCATTTCACGGAGATCTCAGAAATGAAAACTAACACTGAAATATGATAGATTGAGACTGTCTAAATGGAGGTTAGCAAATCCGACTGTTTAAACATATTTTGAGCAAATTAAACAATTTATTAAATGTGAACAAACACAAATTACGAAACTTACCGAGTTTTGTAAAGATAAACTGAAATACTTGAATCGTCCCAAAAATTTTGAATATTTAATGGATCTGGTTCTGATATAATTCTTTAATTTATCAGAGTGATAAAGCTCAAATCTAAGACGACATTTTTTTCAACCAGCCCTTAGCCATAAATCAAATAGTGGTAATTTGATTATGGCGTAGCCATAAATCAAATCCAGGGGGTGGGGACTTCAACAGTACTGAATGATGGGCTTATTATGAACCTCTCTTAAGGTTTCTTAGTTACATAGAAATCATATTAACGAATTGTTTGTGTCTATCCCGCTCACAAACCTTGAAATTAGAATGCGGATTTGAGTAGATGCGAATATGCGGTCCAATAACAATAGGATTATACAAATTCAAAAATTTGAAATTTCCAGGAGGGGGCAAGGGGGGGATTATTGGTCGAGAAATAAAATATATTTAAATATATTGGGATATCAAACGTAATAACGCATCAAAACTTGGAGAAAATTACTAATTTTTTCTATTTAGAATAGGAAAAATTTCATAAAATCTGGGGAGGTAAAAATTAAAATAAAAAATATATATATTCAAGTGACGTATAATAAAAAATCGAGCTTATCGAAGCTAAGAGAAATATACTTTTAAAGCTAAAGGGAGGAAATGGGTCAGTGAAAAACATTTTTTTTTTAATTATATAAAGTAATGCATAAATAATTAAGAAATGTTTTCCAGAAATGCATCATCTTAACCCAAATACGGGAAAAAAAAAAGAGAGGCGCTTCAAAGTGATTAGCAAAAGTAGAAGTACTAAAACGTGAGGGTATGAAAATTAAAATACAATAAAAATATTCGAAGAATATATTAAAAAATCAGGTATATCAAGACTATGAAAAAGGTACTTTTATTTTCGTTTTTGAAATCCAAAGCAGGAAGCAAAGTGATAAAAAACCAAAGTTTTCACTTTCTTTTTTCAGTTGTAAAAAAACTAATGATCAGCCATGTATAAAAATAAGTATCAGAAACATCATTATTTTTACTTAAATATAGTTGAATTATCTCAGTTGCTTTAAGTTGATTAGGAAAAATGTTTTTATTTGTGTGTGTGTGGGGGGGGTGGGGGGGGTACTGAAACGTTGGAGGAATGGGGAATAAACATAGAATAAAAATATTCAAATGGCGTGTCAGGAAATCGGACTCACTGAGACTAAGAAAGAAAGAAAAAAAAACATCAATTTATTTTTATATTTGAAGTCATAGAAGGGAATAGGGTGATAAAATTATGAAATTTTCATTTTTCGTAGTTGTAAAAAAAAAACTTAAGGACTAAACAATAATGAAAATAAATTATATCAGAGGTATATCATTTCAACCCAAATACAGGAAAGATAGCACAAATGACTTAATGTTATTAGACATTAAAAGGGATACTAAAACATTGAAACGTGGAGTGTGGAAATTACAATACAATAAAAGTAAAATACCGGACGCATCGAGATGGAATGAAAAATACCGTCTTTCATTTTTACAATCACTAAAAGGATAGGGCGGTTTAAAAGATAAAAATTTGGACATTTTTCTTTTGGTTTCAGAAAAAATATTAAACAATAAACTAAGGAAAAAATTATAAGAGTTACCTCACTTCGATCAAGTACAAGAACGAAAATTAAATGAAAACTATAAAAGTATTCGAATCGGGTACTTCGAGGCATAAACAAAAATACCGACATTTTCAATTTTGCAGTAACCGAGGGAGTGGGTGGTTAAAAAAAAAAAATCAAATGTTTGTTTTTCCTTTTAAATAAGTAACGGACGAAAAGAAAATCAGAAACTTTTTTTGAGATCTATCATTCCAGTCTTAGCCAAAATAATGCGAAAGCTTCAGATTGCTAGAGGGGAGAGGGCGGTGGGGAATTAAGAACACTAAAAATATTAGTAGGGTATAAAAATAGGGCGAATTAAAACTGAAAGAAAACTACCAATAGTTTTCATTTTTGCAGTTACTGGAAAGAAATTAAAAATTTTAGAATTTTATATATATGAATTTAAAGATGATCAACTATTGGTTATTGATTTTAAAGATTTACGGTAGATGGGAAGGGAGTAAAGTTTCACTGTAAGGATGAAATTTAAGATCTTTATTACATTTCCTGCAATACAAGGTAATGTATAGGGAAAGTAATGGAATCATGTCGAAAACCGCAACTCGAGTTTTCGACGGATCTACACGTTTTGAGACCTCTAGAATACGAAAACACTATTTTTAGAGTGAGGCCTGTCTGTGTGTTTGTCCGTGCAGATTTTGTATCCACTCTAACTCAAAAACTAATTGACGAAATTTCATAAAATTTTCTAGGTAAGTCACGTGTGAGGAACCCTGGTGCTGATTAGATTTTGGTACAATTCGCAAAAAAAGAATCTGCCCTTTTTTGCGAAATGGCCCGCAAAAAATTCGTGTATCCAGTCTAGATAAAAAAGAACTAATAGACCAAATTTTACAAAATTTGGAGGATAACCTACTTGTGGGTCAATCTGGTGCTGATTAGATTTTGGTATAATTAAAAAAAAAAGAATCTGCCTTTTTTAGCGAAATTGCTCCTTAAAAATCGTCAAAATCTAAAATAAAAGATTACGTATGCTCAAATATATTAATTAAATGCTAGTTTTATACGCAATTTTTGACGATGAAAGAATAAGACATAAGATCAACCGCATTAGTATACGGCTAGCCGTTCTCGAGATATTTTACTTTTTTTGCATGTTCGCCACATCACTTTTGAAAATAAGTTCAGTTACCCAATGAAAACGAAAATTGAAGTAAAAGTGCAAATTCAGTGTAATATAAAATAATGTTGGGTATCATTTTGTGCAATTAAACTCGATTTAATGAATTATTGAAGAAATAAAGAGAACGTAAATATAAGTCTGCAAGGAAAATCATGTGCTGGCCACATCAGATCTTTCCTCCGTAGTTTTAGAAAAAGTTAAGAACAAAAAACATAAATACAGTAAAGTTAATAAGGACGCTTCAGGCTGATTACAAACATTGGGTAGATTTAAAATGGATGTGTGCGTGTGTGTGTGAAACAGAAGCAGGTGTACCGAGAGCAAGACAACAATATCAAAGTATTTTAATTTTTTAATCACTGTGGGAGTATTGATTTGTAAAAGACATTAAGATTCTTTTTTTCTGAGTTGAGTGAAATGCACTAAAAACGTGTTTTGAAGAATACATCACCTTAATGCAAATACGGGAAAACGACACAGAAGCTTTACATTGATTAGAAAAAGAGAGAAGAAATATGACGTGTGTGAAAAACACCCAAATATTTGTGAAGTGCATCAAGAAATAAATATTACGATGTGCAAAATTAACAATTTTTACTTTCTCTGCAATACATGGTAATGTATAGGGAAATTATTGGAATCGTATCGAAAATCGCAACTGAAGTCTTCGACGGATATACACGCTTTTATACCCCTGGAACACAAAAAAACTGTTTCTAGCATGACGTCTGTGTGTGTATCTGTCTGTGCAATGTATATATATCCACTCTAACTCATAAACTAATTGACCAAATTTCATTAATTTATATAGGTAAGTCAATTGGGGGTGACTCTGGTGCTGATTAGATTTTGATACGATTCAGGATAAAAGAACAACCTGCCTTCTTTTTTGCGAAATAGCCCGTAAAACATGTCTGTATCTACTCTAGCTAAAATATTAATTGACCGAATTTCACAAAATTTGATACATAAGTCACTTGTGGGTTATAATTAAAGCACTTGCATTTTCTACGAAATGCCCCATAAAAATCGCCAATGTCTAAAATAAAAGACTACGTATGCTCATATGTATCAATTAAATGTTTGCTTTATACATTAATGTGGACAATAAAAAGAATAAGGCCAATTCAATTACTTTGGGACGAACCGTTCTCGAGATATTTTAGTTCTGCCGCTTTGTTGCTACGCCACTTTTAAAAAAATGTCCAGGTAACAAATAAAAATGAGAATTGGATTAAAAGAGCAAATTCGGGTTTTTTTTTTTTTTTTTTTTTTTTTTAGTTAAATTCAATGTAATGAATTCGAGACATAAAGAGAAGATAAATTTAAGTTTGTAGAGAAAGTCATGTGCTGCCCATATCAGATTTTTGATTTTGAATTCATCGTAAGGAATAATATAATTCAGTTTATATATAGTTCTATAAAATGTCCATATCATCAGTATTATTTTCTCTTTATTTAAGGCACTTGTTTGGCTTAAATTCTTTGAAATCCAGAAGGATGGTATAGTAAGCCGATTGATTATAAACAGATTGATTGCAGTTTCCCTTTCAATATTGTAGATTTTTATAGTAACAAGTCTTGTTTAAGGTGCTACACATTATTTCGCTTTCTTGTCAATATTAATCGCAATTTTCAAAGACATTTTTCTGTTTTCAAATTTTACACTTTATATGATTTGAGTTTTGATGATACTGATTTGTTTTCTATGTCGGAAAGAAATTTTAATTGCTCTGTAATTAAAATAGAATCTTCGTTAAATCTGCTAGAAACTTTTATTAAGATATTTGACGCTTAGAATGAATTTATTCTCAACAACTGGCAAATACTGATTTTTTTTCTTTTAAATAATGGTGATGAAAAGATGAAAAGAACATGAATAAACCTGTCATACAATTAGTGTGAAAATTTCCATGTATTCATTTTTGAACAAAAATAAAATAATGCAAATAAAACGGCATTGATCAGACGATAATTTGTTTCAGAGTGGAGGGATTGACAAGTATATTTTTAGTCCCTTACGAAATTTCTGAATCTGCACCTGTTCCTAATTTTCTTAAAATTTGAATTAATTAAATATATATATTTTTTGTGCTTTTTGTTTGAACAAGAAAATGGTACTCTATTTGGAAAATAAAATATTACTGCAAATATAAAAAATCTGATGTGGGCAACACATGACTTTCCTTATATAATGAAATGAATTTACTACTTTCACAGTAAAATAAATAGGTTTTTATTCTAGTAGATACTAATATCCTTTCCAAGATATTGAATTTTCGACAATTAGTCGTCATTTTCATTGATTTATCGCCATTTTAATCCATTTGGCGAGATTTTCGTTAATTTGGCAACATTTCAAAAAGTCGCCAAGTTGGCGACATTCCGCCAATTTCGTCGCCAAAATATCGCCAAGCGTTATGGACGAAGAAATAAGTTTATATATATTTATATATATATATATATATATATATATATATATATATATATATATATATATATATATATATATATATATATATATATATAACTTATTAGATATTGAATTTTCGACATATATTATATAACTATTATTATATATATTTATATATTATATAACTTATTAGATATTGAATTTTCGACAATTAGTCGTCATTTTCATTGATTTAGCGTCATTTTTATCCATTTGGCGAGATTTTCGTTAATTTGGCAACATTTCAAAAAGTCGCCAAGTTGGCGACATTCCGCCAATTTTGTCGCCAAAATCTCGCCAAGCGTTATGGACGAAGAAATAAGTTATTCTTACAGCAGATAAATTGGCGTTTAAATGCAAAAGTTTTACTCAAAATATCTTTTTTCATGAATGGAACGAGCTAGATCCATGAGAATGATGTCACCCAATTTATCGCATGATATTATATATGAAAAGTGAACATGTTTCTCAATAGAAAATATTTTTTTTTCTATTTTATATGACTTTTTGATAATTTTTTTGAAAAATGTGCAATATCTCGAGAACGGTTCAAGTTAGCGTTCTAAAATTTATGTCAATCGTTTTCTAATGAAAAATTACATAAGAAATGTCTATTTACGTAACTTTATTATTGGTTTTGATTTTTTGACGATTTTTTCAAAATTTCATTCGAAAATTTAGGGGGGTTCTTAATATTCGATTGCGAATAAAAGCAATAGGCTTCCAGTGTTTACGGATTGTGATTTTTGTACCAAATTTGGTTCGAATCGGTCCATTCGTTCGTCAGTTTTCGTCTCCACAGACTCACTGACACACACACATACTTTTACACACACACACACACACACACACACACACACACACACACACACACACACACACACACATCACTTCAAAAATGTTTGATTCGTGATCAGGGATGCTTGAAACGTGCTCTCCCGTCGAAAACTCGAATTCGAATTTTCGACCCCGTCACAATACTTTTCTTATACATTATGTATATAAGGAAAGTAATAAAATATTATTGCAATTATAAATAAAAAAATCTGATGTGGGCAATACATGACTTTCCTTATATAATGTAATGAATTTACCACTTTTACAGTAAAATAAATAGGTTTTTCTTATAGTAGATAATAATATTCTTTCCAAGATATTGAATTTTCGACAATTAGTCTTCATTTCATTGATTTAGCGTCATTTTTATCCATTTGGAGAGATTTTCGTTAATTTGTCAACATTTCAAAAAGTCGCCAAGTTGGCGACATTCCGCCACAATTCGTCGCCAAAATCTCGCCAAGCATAATGGAAAACGAAATAAGTTATTCTTACAGCAGATAAATGAATATTGGCGTTCAAATACAAAAGTATTACTCAAAGTATCTCCTTTCATGAATGGAACGAGCAAGATTCACGAGAATGATGTCATCCAATATATCGCATGGTATTACTGAAAAGTGAACATGTCTCTCAAGAGGAAATATTTTTTTTTATTTTATATGACTTTCTGATAATTTTTTTGAAAAATATGCAATATCTCGAGAACGGTTCATGTTAGTGTTCTAAAATTTATGTCAATCGTTTTCTAATGAAAAATTACATAAGAAATGTCTATATGCGTAACTTTATTAGTGGTTTTGATTTTTTGACTATTTTTTTCCAAATTTCATTTGAAAATTTAGGGGTGTTCTTAACATTCGATTGTGTATAAAAACAATAGGCTTCCAGTGTTTACGGATTGTGATTTTTGTACCAAATTTGGATCGAATCGGTCCATTCGTTTGTCATTTATCGTCTTCACAGACTCTCTCACACACACACACGTACTTTGACACACACACATACTTTCACACACACACACACACACAGACATCACTTCAAAAATGTTTGATTCGTGATCAGGGATGCTTGAAACGTGCTCTCCCGGTCGAAAACTCGATTTCGAATTTTCGACCCCGTCACAATACTTTCCTTATACATTATGCATATAAGGAAAGTAATAGGATTTTCTTATAGTAGATACTAATATTCTTTCCAAAATATTGAGTTTTCGACAATTAGTCGTCATTTTCATTGATTTAGCATCATTTTTATCCATTTGGCGAGATTTTTATTAATTTGGCAACATTTCAAAAATATCGCCAAGTTGGCGACATTCCGCTAAATTCGTCGCCAAAATCTCGCCAAGAGTTATGCACTAAGAAAAAAGTTATTCTTACAGCAGATAAATGACTATTGGCGTTCTAATACAAAAGTATTATTCAAAGTATATTTTTTCATGAATGGAACGAGCTAGATCCACGAGAATGATGTCACTCAATTTATCGCATGGTATTACATATGAAAAGTGAACATGTTTCTCAATAGGAATTTTTTTTTTCTTATGTGACTTTTTTATAATTTTTTTGAAAAATGTACAATATCTCGAGAACGGTTCATGTTAGCGTTCTAAAATTTATGCCAATCGTTTTCTAATGAAAAATTACATAAGAAATGTCTATTTGCGTAACTTTATTAGCGGTTTTGATTTTTTAACGATTTTTTCAAAATTTCATTCGAAAATTTAGGGGGTTCTGAACATTCTATCACGTATAAAAACAATAGGCTTCCAGTGTTTACGGATTGTGATTTTTGTACCAAATTTGGTTCGAATCGGTCCATTCGTTCGTCAGTTATCGTCTCCACAGGCTCACTGACACACACACATACTTTCACACACACACACACACACACACACACACACACACACACATACACACACACAGACATCACTCCAAAAATGTTTGATTCGTGATCAGGGATGCTTGAAACGTGCTCTCCCGTCGAAAACTCGAATTCGAATTTTCGACCCCGTCACAATACTTTCCTTATACATTATGTATATAAGGAAAGTAATAATGACCATTTATTAATAAGATATAGTACATAAATAAGCCTACGAAATGTGCAACAGTAAAATTATAACTGATGGAGGTTTTGATTTATTGAATGATCAATATACATTTTTTGAGGTAGTATTGAATGATCAATGCTTAATGCAGTTTTTGTACCATTAGTACTATTTTTATAGTAGGAAGCCCACGTATTTGTTGTATAGAAGCTCGAAAATTCTATCGGTGATCCTAATCATAAAGCGACTTTAAATAATCATTATTCATACTTAATAATATCAGCGGTTTAACTTCAAATCCGGCCTCACGATAGACCCACCGACTTGCTGACCCCCTCCCCCCCCTATCGCTTACAATTTTCTCAATTTTTACTTTCTCATTCTATAGAATAGAGAATAGAGAAAATATTGTTACGCAATTTTTTTATTTTTATATTTTGATACCAATTTATGTTTTAAGACATTAATTGGTACATTATGTTTTAAGACATTATTTCGACGCGTTTCGACTATATTTAGAGTGATGTCTGTCTGTCTGTCTGTCTGTCGTTTAACTGTGGTCAATTTCTTGTGTACGTAAAAGCTGTCACAAATGTTAATGGATTTTTATGAAACATTTCATCCGGCTATTTTAACGAAAAATCTAGAACTAGATAAAGTTGTTTGATTCAAAAATATTTCTTCGAAATTTTATATTTTCCTATCATAACAGTATCGTCCAAAATCTGGCATAATTATGCATAAAAGGGGTTATTTATGGTTTAATGATCACAAACAGTTTCAATCATTGTAGTAAAAAATAGTCGCGATACAATTTTTGGGTTCGTGACATCATTAGCCTCCTCGGAGGGCAATCTACCCCCCCCCCCCCTCTCAAACGAGGGGGTGCATTGTCAAACTTGGTATCTATCGAAACATTTTTTCAGGCTCTTTAAAATGAAGGTCAACATGCTATAATTGTGATTATTCGGACTAACAATGCAGATTTTTCAATTTTTTTTCCCTTGCAAAATTAAAAAAAAAAAATCACAAGCTACTTAAAAATGGATATAATGAAGTCGAGTTGAGCAACCCTTCTTAATTGAATTTTCATTTCCAACAACATTGTAAATTGAGGGTTAGAACTTACATCATACAAAGTATGTTCTGTAAAATATTTTATTCTCATTCTTATGAAATCAAAGGTAAAGAGAAAGGGCTGCATTCGCAATATTTAACCGAAAGCCAAATACAAGAGTGTTTTTGAAATTCAAAAAACTGGAATTTTTATTTTACAGAGATAGATATGATTTGGCTATGTTCACTGCCGCAGTTCAGGGTCAGGAAATTCGTAGTAATGGAAAAAAAAAAACAATACACAGTCGCCGTTTCGATTTGGGAGGGCGAGGGCCCATGACTTTAAAAACCATGGGGCCCATGACTTTAAAAACCATGGGGCCCATGACTTTAAAAAACCATGAGGCCCATGACTTTAAAAACTATGGGGCCCTTTCCTCCAAATGTAACGGCGTCTCCAACGTTTAGATGGCCCTTTTAATGTCGACATTTTTCTCCACATCGATAGTAACATATAGTTATGATTAAAACTGTGGTTTGTGCCATCCTAAAGTTCGGAGCACATAGGCAAGGCCCTAAAATGAAAGACAGTTTTGTCTACATCATTAACAATTCTCCAATACATTAACTTGATCATGCTTTTTCAAATATGTTTTGAACGAAAATGTAGCCAACATTACGTCTAGCCTTAATTTATACATGCTTATTAAGTCTTAAACGTAAATGTTAAATAGATTTTATTCAAAAAGCGAGAAAAATAATTTTACTAGAACGTTTTTATTTTCGTGCGTTAATATATTTTTATTTCAGAACCCCAATTGAGTGGTATCCCAGCATGATAGTTCCGCCCCGTTATAATATATGTCTATTTCTACTGATTATTAATGAACATCCAGTGTTACTAAATTCAATCACGATCATAAGACGAGTTTTTAAATAAATGGATGTTAATTACTACTACTTTTATATAAAAAAATGTTGTTGGTTTTCCGAAAAATTTTAACTGTTTAAAAATTACATAATGAATAGTAATATGCAAATAGAACCTAGACATTTATCTATTATAACCGAAACTGCAATTTGTATGTAAATCCACATGCATACGGTACGTGAATTTGTATATACAAATAAAGTATAAATTGCAATAAGTTGAAACGATAATTTCTTAAAGATCATATCTAGTTGGAGATGATTTTCAGTCAGATGAATCATGGTGATGATTAAATCTGTCATGGACGATCATATTTAGCTAAATATGATACTTAGTTGTTTTGGTCACTAGAAATCACTAAAAATCATGAACAAGCCGCATATTAAATAAAAATTGAAAACATTGGTGCATATTTATTGAATTTAAATTACTATATCTTGTTTAAAAACAATGATTTATTTTTTTCATATTTCATTACATACCCTCATATTTTTAACACTTTACAACAAAGTTGAAAAGTGTTTATGACTTTGTACATTCTGTCTGTGTGTCTGTCTGACCGTTAGCACGATAACTGCCGTAAAAATGACTTAGATGAAATTTTAGTATGTTGTTCAGACGGTCTGTAGGACCTATGGAAATATAAATGAATAATATCACTCAAGTAGCTTTGGATTGATCCCGGATTGAAAAAATGAAATGCATTGAACCTTATGGGACCTAATTTTTCAGCCATTTTTTAAGCGGATTTAAAATTCACAAATTACTTCGAAAATTTTAGATAATATTTAAATTGTTCCATAAAATATATAAAAAAAATTCAGCAAAATATATTCAGTAGTTTTTTAAATAAAAATTAAAATAATAATTACACCTCTTATATGAAGCGATCACGTGACCATGATATGGAAAGATCGCGTGACCCACTTCAAAATGAAATATGACATCCATCTTGTCTCAAAATCGTGATTTTTAAAGTTCTTTTAATTCATATTGAGTGTTGTATCAGTCTTAAAACCGCTTTATTTTTGCTTAAATTCTGTGCATCTACGTACTGAAACAACACAATTACAATATATTTGAGTTTAAATGAGCATCCAAATTTGATTATTTCTACAACAAAGCCTATTTTTCACTTATGTAAAATGTAAACAGCAAAATATGTAGAATGAGTTGTATAAGAATTGCTGTATTTCTTTAACGCAAAATTATATAGCTCATGGAGTCTGCATAGCTGATATGAATGAAATATTCATTGATTTTACAGAGAGAAGGGCGATTTTTTTCGATGAAGTTTTAAGCATATAGAGTTTAATTACTTGTAGCTCCATGGTCTTAATTTTGAAATAAAATAAATTATTATAGTATTGTGATGAATGAAATGAATGGGAAAATATTTATGAATGAAATGCTGCTTTTATAGAGAGAGCCAGGCGTGTTATTTTTTCAATGACGTCATTTGAATGAATTTCTGTTGTTTTCGATGAAGTTTTCAAATATAATAAATTACCGTAGTATTATGATAATTTTAAAAATATTACCGAGGAATGTATTGCACTTTAGAGATGTTTAAACCAGGCAATTTATATTTCAATGCCGTCATTTGAATGAAGTTCATTTTTTTCGATGAAGGTTTAAATTTTCAAATATAATAAATTAATGTAGTATTGTGATAAGTTTTAAACTATTACCGAGGAATGTATTGCATTTTAGAGATGTTTAAATAAAATTGCATTGAAGTTGGAAAGTGTTTCATAATCAATGCTTTAAGCATGATTGATCTTTCTTGATATAGTATTGTGATGAATTAAACGATTGGAAAAATGATTATGAATGAAATGCTGCTTTTATATAGAGGCGATTTATTTATATATTATAAATAAATTATATAGAGGCGATTTATTTATGTATTATAAATAAATATATTTTATGGATATGGAAAGATCGCGTGACCCACTTCAAAATGATATATGACATCCATCTTGCCTCAAAATCGTGATTTTTAAAGTTCTTTTAATTCATATTGAGTGTTGTATTTTGAATATTTCTATGACGTCTTTTGAATAAAGTTCAATTGTTTTCGATGAAGTTTTCAAATATAATAAATTATTGTAGTGTTATGATAATTTTCAAAATATTACCGAGAAATGTATCGCATTTTAGAGATGTTTAAACCAAGCAATTTATATTTCGATGCCGTCATTTGAATGAAGTCTATTTTCTTCGATGAAGTTTTCAAATATAATAAATTAATGTAGTATTGTGATAATTTAAAAAATATTACTGAGGAATGTATCGTATTTGAGAAGATGTTTGTATAAAATTGCATTGAAGTTGGAAAGTGTTTCATAATCAATGCTTTATGCATGATTGATCTTTCTTGTTAAACTTTGCACCCACTCTGGACGCGCGATTGACTGCACACCAGAGATATTATCGATGACTGTCGATGGATGGATAAATGGGACCATTCAAACTAGTAAATTAAAGACAACCAATCATAAGTTTAAAAAGTCATTTAATAAAACCACCTTCCTTGGCGTACTGAAGTTTAAGCGCTTTCGGGCATTTAATGGTTTTCGGTCGCTCTTTGACTTTGTGATCGTTTGTACATCAATAAAGGTGGTTTTATTAAATGACTTTTTAAACCTATGATTGGTTATCCTTAATTTAATAGTTTTAAAATCGACGTGTATCCATTCTCATTATAGTGACCGTTCAAGATAATTTTTTCTATCCTTTCTTTCCAATTCCTGACGTACTTAAAGATCTGAAACATCCCACTCCAAGAACCGACTTACAGCTGCACGTTCCCGTCCTGCCGCTCTAAAATCATTCGAAGTGACATTCAAGGATAGTGAAGAGAAAAAAAAAATTCCAGATTTTGCGATTATGCAATGGATTCTTTTGCGACTATTACC
Organism: Amaurobius ferox; assembly: GCA_951213105.1. Taxonomy (NCBI): domain Eukaryota; kingdom Metazoa; phylum Arthropoda; class Arachnida; order Araneae; family Amaurobiidae; genus Amaurobius; species Amaurobius ferox. The sequence continues at coordinate 152,317,019 of OX578136.1, forward strand.
AGCACAGTCGTACTCCGTTTAAAAAAAGTAGGGAAGGGGGGGGGGGGGGGCGCCGTACCGTTAAAGATGCCTTCGGATCGGTTACCGATGGCTATCGAACTCAGCGATCCGCAGCATGCCGCCGCGATGCTAGGCACCCCCGCATCATGACGGGGCGCCGCGCCGGCTAGGACAGGGAAACTGCCGGCGGAAAGGGCCGCGAGACCGCCGGTACGAGAGGAAACGATACGGTGGGAAAGAAAAGGAGCAATTTTCATTACAAAAATCACGTTTCATTACGTTCTATCTTAATGATTCGCCCCCGAGAAAGTTTATTATTTAATATGGTTGTAGCTATAAATCGCATTAAAGTCGATTATTACTTTTTAAATAATTAGATTACTTTTGTGTGACGTCACGCATGACGTAAACACTATACTAATGAATAGTAATATACCTGCAAAGATGTATTGTGTGGTCGTGTTCTTTCTGTCAATTTATCAATTGTCTATACGTATCCATATCATACAGCTGTGTGAGACTAACTGGATATTGCTTACACAGCCAAAACTACTGAAGCTATGAACTTGAAACTTTACATACTTGTGGGAATTGATCTATTGAGAAAAATCTGAGATCTTAGAATTTTGTTCCAAAAATTTATAAATCGCGGGAATTTTTTTTTTCTTTTTTAACAATTTTTTCAACTCGAGATCGGTCAGACATATAATATTCGTTTTCATACCACCCTAATCACGCACCAAAAAGAAAAGAGAGTATCAGATAAAAGGTTTCATGCTTTGCACATTAATAACCTAATAACTACCAGTAAATTATATAAATATCCAGCATATTTAATAAATGGTATAGTTAAAAAAATTGGATCGGCTTAATATTCTTAAAATTCTCTCCTTGGTGTCTTATATTAGTCAAACATCTACATTCTCTTGAATAAGCATTACAATGTATTTACATCCTATTATACTTTAGCCTCTATGTTTTCTATTATATTACATGCCCCTTTATTTTGAAGATTTTAGTGTAGAATATATCACATCTTATTGCCTTTTCTCAATGCTGTTATTTATTTCTCACGAATGGCAACAGTAGATCTCTACTTTTATCTTTTGCGATTGGCAACATTGGTCTCGATATTTAATGCTCGAATGGATAGGATATTTGCATTGTATTTCAGATATTTTTGTTTTCTATATAATTTTTCAATCTTTATGCTTGTCGTTCAAATAGCAAGAGTTTATAGATGAAATCTATCTCTTGCTTCAGAAATAAGCATATTTTGTGTTCATTTTGATTAAATATTTGGATTTGAAAAATAATTTTTTCGAAATGAACAATTTCTAGGTCTAGTGCTTTCCCACGTGTATAGATTTAATGTTTGGTTATATTTTGTTTTTCTATTTTCGAATCCACACCATTGATATTTATTGATTATCTTTAATGTGATGCCTAGAAATATGCATTTGATTATCCCCATGATAGTTGATTCTCTATTCAATACTTCTTTTTAATTTGAAGGCATATTTTAAGTTAGTGTTTTTTGAGTTACAACTTCTCTCTATTCAATCATTGAATTTTTATATTATATTTTTATTATATATATATATATATATATATATTGTATATATTTACATATACATATATATATACAGGGTGTTCCAAAAACATTGACCTCGGCTTTTATTGTTTAAATATTGATTTTAGACATATATAATAAATTACAAAGTTGCTTAATAAAAGGTACAGAATTTTATAAAATCGATTAAAATTTACAAGGGAATTAAATTTTAAGAAATACAAAATTTAAATTTTTATTCGGCCTCCGTACAAAAACATTTTCAATGAGTAAAATGTACCTCATACACTAATACGGTGATGTACACAATTTAAGAATTTTATCATTAAAAATCCCAGAGATATGAAAAGACAAAAATGCTGACTTAAACCACTTTTCGATGCATCGACATGGGTTCTCAGAGTGGAAAAATCATGTCGGCAGATTGCGTTTCAGGGGTTATACACAAATTACGAAAGAAAACAATGATTACATAAATAAATAATAATTTTGCTATTAATTGGTACAAAAGTATCTACACTGTGTAGAAATAATAACTTTACACAAAGATTACAAAGCTTGTTCAAAATGTTTTCCATCTATGCCAAAGATTCATTAAAGATAAGAGGCAGATATTTTTTGCCTATGATGAATTTCTGTGTTGCGTTATTGACACTCTTGCTGTAAATATTTACATTTTAATTTGTGATTAATCTCTCACCAACTTTGTTTAAACATATATCTGGGACTTTTTATGATAAAATACTGAAATTTTGTACATCACCTTATTAGTGTATGGAGCACATTTTACTCATTGGAAATGTTTCTGTATGGGGGCCGTATAAAAATTTAAATTTTGTATTTCTTCAAATTTAATCCCTTGAAAATTTTTATCGATTTCATGAAATTCTGTGCCTTTTTTTACGCAACTTTGTAATTCATTATATATGTAAGATCAATATTTAAGAAATAAAAGCCGAGGTCAATATTTTTGGGACACCCTATATATATTTGTAAATAATATTATTAATAATTTCAAATATACCACGTAATCATTTTACACATGCATTATTTATCTTTGATTGGATAACTCAATTTTGAGAATTCACCCATTCTTATCACCTAACTTACCACTTGGCCTGAGTCTAATACTGTTTACTATTTTCGGATGACTGTTTTCCACTTTTCCTGAGTCCTATACTGATTACTATTTTTGAAAGTCTCCATACATATTATGTATCGTTCAAATGTATTCATTCCGGTGCCCACTCGCATTAACGAAGTGAGGTGAAATGCTCAGTCGCTTGTTCAACTTACACGCGGTGGCAATGCTTGTGAGTTCATATTTCTGTTCGAGTAAGTATTATTTTTTTATTTGTAATTCAATTGATTTATTTTTCTCCTTCCACTAGCCAGTAGACAGTTCCAATGGTCTCTATAGTTAAATACTATCGCCATTGTCAGAAACTGGCTATTCTATCGGTTTTAATTCGAATTGCATGGCTGTCCTGATGAGAATGCAATTTCGAACTAACCGCCATTTTTGTGTAGTTTCAATTGATTGTTCTCTATGTCTTAATCTTTTATCTTGAGCTAATTATTATTGCCTTTTCTCATTTTTGCCGTGTTTTATGTTTATTTTTATTTATATTTATATTTATATACTTTTACTTGTGAATATTGTATCCTAATATTCTTCTCATCCCCCTTTACCATTGTAGTGATATGTTACCTTCTATCTTTATCCTTAGTCTTGGCCTATAGTTACTCATTTGTAACAGATATGTTAGTGATGGGTTTTTTTGTACATACAGTAGTTTATGCGTAATTTTCGATTAAAATCTTTCAATTTATATATATATATATATATATATATATATATATATATTATATAAAAAAAATTATTACCTTACACTTTTCTGGTAGGTCGAACAGTCTGGGTCTCAACAACAACACCCTTTTGTAATACTACTATTTGTGAATAATTGCGATAAAACTCCAGGTATATAAATGGTTTTACGTGAATAACATTTTGTAAAACCAAACTCAACATTTTAATTTCGAAAAGAAAAAGAGAACTCGATTTAAAATCTGATTATATGCACTCACAGGGCTTTTACAGAGTTGCAAATTCTTGCTTATTGTTTATGCTATCACTTTCAGTTTTTAAGATATAAGTATTACAAACTTAAAAAGCTGATGTGGGCAGCACATGACTTTCCCTGCAGACTTATATCCACGTTCTCTTTTTTAATTAAATTTAATTCACTTTTAATTCAATTTTCGTTCTCATTTGGTAACTGCACTTATTTTCAAAGGTGGCGTAGACAAATACGAAAAACTTAAATATCTCGAGAACAGCTAGTCCTATTGTAATGAGGTTTGTCTTATTCTTTTCTTCGTTAAAAATTACGTATAAAACAAGTTTTTAATGGATATATTTGAGCGTACGTAGTTTCTTATTTTAAATTTTGAAGATTTTTGCTGGCCTTTTTGCAAAAAAAGGCAGGTTATTTTTTTCCGAATCGCACCAAAATCTAATCAGCACCAGGGTGACCCACAAGCGACTTATCTACCAAATTTTGTGAAATTCGGCCCATTAGATTTTTAGCTATAGTGGATACAACCTTTTGCGGGCCATTTCGCAAAAAAAGACGGGTTCTTTTATCTACAATAGTACCTAAAACTAATCAGCACCAGATTCGCTCACAAGTGACTTACCTACCAAATTTTATGAAAATCCGTCAATTAGTTTTTTAGTTAGAGTGGATACAATATCTGCACAGACAGACACACACACACAGACGTCACGCCAAAAATATAGTATTACCATGCATACCTATACATTACCATGTATTGCAGGGAAAGTAAAAATCTGATGTGGGCAGCACATGACTTTCCCTGCAGACTTATATCCACGTTCTCTTTATTTTAATTAAATCCATTTCACTTTTAATTCAATTTCCGTTCTCATTCGGTAACCGGACTTGTTTTCAAAGGTGGTGTAGAGAAAATAAGAAAAACTAAAATATCTCGAGAACGGCTAGTCCTAGTGTAATGGGGTTGGTCGTATTATTTTCGTCGTTAAAAATTACGTATTAAACGAGCATTTAATGGATATATTTGAGTATAACTAGTTCTTTAGTTTAGATTTTGACGATTTTTGCGGGCCATTTTGCAAAAAAAGGCAGGTTATTTTTTTCCAAATCGTACCAAAATCTAATCAGCACCAGATTGGCCTACAAGCGACTTATCCACCAAATTTTGTGAAATTCGGTTCATTAGTTTTTCAGTTAGAGTGGATACAAGCTTTTGCGGGCCATTTCACAAAAAAGGCGGGTTCTTTTATTCCGAATCGTACCCAAAACTAATCAGCATTAGCCCCGCCCACAAGTGACTTACCTACAAAATTTTGTGAAATTCGGACCATTAGTTTTTTAGTTAGAGTGGATACAAAATCTGCACAGACAGACAGACAGACACACAGACACACAGACAGACAGACAGACACACACACAGACGTCACGCTAAAAATGGTTTTTTCGTATTCTAGAGGTCTCGAAACGTGTAGATCCGTCGAAAACTCCAGTTGTGATTTTCGGCACGATTCCAATACTTTCCCTATACATTACCATGTATTGCAGGGAAAGTAAAAAACAGAAAATTTTCATACGTCTTCAACTTGACAAGACGATTTTTCGAAAACTATAAGAGCTTTTTCTAAAAAATAAAAATAGATTTAGAAACTAAATTTCCTCATGTATATTTCTGTCCCTTACTATTTACATGTATCTTCTACAGTTTTTAAGATATTTCGAGTGAAATTATGAAAAGTGAAATAAAACAAACTCGTTCGGACAGATACTTTAAGTATTTCTTGAAAAAAAAATCTCGTTCCAAAATCCATTTATAGCTCTTTGAAAGCATGGGGCTTTCAAAAAGCTATATATTTATATTGTTCAAAGCTAACTTTTTTAGTTTTAACATATAAGCATTACAAACGTGAAAAACGTAAAATTTTCATACTTCTTCAACTTGACAAGACGATTACTCGAAAACTATAAAAAAAATTTTTTTACTAATAAATACAGATTTTAATACTAAATTTTCTAGTACGTATTTTTGCCGTTTACTATATCTATCTATCTTTTATAGTTTACTATATATTTCGAGTGAAAATTTAAATAGTAGTAAAACAATCGCTCAGTTAGCTACTTTTTTAGGGTTTTCCGAAAAAACAAAAGTTTAAAATATTTAAATATTGAAATTATTTTTATCTTTTCATAATCTGCACGACTAAACAAGAAAAATTATTTACATTTTCATTCATTAGGTTCAAGGGTATATAAGCTTCCAAAGTGAATTGTAAGTCAACTTTTGACGATTGTACGCAATTTGATAAGAAGAGGGCCCCCTTATGCAAATTTTAATCATGTGTCTTTGTAAATGCTATTCCTTGTCGAATTATATCTTTGAATTTGCTCTACACAATAAACAGTTGCAAAATGACGAAAGGTTGTTCGTTTCTTTTTCCGCAAATGTACATTGCAAAATAATGGTGTGCAGTGGAAATAAAGTGTGTAAATCAAATTTAAATCAAGGTAAAATGGGTAAGAATCTGCGAGTCTATTATCTGTTACAAAAGTAGTTTTAATACAGAAATGAACAAATACTTTCATATAATTTAATTCCTTATTTTCAATTCAACTTCAATTCCATAAATTCAAACAAAAAGTCTCATTATTCTGTTTTCCTGAAAAATATATATTGTATGTATATACAAGGTGTCTCAAAAAGATTGGAAAACACTTTAATTCTTTGCCTGTTGGAGATAAGTGGGCAATGCAAATTGCACAAATGTTGAAAGTAAGGTAGGAAATAAGACTACGTTAATGAAATAGTCCTCCCATTCATTTTCAAAATGTTACACTTTTTAAATTTTTATACGACCCCCTTGGACAAATTTGGTCAATCAGAAAATTTTTACATTTAATGCAACAATATCATTAAAAAGAACCGCATATCTGTATCTTTAAAATTGAGCGAGTTATATTTAATTGAAAATTGAACATTGTCAGTGGGGACACTATATCAAATTAGAAATGTAAATTTGTGACATATCACAAAAAGATAAAACTGGATAGTAATACATAGGATACCCAACGGCGTAGCGAGTACCACTGCTTTATATGATCTCTTTCTAGGTAATGCTTTATTTAGATGCATTTGTGACAAAAAATTTTGACACATATTAAAGTATTTTTGATCTAAACAATTTCCATCGTCAATTTGTTTATGCTCCCTATTTTCACTGATGAAACAGCCTTTCACATGGTACAGAAAAGTGGCATATGTCAGATTTTTTCCTTTATCGCAATTCAGCTGATTTTAAAGATACAGATATGCGGCTTTTTTAATGATCTTGTTGCATTAAAAATAACATTTTTCTGATTGACCAAATTTGTCTAAGGGGGTCATATAAAAATTTAAAAAGTGTAACTTTTTGAAAATGAATGGGAAAACTATTTCATTAACGTAGTCTTACTTCCTACCTTACTTTCAACATTTTTGCAATTTACATTACCCACTTATCTTCATTAGGTAAAGAATTAAAGCGCGTTTCAATATTTTTAGACACCCTGTATACTTTTTAGGAGGCGTTCACTAATGTTTATAAGTGTAGTCAGGATCTCTGAAAAGGTGGGCGGGGGGGTTACAATCGAATGTTTGATGCACTCAATAGAAAAAATCTGATGTGGGCAGTACATGACTTTCTCTACATAGACTCAAATTCATTTCCTCTTTATTTCTTTAATAATTCCTTACATTGAGTTAAATTGCACAAAATAAAACTGAATTTGCACTTTTAATTCAATTTTTATTTTCATTTGGTAACTGGACATTTTTTCAAAATCAGCGTAACGAAAAAAACAACAATACCTCAAGAATGGTTAGTCCTAGACTAATGAGGTTAGTCCTATTCTTTTCCTCGTCAAAAATTACGTATAAAACAAGCATTTCATTTATACATTTGATCATATGTATTCTATTATTTTAGATTTAAGAGATTTTTGCGGGTCATTTCATAAGAAAGGCAGATCATTCTTTTCCTAATTGTACCAAAATCTAATCAGCACCAGGGTATACCACAAGTGACATATCTACCAAATTTTGTGAAATTGAGTCAATTAGTTTTTTAGATAAATTGCATACATGAGATTTTTGAGGGCCATTTCGCAAAAAAGGTGGGTTCTTTTATCCCGAATCGTACCAAAATCTAATCAGCTCCAGGGTCATACACACGTAACTTACCTATAAAATTTTATGAAAATTGGCCCATTAGTTTTTAAGTTAGAGTGGATACATACATTGTACAGACAGACACATACACAGACGTCACAGTAAAAATAGTTTATTCGTGTTCTAGAGGTCCCGAAAAGTGTAGATCCTTCGAAAACTCGAGTTGCGATTTTCGTCACGATTACAATAGTTTCCCTATACATTACCATGCATTGTAAGGAAAGTAAAAATCTGATGTGGGCAGCACATGACTTTCCCTGCAGACTTATATCCACATTCCCTTTATTTTATTTAAATTTAATTCACTTTTAACTCAATTTTCGTTGTAATTTGGCAGCTGGTCTTATTTTCAAAGATGGCGTAGAGAAAATACGAAAAAACTAAAATATCTCGAGAACGGCTAGTCCTAGTGCAATGAAGTTGATCTTATTCGTTTCTTTGTTAAACATTACGTATAAAACAAGCATTTAATGGATATATTTGAGCACACATAGTTTTTTATTTTAGATTTTGACGATTTTTGCAGGCCATTTTGCAAAAAAAGGCAGGTTATTTTTTTCCGAATCGTACTAAAATCTAATCGGCACCAGGGTAACTTATAAGCGACTTATCTACTGAATTTTGTGAAATTCGGTCTATTAGTTTTCCAGCTAGAGTGGATGCAGGCATTTTTTGAGGGCCATTTCGCAAAAAAAAAAGCGGGTTCTTTCTTCCGAATTATACTAAAAACTAATCAGCACCAGGATCACACCCAAGGGTCTTACCTACCAAATTTTATGAAATTCGGTCCATTAGTTTTGAGTTAGAGTGGATACATACATTGCACAGACACACAGACAGACACACAGACACACAAACAGACAGACAAACAGACACACAGACAGACAGACACGCACACAGACTGACAGACACACACACAGACGTCACGCTAAAAATAGTCTTTTTGTATTCTAGAGGCCTCGAAACGTGTAGATCCGTCGAAAACTCGAGTTGCTGTTTTCGGCATGATTCCAATACTTTCCCTATACATTACCATGTATTGCAGGGAAAGTAAAAATTGCAGTCATAAGTGTAATGCAGTCATAAGTGCAGTCAGCATCTATGAAAGTGGTGTAGGTGGTGATGGGGTATGACCGAATGGATATTCTACAGCAGGAGTGGCCAACCCGCGGCCCGCCTTGAATAATTTTGCGACCCGCGAGATTCATTACAACTTTACAAAATACGATTATTTTGTGCAATATTTTTGTTTTTAGTGTAGTGTTTTGTAACAAATAAATCCCATAACTGTTTCTATTTTACACGTTGCTTCTGTTTTTATACATACTTAGAAGTGGGCAGTATTGCATTTTAGAAAAATACAAAAAATTATTTGAAATATATTCATCTCCCTTTCATGTCGATGTCGAGTTGGCCCCAGAATATCTCCAAATGGAACTGATTGACTTACAATGCAATAATGAATTAAAACACATTTTTGAAAAATCAGAATCAAAAATATATTTTTATAACACTTATGTCACAAAAGAAAAATTTTCCAATTTGAGAGATCTGGCACAAAAAGTTGTGAGCGCTTTTGGATCAACTTACACTTGTGAATCGTTTTTTTCGAAAATGAAATTTATCGAGATCGACTTGCAAAAACTAAGTGAAAGAGTTGAGAAACAAATATCTCACTAATTAAATAAATTAAGCATTATTCGATCATTGCATTATTATTATTATTATATTATCTATGTTTGTATACATGAAAAATAATGAAAACAATAATAATAATTCATTTTGTTTTAAATTTTCACTCCAATAAATGTTTGTAATGGGTCCAAATCTAATATAAAGATATATATTTTTATATGCGGCCCTCGGGACGACGTGGTGGTCGAGTGGTCAAGGCATGCGTTTCCAAAGCAATCGCTCGACCGCCATGTTGTGGGTTCGAGCCCCACGTAAGGCATGGATGTTGTTGTGTTGTGGGCGCAGTGTGTTCCGCCCCCCCCTCTGGTGCACCTGGGGCAACGTCCCTAGGACGGCTAAATGGATCACATATAAGGCCGAATTATGGGCGAATGACGATGAGTCAAGTGCCTGGCCATTGGCAATAATATATATATATATATATATATATATATATATATATATATATATATATATATATATATATATATATATATATATGCGGCCCGCGGGATTATAATGTTTTTCTGAAGTGGCCCGCAAGGTCATTTGGGTTGGCCACCCCTGTTCTACAGTGTTGGATTTCGTTTCACAATCTAAACTCTATGAGACTCTTAACTCACAATCTCTGCCGAAGTCAGCTCTGCTAGTTCTGGTGAAAAGAATGAGCTAAGTTAGTATTTCTTACAGTTTTATCTGGCAACTTGCACCATTGGCCCATTCTGGTCATAAAATTTACCACAGAATTCACCACAGATCATATACGATCCTTTTTCAAGGAAAAATCGAAAAAAATACAGAAAAAGATTATAATTGGAAATTTTGAAAGAAGACAAATAAAAAACGCTTTGTATTTAATGGGGTTACAATAGGTATTTTGGAATGTATTACATTTTATAATCTGATAAAAGACCGATTTTTTTCAATGTTTCTTTTTGTTGTCATTTAGATTTCATAATCTATTAAATAAAAATTAATACCAATAACTTCTATTTAATAATCTACAGAAATAGATTCAAATAAAAAAAAAAAATCTGATGTGGGCTGCACATGACTTTCTCTGCAGACTCAAATTTATTTTTCCTTTATTTCTTTAATAATTCATTTGATTGAGTTTAATTGCGCAAAATGACACTAAATTTGCATTTTAATCCAATTTTTGTTTTTATTTGGTAATTGGTCTTTTCGCCGAATGCCGTGTAATAAAAATACAAGAAATCTCAAATAGCTTGAGAACGATTAGTCCTAAGGTAATGGAGTTGATTATATTCTTTTCCTCGTCAAAATTGCGTATTAAACAAGAATTTAATTGATACATTTGAGCATACGTAGTCCTTTTTTATTATAATTTTGGCGATTTTGTGGGTCATTTCGTCGAAAAAGCAGGTTGTTCTTTTCTGAATTCTGCCAAAATCCAATCAGCACCAGAGTATCCCACAAGTAACTTATCTACCAAATTTTGTGAAATTTGGTCAATTAGTATTTTAGTTAGAGTGGATACATGAAATTTTTGCGGGCCATTTCGTAAAAAAGGCAGGTTGTTCTTTTCCGAATCGTACCAAAATCTGATCAGCACCAGAGTATCCCACAAGTAACTTATCTACCAAATTTTGTGAAATTTGGTCGAATAGTATTTTAGCTAGAGTGGATACATGAAATTTTTATGGGCCATTTCGCAAAAAAAGACATGTTCTGTTTTTCCGAATCATACTAAAAACTAATCGGCACCAGGATCACACCCAAGTGACGTACCTACCAAATTTTATGAAATTCAGTCCATTAGTTTTTGAGTTAGAGTGAATACATACATTGCACTGACACAGGCACACAGGCAGACAGACAGACAGACACACATAAAGACGTCACGCTATAAATAGTTTTTTCGTATTCTAGAGGTATCAAAACGTGTAGATCCGTCGAAAACTCGAGTTGCGATTTTCGACATAATTCTAATACTTTCCCTATGCATTACCATGTATTGCAGGGGAAGTAATAATGATAAGAGAGAAACGGATGAGTGAACGCAATTATATGATTAAGTTAAAAAGCATACATAGTAAATCTGGTGCTAGTAAGTCTCTACGTATAAAATTGAAAGTCTACCTGTTTCGAATATACACATCCATAGCTTACGATTATTTTTTTTTTTAATTAAATGGGTAACCTATTTACGTTTTGAATTTGTAGGGGTCAGGAGTTGGGGAAATGTTAATAATAAAATATCGTTAATGGGAACTGCATTATGCAGACGTTACTTATTATTATTATTATTATTATTTAGAAAAGGATATTATCATGCTTATTATATAGTAGAGGAATTAAATTAAATGTGTTTATGAGCAAAAAAAAAAAAAAAAAAAAAACTATTCAAACTCTTTCAATTCATTTTATCCTATTTCAAGAAAGAAAGTGATATAAAAACACGTTTAATATATAAATGGTATTTTTGCTTTCGCTGCAATATATGGTAATGTATATAGGGAAAGTATTGGAATCATATCAACAATCGCAACTCGAGTTTTCGACAGATCTACACGTTTCGAGACCTCTAGAATACGAAAAAACCATTTTTAGAATGACGTCTGTGTGTGTGTCTGTCTGAATGTGTGTCTGTGCAATGTATGTATCCACTCTAACTCAAAAACTAATAGACCGAATTTCATAAAATTTGGTAGGTAAGATGCTTGAGTATGACCCTGGTGCTGATTAATTTTTGGTACAATTTAGAAAAAAAGACCCTGTTTTTTTTTTGTGAAATGTCCTGCAAAAATCTCATGCATTCACTCTAGCTGAAATACAAATTGACTAAATTTCACAAAATTTGGTAGGTAAATCACATGTAGGATACTCTGGTGCTGATTAGATTTTGGTACAATTCGGAAAAGAACAAACAACCTGCCTTTTTTTACGAAATGACCCGCAAAAATCGCCAATATCTGAAAAAAAGACTACGTATGCTCAAATGTATCAATTAAATGCTTGTTTCATACGTAATTTTTGAAGAGGAAAAGAATAAGAACAACTCTATTAATCTAGGACTAACCATTCTCGAGATATTTGATTGCGAGATACTCGAGATATCTCGCATTTTTTTCTTCCGTCTTTGGGAAAATGTCCAATTACCAGATAAAAGCAGAAATTGAATTTAAAATGCAAATTTAATGTCATTTTGTGCAATTAAACTCAATTTAATGATTTCTTAAAGAAATAAAGAAAAAATGAATTTGAGTCTGCAGGGAAAGTCATGTGCTGCCCACATCAGATTTTTGTTATTATTATATTAGTTACGGCAATAGAATTTAAGACTACGGTAATATTTTAGGAAAATAAACATATTTAATAAATGGTATTTCTGATATTGTTAAATCAGTTAGATTCAGTTCAGTTAAATCAGTTAGAATCAGTTAGAATGTAAAATTACGGTAACATTTTAGAAAAGAAAAAAAAAACTTTAATAAATGGTATTTTTGATATTGTTGAATTATAGTATTCAATAGAATGTAATATTACAGTAACATTTTAGAAAAGAAAAAAAAAAACATTTAATAAATAGTGTTTTTGATATTGTTGAATTAGTTACGTCAATAGAATGTAAGATTACGGTAACATTTTAGAAAAAAATTCAGACATATTCGAATGTGTAACTGATTGTTGCAACGTGGTAGAAATGTGATACGGGAATAACTTTTGCTAACCTTTCAGCATCTTCATTTTGGCATATGTTTAACTGAAAAGTGTTGTACGTTGGTTTATAAACAGGGCAGTATGATTTATTCTTCAATGCATAGATAATTTAGTATAGCGAAACAGATACTTATACTTTTTATAGGGGAATTAAGATTTTAATGGATTTTTTTTAAGCAGAGTATAAATAAGTGATATTACCATATCAATTACTGCAATAGGTTACAGTAATATTTTAGAGAGTATCTGTCCGTTTTCTATGTTTTTTTTTTCATTTCATTTTTCATACTTTCACTCGAAATATCTTCGAAACTATACAAGATAGATATAAATAGTAAGCGTCAAAAATATGTATGAGGAAATTTAGTTTCTAAATCTATATATATATATATATATATATATTTTTTAAGATCTTACAGTTTTCGTAATCGTCTTGTCAAGTTGAAGAAGTATGAAAATTTTGCGTTTTTCGAGTTTGTAATACTTATATCTTAGAAACGAAAAGTGTTGGTTATAAACAATAAGAAAAATCTGTATCTTTTTAAAAGCCCTTTAAAGGTATATAATCAGATTTCAGATAGAGTTATTTTTTTTTAATATTAGAAAAGTTGAGTTTCATTTTACAAAATGTTATTTACGCAAAACCATTTCGACTCCATCGGACTGGAGCCATTGCCGATTTTTTTAAACGTACGGCATCGGAAACTTTATGCCCTCCAAACAGCCGCCAAGCATAGTTTGAAAAAATAATCAGATATCATTTCGAAAAAGTGTTTTTGAATTTGTACTAAATATTTCATACGGCATTCAGTAATTAATTGGTGTATTTTCCTCGAAAAACAAACTCGCAAATTAATGTCAAACTTTAAATTAATGTTAATTGATAAAATTAATGTTAACTGATTAATGTTAAATTGATTTTCGAAAAAGTATCACAAGGACAATGTTAGGACAATGTTAACTACCTTTCTCAAATTCGGTTATGTCATTGAACCTCTGCGTCACAGGTGTTTGGGAAATCTACAAGGAATTTGAATAAATTGAAAAATATTTAAACTGTTGTTTGCTTATAGCAAAATTTACCTCTTTAGTATATGTTACATTTATTAAAAGTAAATCATTAAAAAAATAATTTCTGTGAGAAAAATATTAATTCATTACAAAGAAGCGCATAGAATAATTTCATTCAAAAATTGATTTTATATAATGTGAATATAATTTTAGTTTTCTTTATCAATATTTTTAGCATTTTTAATACACAGCATTTATTAATTTTAATTAATTTTTTTTTATTATTTAGTTCTTTTTCATCAATATCATTTTTTAGCGTTTGTATAAGTTTTAATGCACCACATATTGTTTTAAAATTACAATCATAATTTATTTTAATATATATTTTCAATGTCATTATTATTTAAAAAGCGCTTGAAATGCAATCTTTAAAGTCAAGTGGTTTTATTTTCTCAGCGATATTTTTTTAGATATTTAATTTTTTGATTACAAATCCTGTAGTTCCATAAATTTAAATTTCGAAATTATCCATACCATGAGCAAAATGGGCTACACTACAAAATATTATTTCCCTTATCCCCTAAAATTAATTTTCGGAAATATAACCATTTTTCCCAAGTCCTGATCCGAACTGCCTGTATCACACAAAACAGGTGAATGCAATATGTATTAGACTAGATAGACATTACTATAGAATATCAGCCAAACTGAAGCACCTTACAACTGCTTTGACCTTTAAGATATCCTCCTCCCCTGTCGTAGATAAACACTGCTCCTTAATTTTCAGTCGTAAACTCGACAAGAGTTAATTTAAAACAGCCCAGCACCTCCCAGGTAAGACTGTGCTCTCTATCCGGGGTTATCAGCACTTGTACAGCATTCTTATCATTGTCGGGGGCTCCAAATACTCCTGTTATCTGATGCTTCGATAACCGAGCTTCGAAACCCAGAACTTATGGATTCTCTGCGCTGTACGAGGCAGTCTTATCATTGCTCGTCAATTTCGCTGTAACCACAGACTTTCGCAAGCTACAGATTTTTTACAGTATATAGTGCTAGCGCGCTATAGCCTAGTGGTGCGCGCGGGAATTGCACTCGGTTTCGATTCCCTCCGCTGCCAAAACTGCCGCCGTGCTCACGCGGAGAACGATCACGTTAAACATGTGGGTCCGTAAGTCCTTCCGAGAGGTTGATGGTAGAGGAAGGAGGGTACGGTCCCTGTGGATGCCTCCCCCACTGGGTTCCGGTCTAAATTGGGTGGCTCTTCCAGGCCGTCCAAACATTTATCTTACACCTTTCTGGTAGGTCGGACGGTCTGGGTCGCAACAACAACAACAAGAGTACATAGTGCATGTAAAAGGAAAATCTGGGATGGGTTAAATCTTCGACAATCGTATATATTGATGAATCTGCACATTTTCAACTTGCTGAACCCTAGAAATGAATTTAGTATAGAATGACAGTTTAACGACAGATACACCAGATGGATGGCCGTTTTTATCATTTGAATAATTTGAATGAATTAAAACAATTTTATTGAACAAGAACTTCATATGTTTAATGCAAGATGAGAAATATATTTCAAAAACAAAAAAATGAAATGATTCTTTTAAAAGTTGGTCATGTGAAAAAGCATTCTTCAGCTCTAAAAAGAAGTTCACACGCTAACTATAGTAAATTTAATTTAAAGCGTTAATTTTTTTTTAACCTTTTATTTTACAGAGAAAAATCTATTTGCATTTTTGCAACACATAATTCGAAAACAGCTGAGCTAAACTTTATATTTCAAACACAAAATATGAAATGATTCTTTTAAAAGATGGTCATGTGAAAAGCATTCTTCAGCTATAAAAAGGAATTCGTACGCTAACTATAGTAAACTTAATTTAAAGAGTTAATTTTATCTTATTTTTAACCTTTTATTTTACAGAGAAAAATCTGTTTTCATTTTGCAACACATAATTCAGAAAACGCTGAGCTAAACTTTAGCACCTTCAAACGGACAATTGAACTAAGTCGCATGCACAACTTCACCTATAGATACCGTCACTTAACTTTGAGTCATTTTCATAAACTTAACGAGCGTTAATTTAAAGCAGTTCAGCACCTCCCACGTAAGAATGGTTGATTTATCCAGGGTTATCGGCTCTCTTACAGCATTCTTATCATTGTCGGGACCTCCGCTGATTCCTGCAATCGGATGCTGAGATAGGCAGTCTTCGTACAGGGGATTGATGGATGCTCTGCGCTATCTGTGGCGGTATTATCAATTCTTGTTAATTTCACAGCAACCGTGCATTTTCTTAGACATGCGACAGATGTTTTTTGTTCAAGAATGTCGCAGGTTGTATGCAGAAGAAATTGTTCAAGAACTATATTTTGCTAATTAGTGATAGTTTGGGAAGTTATAAAAATATCTGGAATGTAGAGAGTTCATTTTATTTTCTCACATACGGTCAACCCTTTATGTACCGCCTCTTGAAAATCCACCACCCATGTATTTAGTTTATGTTAAATCCAGAATAAGAATACTCATTATTAAACGTATGGGTATTTCCTTGTTATATCGGTACCTTATTTTTTCGCAAACCGTCCCAACAAGTATCATTGAAAAAAGAAAATTCCTAGCTGTTCAGCTAATGCTCTTGCCGTGTCCCCATACCTAGAAAGAAAGAAATATGGTCTGTCCCCATTATACGAAAAAGAGAAGAAATAATTTAAGATAGTGATCACCTTTGAGAATCATCGGAAAGAGAACAAGCATTGACTGATAACAGTAAATAAAACTGCTGTTTGTGAGAATAAAACTTTCAATACCTTCTTAAATAAAACAGGCATATGAAAATTAGATGACCATAAAACGTACAATACTCCCTTAAGGAAAGCAGGCATGTGAAAATTAGGTGACCATTTTTTAAAAAGCAAGCATATGAAAATTAGGTGACCACTCCTTTAAGAAAGCATCAGGCATATGAAAATTAGATCACTATAAAACTTTCAGTATTTCCTTCAAGAAAGCAGACAGATGAAAATTAGGTGGCAATGTCGAGTTGATCTTACGATTTTTTCATTTTGTGAAGGTTCTTGAAAACTCGAGTATACGCAAGTGTAGCCTACAAGAACTGAAACATCGTATATTTCTGCTGCTTTGTCGTCCATCACCTCTAGCAAGCTTAAAAAAACCTAGATGAAAACCCTTTTTCTTTCACAGAAATATACGATGTTGAGTTTTCCTCCTTATTTGTGCAAGTTCGACACCATGATCCATAAACTTTGTAGTAAGACATTGAAGCTAGGAAGTTTCAATCTGGTCACAGTACTTATCTTGGGCGCACTAATATAGACTTACGAATACGATGTTGGTACACAATCCTTTGGCAAACCAAGGACCATCGGTATTTGAAACTAAATCTTATGTGCCAAACACATGAACTTTCCTACAGATTAAAAAATCTTGATAGCTTAGGAAAAGAATGGCATATTTAAAGCTTTCTTAACTAATAGATATTGTTAAAAATAAAACTCTTATGGTTACGATGATCATGCCACACTTCATGTGATTTGTTTAATTATTTTGAGAAATATCGCATTCCCTGTGAAAACCTAAAGTTTCTGATATCTCGAGAACAGCTCATGATAAGTACTGAACAATAGAATCAATTTATTTTTGGTTGGAAATGCTTACAGTGCATTTAGGCATCTAATGACAGTGTTGAAATATTTAATGTTTTTAAGAATTTTCCCATTTAGGATCAGAAACGTCCAGCGTTCGGTAAAGTATATCATTCGTTTCACAATAAATAATTATATATATATTAGCAATTTTCTCAACACCTTTTTGAATTGAGGGCATTTTCTTGGTTAATTCACCAAAATAATCCATAGTCTCTCACGTTCACTGATGGAAATAATCACACTAAATTTCATTCGATTTTCATCACTTTGTTCATGAAGTAAAGTACTCCCATCAGATGACTGACGCACAGATATCATGGAAAAAAGGTCGTCGAGCATTAATTCTTTTCGTTGAAACTTTATGAGCCACTTGTACTTCCCTAAAACGGTGTAAGAAAACATCACGCAACGATATCAGTATCAAATGTATAATACAACTATTCTTCGCAACTGTTTTACTCCCCCCACCCCCCCAAATTATAGACGACTCCACCAGCCTAAACACATTGACCTTGGCCGATGCCTAAACAAGAGGGGTGTTAATTTAAAACAGTCCCTCACCTCCCAGGTAAGATCGTTCACTTTATCCGGGGTTATCGGTTCTCGTACGGCATTCTTATCGTTGTCGGGGGGCTCCGATGACTCCTGCTATCGGAGGCCGAGATAAGAGGCTTCGAAACCGGGACTGATGGATGCTTCTCTCTATCCTGCACGGTCTTATCGCTCCTCGTCAATTTCACTGTAACCACATAGCTTCATAAGAATGCGACAGATGTTTTTGTGCAGGAATGATGTCGTAGATATCTTTTTATAGAATGCGCAAGAATTCATCTCGGGGAGATAGCTTTGCTAATTAGTGGTAGTTGTGGAAGTTATATTAAAGTGATGTTTTTCCTGTTCGACAATATTTATCAAAATCTGCCTGCCTTGTTCAGCAGTGCAATGCGCCAGATCACAGAAAGTGGCACACATCTTTAACCATACGTAAACACATGCCTCGTTTGACCCCGCTGATTTACGTAACTTTTGTTTTAGTCTGGGATGACTAAGATTTCTAGTTTTACAAAGAAAAAAAAATCTGATGCATCAATTAACATACAGCGGTAAAATAACAAAACAAATTGGATATATCTTAAATCTCGATATCGTGGAAAATTGAGTGATTTTGTTGTTACTCACTAAAACAAGCATTTTCTATTTCTGTAACTAGTTTTAGCATAATTAATGTCTTCCATTTTCGAATTTTTTTAAACATTGAAAGCATGCTTTTGATCGGAGCTCCCTGAAAATGAACATGCCTCTGACGTTCATTAACTAAAATATAGTGGTGCACCTAAAGTACGCAGTTGTAAAGTTTTGAGGTTGTTGTTAAGTGATAGAAAATTGTGGTTAAGTACACTTTGTTGGAAGGTTTGAGGAGATGAAAAATTCCAGTTTTGGGCCTACTGTACTTACTGGATGCACACTGCATTTTTGACCTGATTAAAAGGGAACGCCTTTGAAACAATTGTCTCTTAATTTTCATATTCCTGCTTTTATTAAAGTGTGCATCGCTTGAATGTAATTATTATTTAATGATCGCTTTTTAGTTGGTCATTGGCTTAAGATAATTTTGCAGTTACAAATTGAAAAGGTAAAGTTTTCGTGTGATATCAAAAAGATAGTTTTCATGTGATGTCTAACGTAGCCAGTATAATATTGAATGGGAAACTTACAAAAGTCAAATATATGACCATGCTTTCAGGCATTATATCTATTGGAAGACCCAAGAAATCTCCGTGGGAGGACTCTACAATATATCTGGCGATTATGATGTATTTAATGTGATGTGATGTGATATGTGGCGAAGTCATACTTGCAAAGGTTAAATGAGTAGTGATTTTGTCAGCCATTGTATCTGTTATAGAACCCTTATGTTTGACGATTGGGACTTAGACGTAACTGAAAACGTAATTATCTCCATCAATAAACTGATTGTTGATCCTAACTTGTGTGATCATCTTACTTAACATAAATTTTGAAAGACGATATTGAGACGAAATCTGAGCCATGAATCAATTGAATCGCAATCTCCGTCTTCCACCACCCCCCTCGTACATCCGAATGGTATCTGCACTCCTTGTTCAATTCCGCCATCTTTTCCGTATCTCGTTCGACTCCCCATCCGCCATATTTAAGAAAACGCTGATCCCGGTGCCAGATTCTGTTGTTCTTGTGCACGCTGTTGCCATGGAGACGGGCCCGCCATCTCTTCAAACAGCGAAGAGACAGTCAATAATATCTCAAGATGGCGGGCACGCCTTTCGATTAAGAAAAGGGGGGATGAGGAATTTGTCTTACGCGAAATGTACTGGCAGGACGAATCCAAATCAAGAGAGGAAGCAACTCTCTCAGACCGTAAACTCACAGCCGAGGAACTTTACAGCCGGGTGTTAAGACCATGGAGATAGAATAAATGCATTTTGTAATAAACTTTTCGTTTCCGCTTCAGATAAGATTCCAGGAGTTATTTATTTTTCGGCGTTATTTAATGTGCCGGCAAGATATCAGCTTCATACGCTTAGAAAATTCGATTTGAGAATTTTAAATGAATTTCAAATACTTTATATTGTTTTAGACTGGGTAAAGAAAAATTGACAATGACTATCTTGTAATTAAATGTATATAAAGATTGGCATGCCCGACGTTACTCGAAATGCATCAGTTGAATGGAATGAAACGTTGTTCATTCTTTCACAACGTTGTACATTACTCCATTGCAAATAATGTAAATTTCTCCATTGCAAATAATGTAAATTTCTCCATTGCAAATAATGTAAATTTCACCATTGCAGTCAACATTATTTTAAAATAACAAGTCATGCCGAGTATTCATGGTAGATGCTAAGATATAAGAGCTTTGGGTAAACTTACACCGAGAATTTATAATGATAAAAAGAAAAAGTACACATGACAATAATATTACCTTGCAGACACTATGTATACATGAGTAAAATAATACGCAGGGGAAATAAATATTCAACAACAGAAAATACCAGCATTGGAATAAATTATGGGAAAAAACAAATTTTTCAATGTCCTCCCCTACACAACAATGGCTCATGGAAGAGTAGAAAATAAATGTTAATCACACGCGAAATTAAATCAAATTCCGGGTGCAGGCTGATTCAATTCAAAACAAGAACTCTTATCATTATCCAAAATTGATATTATGCAAAAATGTCGAAATTATTTCATCTGCCCTTCCCTTCGACAATTTTACATAATATCAATTTTGGATAATAATAAGGTTTATATACATAATATTGTTTTGCGCTCAATATGGTTCAATTTCGTGTGCGGTTAAAATTTATTTTTTACTTTTCCATGCGCCACTTTTGTGCAAGTGAGGATATAGAAAAACTCATTTTCCTTCTCATAATTTGTTTTTTACTTCATAGTTTTCATTTCTAAATTTCGTTTTTTCTCTCTCGTTCATCTTCTTTTTATTGTTATTTTTTTATGCAATTGATGTGCAAAACTATGCAGTATTTATACATGGATCGATGCGTTCGAACCAGGAAAACATTTTATCTGCAGACACTACACACCATAAGTCGCAAAGTAGAAACATAGTCGTGACGTACGTAAATGACATAACATGGTAACGCAATGATGTAAAACAGTGCGCCGAATTTCAGTTTTCTACGTGCGCGGGGAGCCGAGAATGAGGCCGTCAGAGATGGTGTACGTAAATACAGACGAAGAAGGTTACAAAGAACTTTACTTCCCAACCGGGAATTGAACAACGTATCTTTGTACTAGCCAGCCGACGCTCTACCGTTGAGCCACTGGGACGGAATTGTTAGATCTTAGAGTCGAAGTGAACTCTGTCAGGTAACGTGAAGTTATTAAGAATTAGTGTACGCAAAAAATTGAACTCAATTGGACCAAATGTCAAGTACTCATATATTTGGTTAAATAAATCTGAAAAAAAAAGTATTCCAATTATGGCATATTAACATTTTTACAAATTATATTGAAACATAGTTACTAGAAATTTCAAATTTTTAATTCGATAATGCGCATTTTTTTTTTCAACTTTCGTATCTTGATTTAGAAAATTTAAAATTGTAGAAAACTTCATTAGAAAGTGATTCGCAGTTAATATTCATGAAAACAGTTTTCTTTTCATTGGAGTACTGAACGTTATTGCACGTTGTACATTTACAGTTTGGTCTAGATTCTATGTTTTTTCATTGCTCAAAACTCGGCTTTGTATCACTATATTCCAAATTCTAGCCAGTGGAAACAACCTTGACTTTTCAAGGTTGGGACGTTTGGATGGAGGGGATGCAGGAAAAAAATATAATGTATTAAAGACCAACGATACTTTAGGGTCCATAGCAGTCTTTGTTTTTTATTATTTCCGATCTGCAAACGGAAACATTAGCAATAAATTTTTATCGCACATAAATGTATAAGAGAAGAAGAATAAACAAGCTTTACTTCCCTAAACGATAAATAAAATATACAGAAATTTTAACTTTACTCAAAACGTAAAAACATATGCAATAAATAAACACAATATGCAATAACTCTATGCAATGACGCGAAATGCAATAAATAAAACTGCTGCTTACGAGAATATAACGTTCATATATACTTCTTTAAAGAAAGATAGGTGAGCATTAGGTGTCACCTGAATTTCTATGCTAAGTTATGAAATAGTTATAAGCGATAAACCTATCGCCTATATAACTTTCAAGGCGGCTGTACCTTCAAAGGTATATAAGATTCAACCAGTATTGCCACAATTTAGAATGAGTTCAATGGTGAATTTTCTGTAGTCGTGGTATAAGAAATATTTATAGTGCTTTGTAGGAGATGTTTATTGTGAACGATGTACTTTGAAATCCTGTTTAGGTTAAAATCATAAAGAAGCAGTAAAATTTGGCAAACTTCAATACCTACTAAAAGACACGACGCATAGATTAGAATCCTTGAATATAGAGTTCAGATAGAAAGACCTATATGGAAACATATATTGATATATGTTTAAATTTAACTTCAAAAACGTGATGTGCGACTACAATGTGATAAATTTTATATTGTTTTATTTACATTTATGCCCACGATAAATAATTTGCACCAAAATACTAAAATGTAGATCTTTGTTGGCTAAGTAAAATCTACTTATATGCACTTGTAAAGTCCATATCAAAATACCGTCAGTATTTAATTGATTTTGATATAAGTGACATTTGGTGAATGAGTTGGCGATAAAACGCAGAGCAAGTGTCTTTTCTCATGAATGAGACATGCTAAATCCACGAAAATAATATCAGGGAACTTATCGCATAATATTGAACATGAAGAGCCACTCTTTTTTACGTTACTTAATACTTCTTAATTTAATACAACTTTTTAGATAAATTTGTTCAGAAAAAAAAAAATACCTCGAAATACCTCGAGAATTGTTTATGCCAGCGCTCAAAAATAAATACCATTTGTTTGTTTTTTATGACGAACTAGGTATAATATGATTGTCTATTAAACAGGACGGGCTGCCCTGATCTATAATATTCATTCATTTTATCTAAATCAGTCGAACATTTAGAATATTTAGGTATGTTTGAAATCATTAACCCCGTTTATAATCAATAAAGGTTTTAGTATTTACTGATTGTAATATAATCAGAAAAAAATGCCTTTAAAGTGATTCATTCATTCGTGAGATATTGTATCCCCCCCCCCCCCCACACACACACATAAATTCGAAAATGCTCGATTTGAGTTCCAGAATGATTAAACAGTGTAAATTCGCCCAAAACAAGAATTCGGATATTAAACTCTATCTCAGTATTTTCCTATACATTATACTATGTAGTTACTGAAAGTAATAGGCGCTATTGCTTTTCATTACTTACCATTAAAGCAAACTGAGTAGAACATTTTGCAATTGTGAAGGCAAATCTTTCTTAAATAATATTTGAGCAATGGTAACACAATGGAATTTGAACATTATATAATAGGACTGTTTCATAAAGTCAAGTGGAGCCTCTGATTGCAAATATTTTGATTTAAAACATATCTAATTAATCATTAATCGTTGCGAATATCTAATTAATCATTGGACCTATTAATGAATGGCGCTTTTGTATTTTGACCACCAAACATGATAGCAGGTATCACGGATCCTTATCAACACAAAGACTGATATCAAGGCAGAGGTTAAACTAATGAATCTGATGGGTAATTATCTATATGGCGGTGTGCAACATTCGAAACCATAAATGACACTCTGTTTGCTGAAGTTGATTTATACTCACAGGAGTATCGTAAAGTTTTGAGGAGGTCCTTTTATGGGGGGGCAGTGACGTACCCAGAAGTTACAGAGACCCCCAGTGACGTTGCAGAGAGTGCAAATGCAACACCCTTAATATTTCCAATTCACTATTAATTATTGTTATTTTAGTATATGATTCTTAAAAAAAGAAATGTCTGATTACTAGCTTTTAATGTCATTCAAAATGTATATATTAAATATATAAAGTTGAGACAATGTAGCCTTAAGCAAAGTAACTTTTGAACTCCAATCAGCCGAAATATTACTTGATTTTTATATATACCACTACAAAACATTGCACAATAATGCCAGTACCATAGAATAAATAGGTTTAATGTGCATAATTTATTATGTAATCCAAATACGACGGAATCCTCATTGAAACAATCAGAAACTAATTTGCAATGCCGAAATTTTATGATAGAACAGTTTATCGAATTTGTTTGAGAGCTGTATAATTACTTTTAATTTATAATATAATTATTGGTTTCAATTGCGAATATAAATTTACTTTAAGTTACATAATAATATTTACTATTATTATTCACAATGGAAAATTAATAATGTTAATTTTACTAATTCATATCTTGGCCTGTGAAAATTTCAGGCTATGGTAGTATTTGGTGTTGGGGGGGGGGGGGGGGGGGAGTCTGCACACTTTTGAAATGAAATTACATACATCTGACCCTAATGATATTTGAATACATTAAAAAGAAAAAAGAAAAAATATACACAATATATGTCAAATATACTATGCATGCTATGCATAGTATTTCAAATATACTATATATATAATCAAAAATATACACATATACATATATGGTTTGTTTAAAACTTTATTATTTTAAGTAAAAAGAAACAAAACTGAAACTGAATTTTAATACACAAAATTTAAAGATGTGCTAAATTAAAACATGGACTGTAGATATAAACATCGTGTTATTTCTTGTCTGCTTAGATTGCAATAAACTGTGGACTTGCATATTAAAACTTTCTCATGCTTTATTATTTAGATAAATTTTAAACTTTTTAATTCAAAATTTATGTTTGAAAATATAATTTGGATAACACATGACATTATCTTACATTCGATTTTATTCCCCTTTGTCATTGGTATTAATTGAAAATAGATTTATCCGTATTAAAGTAAAATGATTTATAAATGCATACTTATTTTAAATTGCAGGAAATTTTAATTTTAAACGAATTACGTTTTAGCTTTTCATATACACAGTTGTAAAAGGGAAGCATTGTGATGAGTTCATAAATCAGTTTCGCATCTGAACAGATTTATACGTTTTGATCATCTCCGGATACAACATTTTCTTTAATGCTTGTGCGAGGCTTTGGCACATGATATCTTTCGAACAAACTGGACGATTTAAGTAAAATTTAGTCTTATTATTCCAATCAACAGCCATAAGACACTTAAAAATCGAATGTGTGGAAAGCGCTTAAGTTTCTAAACAATTTCTCTCTGGGAAATGTAAAAATGTTATAGAGTAATTATTACAAAATTTTAACGAATAGTAATTTTGGACAGGACTTTTTAGTTAAAAGCGAATTAAATCACCATAAAAATATTTTAAAATGTTATACACTAATTATTGCAAATTCTAACGAAAAATAATTTTACACAGAACTTTTCAATTAAAAGTGAATTAAATCATTTATAAAAAATTTAAAAATGTTATGCATTAATTATTGCAAAATTTTAACGAAAAGTAATTTTACACAGAACTTTTTAGTTCAAAGCGAATTAAATCATTCATAAGCTAATATCTCGAAATGGTAGAGGGGAGGGTATGATTTAATGGGATGGGGGTATATTATTTGTATATTACTTTCTCCAATTTGGACTCTTTAAAGAGCTAATGTAAATATTTCGTCAATAGGGATTATGATCTTGTCTAAACTTACGAATGAGTAAATGTCTTATAAGCAAGATTGACTAAAAATTAAGTGATAACATTGCTTATTAGATATGCCGAGTTGTTCTCAAAATATTGCCAATTTAACTTTCCCAGAAATCAGCGCGATAAAAATAATTATAATAAATTATTTTCATTTATAAAAATCGTAATCAGTAATTAAAGTAAGCCTTTTGGTTTTCAGCTAGATCGAATTATAAGAAAACTTTATTTGGTTTCGTTTTCGAATCTAAATTCGTTACACTGTTAGAAAAAATTATGGACATTTCAAATTCTCTCTAAGGTGGTTTCCATTTCTATTGTAATATTGAATAATGTAATATTGAAAGTGCTTTTATAATAATCTTGTTTGTCATTAATCTAAACAATCTTTTTTTTTTATAAAAACAAAGTTAAAAAATTTTGGAGACTTCTGAATTTTCTCTCGCTCAAAAGCAATGGAGTTCTGGTTTTTAAAAATCGTTGCATGTGATATCTTTATAAATACGACAAGATCTTAATCGTATCGTTATAATCATATCGTTGTACCAACCAAATTTCATTTGAATCCCTCAAGCTGTTTCACTCTCACTAAAACACCTACACAAGCATCATGTCAATAACATTACTGTGCGAGTTTTAAACATGGATATAAATCACTCAATACAAATGGTATTTTCTATATTTATTAGACGTCATAGCAGTTGGTAGCAAAGTTGTTGACTGCCTACGTCAGATTTGCGTTTTAAATTAATTAAATTTGCCAACAGATGAAACTGATAGTTTTATTAATGTGCAAGCTTAAAATACAGCAAAATGGAATGCGGGTATATCCATTAAACGGATATTTGGAAAAACTTCTTTCATTTGAACATATACTTAAATCTATAAAAATATCTAGTCTCATGATAGATGAGAATAATAGCTTATGATAGATGAGAATAATAAGCTTATAATAGATGAGAATAATAAACTTATGATAGATGAGAATAATAAGCTTATGATAGATGAGAATCATAATCTTATGATGAGATAAATGATAATTAAAATACAGCAAAATATAATGCACGTATTAAATGATTATCTGCAGTACGATTGGTTTATTCAATATATACTTTAAATACTTTTATTTTCATTGATATTAATAGAATATCAATTACATTTTTACAGGGATTTTGTACTTGAGTATAAAAAAATATTTTGTTTTGATCAACAAAGTAGCCAAAAGTACCGAATTTCAATTTTGTAGTAAGGGAATATTGAACATGGGATATGTAAGTGAGGAATAATATATGACCTTTTTCAAATTTATCAAAGATTATTTTCTTGTGATTCTGAAATGAATTTTAAATTGTGAATATCTTATTTAAAAAAATATAATGTTTCTGAAGCATGTTCCTCATGAACAGATTCTTTAAATATCTATTAGTATTCTGCTTATATAATAAACATTGCTCAATTTTAGAATGTATTTCATTAAGAAGCTTTGTTCACCAAACCCCATTTTTGATGTATTCAAATCAAAATTTCAAAAGCAATAAACACGCTTATTTTCATTAGATTTCTCATATTTGTATTTATATATATATATATATAACTAGCAGGAATACTCGATAATATGCAGCATTATAGTAAAAAAAGTGTACAGTGCAAAATTTGAAGTATTTTTAGCTATAAAAATGCTCTTTTTTAAGCTTAACAAACGAGTGGAAAAGTGTGCATTTCGGTTGCGGCATTTTATCAGCCGTTGCAGATAGACAAAAGCAAGTAATATAATTACCGTTGATCTGGAGATGGGTATAGGAAGATATATCTTATATCAAGCACTTCTTGGACTCAGCCTGCTTCTATGAATGAAGTTTCACATAATTAGATTGCGAATTTCAGGAGATATTGGGGTTGGTAAAGTATTTTAGAATTTTTCACTTTCATGCATTAACACGCCGGTACAAAACCTGAAATATTTTCATCCACAAACTTACTCACATTTAATCTAAAGCTACAATAAAATAAAAATATGTATATCTGTCCAGGAATTCTTGAATTATAAGCGATCATACAGATAGAAACAGGTTTCAATGCTCTTTATTCCGCACTTCATTGCAGAATCATAAAATTCACAATAGAGAATATTTACCTATACATCCAGTCTCATTGCCAGAACCTGAATACCGTAATCACTTGCTTCCTTTCAATAGAATCAAAGGGGCCCTCATACAGGCAAACAACGAAATATTTTGATTATCTGAGTCCAAACTTTAATTACAATAAATCAAACTGCTACTTGTAAGAAAATAACTTCAAAACTTTCTTGAAGGAAACAGGCATATCAGTAAGTTGACAATAATTGTTTTGGGCGCATTATAAGCCCCCTTCTTCAGACTAAACGAACTTTTAACAACCGTGATGACAATTGTTTTGAAGGCATTATTAGCATCCTTCTCAGTTCTTTCTTAAGTGGTGTGAGGGCACAAACTTTTTTTCGGCCTGAAAATGAAGGATTATAATGACCTCGAAACTCTTACCGTCACCTAACTAGCATACGCCTGCAAGTTATTTTTCAAACTTTAATTGTCTATAGTTTGTTTTTAATTCTAAACTGTTAACAAAAAATAAAGTGGCATGACAGGTAATATTTAAGACTGAACTAATTACAAAAAGAAAAGGACATTAAATTTAAAAAAAATGCTGTAAGTTCGATACAGACAGCCAGTTTAAAACGAAACAGACACAAAATAATTGCTTGATGAGAACATTTAGTTCACCGAGCAATTCGGATAATAAAATCTTTCGAGCACTGTGTGAGGTAAATTAATTTTGAAAATTTTCCTTGGACAATGTTCATGAGATCAAAGTAGGCCCCCAAATGGACTTGTGCTTTTCTTAACTTGGTGAGTTAATCAGGCCCTGCTCATTGCCCGAAAAAAAAATCATCGAAATACATAGCCTGGTTTAGGAGATATTAAAGTTAAAATATAGGATATAAAGATAATAATATAGGAGATATTAAAGTGAATAATGAATCTCTCCATTTTCGTGTTTCAAATAAAATTATTAAAAATGCACCAGCAAAAACAAATAAATAAATCTAATTTGACATGCCGTATATTGGCACAAACGCATTGGATCAAAGATGGAGTCTTCTGGTAACTAGGTGGTCAGACAGAACGTACTGTGTTGATAATCACATTTGAATCTTCATTAGAAATTAATAGATTGTACTACCTCACTTTAGATATTTTATTTCTGTACTGATACCTACCTGGTATTGATGTGGCAGCAGCCTGATATATTCAAATAATGTATAATACTTTTTAGCACGGGATTAACTTTTAAATGATTTAAATATTTTTCATATATATGGCAATACATGTACAAATGATTGTTGACTGAAAGGCGGCAAATGTTGACATTTAAAGATAAAATAAAAAAATATATATAAATAATGCATGATTGATCACAAATGTGCAGACTACTCACTTTAATATAAAGATTATATATTTATATGTAAAGTATGAAAGCGAAATCTCAAATGTACGATAAAAAGCTTATATGGATTGAAAAATAATATATGGATTGATTTCAGTCTTTACTTTCTAATTACTAGTGATTAATTTTCATAATTTGCCAATAATCTATAATGACGCAACTCTCGTTATAACCCTTTCGAAACGCCGCAAAACGTTTTTTTATATAGCAACTCTTTGACATGATTATTTAAAAATCTAGTCAAAAAGCATATTCCGAGAAAAAATATCTAAAAAAATCCACCAAAATGCTCAGTGTATGAATTAGTGATACAAATTGAGAAATAAATATTTCATGTAAAATTGTAAAGTGAATTTTTAATAATATAAAATTTTATCTTTTGATTGTTTAGGAGGTATGGTCAACATTTACCTCCTTGAATCCCGAAACTTTTACTTTTTATTATATTGATACAATGAAATACCAAAAAATTCACATTATATTTATATATAAAATGTCAACGTTAAAAGCATGCTTATCACAAACAGCCACTTTTAATTTCACACAGCACAACTTTTATCTCAAAAATCCTATATGACAGGCATAATACAAATCGGAAGTTCAGCGATATAAAAATATCAGTTTTATATATTGCTTATCAGCGATATGAAAATATTAGATTTATATATTGCTTATCAACGATACTCTAAGGTGAAACGATGCCTTCCATTAGTATTTTTTAGTTATTTTTAGACTTTTATACAACATAGAAGAAAATTCGCATAGAGGAAACTTCGTGATAGATTATATATAAAGTTAACTGAACCAAATAATTACTAACATGAAATAAAATTTTATCCATACACTTGCTCCAGTATTCCAGCTAAGTATAGGTATAAAAACTGATTTCATATTAGTACTTATTTTCGTCAGTCAAAATCATTTTTTTAAGCTTGCTGTCAAGATAATGCACAGTGGTTTAATAATATAAAAATAAAATGCGCTTAAAAATAATATAAAAACACTCTAAAATATTTTTAAATATCTTACTTCTCTATTGTTCCTTTACGAAAATCAAAATATTTATTATTTTTTTCTTTCATGTTTTATTCTTATCAATCACACATAAGAAAGACATTGGAGTTCTGCATTGCGTATGTTATTTATAATGAAAATTATATTAATTTATTTTAAGTAATGAAATTTTGCAGCAAAGTTAAACTACAAAACTTTCAAGGAATTGTCTATCCCCAACACGCAGTGTCAACACCCCGCAAACGCATATTTGCCTTTTAATGAAATAATAGATTTTCTACTGAGCTAAAAGACGCAAGATGTCTGCTTTGACTTGACTACAATTGTATATGGAACTATGATTTCGAGATTATCACCAACTCCGTACATTTGATTGGTTGTTTCAAAATGCTGTCAAATTCACCTTTGAGGAATCAAAACAAGCTTTTAATGTAAAAATATCCCTTACCTTGTCCCCCAAAATTCTATATTCTACGTTGTGGTAACTCACATCCAGTAACCGCACAGAAGACGAGGATCACCGCAAGGGATGCTGGGATGTTGGAATGTTCTTTTGGGGCGGATCCAGAAATCATCCGCCCACTGCATCCACAGGGAGGGAGGATGCTCAAGAGCAGTGCAGGGGCGTGGGGAACCGACGCCCACGCGGGAACTGTTGACTTCAACTCAAGTTGTCAACTGGACATCAGTGGATTCGTCTGGTACTCTAAAATGAAAATATCGTCTGTTTAGAATGTCAACAGTATGCGATGAAATGTTTAGAAAGTTTGAGCTAAAGATTACAGTGTGGTTTGTTTATGTTATTTTACATCTTAGTACGTTGAGCCGCAAATAAAATGCTCATATTAACACTTTCGCTACTGGTGTCTATAATCAAGTACAAATGCGTTAATACTTATTACGCATTTACATTTACAACCAAACGACAGTTGTCTGTCTTTCTTCTGCGTAATTATTCTATGTCAAAATTGATCATGCTTGTTCATGCTTGATCATGCTTGTTTTCTGCTTTGGTTTGCGAGTTATTTAATATTTACAATTTTGTTTTGAAAGAAAATCTCTAAATCTTTAAAAATAAACCAATATTTCGGAAATAAATAGTATCCAATACTCAATATTCATAATATTAATATATAATTCAAAGCATGTTATACGTGTTTTATTTTATAGTTAAACATTTTAATTCAATTTCAAATATATTTTTTGTCTATTTTAAATAAAATATATGTTTTATAGTCAAGCTTTTTTATTCAATTTCAAATATGTTTTTCATCCATTTTAAATAATATCATAAAATTTAATTTCTCACAAAAAACAAAACAAAAAAAAACATTGAATATTTAATAAAGCTACTTTTGACTTATACAAATAATTATAAATTACATGTTGAAAAATCGTAACTTCTATCTTCATCTTTTGTATGTTCTTTTTATAATAATTTTATTTTTATATCAAAATATATAGGGTCAATTTGCACTCGGATTTCTGAAGCATTCATATTCCATGTTATTTAAGTCTATTTGTAATAATTATCACCGGAATGAAAGTAATTTAGTGAGGACAGCATAGAACTTTTCCTATATAATGAAATGATGTGACTTATGGATCCACAGTATGGACCCACAGTACAATATTTTTAGCGTTAAATTAACACCACAAAAAGTGAAATTTGACGAATTTGGCAACTTATTTGCCAAACAGATTGACAAATTCATATTCACCTCCCTCAAATTCCTCATCAAAATACAATTGACATTAAATTAATATTCCAATAAATAAATGTCTATTGGCAATATTTTGGCATCAAAATAATACTATATATTTAGAAAAACCCATATATATATATATATATATATATATATATATATATATATATATATATATATATATACTTATCAATATAACTTTTATTTCATCTAAAACAATTTACTGAAAATATACCCAAAGGCGCTAAGCTGCTCAAACAAGTACATTTCTATACTACATAATAAATAGAAAAAGAAAAATGAAAAATGAAGAATGACATTGTATCAAAATTTCGCCGGGGGGATTGTGACCCCCACTTCCCGGTTTAGCCAGCTTTATGTCATGACGACACTCCCGGAAGCGGATACAATGTCGCCAACCAAGTGCATATACTTAAACTATAAATGTAAAAAAGAAAAGATTTGAAAAACCTATACAGTCCCTACTCCTGTATAGGAGTAGGGACTGTATAGGAGTAGGGACTGTATAGGTTTTTCAAATCTTTTCTTTTTTACATCTATAGTTTAAGTATATGTACTTGGTTGGCGACATTGTATCCGCTTCCGGGAGTGTCGTCATGACATAAAGCTGGCTAAACCGGGAAGTGGGGGTCACAATCCCCCCGGCGAAATTTTGATACAATGTCATTCTTCATTTTTCATTTTCTATTTATTATGTATATATATATATATATATATATATATATATAAATACATATATATATATATATATATATATATATATAATATATATATATATATATATATAATATAAATATATATATATATATATATATATATAATATATATATAATATAAATATATATATATATATATATATATATATATATTTTTTTTCAAAAAGAAAAGAGATATGGATGGAAACAATATACCAAAAGATGGCCGGGGGGAGTTGCGACCCCCTCACCCCGGTTAAGCATGCTTTGCGTCGCGACAACACTCCCGGAGAGCCGGTATATTGCAAAAAAGAATACGAATGTATCAAATTGTAAGATGTAAATAGACAACATACACAAACAAATATAAGATATAATTGTCGAGATCCAGCCCTATCGAAATTCATCAACAGTAAATGTTTGAAATATATTTAAAAAGTGTTTGAATAAAGTTTGAAACATGTTCACATTGTATATATGTATTTATGTATTGTGAACATGTATTGTGAACATTGTACATATGTATTGTGAACATGTATCAAACTTTATTCAAACACTTTTTAAATATATTTCAAACATTTACTGTTGATGAATTTCGATAGGGCTGGATCTCGACAATTATATCTTATATTTGTTTGTGAATGTTGTCTATTTACATCTTACAATTTGATACATTCGTAGTCTTTTTTGCAATATACCGGCTCTCCGGGAGTGTTGTCGCGACGCAAAGCATGCTTAACCGGGGTGAGGGGGTCACAACTCCCCCCGGCCATCTTTTGGTATATTGTTTCCATCCATACCTCTTTTCTTTTTGAAAATATTTTAATCCTCTTTTTAGTGCAGCTTTGCGCCTTTTAAGTGTGATTTCAGATGATTTTGTAATGTTGTATTTCACGGTGTTTTCATATTATATATATATATATATATATATATATATATATATATAATATAAATATATATATATATATATATTAATGAAACAAACTAGATGACAACTTATTTGAGGTTACTAACTGTTTTTTAATTTTAGGCAATTTGATACAGTCGAACCTTCCTTACACGGAATTTCAGGAGACCGGAAGAATTTCCCATCTTAAAAAAGGTTTCTGTTTCGTACAGTTTTCAGGAAAAGCGAAGTTTAAGGTTTAGCTGGAATAGCATATAGTCCTTATTGTATATAATTGGTTACCTATACATGACTTTAACAATTCTGAAAGCTTTATTTAGATACACTTAATTAATACTAGTGTGACCAATAAGTAGGGTGAATCACACTTCAAATCGAAAATGGGAACAACCCGATATCAGCGACACCTGCGTCGTGTTCCGTAATATTCAGTTAACAGTAATGCGTGGTTATCGTGTGCCTGTGAGTCTTGATAAATTTATTATCGACTTTTGTCTGTGCGGTCATGTCATGGAGCAGAAAATCAATTTGAAATTCTTGTACAAATTGGACAAATCAGCAGGCGAAAGTCATGCAATGCTGAAGGAGGTGTATGGAGATGAAACCGTGATCTTGTAGACTATGTACGGTTTAAAAAATTTAGTGATGGGCGTGAAAGCATCAGAGTGGGCAGTCCACCACCAGCAGAACAGGGACAAACTTTGAGAGTACTTGAACTGTTGCAGCGAGATCGGCGATTGACCATCAGGATGATCTCGGACGCAATGGATATCCCTCGAGAAAGTGTTCGGAAAATCGTGAGACAGGATTTGAGAAAACGCAAAGTTTCTTCGCGATTTGTTCCTCATCACCTAACGGAGGAAAAAAACCAGCAACGAATGGAATGTTGTGGGGACTTCATCGGCATGGCTGACGAAAATGCGCAGTTCGTGAAAACCATCGTAACCGGCATGAAACCTGATTTTTCCAGTATGACCCGGAGACGATACTTCACTTGCACGATAATGCACGGCCGCAAACCGCTACGCTTGTAAAGCGGCTTCTGACTCAACATCGGGTTACTGAACTGTCGCACCCGCCGTATTCCCCAGACCTGTCACCACCGACTTTTTCCTGTTTCCTAAACTTAAAGTGGCTCTAAAAGGGCAAAGAGTTACAGACATTACGCGCATTCAAGCTGCTGTGACACGAGAATTGAAAGCTGTACCAGTGAAGGAGTTTTCAACAGCTTTAGACGATTTGTACACACGTTGTCAGAGGTGCATAGTGTACGACGGGGACTATTTTGAAGGATTGTAGAGAGTTTCCATATGGGGCCTACTCAATGTCAGACGTATTTCATCATTCACCCTGCTTATTGGTCACACCTTGTATATTATACCAGAATAGCTGATTTAATTATTCTAAATATGAATATACGTACATTTTTATATACTGCTATCACAGGAGTATATGTAAATATAAAAATAGTATACCCCATATCCTTAACTGTTTGCTTATTACCATATCTTAAATAGATAAATTTAATTATAGGAAAAATATTACTGCTTACAATGAGACAAATGACTAACCTCCTCCCCCTCCACAAAAAAAAAAAAAAAACTTGTTTTATTGAGATGACCATTTTTTAAATAATCCAACATGGGTTTTATGGACATGTGTCATAATAATGATGCGATGATTTTTCAGTCAAAAATCGTGCATTGATTAATATTTCTAGAATTTCACAATCTCCCTGATTTACTGAAAATTCTTGAAGGTCTGAAACTGCTTTTAGAAAATCGCTATGATTGAATAGAAAGTTCTTTTTAGTAGTACCGTTTTCATCTGCGAGTGATACTTAGTATGTTTTTTCTTTAAATAAATGGCTGAAACAGATGATTTTCCGTTCTTTATTCGTTACAACAGGTGCTTTATTAACAAATTACTTTACATTCGCCATTCGTTTCCGCGTTGTGCAGGTTCTGTTTCACATAGGAGATATAACTTAAGTTTCCCATATTTTTGGAGGGGCTAGATCCGCTTATAACAGTGTTCCACTTCCTGCAGGTTCCGTTTCAAACAGGTTTGACTGTATATTTATTTGGAAAAACGTACAATATCTCGAAAATGGTTCATGCTAAAGTTTGCATTACTCGTTCTCTGATGAAAAATAAGTCTGAAATGATCAAGCATATTCATTTTTGAAGGTCCTGACTTTTAATTTTTTTTCCAAAAATCCCTTCGAAAATTGGAAGCGGAAGAGGGGGAAGTTTTCCGAAAATTCGATTGCGTTTAAAACCAGTAGGATTCCAGTGTTTGTAATAAATGTACCAAATTATTTTCGAAACTATTCAATCGTACGTTAAATATCGCGTTCCCAAATTAAGCACACTAACATACATACACATAGGGATCCCCTCAAAGTCCGATTCAAGTTTAGAGATGCTTAAAACTTGCGCTTCTGCGAATTGGAATTTGCATTCTATACATTATACTATGTATGTAGGGAACTAGAAATGTATCTTTTTATGAGATTACGTTTAGGATATATTTTTTAAATTCTTTAAAATAATCTTATTCTAAGTTAGCAACAAGTTAGTAACGTTGATAAATTTAATACAATCGGCTAATTTTTTTAATATAAACCATTTTAACATAACCATTTATATCCATAACGTGATTCATTCTATCATTTACTTATATAAATAACTGATGGATTGATTGGAATTTATAAACTGTTGCCTTGTTCCTGTTTACTCATGTTGCCGCATTATTCAAAGTAGCAACAAGCGTTAACATGGTCAAAAGCCAGCTAATAACTTTCAAACTTCCGAGCAAAATCACAAAGCAGCAGGGATGCAACAAAGCCGAAATTAAAGGTTCAATATATTCACGAACAAGTAAACTATGTAATTGAAAGCATTTCTCGTATCGCCTAACATCGCTCTCTGAATAATGAGCATCCTCATATACTCTCTATAGAAAGTTTCCTAAACCCTCCATAACTCGGGAAAATTTTGACCAATTGCCTGAATTCTCAAACCGTCCGGAGCACACAAAATGTCCCCATGTTGGCAAAATTTCGCCAAATTTGTCGCCAAACGTGTTTCTGCAAGGACTGGGTAAAGAGGTATCGGGTAATAGAGCATGACCACGAGTGTAAATAAACAACTTGCGTGGTAGATTGCGCAGAAATGTAAGGGCAAAATGGCATTATTTTTGCCATAGCATGTAATGGTAAACGGACGATGATGGCAAATAAATATTGAAATTAAACCCATTGAACATCGAAATTTAACTTTGTGCTGAAAATAAGTTATTTAGAGTACTTGAATAACAATATATGTTTAAAGATTTCATTTGTTAAAGTGCACTTTAAGTGATTTTAAGTGAATGTACTACTACTAATACAACTACTAATTTTTACTGTGGTCACTAACTAGTTTTTTAATGATGTATACATTGACTAGTAAATTATGCAATGTATATGCAAACGTGAAGGGAAAGATATATAACGAGAGATAGTTCTTTAAAATAAGATAATTTAATTCTTTAAAATAACTCGTGTATGTGTTTTACTTAAAGTGAATATTTTATTTTCCGGTTCAATAAAAATATCCATCAAACAAGTTAAATTTAGTAAAATTGTAAGTTTCTAAAGTAACCGTTTTTAATACAGAAATAATGAAATTTCCATACTGCTAAGCAAACTAGTATTTTGTTTTGAAAACGTCACGAAACGTAAGGGCAAAATTGTGACGTCACGTGCCCATGCTCTATTGCAATAATAGCTACTTTTTTTTTTAAATGTTTCCTGCTTGCTTTTTCGTTCTTGTGTAAGAAAGCTAAACATATATTATAAGGCCTCTAATTACAGATAATATTATACCAAGATAACCATTATTATCTGTATTATCTTCCTTCAAGTCAGTTTTGCTTAATCGCAAAACATTTATTATGATCGGTGAAATTATTTCTCTTGTATACTCCATAAATACTAATCATGTCCATTGAGACCCTATTTCCAATTAGTATACATTTTACCCACATACAATAATGTTCAAAAATTTCCCTGTACGACTAAACGATTAATCTTTTTTGAAGTTATCTCATAGTAACAAGGATGTATTGGTTTCTACATTTTTTCCTCTATGTTGTTTATACTGACTTTCAACACTTCTGATTATATGTTGGTAATACATCAAAATATTTGTTATCCAAATATTTTGAAAAGTAAAGACTTCCTGTTAAGATGGCGCATACCAAATTTGTCTGCTATATCTAAAGACAAGATCGGAGAACTTTGTTGTATAGCAAAAGTTTCCTTAGAGTTGAATACATAGCTCATGTTTTAAATCGGACTATTGCTTGATTTTTTTTTAATTAAATTTTGCTGATTTTTAACAGCACTGAATTTTTTTTTTTTACTTTCCTTATATACATTATGTATAAGGAAAGTATTGTGACGGGGTCGAAATTTCGAATTCGAGTTCTCGATGGGAGAGCAAGCACGTTTCAAGCATCTCTGATCACGAATCAAACATTTTTGAAATGATGTCTGTTTGTGTGTATGAAAGTGTGTGTGTGCGTGTGTGTGTGTCATTGAGTCTGTGGAGACGATAACCGACGAACGAATGGACCGATTCGAACAAAATTTGGTACAAAAATCACACTCCGTAAACACTGGAAACCTATTGTTTTTATACGCAATGGAATGTTCAGAACCCCCTAAATTTTAGAGTGAAATTTTGAAAAAATCGTCAAAAAATCAAAACCGCTAATAAAGTTACGCAAATAAACATTTCTTATGCAATTTTTCATTAGAAAACGATTGACATAAATTTTAGAACGCTAACATGAACCGTTCTCGAGATATTGCACATTTTTCAAAAAATTATTAAAAAGTCACGTAAAATAAAAAAAAAATATATTTCCTATTGAGAAACATGTTCACTTTTCATATGTAATACCATGCGATAAATTGGCTGACATCATTCTCGTGGATCTAGCTCGTTTCATTCATGAGAAAAGATACTTTGAGTAATACTTTTGTATTTGAACGCAAATAGTCATTTATCTGCTATAAGAATAATTTATTTTTCCGTCCGTAAAGCTTGGCGAGATTTTGGCGACGAATTTGGCGGAATGTCGCTAACTTGGTGACCTTTTATATGTTGCCAAATTAACGAAAATCTTGCCAAATGGATAAAAATGACGCTAAATCAATGAAAATGACGACTAATTGATATAACGACTAATTAATATCTTGGAAAGAATATAAGTATCTACTATAAGAAAAACCTATTTTTTTACTGTAAATGTAGTAAATTCATTGCATTATATAAAGAAAGTCATGTGTTGCCCACATCAGATTTTTTTTTATGTGTGTGTCTTTTATTCTAAATGACAACTTTCTCAAAGGAATTACAGCAATTATTTTTGTATGAGTTTCCAAATGGAAATATCTTATTTTAATACGATTAAAAGAATCTGATATGAGCAATATATGATTTTTTCCTACATAACGCAAAGTTTTTACCTCTTTCATAGCGAAATCATGATGTACAAGATACATGATTGGGTAACAACATGTAAATAAATTTTTAAGAATCAAATTACTTATATTTCGAGCAAATCTAACTTGACAAGAAAATTGTGACACTGTGTAAGTCAATCAATATATTAAACTATTTTAATAATTAATAATTGATATTTTATTACATAAACCCTATGGTTTGAGTTATATTCAATGGATTCTTAAAATTCAAAATCCAAACTCCAATAATGTTTTCCTATATCGATAATGTAAAATTTCGTATGTAAAATTTTATTATTAAGTTTAGAAAGCCAAATGTCGTTACTATGACAACCGTACACAATGATATTGGCATTTAATTAACCTTACGTCAAGTGAAATTAAGTACTTTTGGAGACTTTATTGTAATAAAGTCTCAAAAATCAGTCATTTGTAACTATAGATACAAAAGACTGATTTTCCGTTCACCTCCAAAATCATTCACATTAAAAATCAATTAACGTTTAATTAATATCCAGAAAATAAATTATTATGGGTAAGTTGTTTGACTCCAAAATATAAAACTATTGCAAAAAGTATTTTTTCTAGTGAATGGAACAAACCCACCAGAAGGGTGTTAACAGATTTATCATATACCATTGCATAGTGGAAAGCGAACACTTTTGACGATACTTAATGTACTTTTTCAATTTTATGTAAGTATTTTATAATTTTATTTGAAAAATATGCAGTACTTCAAGAACAGTTTGTGCTAGCGTTCTATTTCGTGTCATTCATTTTCTAAAAAATAATATATATATATATATACATATACATATATATATATATATATATATATACATATACATATATATATATATATATATATATATATATAGAGAGAGAGAGAGAGAGAACTAGATATAATATGATTATTTATTTTATATAATTGATAGCTGATTTTCTAAAAATTCATTAGAAAATTTAGAGGGTTTTCGAACTTTTGTTCACATTTAATGTGAATGGGTTACAGTATTCATCGGTTGTAATAATCGTACCTAATTGTTTTCGAAACGCTCCTTTCATTCTTGAGATATTGCATCCACAGACTCACGGGCACACACTAAAATACATACACACACTATTATACACACACACTAATATACACACACTAACATACGCACACACTAACATACACACACACTAGCATACACACTAATATGCATATACACACACTAACATACACACTAACATACACACTCACTAACATCATATACACACACTCACAGGCATATACACACATACTTAAAAGTGCTTTTTCTTCGAAAATTTAAATTCGAATTATCCCATCACAATATACTTTTCCTATACATTGTACTAAGTAGTATGTAAGAAAAGCAAAATTTAATTCTTCGTTACCGAAATATAAAATAATCCTTAACCATCAATACCGACGGATTTTCTGTCTATTAAGTTATTTTTCCGAATCAAAACTTTTGACATTTTATAATAAAATTAATTTATATATTAAGAAAAAGTAGATAGTCTTAGATTTATCTAATTATTTTATTTGCTTCAATATTTTTTATGAAATCATATGAAGAAATAATTCTTTTACGCAATTTGTTATTAAGCTTTACTCACCTTTGTTTTGTTTCATAAAATTATTTTTGAAAGTTTTAAAACGAATAAAGAAGTTTGTCTTAAAATAATTGTCTGTTCTTCGGTCCAAAGAGTACTTGCGTTTCCACGTTAAGCTTATTCCCGTTTGTGCAGCGACATTGATATTAATGTTGCAATTCCTATGCTTATTTTTGAGACAGTAAAAGTGTTCTTGTCCATTAATTCTTTTACTACCAGTACCCAAAGGACTAAGATAAATGATGATTTTTAATATGCATTGTATGTCAACCTAAATAAGTAAAAAACTGTTTTCGTAAAGTTTTCGTGTTTATTTTTACCGAGTTAATAAATGCTCCAGATCATGAATATTTATTTGAAAGATATGAAAAATATATTTAAAGCTGTAAATTAACAATTTTATTGAACGCAATTTACAATAAGACGCTGTATTTCACGTTTATGGATCGCCTAGCCTCAGGGACTGTATCTATATGTAGATTTTCAATATTACCGTATGTGCTCCAGAGGGGGGGGACGGTTAATTTTTGAGGAAGCGATCGTAGCCGAACTTACACTCCGAGTCCTGTATTGAAATTTATATTGAAAATAATAATTACTTCTAGAGTGGTAGATAATTTGGTTTTCGTAAATGTGAAATTTTCTTTCAAATCTCAGTGATTTTCATACAAATAGAAATTGTGCATTGAATGGCTTGTAACAGATAGCATGACCGACTCTTAACAGCTAGAATAAATAATACTTCTAGCTACAGAAATACAAATATGTAGAAATATAGACAAACGCAGCTAATGGTTGTGAATATAAATTTATAATAAACA
This sequence comes from Amaurobius ferox, assembly GCA_951213105.1. NCBI lineage: Eukaryota > Metazoa > Arthropoda > Arachnida > Araneae > Amaurobiidae > Amaurobius > Amaurobius ferox. Next base: position 152,358,944 of record OX578136.1, read on the forward strand.
TTTAAACATTAAGTAAAATCTTCTTACAGCAATGTATAAAGAAAATTAATAAAAGTATTAACAGATTTTACAGGACAAAAACAGCTTCCTTCTTCAGCACGAAGAGACAGAGAATCCATGCCTACAAACGCAAGCGGGCTTCAGTCAATAAATTTGTATGACGTGGTACAAGAAAAATTGAAAAAATGAAATGATAAAACCTAAGAGGAAGAGAAAAGAGCAGAAGTAATGTTCAAAACACTTTCTCCATGAATAAATCAGAGTTTTTGCTAACGTAGTTGCTCTGCCTTTAAATGATGAAGAAATGAGCTGTTTTTGTCCTCTGAAACTCCTTGATGCCGTTATTAATTTATCTTGTACTGCATTTTGAGGAATATTTTACTTTTCAGCTATTTTTATAACGGTTTGGATGATTTGTTTTAAATTTAAACATCTGTTTACGATCATGATTTCGTGATCACTGTATCAGTAGTAAAATAATTAAGCAGATAATTCCATTTTACTTAAAAATCGCTGTAATAGTTTAATAGATCGACATAAGAGAATTTTAAAAATCAGCCGGTCGATGACCCGTTCTAGTTCAAAACCGCAGATCATGCAGGTGACAAATATAGTAGTACATAAATGCAGCAATTATACTGCGATACAGGGATGGTTGACTATCAAGTCCGTCTCTGACAGTCTGGAACACCATATGCACTTCGACTTTGAATATATACCCTACAGAGTTATGTAAAGCTTTAATATAGTATGAAGCTGACATAGAGAGGGATGGGAGAAGGGATGAGAAAACGAAAGAGGGGTGGAGAGGTGAATGACGCCTTATCTCTGTCGGACAGACGACTTCGGGGGATTGCACGAGACTCACAATCGAACGTTAGCCTCCTCCTCAAACCTCGGAGCCCGATTTCCTGCACATGATGGGTAATAATAAGCTGGGATGGGGAGGGGAGAGATGTGTTCCCAAAATCCCGAGTTTGTTTCGGTTTGAGATGAAGATAGGCCTTTTGTCGGAGTTATAACCGGTAGCCCTCCCCAGAGTTTTGCGTCAACTCAGGCAGTCTATCTGCGAGATAGGGCAGTGTTCGTTTTATTGTCGGCCGTCTATCGATTCAGATTTTTCCATGGATGCGAGGGGGGTAATGAGTTTTACTTATCAGATCAGGCTAAGGTGGATTTTTTTTTATTATTGTTATTTTCGTTTTATTTATACCCATTCATTTACTTTTGTCCTGTGCTTGATTTCATTGCGGTTTTTTTTTCATGACGTAAATAGAAAGAAGGGACTCAGCTTTTCTGTGTTTTGAACAAAACACGTGGACGCATATGTTTGTAACCAGGCTCTAAAAATCGGTCTGTAGTAACTCCGAATAAGTCATCATTCTAACGACTATTTTTCTTTAGAAATTACTAACATTTTGTAACCTAAATAATTTTGAGTGTTGTTGTTGTTGTTGTTGAAACCCAGACCGTCCGACCTACCAGAAAGGTGTAAGGTAAATGTTTGGACGGTCGGGAAGTGCCACCCAATTTAGACCGGAACCCAGTGGGGGAGGCATCCACAGGGACCGTACCCTCCTTCCCCTACCACCAACCTCTCGGAAGGACTTTCGGACCCACATGTTTAACGTGATCGTACTCCGCATGAACACGGTGGCAGTTTTGGCAGTGGCTGGAATCGAACCCGGGCCTACCGAGTGCAACTCCAGCGCGCTAACCAATGGGCTACCGCGCCCCAATAATTTTGAGTGTTTTATTTTAATTGATATATGTCAAGTATGAGAACTTGGTCATTGTTGAGCAACCTGAGGATCAGACTTACAAGGCAGCAGCCCTCACAGCAGAATAGATAGCTTTCATTTGTGTCTCAATCACCAGAAATGTTATTGGGTCATCTAATCTGTATAATAACAGAAAGCATAGACACATAATTTGCTTAAAAAGTTAGAAATCAGAAGACACAATTTTTTGTTGCTAAATGTATCTGCACAGGGTATGAACTTTTGACCATAACACTACTCGAACCTGACTCTTTGGGATCTAGTAGACAAAATGATTCGACCAACAGATGACTTTAATAGAATATTCTCCTGTTTCAACTCATAATACTGATTGAATTTGCCTCAATGACTTCATCTAGTACTTTTCTAATTATTCATCACATTTTCCCAATCTTATGCTAGGACTAATAATGGCATTCAGACATCAAAATCAAGTTTCCGATGTGACCATCTACATTGACTTAATTATGGTCCTTTTACTTGAGCATCTATGAAGCAATCTGCTGGAGAAATGTATATGACAGAAGCAAAGAAATAACAACTAAGAGTATCATATGTTTAAAATGTTGTACGAAGAACTATTTTAGAATTAAGAATTAAATCCTGCACATACAACATCGTTTGCACATGTCCGACACACTGTGTCTGTCTTTTCAGAACAATATGTCTTTTCAGAATGAGATCTATCATGTGAACTCTATCATGTTGAACTCTATTATGCGAGCTACCGAATTATAAGAAAATCTCAAAAGTAATGTTTAACCATTTTACTTATTACTTTTGCAATGACATTTATAAATTCAATTTCCAAACATGTAGAACTAAATCACCAAAGTCCTTCTTCCCTTCATACAGGGTTAAAAGTTCATATACGACTTTAACCGTGTCGAATATCATTCATCAACATTGACTTTCCTGTATATTAACATCTCGTGCCACGAATCAAGCAACTCGTGTGGAAACATTCCGGTCGAAGAGTTCCCTTTCGTGGGGCACCCCCAGCGGACAGGGCGCTTAGTGAAACAGGCACCAGAGGGTGGTAAGCACCCTAGATGATGAATGGGGCGCGGGTTCCATTCTTCGGACAGTATGGTAACACATATTCGCACCACTGGAGCTCAATCTTCATGGGGTTAAATCGCATTGGAGTTGGGTTAATCCACTCACTCGGTAAGACTCCAAGATCTATATCTTGAATTAACTTTATACGTAATCGGGCAGAAATGATTGGACAGATTTGATTCTCCGATACTGGAATATTCAAAGGAGCAGTGGGCATCGGGGCATAAATATTGGGGCAACATCCCTAGAGACATAAACTAATATATTGTATCGTATTACTGTTATAAAGCTAATATTAAACTAATTCATGCAATATTTCACGGATATATTTTTTATAATGCTACGTCTAACATAACTGCTATGCGAATGAATAGAAATATTCCTACAACGATAAACTGTATCATCAATCGTGTCATCAACCATCTTTGTCTATTGGATAAACCCCATATAACATGTCTGATGATTAAGAAGTTGATAAAATCCGTTGATAAAGATTTTGCAAAGATTTTTCAATCTCCCTTCTTAGTTTGCTTATATATTATTCTTAGTTTTCTTTATACATACTTCTTTAATTCTATTTCGCTCTCACTACTGCATATATTAACTCCCATTATTCGTTGTTGAGGAGATATTTTGCTGAAAATAAAGATGTATTGACGGTTGAAGGGCAATTTAGATAAACTTGGGATATAAAAAAGTAAAAAGATCCTATGCCCATAAGCGCCAACAACGAGGCTGGGGAGCAGTGCCACCTAAAATTTTCCAATGGGTAATACTCCCCTTGGAAAATCTTAAAACACTTTATGTCTTACCATAAACAATGAAAAGTAATTTTGAATAACTAATCACGTAAAAAAGTTTTTTTTTTTTTTTTAATTTCCAATGGCGGGTACAAAAGACAAACTGAAGCCAAACAACAGAACAAGAAAACAGTAACAAAAGGCAACAGAAGAAAGTCTATGGACCATTCGGTCCCTTGCTTCCTAGTTGCGTTCCCACATAGGTGCAGCGGAGAGCGCAGGACAGCGTTGCAGGTGAGAATAGTCCATAGGTTCCCGAAGGCTGCAGAGCATGCAACAAGGGTCGTCAAGTATATTTATGCGATGTAAATGCCCGGCAAGGCAGTCATGACCAGTAGCGAGACGGAATTCTGCTACGGCTTTCCTCCTAGGCCCGTCAGAACGAATTGAGATGTTTTTCCACCAGGGTTTGAGGGAATTCCTTTCTGAAAGCTCTTTTTCCAAATTATTCTTAAAAATCGATTTAATGATTGACTTTACACTATGATAAGGGATTTCGTCAATATTAGTTTGAATAATCGCTGACCCTTTTTTAGACAGTCGATCTGCTCTTTCGTTACCCTCTATACCGCAGTGGAATCCAATGCAGGCAAATAATTTTATTCTTGTGGGACAAAAAATTCAGAAGAGATTGGCAATTCTTAATGGCTGCAGAGCACACGTAAAAAAGTATATTCTGTAAATGTAAATGTTATTTCAATTCAATCTTAATTAAATCTCTCTCACTACAACTCCAGTTCAAATTATCTCACATTCAAACCAAGCCCATTTTTTATTCCAGAAAACATGTTTACACTAATGACATGAAAATTTTCAACCTAGGGCTCAAATTGCACAACTGGGACATACTAGGGAGGTGTAGGCATAAATAGATTTTTTATAACTGTTTCGAATCTCCATTATTGTGCTACCTCCCTCCATATACACACACTGAGATTTTATAAACTCGACGCCTATGCCTGTGTCACAACGATTAGTCCGCCACCCTGTTTCTATAAAAAAATTATCGGTACATTAAAATGGAATCATTGGTCGTGATTGCAAAATGGTCGTCAAAAGAGAACGCATCTTTTTTTCTTAGTCTATGTTTTACCATTGTTGGTGGTAAAAATGTGGTACTTCTTAGCATTTTTTTTCTTGGTACACCAATTTCTCAGAATCTGCTATAAAGAGAGCTCAGATGATGACTAATTTAGATTCAGCATTAAATTTCGATGCGGCTGTGTCACACAAGAGTTCCACTTCCGGTTTACACGTCCGATTCCACAATTTATTTAAACGTTTATATCTCAAAATTGGTTATAGATAGAGCTTAGATGATACTTGATATAGTTTTAGCATCAACTATTGGGGGGAGGTAGAGAGGTTTACCATGAATTTTCACTTCTGATTTCTTTTTCGCTTCAGGTTCAAAAATTTTACTTGAAACACCTATTTCTCAGTACTGACTAAAACTATAGAGCTTTAACAATGACTGATATGTATTCAGCATCAAATTCTGGAGTTGGTAAAGTGGCTCACTAAGGATTTCTACTTCTGGTTCTGATGTCACTTTCAAAAATTTACATTTTCCTTAAAACATAAATTTCTCAGAATGTGCTACAGATATCGCTTAGATGATTACTGATATTTATTTACCATCAAGAAGGTATGGGGTTTACTCAGGATGCATATTTCTGGTTCAGAAAATGTCTCACATTTATTTATTAAGATTGACTGTAGATAGAGCCTTGTTGATGACTGATATGAAATCATAATTAAATTCCGAAAGAGGTTGGGGGTTACTAAATATTTCCCATTTCTGATTTTTTTCACATCCGGTTCAAAAAATTTCCTTGAAACATCTATTTCTCAGGATTGATTATTGATGGGAGTTTAGATGGGGAATGATATGAATTCAGCATCCTAATCTAAAGGGTGTAGGACGTTCACTAAGGAATTCCATTTCCGGTTTTGGTGATGTTACTTCTGATTTTTTTGAAAATCCGTATAAAATATGTATGTAGAAAAGAACTAGTGTACTTAATATCTCCACCAAGAAGTAACACACCATTTGCGACTGTATGAAGTCTTCTCCCAGACCCGTCTAGTGAGTCAGAGCAGGAGACAGGACAATTACCCATATAAGTAAAACATAATATGAACATGATGCATAGATGAAAATTCTCACTAAACAAGTGATTCATAGAAGAAATGGATAAACGAGAATGCCACTATACACCAATTATAAGGACGCTCAAATCGTAGTATCAAACTGGCTAAAGTTACAATTTTTTAGCGAAAATAAAATTCAAAATATTAATATTAATATATCTTATTTTCCGATTTTTTTATTTTTCTAATTTTTTATTTTATTTTATTATTTTTCATTTTTTTTATATATATAATTAATGAATAATTATATATATATATATATATATATATATATATATATATATATATATATATATAATTATGAGCCCCCTTGTTACTTTGTTAATTGGGAAAGTTGTCTTGGATGTTATCGAGTGTGGAAGTTGATACACTGAGTTGATAATTTTAATAACAAATTTGGGAAGATATGCATTATTAGTTGCTGTATTCAATAATTCCATAAAATGTGCTAATTTATAATTTTCATCACAAATTTTATTGATTCTAAGAACCTGCTTTATTGTAATATTTCTAAAAACTGATATGTGCAAACAAGAGTCAAAATGTTGAATTTTTGATGTATTAAATTTAAAATCTTGTCTTTTATCATATAAGTTTATAGTTAGATTACAATTTTGTAAATCTAAATTTAAATCTAAAAAGTTTGCAACATTAGATTTATTATTACTTGCATTTAATTGTAAATTATTAGGATAAAAGTTAAATACTATAGGGATATTATTATGAGATACACATAATATGTCATCTAAATATCTAAACATGTGCATATTATGCAAACCTGGATTAATGTTCTTTTCATAGACAAATAAATACAGATTAGCTATCAATGATGAGGTACACATCCCTTGTGGAATACCAAACTGTTGCTTAAAAGAAATACCACCATGTTGAATATAATTCTCATAGAGAGTGAAAAAATATATATTTCTATATATATAAAGAAGAAAAGTATGTATGTGTGTATGTATGATCCACCATAACTGGAGAACGGCTAAACCGAATTTGATGAAATTTGGTGGGTAGTCTTGAAATCGCCCCACTTAAAACAGGCCATGTTTCGAGTTTCTACAACTAGTGGTTCTCGAGATATTAGTGAAAAACGACACTTTCGTTTGTCTCATCATCACGGGAGAACGGCTGAACCGAATTTAATAAAATTTGGTGGATAGCTTTGAAATAGCTCTCCATAAATTTTGACCAAGTTTTGAGTTTCTAAATCCTGGGGTTGTCGAGATATTGATGGAAAACGCAACTTTTCCCTAGGAGTTCTACTCTGTAACTCCATGATTCCCAACAAAAAAGATTGGAAATAGTTGGTTTAAAACGGGAAAATCAATTAAAGCTCTGAGTTTTGTGGGAGTTTATTGAACGTATTAGTCACTTTTGAAAATCACAGATTTGAAATATGAATTTAAATGGAAACTCTATCACCATGGTTTATTTCTCACAGGCTTACTCAACAAGGAAAAGTATTAAGAAATCACAAGAAAGATCAATCATGCATAAAGCATTGATTATGAAACACTTTCCAACCTTAATTTTATTTAAACGTCTCTAAAATGCGATACCTTTAGCGGTAATATATCATAATACTGTAATAATTAATTGTAACAATACTGTAATATATAAAGAAGAAAAGTATGTATGTATGTATGTATGTATGATTCGCCATAACTGGAGAACGGCTGAACCGAATTTGATTTTGATGTTTCGAGTTTCTACGACCAGTGGTTCTCGAGATATTAGTGAAAAACGAGACTTTCGTTTGTCTCATTATCACGGGAAAACGGCTGAACCTTATTTAATAAAATTTGGTGGGTAGCTTTGAAATAGCCATCCATAAATTTTGTTCAAGTTTGGAGTTTCTAAAACCTGGGGTTGTCGAGATATTGATCGAAAACGAAACTTTTTCCTAGGAGTTCTACTCTCTAACTTCATGATTCCCAACAAAAGATATTGGAAATAGTTGGTTTAAAACGTGAGAATATATATCACAATATTATAATAATTAATTATATTTGAAAATTTAAAACTTCATCGAAAAAAACGAACTTGATTCAAATGACGTCATCGAAATATAAATCGCCTGGCTCTAGCAGTAAGTATCTCATTCATAAATTTTTATTTCATTCATCATAGTACTACAATAGCTTATTCTACTTAAGAACTTTAAACCATGGAGGCCAAAGTAATGCAATTCTACGCATAAAACTTCATCGAAGAAGTCTGCCATTAAATCGCCTGCTTCTCTATGTAAAATCAATGAATGTTTCATTCATATCATCTATATTGCAGATTCCTGAGCAAAATAATTTTGCGTTAAAGAAATTCAGCAATTTTTATACAACTCATCTTACAGTCTAATCAGTTAACATTCTCCTTAAGTAAAAATTAGGTTTCGTTGTAGAAATAATCAAAGTTTGACGATCATTTAAACTCAAATATATTGTAATTGTGCTGTTTCAGAATACAAATGCACAGAAATTAAACAAAAATAAAGCGGTTTTAGGACGGATACAACACTAAATTTAAATAAAAAAGAACTTTAAAAATAACAATTTTCACACAATATGGATGGTATTGATCCTTTAAACTCAAACATATTGTAATTGTGATGTTTCAGAATACAGATGCACAGAAATTGAGCGAAATAAAGGGGTTTTAGGATGGATGCGACAATAAATAAGAATTAAAAATAACTTTAAAAATCACGATTTTGACACAAGATGGATGCCATATTTTATTTCGAAGTGGGTCACGTGATCTCTTCATATAAGGGTCACGTGATCTCTTCATATGAAGGGTTTAATTTTTATTTTAATTGTTATTTAAAAAAATTACTGAATATATTTTACTGAACATTTTTTTATATATTTTATGGGATAATTTGAATATTTCCCCAAACTTTCGAAACCATTTGTGAATTTTAAATTCGCTTAAAAATGTTGGAAAAATGAGGTCCCATAGGGTTCAATGTATTTCACTTTTTCAACCCGGGTTCAAACAAATTGGGTGATATTATTCATTTACATTCCCATAGGTCCCACAGACCGTCTGAACAACATACTAAAATTTCATTTTGATTAAGTCATTTGTACGGCAGTTATCGTGTTAACGGACAAACAGACAGACAGATAGAATGAACAAAGTCATAAACACTTTCCAACTATGTTGTAAAGTGTTAAAAATGATTATTTAATTATCAGCATTTTATGAGGAAGATTCTTACTTATGCAGCAGCTATAACTTATATAATGCAATGATTTTCTTTTTACATATTGCAATGAATTTACTTCTTTCACAGGGAAAAAGCAATGTATAAGATTCACGGCCCTATATGTTCCAGTGTAACATTTATCACAGTTTTGCATAGTAAATCCCGAGCCGAGTAATAGCTGCTAGTATATATATATTTATTGCAACTTTTTTCTATTCTTTCGTTGGTATATATATATATATATATATATATATATATATATATATATAAATCCCGATTTAAATATATATATATATATATATATATATATAAACGCATTTGTCAAAATTACCAATATCCGGAAGTATTTGTAAATAATATTATTAATAGTTTCAAATATACCACGTAATCATTTTACACATGCATTATTTATCTTTGATTGGATAACTTATTTTTGAGAATTCACCCATTCTTATCACCTAACTTACCACTTGGCCTGAGTCTAATACTGTTTACTATTTTCGAAAGACTATTTTCCACTTTCCACTTGTCCTGAGTCCTATACTGATTACTATTTTTGAAAGTCTCCATACATATTATGTTTCGTTCAAATGTATTCATTCCGGTGCCCACTCGCATTGACGAAGTGAGGTGAAATGCTTAGTCGCTTGTTCAACTTACACGTGGTAGCAGTGCTCGTGAGTCAATATTTCTGTTCGTGGAAGGTTTTTTTTTATTTGTAATTCTATTGATTTATTTTTTCTCCTTCCGCTAGCCAGTAGACAGTTCTAATGGTGTCTATAGTTAAATACTATCGCCGTTGTCAGAAACTGGCTATTCTATCGGTTTTAATTCGAATTGCATGGCTGTCCTGATGAGAATGCAATTTCGAACTAACCGCCATTTTTTTGTGTAGTTTCAATTGCTTGTTCTCTATGTCTTAATCTTTTATTCTCAGCTAATTATTATTGCCTTTTCTCATTTTTGCCGTATTTTCTTTTTCATTTTTATTTATATTTATATATACTTTTTAATTGTGATTTTTGTATCTTAATATTCTTCTCATCCCCCTTTCCATTGTAGTGATATGTTACCTTCTATTTTTATCCTTAGTCTTGGTCTATAGTTACTCATTTGTAACAGATATGCTAGAGATGGGTTTTTTTGTACATACAGTAGTTTATGCATAGTTTTCGATTAAAATCTTTCAATTTATATATATATATATATTTAAATCGAGAAAATATTATAAAAATAATGTATTAAAATATTCAAGAACTAGTCTTTTTTTTAAAAGCTTATTTTTTAAAAAGAAATATTTTTTAAATTCCAAACTCAAATTACAAACAACTGGCATCTGGCTATGTTACAAATACAGCATAGCCGGGTTTTCACTCTTGATGTATTTTTAAAATATTTTGTACGCCATTAGGTATAAAAAATTAGTCTTGAAGGATTGAGTAGGTTGCAGATCTCTTCTAGCTTCCCTATTACAGAAGAAATATTATATAGGTCAAACAGTTTAAGCACAGCTTGATTAGAACGTAATATTTTCCACGAAAATATGTTGCCGAATTTTTAATGAGAAACTTCTTTGTTTCAAAATCATTTCCACCCCCAATTCACTTGCGTGCATCAAACCCAACCAACTTTCATCTTTTAAGACATCGGGGTGCAGAAGTGCATTCGCTGCGCATTTACCCGTAGGATTAAGCGTGAAAAAGGGGGATAGTAGAGTCTACAAAACAGGATAATCCGATTTGATGCGCGCGCCCCGCTTTTAACATCTTCCCACGAGGCTTCGGTCTATTAATAATAATAATAATAAAAAAAAGTCTATGGGCCCATCCCATGACTTTTCCTTAAAACAATTGGATCCTAAAAATCAAGGAATTCCCATTTTGTGAAGAAACGGAAAATTACTGAGTGCACCAATGAGATTTTTTGCATATTTCTGAGAATTCCAATATTTAGCATTATTATTGTTTTTTTCTAATTTTACACTTTCCTGGTTTTAATTTATGTCTCAAACTTCTCAACTTCATTCCTACTGAAGCTCACTATTAGGATCGCCTATGTTTATTTATGGCAGGTATGTTATAATCCAGGATCTGTTACGAGCTCAAAGGGCAGATAAAATGAGCTTCTGTGGAAGAAAATGTATGTATAGTTGTTGCAGTTTGTAAGCCCGTATTACATTCTGTGTATACACTCCCCTCCAAAAAATAAGCATGAAATACAAATTCTCAGATCACGAGCGAGCGAGTGAATTTTATTGTACGAAACTTGCTGTATACTCTGAGAACAAACACTATGCAAATACACGGTTACCTTACACCTTTCTGGTAGGTCGGATGGTCTGGGCCTCAACAACAACAACAACAACTATGCAAATACAGAAACATGTGCATAATAGCAATTGACTCCGTGCCAAATACCTAAAACAGCGTTTTGGTAACAGCAGGTGTTTATTTCTGTGCGTCCTTACTTTTACTACGGACGTTAGGGTGAAAATCCGAAATAGCCATTTCATTCGATATGCCACCAAAAAAGACATTTAGATGATGGTCAGCGATGATGAGCCGTGGTCAGGTTAGAATCCAGCCAATCTATTGGAGAAGTTGCTGAATTCTTCAGAGTCCAGCATTCTCTGATTTCACGCTTATGGACCCAATTCCAAAACAGCGTAACAACAAGCAGAAGGCCAGGATTGGGTCGCCCTCGAGTTATACAACATCTTCAGACGTCCGCTACTTAGTGGTGAGAATGCAAAAGGCAAGCAACAGAACCTGCCTTACATTCTAGCCTCGCTTTAGCTACAGGTAGGCCTGTATCCGTTACAACTGTGAGAAATGGATTGCACGCACATGGTTTTTATTAGCGGAGGCCAACCATTTGTATTCCATTGTCTGCGAGGCACAGAGCAACCCGTCTCCAATGGTGTCAGGAGTACGTCAGTGGACCATAGATGATTGGAGCAATGTCCTATTCACCGATGAGTCCAGATTCGATTTACAGTCAGACGATCGACGAATTTTTGTGTGGAGAGGGGCTGATACACAGTATTAAGCGATTAACATCGTCCAGCGCCACTCATTTTCTGGTGGTGGTATCCTTGTATGGGCTGGGATTTCCTTCGGCGAACGTACTGACCTATATTTCTTCCTCAACGGTACTGTGACTGACCAAAGATATCGCGACGAAATCCTTGATCCCTATGTTCGCCCTTATGCGGGTGCAATAAGTTCTGAGTGTGTACTTATGGACGACAATGCCCGGCCATATAGAGCTCGTATCGTAAGTGATTACCTGATGACAGAGGGAATCCAGCGAAAGGAGTGGCCAGCGTATTTCCCAAACCTAAACCGTATAGGACATGTATGGGAGGCTCTCGGGAGAGCTGTAGCTTCCTGACAAACCCTTCCAAACACTACCCAAGAACTTCAAAGTGCTATCATACAAGAGTGGAAGTTACTGCCTTCCGACCTCATTGAACACTTAATCGGTGGCATGAATCGCCGTTGCTAAGTCTGCATTAGTGTCTGAGGAGGTTATATTCCTCATTGCCAGACATTTCACATTCAAAACTATGACCTGCCGTTTTCTCCCTTTCTTTATTTTTTTAATAGGTAAGTATACATTCGAAACTCTTTTTCTTCTGTATGAAAATAATATAGTCCTTTTCTGTGTTACTGTAAAATTTGGAATAAATTGTTGCAGCCGTTTCTGATTTGTGCCTGATTTCAACTTTCGGGCTTATTTTTTGGAGGTGAGTGTATATAGTTCGGTAAAGATATATTGTGATTTAGGTTGTTGATTTGAACGGAAAAGTATTGATATATATATGTTATATGTCATTTGTACCTAAACTATATACATCAACAACAGTCTATGTGTTTTTGATTTCTCTAGCGAATTATTGGTATTAAACAAATTGCAGTTAAAAATCATTATGATTATTTCGAAGTCTTGGCATTTATGTGGGCAACGATGCTTTCTTATAAGATTAGAGCTTTATATTAGAACGGACTTCTCTTTCGGATTAAATTAATTTTAAGATTTCAAATAAATTTTAAGATTAAGTTAATATTGTTAGTTTAAGTGCATAACCAGTTAGTACATAACCAACTAGAAAAATTAGGAACCTTACACATTAATACATTTGTACCATAATTAGTATTAGGATAAAAAAATAAAATATGATATTTATATCAGCTTTAGTTTATGAATTATTCTTTTAAAGTTATTCCTGAAATTTTTTTAAAAGTAAAAACACTTATTTTCTAAGTTGACAGTAGCTTAGAGACGTCGATACATTGGATGCATGTTAATACTATTTACATCTACAGTGTAATTCAAACAATGACTTTTTCGGATACACTAGATTATTGGAATTGTTCCAGGAATTATCGTGTTATCCAGGAATTATCGTGTAATCCTTCGGAAATAATATTAAGAAAATTTTAAATTTCCAGTAATTCGCTACACAAGTAGTTGCAGTACATGAAGCTAAATGAAGGGGAAAACAAAGTAAATGTAGGAGCAAGAAGGAGGGAATTTTGGAGGGAATAATTGATATTTATAAAATTTTTAAAAACAATTAACATTCAATCCATCACAAAGGCAAAAATAAAGAGATGATATACTTGTTTTCTTTTCATCTCCTTCAATTTTTTTTTTTTATATTCCTCCAATTTTATATTTTTGTAATATACCGAGTATCAATACTTTCTGGAAGCTGATTCCTCAAAATTGAAATCCTATTACCGCAAAATTAGCTGCAAAGGGAAATGGACACAGATTACAATTGACGTTTCTATGAATTTTGAAATTTTGAGTTGAATCCAATTTTGAGTTGAAAAGTATGCAGGATGTTTAGAGGACAAGTGTATAACTGCAGAACCATTTGTTTAAAACAAATACATTTGGCATAAAAATAATATTGTAAATAGAGCGCAGATTTATTTCAAATAAAATTTAAACTCGGAGGTCGCATAAAAATAAAAATGAAAATTATACATATACTTCATAGATCTAAAAGTTTTGTGATAAAATGAATCCTTTCAAAATTTCAGCCCATTCTCACTAAAATACGAAATATAAAAATGCAAGTTACCATTACAGTTATTGAGCTAAACACTATCTGACTTATACCGTTATTCAACGTTCTTCAGAGCTGAAGCAAAAGTCGTTTTGTGTCAAAAATAGAGAACTGTCTCGAAAATTAATATCGTAACACTGTCTTTTATAGTTTTATTTTTAACTTCTTTTAAACATAAAGTGAAATAAAAACTCGAATCAACTTATCAAACACTTAATTGGAAGCGAGAGAAAGAAAATGTTTACATTATCTCCTTTCAACTCTGAGTGCGTGTAGCCATTAAAAAAAAAGAAAAAAATACGCCCCCCCCCCCCCCACCCAAGTTTTAATTCCAATCTTCTTTCGAGCTAAATTCCAAAGATATTTGGGATGGAGCAATCTAACATTTCCCGAAAAATCCAAGGACCGATGGGAAAATATTTTAGGTATTCAGCATTTTGTAAAAAGTGTGGTATAAAAATTTATATTTTGAAATTTAATTTTTATACGACCCCGAATAAAAAATCCATTTAAAAAAAATCTCTCAATTTACAATATTTTTAAGCCAAAAGCATTTATCTAAAACAAATAATTCTGGAATTATAAACTTGTTCTCTATTTCTAAAACACCCTGTATATCAAAACTACTAAAATAATTCACCACTAAAGTTATATCACTGTTTCCTCCATTATTTTCTGTTTTAACGTTTTAACTTTACATTATAACATTGTAATATAGTAGGAACGTACTTTTACCGTAATTTGTTTTCGTGCAAGCAAATTTGTTTTCGTGCAAGCAAATTTGTTTTCGTGCCCCCTCTTCCTTAAGTCTTTTCCATACATTGTAGTTTTGCAATTCACATTCTCCGTAATCCTTTTCCGTGCATGCAAAGTCGGCGTGTCGTAAAACCAGATGTAAAGGCACAGATAGCAATTGGCACATCTAAAAGTTTTAGAAATTTATCTTGCATCCATTCCCACATATATCACACATTACTACAATATTTAATCACTGAAATTATATATTTTCCCCCTCTTCCTTAATTCTTTTCTGTTTTGAAGTTTCCCTTTTACATTTTAGTTTTGTAAACATTCTCCGTAATTCGCTTCCGTGTAAGCGAAGTCGCCGTGCCGTAAAACCAGATGTAAAGGCATATGTAGCAATTGGTGCATCTAAACATTTTGGAAATTTAAGTAGAATCCATCCCCAAGTATATCCCACATTACGAAGTCACCGTGCCGTAAAACCAGTTATAAAGGCAAAAGTGTTGTAAATGAAAAAGGAGATTTTGCACCGATATTAATATTTATTTCTAAGGATTCGGAAAAGTTAGCAATTCTTCTGCAAGAATGAAATACGGGGAAAGTAAAAACCCTCTCTACTTTGTAATCTTTTTGTTTTCAGGCAAAAAAAAAATCTGATGTGAGCAGCACATGTCTTTACCTACAGACTCAAATTTATTTTCCCTTTATTCATTAATATTTCATTAAAAGAGTTTAATTGCACGAAATAAGACGCATCATTATTTGAAATGACATCGAATTTACATTTACAATTATACAAGGGTTTAACACACAGTGGATATATAGTCCATTTTTCTTTGCTTTTGACGACATGTTTATTGGTTGCCCTGTATTTTGCGATATACTGTTATTTATGCATTTTGTAATTTAAATATTTTTTCAAGGTATCGGATTTTACGCAGATCAATATGAAAATTTTGTCTGGCGGTTGTGGGCTGTGTGCTCATCTTCGTCGCATCTTAAGCAATTTACATTGCCACTGCTGAAGGATGTAGTGACGTCCGAAAGCGCTCTGGATTTAAATTTTATGTACGGTATAGATGGTGTTGATATTAAAAACCCTTTTTTAACCAAACAACTTGGTTGTCTTTATTATATCGCTTTAAAGTTTTTGCTAAATTAGAGTGTTTCCCTTCATTTCGATTAAATGGACAAATAAAAACGATTAAGCACACAACTTTGATAGAAGGTCTTTTATTACACTTCTTATATAAGACGTACAAAATGGGAAAAGGCCAAAGCGCTTTCGAGCGTTAATACGCTCTTCATCAGTGGCTACATGGAAAGTAAAAAGGATCGTTCATATATAGACCAGAAAAGATGACAAATTTGTATTTTTACTGGTCTATATATGAACGATCCTTTTTACTTTCCATATAGCCAACGATGAAGAGCATATTAACGCTCGAAAGCTCTCTGGCCCTGTTCCATTTTGTACGTCTTATAAGAAGTGTAATACAAGACCTATCAAAGTTGTGTGATTAATCTTTTTAATTTGAAACTAGCCGCCTTTGGCGACCAGCCTGTTCGCTACCCTTGAAAATTCTGACCGTGGCAAACTCGTTGGCGCGACCTACCAGTAAGGTGTAAGGTAACTGTTTGGACGGCCAGGAAGTGCCACCCAATTTAGACCGGAAACCAGTGGGGGAGGCATCCACAGGAACCGTACCTCCTCCTCCTCCTACCACCAATCTCGGAAGGACTTAGGGTCCCACATGTTTAACGTGATCGTACTCCGCGTGAACACAGCAGCAGTTTTGGCAGTGGCGGTAATCGCACCCTACCCTACCGAGTGCAATTCCCGCGCGCTAACCACTGGGCTACCGCGCCCTCCGCGACAATCTCCATAACTTCTTTTTATTCACCCAATTTAGACCGGGACCCAGTGGGAGAGTCATCCACAGGGACCGTACCCTCCCTTCCTCTACCACCAACCTCTCGGAAGGACTTACGGACCCACATGTTTAACGTGATCGTACTCCGCGTGAACACGGCAGCAGTTTTGACAATGGCGGTAATCGAACCCGAGCCTACCGAGTGCAATTCCCGCGCGCTAACCACTGGGCTACCGCGCCATCCGCGACAATCTCCATAACTTTCTTTTTATTCACCCAATTTAGACCGGAACCCAGTGGGGGAGGCATCCACAGGGACCTTACCCTCCTTCTCCTACCACCAACCTCTAGGAAGGACTTACGTACCCACATGTTTAATGTGATGGTACTCCGTCTGAACACTGTGGAAGTTTAGGCAGTGGCGGGAATCGAACCTGGGCCTACCGAGTGTAATTCCCGCGCGCTAATTTAAATTTTATAATGACCATATGCTATTTAAAATATCCATAAATTCAAATATCCATTTAAAATAACCATAAATTAAAATATTCATTTAAAAAATCCATATTATTCCATAAATCATCCATATCGTTCCACCAATCCAATAAAATATAATAATTTCAAATACATCACCAAAATTCAATCCACCATAATTCAATCATTTAAATTATTTAAAATATCCATAAATTAAAATATCCATTTAAAATATCATATAAATATAATAATTTCACCCGATGTATCCAATACATATCCTAAGCTCTTAATACATTCATTTAAAACCCGAAGCGCGGTCTCCATGGAGACAAGTTAAAAACTACTCGGGGAGGAGGGGGGGGGGATGATGTCGGGGAAGAATCGGTTTTTCACCGAGAATTGGGCAAGAAGTATAAAATCATGGCGTCTTTAAAATTGCGATCCTGCGGGTAATTTTCATTATTTCGTGACCAGATTGGACTTGTAAGAATGCCAGATCTTTGACCTGTCTAAAAATGTAAATTATTAGTCGAAATTATGAGTAATTTTTACGATGGGAGGATTTAAAAACGAAAGTTGGTTTTTTTGAACCGAAAGTGACTTTTGTTAATATTGTATCGTTAAAAAATATTATAAATCGAAATTGAGATTTGAAATTGATATATTTTTACTCGCAATCCTCTGCTATTTCCGGTGGTGTGATTTGTTTTTTTCTACGACGTCTGGATCATGGAGAAAAAAGGGCAAAAAAAGGTCGAAATCGCATAAAACATTAAATAACTAAAAAAATAATTAAATTTTTAAAAATCGGTTTTCACGTGTCCTTCTCCCCCCCCCCCCCCCCGGGTCTCCGATTGCCAAATTTCGTAGCTCTCCGACGCGCGGTCGCTGAACGTATAGTGTATAAGACAAACATTGTCTTTTATTATTTAAGATCAGACGTGATACCAACTTATTCAAATGAACAAAGTTTATTTTAAAGAAAATAATGAATTACAGGAATTATAAAAAAAAATGCAAAACAAAAATATATCTACATTTTTTATACCAAACATAATTCACAATAGTTATAAACATTAAAAAAAGGGACGACCAAAGTTTAAGTAGAAATCACACCAAATTGTTTTCAAAATTTAAACTATTGAACTAAAAATTCTCTCATAAGCTTCATTTAAATTATATTTATTCTTGGTAAGTGGGGTTCCCATACTTTCCAAAATTTGCATTTAATTCGTTTACATTTAGTATCAGTTCTTCAGTTTTATTTTCTTTCTTCTTTTTCCTTTCAATCATTTCCCCCTCTGGGAGTTCGGAATCGGGAAATGCTATGTCCATAGGAATGATGTATTCTGGGAGAACTTTGATAATTTCTGGTACGAGTCTTGGCTCTCTAATGTTTGATCGTTCCTTTCTGCAGCATTTAATCCAGCATGTGACAATGATGCAAATGACGGATGCAACGACTCCTGTGACGATTAAAGCGTTCTTCACACAATCACCGATTACCGATGAATTATTCATTTCTGCCATGATGTTGTACGTTCTAAGAATCAATTTGTGATATCTTAAGTTGACAAAATGTTAATATTTGAGATTGTCGATTTTTTATATTTTATGCCAAAATTGGAAATTATTAACAATTTCAACTATATAGTCTTTTACGGTGGTTCTAGAATGAGCGAATATTCTGAATTTGTGTCGCATATTGTTGTACTACATTGTTGTACTGTAGGAGTGCTTAAAACAATATATGATTTAATGGTAATGCGAAAAATATATTGTTGCCTATGCTACAGTAATTGTTCGCTATTAAAATTAAGTTTAATTTCTTCGATAATCTCTCTCGCTTTGTGAGAATTATGAATTTACTGTTCGATATAAAATATTATGCGCTGCAATATTAGTGGGACAGATAGTTTTGCTGTGGGAGTGATATAGTTTTGCTGTGGGAGTGATATGGTCTTAGGTATTGTAAATTAAATGCGTTTTGCTGGATGTTGGTATAGTAATCACGTTTCGTGAGTTGTATAATATTATTAACTAGCCGCCTTTGGCGACCAGCCTGTTCGCTACCCTTGAAAATTCTGACCGTGGCAAACTCGTTGGCGCGACCTACCAGAAAGGTGTAAGGTAACTGCTTGGAAGGCCAGGAAGTGCCACACAATTTAGACCGGAACCCAATGGGGGAGGCATTCAAAGAGACCGTACCCTCCTTCCCCTACCACAAACCTCTCGGAAGGACTTGCAGTCCCACACGTTTAACGTGATCGTACTCCGCGTGAACACGGCTGCAGTTTTGGCAATGGCGGGAATCGAACCCGGCCTACCGAGTGAAATTCCCGCGCGCTAACCACTGGGCTACCGTGCCATCCGCGACAATCTCCATAACTTTATTTTTATTCGGCAATTTTGGGAATCGAACCCGGGCCTACCAAGTGCAAATCCCGCGCACTAACCACTGGGGTACTTCACCCTCCGCGATATTCTTCATAACTTTCTTTTTATTCACCCAATTTAGACCGGAACCAAGTGGGAGAAGCATCCACAGGGACCGTACCCTTCTTCCCCTACCACCAACCTCTCGGAAGGACTTACAGACCCACATGTTTAACGTGATCGTACTCCGCGTAAACACGGCGGCAATTTTGGGAATCGAACCCGGGCCTACCGAGTGCAATTTCCGCGCGCTAACCATTGGGCTACTTTGCCCTACGCGACAATCTCCATAACTTTCTTTTTATTCATCCAATTTAGACCGTACCCTCCTTCCCCTACCACCAACTTCTCGGAAGGACTCACGGACCCACATGTTTAACGTGCTCGTACTCCGCGTAAACACGGCGGCAATTTTGGGAATCGAACCCGGGCCTGGTAACTGGTTGGACGGCCAGGATGTGCCACCCAATTTAGACCGGAACCCAGTGGGGGAGGCATCCACAAGGAACGTACCCTCCTTCCCCTACCACCAACCTCTCGGAAAAACATACGGACCCATATGTTTAACGTGATCGTACTCCATGTCAGTGGCGGAAATCGAACCCGGGCCTACCGCGTGCAATTCCCGCGCGCTAACCACTGGGCTACTTCGCCCTCCGCGACAATCTCCATAACTTTCTTTTTATTCACCCAATTTAGACCGTACCCTCCTTCCCCTACCACCAACCTCTCGGAAGGACTCACGAACCCACATGTTTAACGTGATCGTACTCTGCGTGAACGTGGCGTAAGTTTTGGCAGTGGCGGGAATCGAACCCGGGCCTACTGAGTGCAATTCCCGCGCGCTAACCACTGGGCTGCCGCGCCCTCCGCGACAATCTCCATAACTTTCTACATATTCACCCAATTTAGGCGGGAACCCAGTGGGGGAGGCATCCACAGGGGCCGTATCCTCCTTCCCCTACCACCAACCTCTCGGAAGGACTTACGGACCCACATATTTAACGTGATCGTATTCCACGTAAACACGGCGGCAGTTTTGGCAGTGGCGGGAATCGAACCCGGGCCTACCGCTAACTTCCCGCGCGCTAATTTGCAATTTAAAATGACCATATGCTTAATTCCATCATCCTCATTCCATTGTTTCATTGTTCCATCATTTAAAATATCCATAAAATTAAAATATCCAAAAGTTAAAATATACATTTAAAAAATCCAGATCGTCCCATCATTTAAAATATAAATATAATAATTTATATAGAGCAAAGGCGCTCTATTCAGAACCGTGACGTCACCTCCACCTTGACGTCCCCACCCACCACCTTCCCTGCTTCAGCGGGGGAGAAACGAACGGAACGCCGAGAAATTTAAAATCATGACGTCTTTAAAATTGCGATCCTGAAGGCAATTTTCATTATTTCTGGACCAGATTAGACTTGTAAGAATGCCAGATATTTCAGCTTTCTAAAAATGTAAATTATTAGTCGAAATTATGAGTACTTTTTACTATGCGAGAATTTAAAAACCAAAAATCGTTTTTTTGAGCCAAAAGTGACTTTTGTTTTAAAATCTTTAAAAAATATTAGAAATCGAAATGGAGATTTGAAATTGATATATTTTTACTCGTAATTGTCTGCTCTTTCCGATGGTGTGAGTTGTTTTTTTCTACGACGTCTGGATCGTGGAGAAAAAAGGGCAAAAAAAGGTCGAAATCGCATAAAACATTAAATAAATAAAAAAATAATTAGAATTTTGAAAATCGGTTTTCACGTGTCCCCTTCCCTCCCCCCCGGGTCTCCGATTGCCAAATTTCGTAGCTCTCCGACGCGCGGTCGCGAAACGTATAGTGTATAAGACAGACAGACACACACACACACACACACAGACATTGCCTTTTATTATTTAAGAAGATATCAATCGGGGCAGGTGTCGTTGTCTGTATGTACCCAAGGATCTTAGGAGCGCAAGTGCTGCTGGCAGGCAGAAGGGAAAGAGTTTATTTTACATAACTTTATGCACCCCGTCATAAGTTATAATATCTAGTTAATGATAGTGACACTATTTAATGTCTAGGATTTCTTTTCCATTTTAGATTAGAAATGGGCAGCTTTTACAGAATATCACATGTTACCATTCATTAAATTTCGTTATTCCCAAGAAAAATCGTATGTATAAAGTGGCTATTATTATTATTTTTTAATTAACGAAAGCAATTTCATGTTTTATTTATTTTCGAAAAAAAAATGTTCTAAAAATGGAGGACCTTCGCCTGGACTATACTCTACGAAAATTAATATACCTTTTATGTTTACCAATTGCAAATATCTTACCATATTTCATCTAAGTAACTCAATTTGTTCGAGGAGTATCCAACTTTGAATCACAGACAGCGTTTTAAAAAATGTTACTTCGCATTCAAGGATGTTGTAAACTTGAAAAGTGTCATAATCCAAGAGTCATATTTTTTCACAATAATTTCCCCCTCCATATCCCATGCATTATAAAGAAGGTCAAAAATAATGTAATTATTACTTTTTTACCAGAAATATTTTGTGGTTTTATTTTATATGAAATAAAGAAAAAAAAAAATGCAAAACACGTCTTGGAGCTTAATATTATAAAAATTTCGAGCACTTTGCACACAAAGAGACAATACCCCATTTCACACACTGCTTTCCATCCGCTTTAATAGTAGACAGCTTAGCTTGGAATTCTTAGAACACTATGCATGGATGACGCTTCAAGGAAAACTTTTATGACTTTAGTACCGGAGTTCATGGTCCACTTTCAAGGTCTAAATTCCTGTTGTTGCTCTCAAACAAAGAATTTGGTACTCCGGATATTCTCTCACTTCACTTTTACTTTCCCTACAATACATAGTATGTGTAGAGGGAAAGTTTTGTGAGGGGTTCAACATCGAATTTTGATGAATCTACACGTTTTGAACCTTTTTAAATCCGGATCGACCATTATTATCAATGTCCATATGTCTGCCTGCTTGTAAGTCTATGGAAGCGATATCTGTCGGACAAATTAAAAATAAAATAAAATTTTAGTACAAATATTTCAATCGATAAACGATAAGGTGTTTTGATTTCCGGAATGAGCGGATTAAGACCCGAGTATTTCAATTTTTTTTTTCGAAAATCGAAAAAATATTATACAATATAATTACTTTAGAAATTTCGCGGAAGTAATTATATTATATATAATTTTCAATTTAAAAGGGAATTTCATAATTTATAGAATGCTTACATTTATCGTTCTCGAGGTATGCGCATTGTGGGTCGAAAATTAAAAGGATCGTTAAAAAAACATACTCAGTATTATCAAAAGCATTAACTATTTATAAGTGTTTTCGATGATAATTTAACCCCCCCCCCTTCTCCCATTGTTTAAGATTTATAAAGAGTCATTCTTGAAATATATGTCCGCTCCCGAAAATCGAAAACATGTTTGGTCTAATTTCACCCTATGTGGGTCAAATTCACCCCGGTTTACAGAATTTATACTTCGATTCAGCTTTCACAAATAAAATAACTTTTCACTTAATCTCTGGTTTCCCTCCAGCTGGCGGAGGCCGTTGGACTGCAGCCCTTAAAAGCCCTGATTTCTATCAATATCAAAAGTTGTTTACTTGTAGAGAAAGTCATGTATTGGACACATCACAATTTCACTATTCTTATTGTCTTTATTTTTAAAATATCGATCCTGTAAATTTATTGTTTATTTTCAGGGTCGAACTGCGATAAATTTCAGAATCACTCCGATTCCCACGCATGGAGATGAACGCAGAGAAAAAATACGAGTTCAAATAAAGAACCACCGTCCGTGTCCAGCGTTTCGGTGCGAATTCAACTCGTGCTCGTCCAATCGATCAGAGGCATTTCGCGGTCTTAACATCCATCTCTAATGCTGCCGCCCAAATATTTGGATTTGCCTTTTTCCACGCCGTGAGAAAAGACAACTTCAGACTCCCATAAAAAGTGACTCTGAAGGTGTTATAAATGACCGTGCATTATGGCGGGGAAAAGTCCTGACGTGATCCTATTTTGCCTTAAAAAGGAAGGCTCGAGTCAAACGTCCCAAAGTGTAACTAAAGCCCCCTTTTTTTTTTGTTTCCTACGGAGAGAGGGAGTACCAAAACTTTCGATTTGGTATTCATGCTGTCACGGATCGAAAGGATGCTGGGATGGGGATGCCGGCACGCGCCGGTCACGTGACCGAGGCGATAGAAACGTAAACGATTCTCGGTGCTGAAAAAAGGGGAGAGGGGGGCGCGTGGATCTGGTGGGTGCCCGATACACGAGATTAATTCTCTGTCTACGTAGCGTAATCGGGATTGCTTTTCTAAAAAGGCATATTCATAAAGGGGGGATTTCTGCACCCTCGTGAGAAAATTCGGGGCGGGTGTTTTCCGTTTTTGGTCGCAGAGCGTACCACAATGAGTGGGCATTTATGCACCCCACCGTTTCGGGCGGAAATGATAGACGTACCCGATCGAACACCTATCCCCCTACCCCTCCCCGAAACGTTATCGTCTCCGTATTATCTCTTATTTACAGTTTTTTGTTAGTTTTCTCTATGAGCATCGTTCGAATTTTACCGTATTCCGAAGCACGGATACCTGTCGAACAGCGCGTCACGTCAGATTATCCAATAAAAAAAATAAGCTAAACTCAAGGGCTTACTTTCTTTCATTTTCTCTTTCTTTTTTTTTTTTATTCTGTTGTGAATCTCTGATTTTTCAAGCTTTTTGGATTCATAAATTCGGATTTATGTAAAAGAAAAACCGAAAATAGTTGGAAATTTAAGTATTGTAGGACCATGAAATTTGGTGCACAGGTACTTCAGGATCCGAATAGGTGCACCTGGGTGGTATATGTACTTTTACTTTCTCATACTCAGATTGAGAAAGTATTGTTTCCACGAAAATTTTCGATTTCGAGATTTTGATACCAATATATGTTTTAAGATCTCCAAAACCCGTTTTGACTATTTTTGGAGTGATGTCGGTTTGTATGTAGATCTGTGGTCGGTTTCTTGTGTAAACGATAGCGGCCAATATATATTAATGAATTTTCACAAAACTTTATATCCCGCTTTGTTATCAAAAAATTTAGAACTAGATAGAATTTTTTGAAATTCGAATGAAAACTTCGACATTTTTATTTCCTTTACGTGACAATATCGGACAAATTTTGATATAATTATACATAAAAGGGGTTATTATGGCGTTATGATCTTGAAATTTAGCAATTTCAATCATTATAGTGAAAATAAAAAATGCGATACAATTTTTGTGTCCGTGACGTCATTAGTTAGCCCCTCCTCCAAGGGGGTACATTGTCAAACTTGGTATCAAACGCAAGGTTTTTTCAAGCCCTTTAAAATTAAATGTAACATAATATAATTGTGATCATCGGGATCAACAATACAGATTCTTCAAAAAAATTTTTGCAAAATTTGTAAAAAAAATAAATAAGTAAATAAAAATAAATATTTATAATAATAATAATAATAATAATAATAGTAATAATAATCACAAGCTACTTGAAAATGGATTCTGGTATGAGAAAGTCGAGTTGAGCCACCCACATTCCAGTTAATGTAACCTCTTTTATAGCTTATCGGAAGATGAATGAGAATACAATTTTTCCAAGTAGAGCTAAACTTATAATACAAGGAAATAATTGTGTAAAATTCGTAAACATATCCCTTTAATTAATTCGGCATTCGTGCGCTTTTCAAGATCAGAATTTGGGATATTTAAAACAATTACACGTGAGGTAAATTTCAAGACTCTTTGATAAGCACACCTGAGCGAGCACCGTGATGAGCAACAGGCTGCGGACTTCTGATGTAGAGGCTGTTTAATACATTACATCTATATAATAATTGTCTAACGAGTTTTGTCTTTCCAGACCCTCCAGAAGCTTGTAGCCCACTCTGAAGCCTGAAACTTTACACGAATTGAACAAGGGACAAAACTTAACGAGATGGATTTTTTACTTTTCCCTCTAGACAAAGAAAAAAATAGAAGGTTTTTCTTTCCGTTACCTTCCCCCCCCCCCCCCCCGGTGATATTGAAGGCAAAATTTTTGCTCATGTATAGTATACATGATGGAACATACTTAACGGAACAGGATTTTCAATTCCCCCACCCCCGGAATAGAGTAATTTTTATGTTTAAAAACCATTTCAGGCCCTGCAGAAACCCTCTCAGTGGCTTAGAAATCTAAATTTTTGCACACGTAGTGTTGACCACGGGACAAAATTTAACTAAGCAAAATTTGAGCTTTTTTCTTCTAATGACGGACAATACGGAGGATGGGTGTTAAAAACTATTTCCAGATCCTTCAGAAACCCCCTGTGATCTAGAAACATGAAACTTTGCATACGTATAATATAGACCGCACTAGGGAGAACCTAATTGAGCCAATTTGTGACTTGCCAATTTGGGCGCTAAACGCCCTATATATATGGTAAAAAATAAAAAAATATATCGCAAGTTATTATTTTAGAAGGGTTAGTTCCCCTGTCTTTGACAAGCTGATATACTAGTTAGTATTGCAGTTAAAGTATAAGACCCAGGGTGGAATATATGTACCAGGGGCAGTAAAAGCAGTTTCAGTGTATATCTGTTGCACTGTAGGAAAATGATTAAGAAAACCTTCCTATTCAATCATCCTGCATGCACGTTTTCCTGCATGAAAATGAGCTGAATATTTGACTTTCAGTGACAGTTTGAGAATGCTTTGACAGCGCGCTACCTCGTTTAAACGACAGTTCTTTGTAGGAGAGAAATCAGTGCAGCACGAAATATAAAAAATCCCTATCTGTCCAGGCGTGATAACCGGCAAAACGTGGCACCTTTTATTCGTAACCCTAAATCACGGGGTGTGGGAGGGTGCCGAAAGAAGGGGCGCACACGTCACCAGCAGGGGATGGAATTATGGGAACCAGGGGGGAGATCGAAAAGTCAATGAGAGTAACCACCGTTTTCACAGCGGATAGGTGTCGTTTTACAGGGGGCCGCAGAGGACAGAGAATGCAATCATTCTGCTAATTCCTAAAGCATATGCTGCAGGGAAGGGGGGCACCCCAGTTCATTCAATCGAGTGTTATTCGGTAGGTGGCAGTTTTCGAGTGTCACCAAATGGGAGTTAAGCTTTTATCAGGTTCAAATCAACCTCCTACGAAGACAAGATTGTTTTGAGTGATAACGTTAAATAAATGCCTTCCGATCTTTCACCGTTGTATCCAGGGAAAATATCGTCTGCAGCTTGTTCTCGGTGGCAACGGTGAGAAAAGAAAAAGAAATGACGACGGCGCTGAAATGGTGACCTGGGGGTGAAAACTGGCGAAAAGACATTAAAAACCGAATGCGCAATATTTTAAACGAGCGTGGCGTAAATGCTAGTGGTTTACGGACGCGCCGAAAAAAAAAATTCTAAAAATATCTGTTCGAAATGTTCTGAACTATGCGGAAGAGTGGGGGAATTGAGCGGGAAAATTTTTCTGTCCTCTTTATATCCTAACATATAATATTCTTCATTTAATTTTAAGGAGACTACCTTTCGAACAAAGCATTGACATCTAAAGAGATGATAGTCACGTGATAACATTTGTGTTGTGCACCTATGTTCAATTGCATTCTAGATTTTTTTTTTTTCATCCATCGTTATATGATGAAATAAATCAATGGGAATGAAAACAGAAAAATACTTTTATGTGGTTATAAAAGAAGTCTATTTTAAATAAGCAAAAGAAGTTAAGTATCTGGCATTTGGTTTGTGATCGTGAAAGATATATTTATCGAGCTATACTCTGCATATTGTTCTGTTTATGCATATTAGTGCTTTTAAATAAAAGTGTTAATTATCCAGAAATTTGGACTCATTCTTCTACCCTGCGTGTACACCCACGATTGCCAGAGACTTCGCAACAATATGTATGTGCTAAAAACAGTTTTTGAAAGAAGGAATTGTAATCACATGAAATTACTCTTAAAAGAATGTTCGAAAGGGAATTATCTTCTTGAGAACGTGTGAGCGTATAAAGATTTTGAACACTTGGTCTAATTAAAAATTTTCAAATAATGTGAAACAATTTCAAATAAATTTTAAATTTTTTATGACATAAACCTATCAAATTTTCGAAAATTTAAGTAGGTTAAGTAACATTTATATCTTATTTTCTATTTAGTATTTTTACAAAAGATGTTGAAATCGTGAAAATATATTTTTAAATTAAAAATGTAAAAAGAATATTTCTAAATCAAAGATTTTTTATTAACAAATAGTTACTTTTAAAAATGAGATAATTTTATGAAATAAATGTTTTAATTTTTGTTTTTTTTCAACATTTTAAAATTATTCAAGTATATATAAATCTTTTATATAAAAAATGCATTTATAAATTTTAATAATTCATAAGATATTGAAATATCTATTTAAGGGGACGATGGACGTTGAAATTTTTTTATTTATTTATTGACTTAGAAACGTGAAAATTTGTATAAATATTCCTCTTAACATTACTATATACAATACCATTAAATGTTTTTTTCAATTTTGTTAAAATTTTGTATTTTTTTTTATTATTATTTAATTCTTTTAACGAAAATTTGAAAATGCTCCTTGCGTGCCATTTGTTCACATCTTTGATTGATTTTACATTATGATCACTCAAAAACACATTATGAACAAATTTAGGCATTCATTTTTAAATCCCTTAGAAAGTTAATTTTTTAAAAATATTTTTCTGCATCAAAACTTAATTTTCATCATTTAATTAGGTTCTTATTCACTTTTAATTACCTTAATAAAGTCCAATTATAAAATGCATACCCAGTTTCATTGAAAAGTATGAGAGGTGTGTTCTTGCCAAATTTCATGCATCGTAGACAAAAATTAAGACGCATGGAGCATTTTAAAAATGTAAAACCTTTGAAAATTCCGTTTCGAAATAAATGTATTCAACCTTTTGCTTACGGGTGGGACAGCGTCCATCCCAAACGAAAAACCTCCCCAAAAACCAGGTATTTGACATACCCTAACCCAAACAGTTCGATTCCCCTTTGCACCTGCTGCAGCAGGTGCAATGTTTCTGTCAGCGATTTCCATGGGCGCCAATGCCTGCAAAGGGGAATCGAACTGTTTGGGTTAGGGTATGTCAAATACCTGCCTTTTGGGGAGGTTCTTCGTTTGCGATGGATGCTGTCCCACCCGTAAGCAAATTTTAAATGTGTAAAATAATGTTATATATTAAAACATTTTTTGTCGATTTTTGCTCATTTCAACGTCCACCGTCCCCTTAAAAATATCTCTTTAACTGCTGTCACAAAGAACCTGAAACTAAAACCTCCATTAGAACACAGTATATAAAGGTTAAAAAAGGTATCAGTCAGTTTCAAAACCAATAAATGTCTTCATCAGGATAAATGAGATAGAGCACAAATACCTACAAAAGCAAGACATGAACAGACGTAATCTTACTTTTGTATAGGTACTAGTATTCTGTCTCATTTATCCTCACGAAGCTTCTATGCCTTTGAAACCGGTTGATACATTTTTTCAATCTTTATATGTGTTCTAAAATATTTTCAGTTTAACTATATTATATTGAATACCTATGTTCTTTTACATTCAAAAATATTTTTATTTAAACATTTATTTCAGAAAAAAAACAAAATGCTATTATAAAAATGATCAAATGAATTAGTTTTAGATTATTTTAAAGAAGAAATATTTTTAAATAAATATTTTTAAAATATCAAACATTTTAAATCAATAAAGATATTTTTAAATGTTTTAAATAATTGAAGTATGTTTAAATATTTTAAATTAAAAATTTTAAATAATTTGGTTATTCAACTTTTTTTAATTAAATGATTGGGATATTCTAGTTTTAAGATTGATAGAGTATTTACATAAAGACATATTCAAATAATTTTGACATTTAAATTAAATCAAATATTTCAAAAATATTTTTATTTAAACACTTATTTCAGAAAAAATTCAAAATGTTATTATAAAAATGATCAAATGAATTACTTTTAGATTATTTTAAAGAAGAAATATTTTTAAATAAATATTTTAAAAATATGAAACATTTTAAATCAACAAAGATATTTTTAAATGTTTTAAATAATTGAAGTATATTTAAATATTTTAAATTAAAAATTTTAAATAATTTGGTTATTCAACTTTTTTTAATTAAATGATTGGGATATTCTAGTTTTAAGATTGATTGAGTATTTACATAAAGATATATTCACATAATTTTGAAATTTAAATTAAATCACTAACTGTTCTAAAAATAGCTAAAAAGTACACACTTCGTTATAATCCCAGCATAAAATAAATTATTCCTGGTAAATTAAACCAGCTTCAGGATAAAATACCATAGCAACTCCACCAATGAAGACTTAAAATAAGGCTTTTGCTCTTAATTTAAGGTTTTTGATCTTAAATTTAATACCTGTCTTTAATTTTAAAATATTAAAATATTATTTGATTCATAACAACCAATACTTTTATATAGAATTTTCCTTTTTAATTAAAAAAAAAAAGCTCATCACGGTTTTTGCATTAGTGATAATATATAAAGTATCGGAATGAGATAGAAATTGGAACTCCGATTTCTACGGATCTACACGTTTTGAGAATCTAGAATGCAAAACATTATTTTAACATAAAGTCTGGGTGTGTATGTACTGTGTGTATATGTGTGTGTGTGTGTGTATCTGTCTATTAGTACAATATATATATCAACTTTAGTTCAAAAAGTATTTAACGACATTACTTCCCTGGTACTGTTTAGATTTTGGTACGATTTGGAAATATAAAATTATTCTTTTTGTTTGAAATGACCCTCCCAATTTAACAAATTCTGAAATAAAGGATAAAATATGCTTTTTGATTAATTTTTTTTACATCATATTTGATGACAACGCAGATGAAAGAAACTCTATTACTCTAGTATAAACCGTTGTCGAAATATTTCGGTTTTTATAATAACTGGATGTAATATTAGCAACGTTTTAATACACGCGAAGTTGTCAAGCAAAAAATGTTTCAAAACTGCATTTAGATATAAATTTAGAGTAAAGTTACTTTATCATTCAAGCTATTTTTTGTGTTATTTTGTAGGATGAAACTTAAATTACTGCATTACGGAATATATGAAGAAAAATGAAATTTGCAGAGAAACTACTATTGCCTACATCCAATTTTTAAATTGAATGCATTGAAAATTTTAAGGAAAGTTATGTATATTTGATTGTTTAGGGTCCATACTGTTAAACGAAATTCTTCACTGTAACGCCCCTCCCCCACATTCAGATATAACTTCCCCCTTCCCTTCCACGTGTAACCCTTTACAATCTTTTATTTCCTCATCCTTAAATCTGGGATTTTGCTTTAAACTATACAGAAACAGATTCGAATTAAAACTACATAATTCGAGATTTGAATGGTCAAGATGAAAACATTTCTATTAGTTGAACACTAGCCGTCAACACATGTGTAAGATAGAGAAGTTCGGCAAACAAAATTAATTTTATCGAATGCTTAGCGAAAAATTCTAGCTTGTATTTCTCTTTCAATATTCAAGAATTAAAACGGAGAAAATTTCCCCTTAAAAAATAAAATCCCAAATTCAGCAAGAAAGTGCCAAGTACCCAGTGCCAAAAAGCGCTTAGTTGAGCTAAAAAAACAAACAAAAAAAAAGCAGTAAAATGTCCAACAATAAAATACCTCTCACACGCAAGTCAACATGTCCTATCAGCGAGAATCCCAATCGTAAAAATCTCGTAGCCCCCTTCGTTCGGCAAGATTTAGATTTGCTGAAGCAGCGTGTGTCCAATCCATTTGACGCTCGAAGGCAAGTTGGATTCGGCATTTGCTGAGTTGCCATGACGATGACCTCCGTTGCTAGGGAGAAGGCGGGGCCGGGAAACGTGGGTGGAGTCTTGGGTAGACGTGCCTACGAAAATTCGTGATGGGTTTGTTTACATTCGAAGTGATGGGTCACATAGCGGCGCGTAATGCCGATATGAATTATTTTATTACCAGAGAGATTTCATGAAAGAGTTGAACTAAGATGTAGACTAAACAGCATAATTATTTGCTTCTGGTCATTTAAACGAAAGTGGCCATTTTGACCATGTTGATATTGATGAGACTGATAGCAGATTATTTCTATTTCTATTATTCTTCATTTTATACCCATAATTGGAATATTTTGATAATTGGAGATATATATATATATGTGTGATTTGTAGAAAGGAGCGACATATATTAAGATCAGAAATTAAAATGTTTCAGTTTAAAGAATTTGCATAAGATGCTTTTAAATATGAACATTGAGAAACTTTATCAACACAGTTTAATGTGAACAATAATGCTGCATGTTTTAAAACTGAGCAGGAATTTTTGGTTCAAATAATAATAATTTCATTTTCAAATCATTTACAACTGCTAATCAATTCTTCAACTTAGATTTCAAATAAATGAGCTGGAAGATGGCCATTTCACACAAATAAGTAGTTTTCAGTGCACTAATAACTGTTTGAGTTCAATTCCCATTTCTTTCATGAAAAATAAACGAGAGTTTAATCGATATAATTTAATAAAAAATACAATATTTTCAACATAATTTTATTAGTTTTTCTTTTTCTCCTATTCTTTTTTCGGTGTTTCTTTTAGGCCTACATTCGAAATTTTTCATATCAGTTGATTAGGAGCTCAAATCGATTTGCTCACGGATGTATTGTACTAAGCAGAATAGACATAATGACATGTTCTCTGATAATTATACTAAGCAGAATAGACATTATGACTTGTTTGTTCTCTGGTAATTATACTAAGCTTAAGCAGACTTGTTCTCTAGTTATTGTACTTAGCAGAATAGACATACTGACATGTTCTCTGGTAATTGTACTAAGCAGAATAGACATGATGATATGTTTTCTAGTTATTGTACTTAGCAGAATAGACATAATGACATTGTTCTCTGGTAATTGTACTAAGCAGAATAGACATAATGACATGTTCTCTGGTAATTATACTAAGCAGAATAGACATAATGACTTGTTTGTTTTCTGGTAATTATACTAAACAGAATAGACATAATGACATGTTCTTTAGTTATTGTACTTAGCAGAATAGACATAATGACATGTTCTCTGGTAATTATACTACGCAAAATAGACATACTGACATGTTCGCTGGTAATTGTACTAAGCAGAATAGACATAATGACATGCTCTCTAGTAATTGTAGTAAGCAGAATAGACATAATGACATGTTCTCTAGTAATTGTACTACGCAGAATAGACATAATGACATTGTTATCTGGTAATTGTACTAAACAGAATAAACATAATGACATGTTCTTTGGTGAAAAAAACCCACAAGAAATCACCAGCAATTGCATCTATAAGTGCATAATGTATATTAAATTGCCATAGATAGAACATTAAAAGGGAAAAAAAATGAAAATTAGATGAAAAATCATTTTTTTTTTTAAATATGTATACTCCTGGCAAAATTGAAAATTTGTTTGAAAATAACCCACCTAACTTTCTATTTTGAAAGGACAATCTTTGCGGGGAAAATAAAGAAAGAAAGAACTTGTCTTTTTCAACTAGAAAACGAAAAACATCAGAGAACAGCGACAACTGATCTGCAGCAGATACAATCTAAAAAAGAAGTAGGGTTACTTTTCAATCTCCTTAATCTTTGTTAACGGCGATTCTACCTGTCATGTGGGTGCTAAAGATAATTTTCCGGTGGTGATCATAAAGATTCTAAACTTGAGATAAAACTAACGTCAGAATGAGAGAAGACACAGTTGATTATGCATCCAAGCAGTTTACAGGGAAAGAATTCTGAAAATGCAATCGAATAAAACATCCACTTCTATCTCGATTTTAGAAGATAGGTTTGAGCCACGAAAGATTTAAGAACATATAACTAAGATTCATATATATGCCAAGTCGTCAATGCAGCACATAAAGTAGATAAGCAATAGCAAAATAGGGGAAAGACCAAAATATTATAAATTAGTTTTAATGCAGTGTATAAAAATCTGCGATATATGACAGGTAAATTTCCCTAACTAATAAATTTTGAATTTGTGGAAGAAAAATAGCAAAAATGAGTGTTTTGCTGTGGTCGGATGTTTATACGCAGTATGCTCGCAATAAAAATCAGAAGATTTTTAATTTTTATACATAGTAATGTATAGCGAAAGTATCATAATAGAGTCAAAAATCCGACTTCGAATTTTTATGATTCTGCATGTTTTGAGTATCACTGAATACGAATCATTCATTCTTTTAATGATATCTGTCTATCGGTGAGTTTGTGGCAGCAATAATTCTCGAGCAAATCGAGCAAATCGAGCAAATCGAATAAAAACTTGATTTGATTATTCTAATGGACAAACATCAAAAGGCTATTGTTTTTTAGAAAACTTGGACAAAAGAAGGATCTTTATGCTTTTTTTTAACGTTTTATTCGAAAATCAAAAATAAACAAGAAAATATCTTAAAATAAGTTTAAAAAAACGAAGCTTCTTATGTTTAATTTTTATCTAGAAGTTAATGTCATAATGTCAAGAACGATAATATATTTCATTTTCGAGATATTTCACAATTTTGATTTAAAATTAAAAAAAAAGTATTCACTAGTATCAAATGTGTATAACTTTGTAAGTACCTGTAACCAGCATTAAATGGACAATACCGTTTATCAGTTGTCACCAGCCGTTCTCCAGATATTAAATATTTTGTACTTTTCTACAGAGAGTACGATATTTCGTCAAATAATCAAGCGAATTACAGGAAATATCTTATTATTTTTTTAATTTATTAAAGTGTACTTTATTTTTTAATTTTTACATTCTCGAGTTTTAAGGTAAACAGATATCTGCGTTATTCCCCCCCCCCCCCCCCCAAATATCGAAATTCATTAATGTATAAGGAAGGTCATCCGTTGCACTAATCAGATTTTTTGAATTACTGAAATAAAAGCATAACATTACAGCTGAATCCTGAGAAATTGTAGACATTGCATCATTTCGAATTCAAGTTTTCAACAATGATCACGTTTTAAGCATCACTGAC
Source organism: Amaurobius ferox (assembly GCA_951213105.1). Classification (NCBI taxonomy): domain Eukaryota; kingdom Metazoa; phylum Arthropoda; class Arachnida; order Araneae; family Amaurobiidae; genus Amaurobius; species Amaurobius ferox. The sequence continues at coordinate 152,393,702 of OX578136.1, forward strand.
ACGAATCGAAAGTTTTGAGGTGATGTGTGTGTGTGTGTGTGTGTGTGTGAGTGTGTGTGTGTGTCTGTGTGTGTGTGTGTGTGTGTGTGTGTACTATGTGTGTATATACGTAGGCTAGTATTTAAGTTTTTGAAAATAATATACACAAAATATTTTTGTATGCAAATAAATCGTTATTGCTTTTCAAAATATTTGCCTTCAGTATCAATAAATTTTTTCATTCGAATAAACCAATTTTCAAAATTTGATATAGCAATCCAAAATTTGATATAGCAAAAACATGCGATTCATAAGCTTCAACTGCTTGTTAAGGGCTGTTAAACCGTTGACCACGCATTTTATTTTTATTAACAAGAAAATATCATTGGGTGCTATATCAGGCGAATAAAGACAATGACTCATCAAGTCAATTTTTTCATGCTTCAAATAATTGATAGTTTAAAATGTAGTGTGAGCTTGAATTGTCATGAAGAAGAACGATGTGAAGGTTTTCATTTTTTCTGATTTCAGCAACTATTTCTGGCAAGCAAATTGCCGTATACCAACAAGTATTTATTGTTCTACGATTCTCCAAAGCAACGGTTGCAACGTAGCCGGATGTACCAAAAAACGAAGCAATCATTTTCTTTGAAACCCTCCTGTGCACGAACAACTTTTGTTGGATTCGGTTTATTTTGAAACATTCAAACAGTAAATTGTTGTCTTGTTTCGGGTTCATAGGAATAAATCCACGTATTGTCACCTGTTACAATGTCAAATACATGTTTTGAGAAATAAGAGTTGAACCTTTAGGGATTTTTCTTGCACCATTTGAGCATCCTTTTGAGCATCCTTTTGAGCTTGAGTTAAAATTGTGTGGAATCCAACGTGCGCGAACCTTTTTGACTTTCAAATGATCATGTAACATTGAATGCACTCGGGTCTTTGAAATGTTCAAAGATGCCTCAATTTCATCATATGGGACATGACGATCTAAAGCGATCATTTGTTGCACAGCAAAGTTTTCTGGCGTCACAGCAGTTCTTGGTCAATCTTCATGAAATTTATCACTGATACTCCTTGGTCCAAGATGGAATTCTTGAAACCAGTTGCATATTGTTGCTTTGGATGGGGCTTCATATCCCCATGGTCGAATTCATGCGATTCATACACTGCTGCTCTGTCCATCCTTCGTTTTTGACCCATACCGTCCAACTTATCTGAAAATGTAAGGTATCTGTTTGGACGGCCGGAACAGTGCCACCCAATTTAGATCGGAATCCAATGGAGCAACATCCACAGGGACCGTACCCTCCAATTTAGATCAGAATCCCGTGGGGCAACACCCATAGGGACCGAAAGTGACCCTCCTTCCCCTATATCACCAACCTCTCGGAAGGACTTACAGACCCACATATGTAATATGCCCGTATTCCATGTGAACACGGGGAGTGTTTGGCCCAAACACTCCCCGTGTTCTGTCCCAACTTCTTTGTGGTCTGTCCCACCTTCTATGTCCATCTTCTATGTCCCCTTGGTCTGTCCCACCTTCTATGCGGCAACCTTTTTTCTTCTTCGACCAAGACGGTCCGACCAATCCAAAGGTGTCGAAAACCCAGACCACTCGACTCACCCTGAGGCATGTTCAGCAGTTTGAGTGGTCACTATCCAAAGGTGTAAAGTATCTGTTTGGATGACCGTGAAGTGCCACCAAATTTAGACAGGAACACAGTATAAGTGGCATCCACAGGGACCGTACCCTTCTTCCTCTACACCAAACTCGCGAAAGAACTTACAGTCCCACATATTTAACGTGGCCAAGCTCCACAAGAAGACAGGAAAAATTTGGGCAGAGCCGGGAATCGAACTCGGGTCGTCCGAGTGCACTCCCAGCTCGCTAACCACTAGGCTATCCCACATATGTGGCAACTTTACACTGCGAATCCTTTCAAACTTTGAAAGGCTAGAATGAGCTGTTCTCGAGATATTGTACAATTTTTAAAAGACATTTTGAAAAATAATTTCTAAAAGCCGGAATTAGTTTTAGTACTCCTAAATAAAATAACTATTTCATACGTAATTGTATTACAAAAATGAATGGCAAACTTTAGAACGCTAACGTGAGTCGTTCGCGAGACATTAAACGCTTTTCGAATGAATTTATAAAAAAAAAAAAAAAAAAAAACCATAAAATTATAGAAAACGTAACAAGTGTCATTTAATATGTTCACTTTTCATATACATCATTGTTCAACATATCTCTTAACATCATTTTCATGTTATATAATTTGCTTCAATCGCGAAAGAAAATACTTTTTGTAATAGTTTTGTATTTTGACAAAAATAATTTGCCATTATTTTACAGAATACTAATTAAATGTCAATTGCATTTTGATCAGAATTTCCTACGTGAATGTGAATAAGTCATTCTGTTCGGATAAATATCCGACGTGGTGGTCGAGTGGTCAAGGCATGCGTTTCCAACGCAATCGCTCGACCGCCACGTTATGGGTTCGAGCCCCACGTAAGGCATGGATGTTGTGATGTGGGCGCAGTGTGTTTCGTCCCCTCTGGTGCGCCTGGGGCAACGTCCCTAGGACGGCTAAATGGATCACGTATAAGGCCGATTTGTGGGCGAATGACGATGAATCAAGTGCCTGGTCATTGGCTAAAAAAAGAAAAAAAATTTTTTTTTGGATAAATAAATGTGCAAAATTTCAATGTATGTAATATTGATGCAACTTCAAAAGCATTTTGTATTGCAACACCCCGAAGCAATCGTGCTGAAATTCGCAACTCGAGTTTTCGACAAATCTACACTTTTCGAACACTCTAGAACCCCAAAAAACTATTTTTTACGTCACGTCTGTGTGTTTGTTTCTCTGAGCAATGCATGTATCCACTCTAGATCATAAAACTAACTAAATTTCAAAGAATTTGGTAAATGTCACTTGTGGGTTACCCTGCTGCTAATTATTAGATTTTGATACGATTCGAAAAAAAGAACCTGTCTGTTTTTACGAAATGGCCCTCAAAAATTGCCAAATTCTAAAAAAAAAAAAAAAAATACTTTACATGCTCAAGTGTATTAATTAAATTCTTGTTTTATACGCAATATTTGTCGATGAAAAAAAATAAGACCAACCTCATTAATACAGGACTAACCATTTCCGAGAAATTTCAGGTTTTTTGTCTTTTTGCAGCGTCGCCTTTAAAAATAAATCCAATCGCCAAATGAAAATGAAAACTGAATTGAAATTGCAAATTCAGTGTAATTTCAAGTAAGCATCCGTGTCATTTTGTGCGATTAAACTCTCCAATAAATTATGAAAGAAAGAAAGAGAAAACGCATTTCTTGAGTCTGTAGAGAAAGTCATACGCTGTCTACATCTAATTTTGGTCGCATTTATTGCAAAGCTAAGAAAAATGATCATTCTATAAAACTAGGCTCTTTAACAAGTTAGCATTAAATAACTCCAACGGGTCAAGCTGATATCCCACTGCAATTCAATGTTTAGAGAAAAAAACAAAGAGTAGCTCGTAATAATAATATCAACAAAGCTGTAAGTTCTACTAGAAATTAAAAATTAATAAATTAATAAATACTTAGATGATTAAAAATCCGTGATGAACGCTTGCATTAAAACAGACATTCAGTATATCGTAGTGCAGTGTTTTCCAAACATTTTAGGTCGTGGATCTCTTTTAGCATTTCATTTAATTGCAAACCCCCAAAATCCCTTGTGATCCAAATTATGCATTTTTATTGTTTTATATGTATATACACTGGGGGAAAAGTAAAATTCCAACACCAAGAAGATATTAGTTTAGAGGAATGAAATTTGGGCAAAGCAATTGTGTAGGTAACATATTTATTTGATTAAAGTTTCAAGATAAAGTACAGGTAAAAGACAGGTTAAAGTATGCCCGAGAAGACCCATTTCAAATGTGAAATGGTGGTACATTAACCTCTGTAGTCGCCACGATTTTGAATGAAAGCTTGCAAACGTGCATGATTTGTGCCGTACAGGTGCCGTATGTTATTTTGTGGGAAGTAGTTCCATGCCTGTTGCACTTGGTCAGTCAAATCAGCAACAGTTAATGCTGATTGTGATAAAGCTGGATTTGTCTTCCAATAATGTCCCATACGTGCTCGATGGGAGAAAGATCTGGTAATCTCGCAGGCCAAGGCAACATATTGACACTCTGTAGAGCACGTTAGGTGACAGCAGAGGTATGAGGACGAGCGTTATCCTATAGGAAAACACCCTCTTGAATACTGTTCATGAATGGCAGCACAACAGATTCAACCACCAGTCTGATGTACAAATTTGCTGTCAAGGTGCTTGGGATAAAGACGATAGTGCTCCTGCTGTCATAGGAAATGACTCCCCAGATCATAACTCCTTGTGTAGCTTCAGTGTGTCTACGCCGCAGACATCTTGGTTCTAAGCGCTCACCTGGCCCCTTTCTTACCAACATACGACCATCACTAGCACCAAGACTTAAACGACTCTCATCTGAGAATACAACAGATCTCCACTCCGCCCTCCAATGAGCTCTAGCTTGACACCACTGACGTCGCAGATGGCAGTGATTCGGAGTTAGTGGTATGAACGCTACAGACCGTCTGACTCGGAGCTGTCCCTCAAGTAATCGATTTCTTACAGTTCGCTGTGTCACTCTGGGGCCAACAGAAGTTCTAATTGCTGCTGCAGATGCAGTACGGTCTGCCACAGCCATGCGGCGAATACGGCGGTCTTCTCTCTCAGTAATGGCCCGTGTGCGGCCAGACCCCGATCTTCTTGAGACAGTGCCTTTCCGTGACCACTGCTGCCAACAATCATGCACAGTGGATACATCCCTGCCAAGGCTTTCTGCAATATCGCAGGAAGAAAATCCACCTTCTCGTAGCCCTATTCTACAGCCTCGTTCAAACTCACTAAGCTGCTGATTCTGCCTTCTTCGCCTCCTTAAAGGCATTCTTGACTCAAACCTAGCTCACAAAGTCCAATCCGGACGATAAATAACGCTCACGAAGTTTACATCGCGTATTTAAAGCAAACGCGGTTTGCATGATCATAGTGGCGCTACTAGCGCCACTCTTATTCGTCTAAACGCCAAATTTGAACAGGCGTTCTCTTTCATGTGCAAAAACGCGCCTCCCAAATTTCGTTTATTTAGCTCAACTCCTTCTTGGTGTTGGGATTTTATTTTCCGCCAATGTATATATATAAACTATCATGCTGGGGAATCCCTGGAATACAGCCGCGGAATACCAACGATTCATCGGAATACATTTTGAAAAACGCTATCGCAGTGAAAAACAATAACTATTTTGAGAGTTTCTCCATATTTATGATTTTCTTATAGAGACGTTCTCAAAACCAGAAATAGCCACCATTACTGAGATCAGCATCAGTGGTTTCGTACTTTTTAATGCTAATCAGCATGGGATAACAAATATCTGCAATAGCACAAGACATTTTGCTGTATGCCGCAATTTTACGAACTTTAGAGAGACTGATGAACTTAGCCAGTACCAGCTTTAGATTTCAAAAGTGAGCTCATGCGTTATCAGGCTAAGAGTGTTCCATTCACAGAATCCACTTAAAAGAGCATGCGCAAAGTCAAGCATTGCTTTCATATCGACAGACATAAAACAAAATTGACCAGTTCCACGTAATAGCCGTTTAAACTGTCCAATTTAAAAGTGAATTTAAAGAATTCAGAAATTTGTGAACGATTTGATGTGTTTCGTTATTTGTGACCTTCGTTATAAATGGACTTCACTGTTATTGAAATAGCACTAATATTTGTAACATCGCCCATATGTTGTCCACGTCCGCAGCGGAACTCTTTGTTCCATCTTTGACCAGTGCAGACCCAAAAGTAGAACAATCGTGTCCCATCGATTTAATGACATCGCTTCTTCCGATACCCTGCTTTTGTCCCGAAGTCATCACTCAGACCTAACCCTCTGCGAGTTGTTCCCGTTTCTTTTTTGGCAGGGCCCGAGATATTTCTCTGCGCCCCTGCTACCAGATGAGCCCCCGCTAACGAACGTTCCATCTATTTTGTAGCCGCACAAAAGGAAAGAGGAGAAATAAAAACTGCCGCAATGTCATGTAATAACGGGACATAGTGAAAAAAGTTCCCCAAGAATTCTCTCTTCAGCATCTTATTCCGACTCGGAAGCCCCCCTTCCTCCTTCGCCCGGCAAACTTTGATAAACGAGCCTAGTCTTGTCTCCTCTTACGAACCATTTCTCTTCCTCATCTTTTTTCCTCGCTCTCTCTTCCTCCGGTATTTATTTATTTATTTTTGGCGCGCACGAGAGCCCGGATGCTCGGGAAACAAAAGGTGGGAGGAAGTGGGGAGGTAGAGGGTGGATGGCGGCTGGACACGTCCTTAATGGGTCGGTCCATTTGTCATGCTCCTGGTCATTAATCCACACGGGACTTCAAGACCCGCTCTTATTCGCTTCCTCGTGGCGTACATATAGATATATGCACACATACGCGCGTTTCTGGAGCGCTGTATAGAAGGCAAAAGATACGTTTGCGTCCACCGGCTCCTCCCTTCTGTCGTTCCAACCTTCTTGACTCTTCCCTCGCTCCACAGAAAGGAGCGGATCCCAAATTGCAGGAATGACAAAGTGAGGTTTTCTGATCTTATTCTCGCATATTTTCCGAATGACTGCAAAACAGAACTGAGCGCAGTCTATTCAAGTTAAGACCAAGTAGAAGGCTTTTGAGATCTGTGGATCCAGTCTAAATAAAAAGGCCACAGCGCAGAGTAAGAGCTGCTCATTGAAAACGAACCAGCGATTGAGAGCAACTGCCATCATCAGTAAGTTACTAAATCCGTCGAAAGAGCTGTTTCTAAAGCGTTGATCTTGACCATTTACTAAACTATGAATGTAGAAATTATGAACTCGGCCATCATTTCAGCGTCTTGCATATTGATCACAATCTTTGATTAATTCGAAACCGGCTGCATGGTAATACTGACTTCATCGGTCATTAAATAATTTCTGAATTGCGGCACAAACCTTATTTTCTTACTCTCAGTGCATATACTGTTCATTCAGCATACTGATAAACACAAACAAGCCTGAAACAAGCTACCGACGCTGGTCGATTTACTGTGAACAAACCTTATTATCAGTGAACCAATAGTAACACCCAAGGTAGACTATAGATTATTTTGCAAAACAAAAGCCTTCTCCCCAATCCATACATCCGGCACATAGTTACAATATACAGACCTGTATAGTATTAAATACCTCTGGACAATTTACAAAATTTAAAGAAAGTGAATTTAATTGCTTTTACTGTAGGTTTATTGACACAGCAGCAACAATTGCAATAATCTTAATTTCGGAAGGTGGAATTGTTAAAATTGCTATTCAGACTGCATCGCACCAGGAACTCTTGTCGCGAATTAGCATATAATAAAGCACATTATATAATTTCAGTAAAAAGGCAGAAAATATACCCAGAAGAATCTTACATATCTAAAATTAATTACATATATTACTTCTATAAAAATGAACTTCTAATTGCATTTGCAATGGCTTTGTTCATGTCAGCCACTATATATTTTTTTGTCCCCATACGAAAAATGTTCATTTAACTAAACCAAAACCATCTTCTGCTAATCAATCATTATCGTTCTCAAATATTTGTAAAAATAAAAACTCCCCCGATAGAATTAAGAACTGTACTCTGATCGCAAAAAGGATTTGTGATGGTATTAATTAAGTTACTTGTTTATGAGTTGTTTATGCTTTTATAACAATCTTCTGATTAATAAAACATGGGTTAAATTTTTGCGCTGTTCAATTTTATGTTGTATTACCTGCCGAGAATCAAGCAATTTTTAAGAGATTATAATTACTTCCTTTCATCAAGTATATAATAATCAAGTCAAAACAGCGTACTAAATTTGCATTATTGATGCATGTAAGAGGATTAAAATGTTAAGCATGATCTAGAAAATTTTCTCGACGGTATTTGCATCTGTTTTATATCACAATGACGGATGTAGCATATTTCCCATCATTTTGGGCTTAAAGAAAACAGGTAAAAGTCACCGTGTAAAGTATATAAGCATTACTTACCACTATTACACCACATTCTCAGCGGTCTTCTCTGCGTTGATCCGCAGGAAACATTACGAAAATCTTAAAGTTCAAATGTTTAAATTTAATCAAATAATAAAATATTCCAACTACATTTAAATTTACAGGTTAAATCCGAATGGCACATTGCCATACGTTTTTTGTTCTTGAGTTGTACACATTCTTCACAGACATACGCAGACACATTCATATTAGGCATCGTTACAAAAGTGGTTTAAACGTATTCAGTGAGTGGAAAGGAGGGGGAGGGTATTGAAATATGCTTATTCGTCAAAATTCGTAATTGGAAAACTTTTTGAAGAACTATTTTCTCTGCACAAGCTCTTCTAAAAAATTTTGCCCACTTTTTACTTCCTATCTACACTTAATTCTGCGGAAACGGAATACGTATAACTTTCGCGTTGGATTTGTAGTCTAAACCTGCAGTAATTAACATTTTATTTATATTACAGAACAAAGCGAATATTTATCATTGCAACGCATAACTAATAGAATGCGTTATGTAATATATAAAAAAATATCATTCAGTCGCATAACTAATAAAATGTGTTATTTAATATATAAAAAAATTATCGTTCCAACGTATAACTAATAAAATGCGTTATGTAATATATAAAAAAATTATCATTCAGACGCATAACTAATAAAATGTGTTATTTAATATATAAAAAAAATTATCGTTCCAACGCATAACCGCATTTCTAATAAAATGCGTTATATAATATATAAAAATATTATCATTCCAACGCATAACTAATAAAATGCTTTATGTAATATATAATTTTTTTAAATTACACGAGCTTTGATTGCAAAGTAAGAACATTAAAACACAGCGTATTAACAATTAGTAACGATATCAATCCGTTTCAGAGGTCTTCAAAGCCCTCTTCTTCGAGACAAAAAAAAAAAAAAAAAAAAAAAAAAAAAAAAAAAAAAAAAAAAACAGAAAAAACAAAGGCAAGAAAGCGTCTGTTGGTTGCCTTTGCGGGTGGGTTATTACGACTTTTTATCCTTAAAAAAAAAACATTTTTTTTTGCCTCCAAACACAGTTGATTCTGCTACTAGTAATATTATTGTGTTTTTATTTATTTTTATTTTTTATTTTGCAGTTATTTCTTTCTACAGCATTTTGAGTGATTTAATTCAAACTTTCATATACATGTACTGCTTCAAATATTTTTATAGATATGAACCTCACAGGAGTTTCTATAATAAAATTAAAAGAAAATTCAAGTTTATTATTAAGAGCATTTATGCGTTATATTTTTAATTAATAATTTTTTACAGCTTTCTCTATTCTATTTATGTTATCATGTATCCTAATCCTCATACATTTTCGGCCAAATCTTTCGCTTATATTCGGGAAACAATATTTTATACTTATGACATAAATATGAAAAAGCTATTAAAATGTGTAGACTATGAGACTTAAAAATTGAGTTTATTATGAGATTTTAAAATGGAGTTTATTATGAGACTTAAAAATTGAGTTTATGAGACTTAAAAATTGAGTTTATGAGACTTAAAAATTAATTTGAGTACAAAATACTCGATGAGAAACTGGGATTAAACCGAGGCCTCTTGGTGTGTGACTAGATATGCTACCAGATATATCACTTCGACCAGGTAAAAAAGTACACTGAAATCCCGCTATAATGTACTTCACTAGACCGCTGAAAATCATTCATTATAACAAAATTTCGTAACAAAGGAATTTCACTTTTCTCGACAAATTTTATTTATACTAGTGAGAACATTTTAAACTCAGTTTTATGTACACGTCTAAGATAGCATATGAAAAAGAACACAATTAATAATAAAATACCTAAATTTTTATAATAAATTTGTATTTAAGCCTATCAAAGACAAACGCTCTTAAAAATAATCTGCAACTTATTTTCTTTAACATATGATGCTTGGGCGAAATTAGCCGTCTCAGCCGAAAATTGGGCCAGTTAGGTTCTGCTCCGTGGTCGAGTTTTAGACATTTACGTTCCCAGCGCAGGGGTTTCGAGAAGACGCTGAGAAATTTTACCCCCCTCCCTCTATTTTATCCACCCCTGCGGAGAAATCGAAAATCTAGCTGTGATAGGTTCGGTCAAATAGTCTATACTATATATGTGCACAGATACAGCTTTCTAGGTCATCAGAGGTCTTCTGGAGGCTCTGAAAAGCCTTTTTGAAAACATCCAATTTCTTCTTCTTCGGGGAGAGGGGGGTGTGTGCTAAAAGAAAAATCATAATTTGTTAGATTCTGCCCCGTGACTGATATTATAAGTGTGCAGGGTAACTTCTGGGAGGAAATTACGCAGACATGTTAGACAATTATTATGTATCTCTTTTAATAATTACTACACAGAATTAATAATAATGCAATTTTTGACGGGGATTCGTCTACATATCGCTAAAACTTTTTATTTCTGGCATATCAATATTCGTTTCGCAGGACTCGGCTAAATAAAAACAGAAACTAATTAGCATACTGATAAAAGCCATGCATTGCTACATATATAGGAAATATAAAAATATTTATCGAAACGTATAATCCTACTGATATTTTTCTCTGACGAAACAAGTGCATTTTCCTGGCAAATAATATATTTCAATACTTTGTTATATAAAAAAAAAATCCTCAAATGCTTTGTAGATTTATCAGTTTCTGACCAATCCTTTCACTTTGATATTCACTGCAATACTACAAGGAATGCCGATTATAAACCTTTCCCAGTGCATCGTTAAGTATCGGTATAGACTGCTTTAGTTTGTAAAGAATCTTGCTGCCCCGACCGGAAATTGAACCCCGGGTCTTTGTATTGGTCAACCGACGCTCTACCGTTGAGATACTGGGACAGAATTGCAAGTTCTTATTGTCGAAATGAATTCTGCAAGCTCTTCTAAAGATGCTCAATAACGAATAGTCGTTCATTGTATTTCCAGCAAGAAAACTTAATACCTCAATTTTGCAAACCTCTATAATCCAGGTTTTTAATCTTACACTGATCAAAAAATTTAATCAATCCAAGCAGTTCGCATTTATATCGGAGTTATAGAGGTTTCACCTCAGACTGCCAAGGGATAGCCCGAATAAGCGTAGCCAGGGGAGGGAAGTCATAACCCCACCTATTGGAAAATGTGGAAACAAGTGGAAATGTCCATTAGTTCTCCATAGTTCCCATGTATCAGGAAACGAAATTCAACACTGTAAGTCCCCACCCCCTCTTTTTTATTAGATCCAAGTTACGACTGATTACAAGACCAAGTTCACAATCACAAAATGGCGTTATAATATATAATTCAGTTTGGAATGATCCTCTCGGTGCAACAGCATAATTATAAGCAGGTCGATTTTGCTCTTTGCTGTGTTCATCAAAATACTCTATTCGTTACTAATTCACTTTAGCAAGAACAGAACCGGGCCCATAGATGCTAGTTGAAGACCCAGACCGTCCGACTCACCCGAGGGCTAGAGCAGCTATTTGGACGGTCGGCATAGATGTTCTAGTTGATGCACGGCAAGTATAATTCTAAGAGTAGGTACGATATCCATCACCGAGTTTTGTGTCTTGTAATAGTAACATATCTTAAGAAATTAAAGAATTGGATGTGCACAATACATATCCCTATCTCTACATAAACAAATTTTAATTGTTTTTTTCTTTGTTGTTGTTACTAATCCTATCCGGTCTAGCCAGGGCTAAATCAGATCCATGAGTCCATGTAAATCAAATTACCATTTAATTTTATAAGACCTAACAATTAATAATAATAATGACATGATGTGTTCAGCATACGATCTTTCCTCAGATTAATAAATTTCGATATTCTGAAAAAACAATAGTGTATAAATTCGAGCTTTTTACTTTCCCTGCGATACATGGTAATGTAGTATTGGAATCGTGACGAAAATCACAACTCGAATTTTCGACGAATCTACACATTTTAGGACCTCTAGAACATGAAAAAACTATTTTTAGCGTGACGTCCTGTGTGTGTGTGTGGGGGGGGGGGGGGGTCTGTCTGTGTGTGTGTGTGTGTGTGTGTCTGTCTGTGCAATGTATGTATCCACGCTAACTCAAAAACTAATGGATCGAATTTCACAAAATTTAGTCAGGAAAATCACTTGTGTATGACCCTGGTGCTGATTAGTTTTTGGTACGTTTGGGGATAAAAGAACCAGCCTTTCTTTTTGCAAAATGACCCGTAAAAATTGCCTGTATCCACTTTAGCTGAAAACTAATAGATCAAATTTTACAAAATTTGATAGATAAGTCACTCATGGATTACTTTGGTGCTAATTAGATTTTGATAAGATTCGGAAAAAAATAACATGTCTTTTTTTTTGCGAAATAGCCCGCAAAATCGCCAAAATCTAAAATAAAAATTACGTATGCTCAAATATATCAGTTAAATGCCTGTTTTATACGTAATGTTTAACGATGAAAAGTGTAAGACCAACACCATTACACTAGGACTAGCCGTTCTCGATATACACTGGTGGAAAGTAAAATCCCAACACCAAGAAGGACGAAACTTGGGAGGCGCGTTTTTGCACATATGAAAGAAGACCTATCTGGTAGGTCGGACGGTCTGGGTCTCGACAACAACAACAACATGTGAAAGATGAAGCCTATTCAAATTTCGCGCTAAACGAATAAGATTGGCGCTAGGAGCGCCACTATGATCATGCAAATCACGTTTGCTTTAAATACGCGATGTAAACTTCGTGAACGTTATTTATCTTCCGGATTGGACGTTGTGAGCTAGGTTTGAGTCAAGAATGCCTTTAAGGAGAAGAAGGCAGTATCAGCAGCTTCGTGAGTTTGAACGAGGCCGTAAAATAGGGCTACGAGAAAGTGGATTTTCTTTCCGCGATATTGCAGAAAGACTTGGCAGGGGTGTATCCACTGTGCATGATTGTTGGCAGCAGTGGTTACGGGAAGGAACTGTCTCAAGAATACCGGGGTCTGCCCGCACACGGGCCACTACTGAGAAGGAAGACCGCCGTATTCGTCGCATGGCTGTGGCGGATCGTACTGCATCTGTAGCAGCAATTAGAGCTTCTGTTGGCCCCAGAGTGACACAGCGAACTGTAAGAAATCAATTACTTGAGGGACAGCTCCGAGCCAGACGGCCTGTAGCGTTTATACCACTAACTCCGAATCACTGCCATCTGCGATGTCAGTGGTGTCGAGCTAGAGCTCATTGGAGGGCTAAGTGGAGAGCTGTTGTATTCTCAGTTAAGAGCCGTTTCTGTCTTGGTGCCAGTGATAGTCGTATGTAAGAAGGAGGCCAGGTGAGCGCTTGGAACCAAGCTTTCTGAGGCGTAGACACACTGGACCTACACCAGGAGTTATGATCTGGGGAACCATTTCCTATGACAGCAGGAGCACTCTCGTTGTTATCCCAAGCACCTTGACAGCAAATTTGTACATCAGACTGGTGATTGAACAGGTTGTGCTGCCAATCATGAGCAGTATTCAAGAGGGTGTTTTCCAACAAGATATTGCTCATCCTCATACCGCTGCTGTCACCCAACGTGCTTTACAGAGTGCCAACATGTTGCCTTGGCCTGCGAGATCACCAGATCTTTCTCCCATCGAGCACGTATGGTACATTATTGGAAGACAAATCCAGAGTCATCCACAACCAGCATTAACCGTTGCTGATTTGACTGACCAAATGCAACAGGCATGGAACTTCATCACAAAAATGACATACAGCACCTGTACGACACAATGTATGCACGTTTGCATGCTTACATTCAAAATCGTGGCGACTACAGCGGTTATTAATGTACCACCATTTGTCGTGCATACTTTAACCTGTGACCTTGAAACTTAAAAAATAAATATGTTACCTACGCAATTGCTTTGTCTAAATTTCATTCCTCTAAACTAATTTCTTCTTGGCGTTGGGAATTTATTTTCCGCCAGTGTATTTTAGTGTTTTCGAAGTTTCGCTACAGTTAAATGCTTATTTTATAAATTCAACCCTACTGCAATAAGCTCAACTCTTTAGTTTTTTTTTTATATATATATTTTTGATACGCCACCTTTGGAAATAAGTCCAGTTACCAAATGACAACGAAAATTTAATTAAAAGTGCAAATTCAGTGTAATTTAAAATAATTATGGCTGTTATTAGTGCAATTAAACTCAATTTGATAAATTATTGAAGAAATAAAGAGAACATGAATATGAGTCTACAGGGAAAGTCATGTGCTTCCCACATCAGATTTTTTATATTCATATTTGGCCCCGAATCATTAAGATTTTTTAAATTAGCTATTAAAATAAGTATACTAAATTTCATTTAATTTTCTGGATTTTTTCTAGAGATATCGCGCTCCCAATAAAAGAATAAAATTTCTAGTATCTCAAGAGTAGCTCGCTAGAATTACCGATGTCCATTTATTTTTGGCTAAAAGGACGGTACGTCAACCAAAAGTACGTATAAAGAATTCAATCATTTCATAACTACCAGTATATTTAATATTTTTTTCTATTTTATATAAAAAAATGCACAATATTTAGAGAATGGCGTGTATGGCAGAGTCTTTTATATAAAATTCTCTTTTAGTAAAAAAATTACATAAAATATTGATTAGTGTAAAATTGTTCGAATATATTTATAATTTGAAAACCTTTTTTTTAAAAAAAAGAAGTGTTCAAAATAAATGTCATATGATTTTATCAATTTATTCGAAAGATATAATGCTTACAGACATACGCAAAGAGTATTGAAAAAAAATCTGATGTGGACAGCACATGACTTTCCCTGCAGACTAAAATTCATTTTCTCTTTATTTCTTTAATAATTCATTAAATGGTTAATTCCAGAAGGTTAATGCAATACAGTAATTTCATAGACAGGGTGATCAATAGGCAATAGGACCACCTCTTGCGGCGATACAAGCAGCAACCCTTCGAGGAACATATGCAATGAGCATGCGGATAGTTTCCTGAGGGATGGATGACCATACGCCTTCAACCCTTCTCCACAGGTCGTCCTCTGTTTGAGGCGGGGGCAGGGCAGTCAAACGACGACCAATCACGTTCCATATATGTTCAATGGGTTAGAGATCTGGAGACAGCGGAGGCCAAGGAAGCACCTGGATACCTTGCAATGCTTGTCTGCTGATGGTTTCCGTGTGCGGTCGCGCGTTATCTTGCTGAAAAACAGCATTTTGCAACTGCTGAAGGTAGGGCAGTGCAACCCACCTCAGCACCTCATCCACGTGCCGTCATTGTGCCTCTGATACACCCGTCGTGCCGCAATTGCTCCTTTGACACACCCTCTATGACATCCGTCGTGCTGTCATTGTGCCTCGGATACGAACCAGAGGTGATCGGCTATCGAAGCCGATACTACCCCAAACCATGATGCCGCGTTGTCGAACAGTATAGCGTTCAATATTCGCAGTAGGATTGCATCTGTTTCCACGTCGCCTCCAAACTCTCACACGGCTATTGTCATACTACAAACAGAACAGAGACTCGTCTCTGAACACTAACCTGTCCCATTCAGTCATCCAAGAGGCTCGGGCCCGAAACCATTGCAATCACTCACGTCGGTGTCTTGTCATCGATGGCAGTCTTCGTAAAGGGCGGTTTGAGTGCAAGCCTCTTTCGTCCAATCGTCCAGAAACTGTTCTCGCTGATATTGGAACATCTAAATCACATTGCAAATTCTGCAAAATGTCGACAGTCGTAGTTTGTGGGGCAGCCACTGCATGGCTTCGAATGCGTCGATCAACGCGTGCTGGCGTACGTCTGGATGGACCTGTACCACTGCGATGATTTATATGCCCTTCTTCAATCCACTTTCTCCAAATCCTTTTCACAGTGGACGCATCTAAGCGTGTTTCAGCGGTTATACGCCGGTACGACTACCCAGCTATACGTTGGCCTAAAATGAATTCCCTCGCACGATTGTCCAAATGCTAAAACGTCATCTGTCAGGCATCTATCTCATCAACAACATGTGTCTTCTGAAACGAAAAACAGCTCGGAAAACGGATTTCCGTAGGTGGCAGACAGTAACAACTGCTGGCTCATTTGCCGTTTCCATTCCTTTTATCACGCTTTCTAATCACGTGACCTACTTGCATTTCAGATCATTTGCATACATCGACCAGCTGCGTTTGTCTCGCAATTTGCATAATTATACGGCCAAAGTTTCATGGTGTAGCATTTTCTACGTCAAGTTGTGCATATAGTCATTAAATTTCTAATCATTTGATAATAGGAAGAATATTTAATTTTATGTTTTTTACTTTTTGTCGTCAAAAGCGTGCAATATTATAAGAGCAGTGGATGCTATAGTATAAATGGTTTTCATTTTTAATTTTTTTTTTATATAAAATTACTGGTCATTAAACCTTGTGCTACAACTATTTTTGTAATTTCTTTTCTATTTTGAAAAAATAAATATCTGCAAAATCCGAGTTATTCCCCAAATGCAACCAGGCTGAAATTCAATAAGCTTTATATGTTTACCAATTTAAATAATCACACGAAACTTTAAGTGCAACGCGGTCCGCAGGAACAGTCACGCTATCTGAAGAGAAGCTATCCATGCATACATTAAAACTCAACAAGGGTTAATCCAATCAGTATGAGGGCATTCATTACAACCGAACACACTTCATATTTATTCAGAAAAATATTCTCTTGTCAAAGCGTAACTCTTGAGTGAACTCTAATCACGATGACACTTCTTGAATAAAGCCTACGTCACCGTTGCCAACTTCAATAAACTCCCCCAAACTGCAGTGTAACTTCATGTAAATTTTGACATCTCTTTTTGCGAATATTTCAGCAAGATAGCGCTAGACTCCATACCATGACTGTGCTTATGGAATACTGAATACTATAAACAACCTACCTATCTTTCCGATGAATGTTATGTCTGGTTTATATCCTATTAAAATGTGTGAGATATCATAAAACAAAAAATACAGTGACCCCCCCCCCCCCGCCACCGACACACACACACATTATCAAAGAATGATCTTTAGGCACGGGTGAATGTGTGAATGACATTTCACAACCAAATGTATGTTTGAAACGATGCCCAATGTGTAAAGCAAATAATATAAAATATCACTCTGTACTACCAACTCTTGTATTATATAATTAATTAATTATTTAATATCGCTCAATTATCATTTAATTATTTAAATAATTACTTCCCATAATAAAACTGCTTTGGTATCTCACATATGAGCATCATATTGGATTTTTCGAAAATTTCATGGCAGCAGGAAATTTTATATCAGCACTCGGAACTTTTATAGTAAATCCGGTAAAGACGAGATTCGATATGTACTTTTAGTCAGGGATATTACAGACAACTGCTTTGCTCTAAAATTCAGTGGTACACTGTATTGTAACTAATCAGTAAAAGTGAAATAATTATCTACGTTTTTCTGAAGCAAACGACCAACGAAAAAAAAAGCCAGCAATAGACATTAGTGCTTTAGTAATAGAGCACTGCTCTAGTAATAGAGTCTGTCTGCAGACTCTAAGAAAAGGGATTCGATTCCCATTCAATGCAGTTTCTCGAAATAATGAATAACGTAGAAAATAATTTTCAGAAATAGTGAGAAAAAACTTCAAAATTTTTCTATTGTGTATATAGTTTTCTGTTTTTCCTCGAGACTGACAATTCTAGACTAAAAATATTTTAAAATCTTTTTTTTTTTTTAAGTGAAAAATCTATCTTGCGTCGAGATAATAAACCTTCAGGATACATTTTCTCTTGAAGTCTTCTGAAACAATTGCAGAACAGCCCCTTAATGTCGGCTTTTCCTGGAACTTTTTTCCCGCCAATCTTCTTCGTCTCCCCCTTTTCCCTTGTGCCCTCCCCCCTGCGCACTGTAATCGGGGCCTAACCGATAAGGAGAGATGAATGGCCGAATATGGACAGGGAATGGGGGGATAGAACTTCGTGCCACGTGATAAATGACGCAACACCCCCCTCCCACTCCCACTCCATCCCAGGATGATTTTTGACGTGGACTCCGGGATGAATGAGCTGAGCAGCAAAGCGAGCGAGGCTTTTGCTTATCTCTTTGTTATGCCCGGCTCGAGATAGGACCAGGGGGGGATGGATCCGAGTGTGTTCCAAAGACCCCCCCCCCCCCCCCCTTTCGCTCGATTCCTGAAGAATGCCGAGAAAGCGTGTGTTCTAAGACGGTTTCTCCGGATCCGGAGTTATCCGTTTTCGCGAAGATGAAAAGAGAAGAAAGAGAAGCAAGGGGGATGGTGAGAGAGAAAACGTTCTAGAAGAGAAATCGAATAAATAGCGTAAGAATTCTTCCGTCGTAAATCAACCATTCCGGCGAATTATTTTGCCGTGATAAATTATTCCGACTTGATCGTGTGCGTCTGCAAATTGCAATAGACGGATTGGTTTCGATCTGGCGGGAGGTTTCAGAGAGGGATTAATGCAGTGGAGGGGCAAAATCAAGTACTTAAAGCTTTCGTTTTGTGTTTTGCAAGTCCAGATACAACCCAAATCCTTCCCGGAAAATATTTCAAATAAAACCGCTGTAAATATGTGAGGAATAAATTACTAGTTCTCACCGGTATATGAATTCAACTGGAGGCTGTACGTCGTGTTGCACCGGATTTGGATGATATATATTTTTGTTTATAAACGATAAAACGCATTTGAAAAATTAATGTGAAATGGATGTTATAAAATTTTAACGTAATTAATCAATGAAATCCTTATATTTGACCCCACAAATACCAGCTGTAGAATTAACGTATGTTAATTACATGTTGAGCATTGTAAGGGGTTTTCTAAGACAAACAACTGATCTTTAGCTGAACCATCAAAAATTGAAAGCTACTATGAAAATATAATGGCTCGGTAATAAAAATGAAGCGTTGCGTATGTGATATAAATTAAAAATGGTTATATTGGGAAAAAAAAAGTATCTATGTATGTCATAGTTGGTGACAAACTTGGTAAATTTAATGACAAATTTGGCGCAATATCGTAAACTTTTAGAAAATGTCACTTAGTTGGCGACTTTTGGGAAACGTTTTATTAGCGATATTTGAGAAATATTACCAAGTTGGCAGAAATTTAATATATCTGAGAATTAAATTAAATTTCCTTTATAATCTTTGGCATTTTGTGGGAATTAATTTAAGATTATTGTTTTATTAGGAAGTGCTATGGTAATAATATAAAAGAGAAGTGTTTAAAATTTTGGATTGAATGTAATTTAACTTTGCAGTGTTTAAATATATTTTTTGTAATGTGAATTTTTCGATTATTATATTATACAGCAGCCGCTATGCAGCTTGCTAATAAATCCCAAACTTAGCTAGTAAAATATTTACTTTTAGTAGCCTTACTTTCAAGCCTTAAATGCAAGAGAAAAAGCTTGGATGAAGCCAGAATACATATATTGGTGAGATTTTCTGATCGACTCTAATGGTGAAAAGTATAAAAAATTACTATAACTTTATTTTTGCAAATAAAAGCATAAAAGGCATACTCGTCAATTTATGTGTTTTTACTTTCCCTGCAATACATGGTAATGTATTGGAATCCTGCCGAAAATCGGAACTCGAGTTTTCAACGGATCTACACGTTTCGAGACCTCTTGAATGCGAAAAAACTATTTTTAGCGCGACGTCTGTATGTGTGTCTGTATGTCTGTCTGTGCAGATTTTGTATCCACTCTAACTAAACAACTAATCAACCGAATTTCACAAAATTTGGTAGGTAAGTCACTTGTGGGCGAATCTGGTGCTGATTAGATTTGGGTACGATTCGGGATAAAAGAACCCGCCTTTTTTTGCGAAATGGCCCACAAAAACTTGTATCCACTCTAGCTAAAAGACTAATGGGCCGAATTTCACAAAATTCGGTAGATAAGTCACTTGTGGGTACCCTGGTGCTGATTAGATTTTGGTAGGATTCGGAAAAAACAATCTGCCTTTCTTTTGCAAAATGGCCCCCAAAAATCGCCAAAATCTAAAATAAAAAACTACGTATGCTCAAATATATCCATTAAATGCTTGTTTAATGCGTATTTTTAACGAAGAAAAGAATAAGACCAACCCCATTACACTAGGACTAGCCGTTCTCGAGATATTTGAGTGTTTTCGTATTTTCTCTACGCCACCTTTGAAAATAAGTCCAGTTATCAAATGAGAACGAAAATTGAATTAAAAGTGGATTAAATTTAATTAAAATAAAGAGAACGTGGATATAAGTCTGCAGGAAAAGTCATGTGCTGTCCACATCAGATTTTTATCTATACTATCAAAATAAATTTCTTTTTAGTTTTAGTGTTAATAAATCTGCTGAACATCTGGAAATAGTGAAATTTTCCCCCCGTGAATTAAAGAACTCGAAATCGCAAGTGAGTCCTCCGACCCGGCCTCTGTTTGGTTTGTGGAAATCAATGTTTCTCGGCCGTCCCTTGTAACTTCTATAGCCAGTAACTGAACCAGACGACTTTGATAGTGAAAGAAAAGAAAAATCAATGTATTGCTAAGACGCGACGGCAAAAATAACGGACGTCGATACCGTAACAAGACACTGAAAGAACTATAGGGACACAACAAATTCAGAAGCAGATTGCCTTATGCACTTCCGTAGCCATGTGCTGGACGTAACGGACTATGCTGCTTTGTAGTAGGTATATTGAAAGTATTTCAGAACGATAACGCTATTAAAATGCCATGTAAGTGTTTGATTTTGTTTCGTACATAAGTAGAAACTGACTTTTGGAGACAAAATACACTTTATGAACTTACTTTTATACACTAACAAAATATACCATACTTATAAAATACTCAACAAAATATACCATTTTTACCAATATTGGTAAAATATATACGTGTGTTCGAAGTGACAGGCAATAAATATACTCATGTAAAATAAACAGTAAAACTTTGTTTTACCCCCTTGTTAATCACAACGATCGTAAACTTTAAACACACGTTAACGTAAATTTTTAAATAGGGTTGTTGTTCTCTAACACAGTGTTTCTCAACCGCCGGACCCTGGTATTAATTATACCGGGCCTCGAGTGATTCTCCTGGAATTTGTCGTTTAATTTTACATACATTTTTTTATGAATAAATATTCCATAATGGAAATATTCCAAGGAGAATAATATTTGTGAATGTGTCGAAAAGCTCAGAACCAGCACGCTTAAGTAACATCTGTGTAGCAAATGTCAGAGACCAACCAAGCCGCATTTCAATTTTAATATGAATTAGAGACTGTTCAGCTGACTTCTATGGTGAATTACAGTGGATAAATATTTTTCTCTCCCAATGCCGTTTTTTTCTCTCTTCAAACCAACATCAGTAAAATCAATTTAATAATACAATAATTTATTTTATACTGAATAATATTATAATTTTTTGGTGATAAAAATAGGATATGTCAATGAAAACGAGCAAAAATTAATTTAATGAATTTGTTCTGAGGAAATTACAATTATGTTACATGATTTCATGAGTCCAGTAATTGATAACTTATTTAAATGTAATTTTATATGTGTCAACATGCCACACCGTATACATAAATGTACTAATACGCTTTATGATTATGCCATGATTAATTATTAATATTTATTCAGTGTATAAATTTTAAAAAAATTGAATGGTATTTACATGTAAATATGTTGGGACTAGGCACCTATTTTTTTTTATATAAAACATACTTTACCGAGCAGCGGTCTCACAAATGTTATAACACAACGTTATGGTGGCAGCAGCAGCAACTTTAAGCATTGCTCTAACAGGCTTAAAGTTGCTGCTGCTGCCACCATATGGGGATAAAAATGGCAGTCTTTCAAATGTTGTCGTAATGACATTGATTTTTTGGGTAAACATTTTACACCATGGTCATGTTACAACGGAAAATTTAGATATTATTAATTGTAATACACTGAAATCACTTATGTTACTGGGTGCACCGTTACCTGCTATTGTTAAACATAAAGTAACTTGTAAAGATATATATCTTGACCTAAATAAGTTTATTTATAAAATTAGTTATAAATATCAAATTTCAATGCAAGCCTTTAAACCATGGAGCGTTTCAATAGAGCAATACTTTGATCACTATATACTAATAGTATTAATAAAACATACAAACTTAGTTCAATCAAAACGGAAATTAAAATTATTCAAAAACTTACTTATGTAGTTTTTACTTATGTAGATAAAGCTAGTGGTAACTACTCTATCATTTATAAATGTTATTGTATAAGTACCATCAAATAACACATTCTTAATAATTCTATTTACAATCTACACAATAATAAACAAATCCATCTCAAAAATAGTTGTTATAACATTCCATATATTGGTTTAGTATCCAAGTTTCAGAAATATCCTGGTAGTTTTTCAAACAATTTATAGTGGGCTTAGTTCTTTCCTTACTATTTCCGGTACACTATTACTAGACATTTTAAATGAAATTTCTTTGTTAGCTGACATTTCAAATAATAGTCATATTATAAAACACAGTTTTGAATTAGTTAAGAAATTAAAAACTCTTATTAATATCCATAGAATTTGTACTTTTATTTTAAAGACTTCTTTAATAATTAATATGGATATAGACGATCTTTATAAAATTATTTTATAAATGTTTGAACAATGTAATATTTCCCTAAAATGTTCTTCATTCCTTTAAAATATTTCTTAATTCACTCTATTAAAATTATATGCATAATGGGAGTTATTTTTTTAGCAACAGTTTGGTATCCCACAAGGATGGGGGAAGCCTCATCATTATTGGCTAATCTATGCATATTTATACTTCTATGAAAATGACTATAATGACGGTTTGTATAATATGCTCAAATATAGATATTTAGATGATAAATTATATGTATCCTATAATAAAAATCCTTTTGTATTTAACTTTTATCCTAATAATTTACAATTAAATGCTAGTAATCTATATATACTAATTTGCCAAGTGTGGTACTTCCCGAATAGATAGAGATTTGCAATTTGGTACATGCGACGATCATTCTATAAAACCCCCTGGAAAAATCGTATTTTCCAAAAATGTTCTGAAGAGAGGGTGCTCCACACCAAAGCGTTCGAAGGGTGAACTGATAGAATCGCATGCTTTGCAATAAGATAGACTTCAAATTTGGTGTATAGTGACATAGTTCGAAAGGAGGAAAGTGTGCAATTTCAGATTTCCAATATTTTCTACTTAAGGGGATGTCGCACACTAAAATGTTCAATTTGCCGAATAAATAGGAAACGGCTCCCTTAAAAATTGATAGAGGATTGAAATTCGGTATATGGACTAATTATTTAATGAAAACACAAAAGACGAATATAGTTTTTCAAAAATGTTCATTTAAAAGGGTGCTCCCGAGGAAAACGTTCGAAAGATGAATTGAGAAAAAAACATGCTTCGAGATGCGATAGAGATTTCAAATTTGGTGTACTGGTAAATAGTTTGAAAGGAAGAAAGTGTACAATTTCAGTTCTCCAATATTTTCTACTTTAGGGGGTGCCGGACACAAAAATGTTCGATTTTCGGAATAAAGGAGAAACGTCCTTTTTAAAACGTGATAGAGGCTTGAAATTTGGTATATGGACGAATCATCTGATAGAAAACCCAAAAAGAATACAGTTTTTCAAAAATGTATATTTAAGGGGGTGGGTACTCCACATAAAAACATCCGAAAGGTGAAATGATAGAAAAAGCATGCTTCCAATAGGATATCCATAGCGAATCCATAGTATATATCCTATTGCGAAGGATATATACTATGGATATCGCTCCAAGTTTGGTGTACCGGTTTCAAAAGGAAGAAAGTGTGCAATTTCAGATTTCCAATATTTGCTATTTTAGGGGGCGCCGCACACCAATATGTATACTATTTTCCGAATAAATGAGACACGCTTCTTTTAAATGTGATAGAGGCTTGATGTTTGATATATGGGCAAATCATCTGATAAAAAAAAACCAAGACGAAAAGAGTTTTTTATAAATGTTCATTTATAGTTGTGCTCCACAGAAAAACGTTCGAAAGGGGAAATGATAAAATAGTATTTTTCGGAATGAGATAGAGGCTTTAATTTGGTGTACGGGTAGACAGTTCGAAAGGAAGAAGTGCTCAATTTAAGTTTTCCAATATTTTCGTCTTTAGGGGGTTCTGCACACCAAAGTATTCGATTTGCAGAATAAATGTGAAACGCGAATTATTCAAAAATATGCATAATTCAGGGGTTGCTTATTGCGAGATCGTTGATTTTCTACGGGTGTTCGGCTAGTAATGATTCTAATGTTGTTAACGTTTTAGATTTAAATCTGATATACAAAATAATAATCTAGCTATAAACTTATACAATAAAAGAATATATTTCATAAATAACTTGGTATAACGTCTGATTTCAACTAAATGAGATTAAGAACACAACGTTTAGACAGAAGGCTTTTTATTAAAACTTCTTATAAGACGTACAAAGTATTACAAGTGCCAGAGCGCTTTCGAGCGTTAATACGCTCTTCATCAGTGGCTACATGGAAAGTAAATATGGATCGTTCATATATACACCAGTAACATAGCAAATTTGCATAAATAAATATAAAATTAGTAAATGAACAGACTGATCCAAGAAATATACACAGAAAATATAAATATATTTTAAACGGGTTCAAAATGTAAGTATATCACGAGAAAAGTACAATTGTAAAATATTATTTCATAGCAGGAAAAATGCGAATTCGAAAGGACAGTCAAGCCCGATCTTTTTGAGAATGACGTCAAAGATAACTATGGAGAGACTTGAATTGCAAAGAGTCGAGAATGAGTCGCCAAGCATAACTTAAAATTTGAACGGAATCAAAATTACAAATCGACTCACGGTAGATGTAAATAAAAAAGGATTCATAAAGGAGAATATTACGTGGGTTAGTACAACGCATTAAAAGGAAAGTTTTGTCAAAAACGGACAGGAAATTACCATTAACTGCATATTGAGCGAGAGCCGTAAAAGTTTATCACCTTTGACATCACGAGCGTACTCTGCTAAACAGATGCCAATATTGCTTTTGGTACATAGCATTCATAGTCACCATCGGCAGACAACAGGGGAACCACATACACCCCAGCATAGGTTTTAAAGTTATCAATATCCCCAAGTTTATTAGAACTAATACGGTTAAATAAAGTGGTAATATTAGAGTGAGCAGGCTTGAAACCAAATTCATGACAGAATTGAATAAAGGGACGGAAGATATCTCAGGATGGTAAGGAAAACTAGATTTATAAGCTAAACGATCTTTTAAACAAGTTTAGTATCAATTTGAGTAAATTTGCGGCGAACATGGGTGAGGTAATATTAGAGTAAGCAGATGTGAAACCAGTATCATGACAGAATTGAATAAAGGGACGGAAGATCTTAGGATGGTAAGAAAAACTAGATTTATAAGCTAAACGATCTTTTTAAGCAACAAGTTTAGTATCAATTTTAGTATCAATCAACATCCAAGTTCGCCGTAAATTTATTCAAATTGATACTAAATGTGTTGCTTTAAAAAATCGCTTAGCATATAAATCTAGTTTTCCTTACCATCCTAAGATCTTCCGTCCGTTTATTCAATTATGCCATGAATTTGGTTTCAAGCCTGCTCACTCTAATATTACCACTTTATTTAAACGTATTCGTTCTGATAAACTTGGGGATATTGATAACTTTAAAAGCTATGCTGGGATGTACGTGGTTCCCCTGTTGTCTCCCATGGTGACTATAAATTTTATATTGGCATTATACCAAACGCAATGTTGACATCCGTTTAGCAGAGCACGCTCGTGATGTTAAAGGTGGTAAACTTTCTACGGCTCTTGCTCAATATGTAGTTAATGATAATTTCCTGCCCGTTTTCGACAAATTTTCCTTTTAATGCGTTGTACTAACTCGCACGTAATATTCTCCTTTATGAATACCTTTTTATTTACATCTACCGTGCTTCGATTTGTAATTTTGATCCCGTTCAAATTTTAAGTTATGCTTGGCTACTTATTATCGACTCTATATGCAATACAAGTCTCTACATAGTTATCTTTGACTTCATTCTCAAAAAGATCGGACTTGACTGTTCTTTCGAATTTGCATTTTTCTTGTAATAAAATAATATTTTACAATTGTACGATTCACGTGATATAATTACATTTTGAATCCTTATAAAATATATTTATATTTTCTGTGCATATTTCTTGGATAATAGTCTGTTCATTTACTAATTTTATATTTATTTATGCAAATTTGCTATGTTACTGGCCTATATATGAACGATCCATATTTACTTTCCATGTGGCCACTGATAAACAGCGTATTAACGCTCGAAAGCGCTCTGGCATTTGTAATACTTTATACGTATTGTAAGAAGTTTTAATAAAAGACCTTCTGTCTAAACGTTGTGTCCTTAATCTTTAGAATAAATTTTAATTTTAATACTTCTAAAATTCAACATTTTAAATCTTGTTTGCATATATTAGTGTTTAGAAATATTATATTAAACCAAGTTCTTACAATGAATACATTTTTTGGTGACAATTATAAATTAGCAGATTTTATAGAAATATTAAATACTTCAATTGATAATGCATATCCTCCCAAATTCGTCAATTATATTATTGACTCAGTGCATCCAATACCACTCGATAGCATCTAAGAGAATATTCCCAATTATGGAGTCTATTAATTATTTAAATATGGTTAGCAGTCAAACACTAAGAATTAAGAGCAGTCATAAAATTATACTAGATGCCTCAGTTTGGGGCGGAAGAAAATATCCTTTATCTTATGCCCTGATAACGACCGTGGGCGCTTCTGCGCCCTGGAGTTCCGGGGCTGGCACCATGGGATTCTGTCGAGCGTGAGAATATTTGCTCCATTAAAACCTCTGAAAAAAATTAGTGAAAATTTTTAAACATATTTCAAAAAAGGTCTGATTTTTAGGTCTTTGCAAATTTTCTATCTGGACGTACGTAGGAAAGTTAATAAACGAGCGAATTGCATTGTTTTGAAGAACTTAAAGCATCCTGAGGCGAGTCTCGGTTGCTGTGTCCCATATAGAAGAACGGTTCCTAATATAGAGTAAAAGCCCTGCGTCGCTTGGGGCGTCCTTCATCCCGTCTGACCGTTCTCTAACTCTACTGGAAATCTGCTCGGGCCCCAGTTTCCCCCTTTACGAAAACTTGGAGAAGGGCACGACTCCGGTCGTCACCCTCTCCAAGAAGAAGTTCCATGTAAATTCTATTCAATTTATGAAACTCCTTTCTCTCTTCGCTAGAAATTTAAAGGGAAATTTTATCCTCTCCTGGGCACTTCTCTAACTCCGTCTTTGAGTATGTTTCTGGCAAATTTTTTGTTTGATAAATTTAATATATCACCCCTTCAGTCAATCAGTTCATTGCATATTATACAAATAAGATATAGGGATGACATGGATGCTCGAAAACATTGTTTCTCCAGTTTGTATTTTCTGAAATTTCTAACAAATCCATCGTTGATATCATTGGTTGCTTTTACATACGACTTTCTTTGTCGGAAAAAGCATTATCATAGCAAGCAGATTTCGCTTGAAGAAAATAAAACGTGTGAAGAAAAATAATTTGAATTTATGTTGATAAGTATAAGCCTGCTTTGCTTAAGTCATGTGAAAAGTATCCAATAGTGGGGTTAGCAAATTGTTTTCGATGGAAGGGGGGGGGGGGGTGAGAGGTGTAAGAGGTTCAATTCTGGATCATTATTTATTGCCAGACTCAGGAAAAATGAAAAATCATTCTTCTTTACATTTAACATTGTGTTATGTAACATCGAAATTGTTTTATTTATATCTTGATCAATGTGAGTATGCATTTTTTTCGAGAGGTAGAGTTGTATTTTGACTTATTTAACGAATAATGACTTTTGTTCATTTTGGCTTTCTGTTTGTTTTGTTATATTGTTAAATTATATATTATTATTGTATATTGTTAATATATATTATTATTGTAATTGTATATTGTTATTGTAATTGCATATTGTTAATGTATACTGTAATGGTATTTGTATATTGTTATTGTATATTGCTAATGTATATTGTAATTTTATTGTATATTTTAATTTATATTGTCATGTTGTATTTTGTTAAAATTGCTATATTTCTGCTTATTACCTTACAGCAGACTGTATAAGGAATATATTCTTCGGATGCCAGCCTCTAAATTTCCGATACATTTTCTTTCCCGGCCGTTCAACTGCTACTCAAAACCTTCGGCTGAGTCGGATGGTTTGGGAGTTTATGGTGGTTTGGGAGTCTATGTGGAGTCTATGATGGTTTGGGAATCTATGTGGAGTCTATGGTGGTTTGGGAGTCTATGTGGAGTCTATGGTGGTTTGGGAGTCTATGTGGTCAGAGAGAGTCCAATAGTTAAAGCATTAGGACCGTACATGGTACACCCGAATTCGATCTTCGACGTTGCCCAAAACTGTCTACGTGGAAAATTCATCCAAGAGGTGATGGGTAAGAGTAAAGATGGTATAGCCCCTGTGGTTGCCACCCCCATTGTGTTTTGGTCGAAATTGGGTGGCATTATCCCAGATATCCGACCAATTACTTTACACCTTCTGATAGGTTAGACTAAGGCTCCTAAATATAATACAGGCTAGTTGAAAACTCAGACCACACGACCAAACCAAAGGCTTATGGCGGCTAAATGTGTGGCCAGTGTATACAGGCTAGTGTAAAAAAAAGTAAAAAAGTAAAAAAAAGTAAACTAGTAAAAAAGTAAACTAGTAAAAAAAGTAAACTAGTAAAAAAGTAAACTAGTAAAAAGTAAAAAGTACTTTTTTTACTTTTTTTTACTTTTTTATTTTAAATTATAAAATTATATTATAAAAATAATAAATTTTTTTTTATTTATTTTATTATTATAAATAAATATATTAAAAATATTTAATTATAATTTTTATATATATTAATTATATATATATATATATATTATATATTATTATTATATTATATTAATTAATATATATAATATATAATATATATATATAATATATATATAATAATATTATATATATATTATATATTATATATATTTATAATTATATATATATATATATATATATATATATATATATTAAATATATATTAAATATATATATTATATATAATATATATTATGTATAATATATATATATATATATATATATATATATATATATATATATATATAAATATATATATATATATATAATACAGGCACAATTGAAATGACACAGGCAGATGATAACTGACTGGACCGGTTGGAGTCAAAATGGATGTTGCGTCAGCCTGTGTATTTAGGAGCCTTAGGTCAAAAGGTCTGGATAGAAAACAAAAATACACCCAGTCTTCTCAGAATTTCGCACTGGTCCATAAATCTAATGCTGAAATTGCAATAGTGTTAAGCTATCTGTATAGAGTTATAGAAATTCACAGTAATTTAATAATAAACCACGAATCCTGAAATAATCAATCAAAAGAATCAATCCACCGCGATCAAGCTGATAAATGACAGACGACCACCCAGCTGACAGCCGTTACCAATACATGATAGATTAGACGACACCAATTGTAAAATGTTCACCCAGTCTCGGGATATTAGAATTAAAATTCCATTATACATTCTATTAGCTCCGAAACGAGGCTCTCTTATTTAGTATCGGTTTAATCGCTCTCCGCTTTTACAGGCAGCGATTGTGACTGTCTTTTTGTCAGTATAGTTTCAATGACAGCTTCGGAATGAGGGTCCAGATTTTGGATGTATTTAAATTAACGAAATTTTAATAGTGGAAATTTAGTCTATTAAAATCGTCTTGATTTAAACATAATTTTCGTCATATATTGATTTATTTTACTAGAAATCGAATCAGTTTTGCCATAAGGGTCATTTTCTGTAAACGGGAGACTTGCATGTACCAGGTGTTTTAATAAAAGTTTGCATGATTTGGGACTGATTTTGGACATTTGTCAGTTTGACTATATTGCAGTTCATATTTATCACCCATTAGCTAAAGAAACAATTTATATTTTTAATATTTAAAACTTTTGTTTTTTTATTAAATATCATTCCCCTGTGTGTCCCAACAGTTAAGTATTAAAATCACAACTTCATTTACAAGCCTTCATTTTCTAGTTTTTTTTTAATTTGATGTTTTATATTAAATTAGACAATTTAAAATACAAACAGTAATAAAAATCCACTATGCATTAGAGCAATATTTTAAATTAATGTTTTAAACTGTCCCCTAGCTTTTTTTGTCATTCACCTGTCTTTAAATCTTAGCACCTCATTCTGTACATAGAAGACAACAAAATATAATTAAAGTATTATTATTTTTTACTAAAGTTCATATTCACCATTTCAAAAGTTTGACTATGTTCCAGCTATCATAAAGTGCAGGGAAATATTATAAAACTAAAACATTTTGGATAAGTATTTTTATTCCTTGTCATTCACCTGTCTTTAATTATTCTCAGAATAAAAAATGTAAATTTTTTTTAACGTATATGTGTGCTTAGTTAGTGTAGCAAACTGAATATTAAGTTAGGATTAAATGCAAATAAAACTCATATACTCAAAGTGAAATCACATGATTTGTCATTCCCCTATCGTCATTTACCTGTGTTTTTGGTAGATAAGGGAATGACATTAGAACAGGTGAATTATATTTAGACTAGATTTTCTTTTTAGAAGATAAAAAAAATAAGGAGTTAGTTCTAAATATATGATTGCAATTAAAGCAAAACATTTTATTCTTTATTTTTCTAATGGTATATATATATATATATATATATATATATATTCCCCTGTCATGCTGTATTTACTTGTCCTGAAAATAAAAATTTGCATTTTCTATTTAATTTCCCAAAATGTACAACTGTTTTTTTTTTTTTTTCGTTACTTTAAACCACCAATGTTAAAATATAATGCAGAAAACAGGTTGGAAAATAGAAAAAATATATATTGTAACAAGAAAGATAAAAAAGCCCGTTTAGAGAAAATAACCCATACCACAATGAAAAATCGTTCCAGAAAAGGAAACGTTTTCTTTCCAAGATGGCCCAGAATTGAAAAAACAATAGCAATAATTGAGAAATGTCGTCCATGAACAACTACGTATTCAAAATTGTGGGTGAAAATATATAAATACTAATATATTTAATAAGTATATTCTTAATGTGTATTAATAAGTAAAAGTAATTTATAGGTAATTAACCGAAATTCATTAATAAACTTTTATTGGTATAATTCATAAATATGTTCAGAAATAAACTTGGTGGGCAAAGATTACCATATTTGGAATTTACTTGTCATCATGTTGTTTACTGGCAAGCCATGACTTACACCACACTCAAATTCTTGTAAAATAATTTTAAAATTCAAGGGATGCACATGGAACCTATGATCCCCTCTGGGTTGGCTACAAACATGAAATAATATTTTATTTCTTTCATGTACATCACATCACTGTTTATTTAAGAAAACATTCAATGATTTCAAGAAAAGGAATTATTTTCGTACGTTAACAATTATTTTCGGCAGAGTATCTGCCTGTTTTGGCGATGTGGATGGATTGCCATAAAATCGAGACATTAAATATACCAGGGGCAGTAAAAGGGAAAGGGCTGTGTGGAAACAAGGCAAATCATTGATAAAATTGGAGAAATGATCACCATGGGTACACTAATTTCAGAAAAAGACAAACTCTGGCCTGTTTTACTTCTTCAAATAAAGCCCTTTCTTCAAGAAACAAAGATGATTTTTCCCATGAAAAGTAAAGCGAAAATAAAAAGAAATTGCCAGATTGCATGATAGAATTACTCTTCCTTGGAGAAAAATACTCCCTCCTCTCCTTAGAGAGAGACGTCTCGGAAATGTTGAAGAAAATGGCGACCGAAGGAAGATGAAAACCGCATCACTTCCTCCCATCAGAGCCCCCCTCATCAGGTAATGACACTGAAAAGGGGGATAGAATCCCCCTTCTCCTCATCAGTCATGCAGATAAGGCCCCACCCACGCCAGAGAAGGCCACGCCTTCCCCCCCCTCCACCTAACGGAATTCTTGCTCTCCTTTCAAGATGGCGGATGGACATTAGTTACGGAGAGAGACTTAATTACGTCAGAAAGGATGAGTTTGATCGAACAACTCAACTCAGTTGTTAAGAATCGTCATTTGTCGGCGCATAAGAAAAAGATGGGATGGCGAGTGGAAAATATTAAGAGTTAATTGTTATAAATTTAATTCCGTCATAGGATGTTACAGTATGACGTTAATTTTTCAACGATCGTTACCAAATCTATGAGTAAAGTATTGCATTTGTTTCAGCAGAAATAAAAAAACCAACGTTTATTTCAATTGGTTTTCTCACCCCATTACCACAAAGATCAATGAATCATGTAACATTGAATGGAGAGATTCGAAATCTTATATTTCAAACTACAGTAAAACACCAATCAAGAAGTAAAATGCACTTTGTGCGAAAGATAGAGATATCTTGAGCAACGAATATAAGCACAAATAAAAGGATTATGCAGCATGCAGCTGATTTCGAGAATACGTTGGATCACCTTCGTTAGTGAAAGAAAACCAACCCCAAAAGAGGAATGAGTGCAAAAGAAGATACAAAATGGATTATATACCCAACGCCTGGATGCTGCTTTCTAATTGTACCTCTCTTAATCCAGGTCTTGGGTATATAATCCCCTTTGTATCTTCCTTTGCACTCAATCATCTTTGGACTTCGTGTTTGTTGGATCTCTTACACTGACGAAGAGTATCCAACGTATCCTCGAAACAGCTGTATGCTGCATTACTATTTTATTTGTGCTTATATTTGTTGCTCAAGTTTTTCTTACAGTAAAACACATATATAGGAAATTGTGAAAGTCCCAAAAACTTATGTTTATCATATCCAAAGTTCATTATACACGTAGTAGAATATGGATCTCTCTCCCGTTGCAGATAGCAACATCCGTGGTTCTCGCAGAAACGTCCATAGAAATTGTGGGTCTCCTACAAACATGTATCACGGGCACCCTTCATTGATATTCTCATTTTTTGTGAATTTTTCATGTTTCTTTCTAGTCCCCCTCCACAAAAAAAAAAGGGCAGCCCGGGCGTCTACACTATTGGTGTCCGTCTTCCCTTATGGTCAGCGAAGGTTTCCGCGATTTTATTCACACGTCAATATGGGAATACCCGATACCTGCAGTGACAGCGAGAGAATTTGCTACTACGCAACAGACTACAGAGTGATAGACTGAGTTTGTCTGAACAAGTTCATAATAAGGACGAAACCGATCTATAGATCTTGTTATCTTCAATGAAAGATCCTGTTATCTTCAATGGGGACCCTGTTACCTTCAATGGAAGATCCTGTTATCTTCAATGGAAGCCCCTCTTATCTTCAATGGATGATCCTGTTATCTTCAATGGATGGTCCTATTGTCTTCAATTCTGGTATTGTCAATGAAAAAGATCAGTTTATTTAGATATAATGTTAGGAATTAGTGTTATAGAAAGTAGAATTAGAGGCAGTTAAATTATAGTCACTAGAATTATAGACAGTTAAATTATAGTCATCACAATTACAAGAAATATAATTATATAAAGTAAAACTTGAAAGAAATATAGAATTATATGAAGTAGAAGAAGTTGGATAATATAAAGTAGAGAAAGTGGAATTATAGGAAGTAGAATTATAGGGAGTAGAATTATATGAAATAGAATAAAAAAATCTACTCTTCCTTTCTACATTGAATAATTTTAACAGCTGGCTGATTTATTTTAACAGATACAATTCACTAGCAGCACCACTAGAAGATTTGAAAATTGGTTAGAAAATAATTCTTGTTCCTCAGAACGACGTTATAACATGTGTTCACTGTTAGCTGACGAGCTTAGGTCGGAATCGATCTGTTTGCCAAATCGGGCTGTGTTTCTCTATGATGGTTTCGAGCGTGGCGTTATTAGTTTTCAAAAATTTGCGGAGAACCGAAATTCGGACTCATTCGATGTTTGATACATCTTTAAATAATTCTTAATAGAGTCCACGAAAT
Source organism: Amaurobius ferox (assembly GCA_951213105.1). Taxonomy (NCBI): domain Eukaryota; kingdom Metazoa; phylum Arthropoda; class Arachnida; order Araneae; family Amaurobiidae; genus Amaurobius; species Amaurobius ferox. The sequence continues at coordinate 152,427,946 of OX578136.1, forward strand.
TATTCTATTGATTTTAGATACAAAAGATAAATATTGATAAATTTTTATCTTAATTCTAAGTGCAAAAATTGCAAAATTTGACACATTTGGAACACATTTCGGGGAGAATGAAGCGAAGACTCAAGGATCTTCGACCCAGGCTGTATGGGCCCAGGTTCTACATTCAAAATTTTACTTACGTCTCCCACAGGGTTCGAGCACTTGTCCGCACGAAAATCTAAAATTCCGACCCGTGCAGACTCTTTTGTCACCACATTAATATTTTTCAGCAATGTCTATCGACTGGATGCAAGTACATACTTCGTAATTTCTCTTTCCTTTAAATAGTTGCCCTATAACGTTTCCATTTTGAACATTGGTAAGGTTCCGACTATAGATGTAAATATGAATTTCTTACTTTGCTTGGAGCATTTTATTGGATGATCCTTTATCGAAAGGATTATACTAAAAGCAATGATTTCACAATTTTGGGTCAAGTGCTTCCAGTACGTTGGATATTATATCTATAAAGGTTCATGTGTCGTGGCTGAGAATGCAGCTGCTCAAAGTAACAACTCGCGCAGCTGTATTCCAAGAAAAATACGTCTTAATTCTACTATCTATATCTACTCGTACGGCATGCTTCTTGAAGAGAGGATCATTATTAGACGTCGATTCCTTATTCTTTCTTCAATCAATAAAAAAATAAATCATTTTGTTCTGTATCACATTTGCCAGACATACTCGTGTAACACAGTATTTCAATAGATATAGCTGATTGAAAAACGTCTAATTTTACATATTGTATAATGGCATAATTATGCATACCAAAATTGGATGCCTTTATGCGATCCTCAAATGTCTTTATAGACGACCACTAAGTTGAGAAAAGAATATTTCATTTTAACCCTGAACATATGCTACAACTTAACTTTAAATACAGTTTATTGGCACTTTAATAGACTTTCATATGCATCACAATCGCCAGGTAATAAGAGATATAATGGATAAAAGCATAATCGCATACACCACTGTTACTTTTGGTACATCTACATGTCCTAACACATCTGATGTGAAGTGCCAAATTATTTTTCTAATATAGCGTTCTTCGACAATACTGATATTTATATGTTTGCGAGTGATAAAGGCTAACGATTTTTATTGCCATTTTAACACGAGGCGTAATAAGTACCTATGTTCAATATAACCTTTCAATACTAATAAATTTTCTTATATTAGAATTATTATTTACTTTTATTATAATTGCAATTTTTAAAGCTTCTTGGTACTCAAATTGAATTTTTTGTACACAGTAACAAGGATATTTAATGAAAAGAACTTTTAGAAGGTTTAGAGGTGCAAGCGGTGCAGCTATGGGTATTTTTATAGTAATTATATCATCAATGAAACGGTACATGAGATGATTATTGAAGGAGTGATTAATTTCATAAAAAGTATAAAAGTGTAATTATAAGTTGGCCAATATTGTTGAGGAGATTTTTCCCTGAGGAATTCCCTGTTTTAATTTATGTACCTTGAGATAAATGCGGGTTGAACTTGAAATAAATTACTTGAGACTTAAGATAAATTAACTCGACATAAATACTGGTTGTAAAGGAAGAATTTTAACAAGGTTTAAAATTTTGGTATAGTGATGTTATGATGATTAGCAATTCATATAATTACATTATGACTTTATATAAAAAATCTGATGTGGGCAACACATGACTTTCCTTATATAATGTAATGAATTTACTACTTTTACAGTAAAAAAAAAATAGGATTTTCTTGTAGTAGATACTAATATTCTTTCCAAGATATTGAATTTTCGACAATTAGTCGTCATTTTCATTGATTTAGCGTCATTTTTATCCATTTGGCGAGATTTTCGTTAATTTGGCAACATTTCAAAAATGTCGCCAAGTTGGCGACATTCCGCCAAATTCGTCGCCAAAATCTCGCCAAGCGTTATGCACTAAGAAATAAGTTTTTCTTAAAGCAGATAAATGACTATTGGCGTTCAAATACAAAAGTATTATTCAAAGTATCTTTTTTCAAGAATGGAACGAGCTAGATCCACGAGAAGGATGTCACTCAATTTATCGCATGGTATTACATATGAAAAGTAAACATGTTTCTCAATAGGAAATATTTTTCTTTTTATTTTATATGACTTTTTGATAATTTTTTTTAAAAATGTACAATATCTCGAGAACGGTTCACGTTAGCGTTCTAAAATTTATGTCAATCGTTTTCTAATGAAAAATTACATAAGAAATGTCTATTTGCTTAACTTTATTAGTGGTTTTAATTTTTTGACGATTTTTTCAAAATTTCATTCGAAAATTTAGGGGGGTTCTGAACATTCGATTGCGCATAAAAACAATAGGCTTCCAGTGTTTACGGATTGTGATTTTTGTACCAAATTTGGTTCAAATCGGTCCATTCGTTCGTCAGTTATCGTCTCCACAGACTCACTGACACACACACACAGACACACATACTTTCACACACACACACACACACACACAGACATCACTTCAAAAATGTTTGATTCGTGATCAGGGATGCTTGAAACGTGCTCTCCCGTCGAAAACTCGAATTCGAATTTTCGACCCCGTCACAATACTTTCCTTATACATTATGTATATAAGGAAAGTAATAATTGGTGTCAATATTATTAAAGTGATCTTTAATATCATATGTTTTAATTTCATATGTATGTTTAAGTATATTTAATTTTTCCACAAGTTCAAACCTGTATTTTATGGTATGAATTCTCTGCTCAGTGAAATGTTCATAAAGTTCGTTTAGAATAGAAAGTAGTTATTATATATATATATATATATATATATATATATATAACACCATGAAGCTTTGGACATATACTTATGGAAATTACGAGACAAACACAGATGGTTGATATATGCAAATCTGTAGTGCAATCTTGATCTGTAATGCAAGTAGGTCAAATAATTATAGCGCGGGATAAAACGGATGGAAACAACAGTTTTTACTGTCTTCCGGTTACGGAAACCCGTTTTCCGAGCAGTTTTTCGTTTCAGAAGACACATGATGTTGCAGAAATGCTTGGTCGACGGCACTGAAGTCCGTTTCAGCATTTGAACGATCGTGTGAAAAGATTCATTTTGGGCCTATGTACGGCTGGGTGGTCGTAAGCTGAAACACGTGTAGATGCGTCCACTGTGTAAAGGATTTGGAGAAGATGGGTTGAAGAGCATGTGAATCGTCGAAGTGGTACAGATCTATCCAGACGTATGTCAGCACGAGCTGATTGACGCATCCGAAGACATGCGGTGGCTGGACTACAAACGACGACCGTCGACATTCTACAGAATTTGCAGAGTACATTGGATGTTCCAATATCAGCGAGAATAGTTTCTCGGTGATTGGCCGAAATCGGCTTCCATTCAAACCATCCTTTACGAAGATTACTATTGACGACAAGACACAAACGTGAGAGATTACAATGGTGTCGGACTCGAGCCTCTTGGGCGCAGGAATGAGTCAGGGTAGTATTCAGAGACTTATCTCGGTTTTGTCTGTCGAATGACAGTCGCCGTGTGAGAGTCTGGAGGCGGCGTGGAAACAGATCCAATCCCACTGCAACTGTTGAACTCTATACTGTTCGAAAACATGCCATCATGATTTGGGATGCCATTGGCTTCAATAGCCGGTCACCTCTGGTTCATGTCAGAGGCACAATGACGGCACGGCGATATGTGGATGAGGTGCTGCAGCCGGTTGCACTACCATACCTTCAGCGGTTGCAAAATGCTGTGTTCCAGCAAAATAACGCGGGACCGCACAGGGCAACCATTAGCAGAAAAGTATTACAAGGTATCCAGGTGTTTCCTTGGCCTCCATTGTCTCCAGATCGCTCATCCATAGAACATGCATGGGACGTGATTGGCCGCCGTTTGACTGTCCTGCCCCCGTCTCAAACAGAGGACGACCTGTGGAGGATGGTTGAAGGCATATAGACATCCATCTCTCAGGAAACTTTCCGCGCGCTCATTGCATCAGTTCCTCAAAGGGTTGCTACTTATATCGCTGCAAGGAAGTGTATATATATATACAACGTGACACTGAAAATGAGACACCAAGGAATGAGTAGAAAGTTATGAAAATCGGCAAACAGAGAGAGACAGCAAAGAACAATAAGTGATGTTTATTGCAACATGATACACCTATATACTGAACGATAACGCCATCTGATCAGTAGGTTGAAGACCCAGACCGTCTGACTCGTCCAGAGGACTCGAGCAACCATTTGAACGGCCGGGTGATCAGTAGGTTGTAGAACCACTACAACCGGTGATACAGGCGACCACTGGACACACAACGGGCAGGACACAGGACACACAAACGGCGACCACTACACACGGCGATACAGGCAGCAACACGTCTAAGTGCAGAGTCAATGATCATGCGGATAGTGTCCTGAGGGATGGCTGTCCATTCCCTGTCAAATATTTGCCAGAGTTCGTCTTCTGAACACGGTGGTGGCAGTGCATGCAAGCGATGTCCAATCACGTTCCAGGCGTGTTCGATTGGTGAGAGATCAGGGGAGACTGGTGTCCAGGGAAGCACCTGGGTACCTTGCAGCGCAAGTTGGCTGATGGATGTTGTGTGTGATCGGGCGTTATCCTGCTAGTTAAAGGCATTGGGCACTCCTTAAGGAAGGGTAGTGTCAACGGCAGAAGCACGTCATCCATGCATCGTTGAGCCGTTATAATGCCCTCAATACGGCCCAGAGGTTATTGTTGTCCAAAATGTCGAGATATCCTTCCGTCTTCAGAGTTTTCTTCACAGGAATAAGAGGGCCGAGCCAGAACCATGAGAAACAGCCCCAATCCAATATACTTCCACCACCAAACTTAACTTGCGGCACAATACAGTCACGTAAAAGGAGTTCACTCAGCATTCTCCACAACCACACTCTACCATCAGATTACCAGAAAGTGTACCGTGATACGTCGCTCCATAACACTTGACGCCACTGCTGAAGGTTCCATTTTTTGCGTGCTTTGCACCACTGTAAGCGAAACTTGGCATTGGTTGCGGTAATGCTTGGTTTATATGCAGCTGCTCGCCCATAAAAACCAAGATTTCGCATCTCCCGACGAACTGTCTTTGTGCTGACGTTGCATCCAGAGGCTTCCCGAAATTCCGAACAAACTATTTCCTCCGATTGCTTGCGGTTCGCTTTCACAACTCTCTTCAGCACTCTGAGGTCGCTTTCCACTAGACGGAATGGTAGACCAGATCCTGCATGCACAGTTGTAGCGCCTGTAAGTTTCCAGTTCATGATAACACCATTTACGGTGGAAGGAGTCACTCGCAACAAGACAGAAATCTCACGAACAGATTTTCCACAGTGGTGACAACCAATCACTTCACCACGTTCAATCTCATTTATCTCGCGTTTACCTCCTATTTTACTTTTCTGGCTTTGAAATTAATTTGTTAACTCGTCTGACTTCTTTTATACTTGTTTGAGAGCTAGCAATTTGATGTCACTAGCAGAATCCCCCACGTACAGGGGTGTCCGGAGACTTTTGATCATTATTTGCATTTTCAGAACAGGTGTGTCCGATGAATTTGTAAAATGTCAGTTTGTGGAAACCCCCTTATCATCCAGGTACTTTCAGAGATTCAGAGAATAGCTGATAACTATATTGTCGATACCTTTGTGAATATTCGCGATATTCCAGTGAATTTTTTATGCAAGTTGTTCATCAGTATTCACTACAAAATCATGAAAGAAAACTATTGCTATGTTTCGCGCTTGCGCAGTAAAAACTTAGTTTCTTCAAATGATCTCATCGTATATTCAATGCTTTTATTTTCAATTGTAGTATAATGTTTTTCTTGGACTTTGGCGCAACTGCTCTGTAAGTTTAGTGAAATTTGATTGAAACTTATAGATATTGTAAGCAAAAAACATGCAGCAAAATTAGGTTTTCTTTAAAAGAAACGTTTATATCCGTTTGAATGAATATACGTTTTTGTTTTACGAAAATGCTTATATACATTGAGCAAAGCTAAACTATTTTGTGAAGGTTACAAATCATTTCTAGCTTTTTAAGATACAGGGTGATCATGTCGATGTCGAAGGCCCAGACCACACAGCCAACCCTAGGGCTTACGGCAGTTTAATGTGTGGCCGGGAGAGGAGGTTAGCCGAAACCGTCCTCCAATCAGTCACCAAGTTTCAGTCTGCAATTATTTAAAATTCAATAAAGTGGTTACATGGTAAATATACATACAGACAGTTTTGGAGTTTTACATAAAATACAGTGGGAAGGGAGGCAAAGAAACGTAGATTTTAACAAATTTTGAATTTTGAGGTAAAAATTAAATTATTTTCTTAAAATGAAATTAAATTTATGTAAAACGTATGGCCAAAAGAATCCGAGCAACCGCGGGAAAAGGGACAATACAGTAAAAACCAACAAAAGAAAGCAAAAAGAACATAGCTGAATAAAGGTTACAATCAGTTGAGGTGACCGGATACAGTTAAGTGCAATAAAGTTAAGTGCAATATAGCACTACATGTACATGGTAAGACTTTCAAATATATGAACAGCCGAGGAACACAGGGAAAACAGATATATACAACAGAGAAATATAGACAGGAAACAAAATATACAAAAGACGGACACCAAAAAGTGTAAGTACAGAAACAATAAGAGACAAACGCCTGGAACAGGGAGGACAACATTGACCGAAGAAAATTGAAAGCAGTTGGCACCAAGCTTGCTAAGGAACCTGATTGGAGATTTCCCTCGCAATTAAAACACAGTTTTTCAACCTATTTAAAAGAATTTTATTGGTTCTGACACCAGAGAACCAAGTCGCACGAAGATTATCTGGAGGACGGGTTAAGTGAAATTTTGAGGTATGGGGGCAATTAAAGACGTAATGATCTACGTCACCATATGAATTACAAAGACAATTTGAAGAACGTTTATGTTTGAAAAAATGAAGATAGTCAAGAAAAGGACCATGACCCGTTAAAAAATAGATTAAGAATTTGTTATAAATTTGAAAATTGGGGTTGACTTTGGGTAAATAGCTTAGAATTCTGGCAGGGTCATGAGTCCGGGGGGAAATATAATCATTAAGAAGAGATTGCCAATTTTTAAGAAGGAAAGATTTACAATTATTAATCAAAAAGGAGTAGGGAAAAGGTATAAGGAGTGGGGTGCCGGAGATCGTAGCTTGTTTGGCCAGTTCATCGGCGACTTCGTTGCCCTGAATATTAGAATGGGCCTTGACCCAGGATAAGTTAATTAATGATTTGTAGGGGTGAGCATTAGTTTTAATTTTAGATAGAAATTTCGTTTTATTCTTGATAGATTTAAAAGCCGAAATAGATGACTGACTGTCCGAAAAGATGTTGATTTTTAAATTGTTTTTGCCGGCCCAGAGGATGGCCTGGTTGATGGCCTCAAGTTCGGCTTGAAAAACTGTGTTTCCAGTTCTAAGTTTAAAGGATAGTGATTCGATCAGTCGATCATTTTCGAAAATGCATATTGATAAACCTACATTATTATCCAGTTTTGACCCATCTGTGAATACATTAAACCTAGAAAACGAGGAAGGGTTCGAGGAAGAAAAATTTAAAACACGAAGGGGAGGAGGAAGGCTAGAAAGAGAACAAAGGGAATCAAATTGATCAGGGGAGGGAATGGAGGGGTCCGAAAATAAGTTAAGTTTATGTTTCCAAAAGTTATATTTAATAAAAAGAGTTTTAATGACTAAATGGACAGGGGGAATACCGGTAATTGAAAAAAGAGAAATGTTCGAAGTTGTCCGAAAGCCAGGGCAGATTTTTAATAAAAAGATTCTTTGTAATGAAGTAAGTTTTGAAATTTGATCCCGTGTGAGATTACCCCCCCAAACCCCAGATCCGTAAATAATAACCTTTTCAATTACAGTCAAGTACCATATTTTTAAAAGAGCTTTATTAACCCCCCAGTTATTCCCAGAAATTTTTCCAAATGTTGAGGACAACTTGAAACATTTTTCTTTTAAGTAGAATATGTGAGCGCTCCATTTTAAGTTATTGTCAATTATAATACCTAGGTAGTTAAGAGTTTTAGAAATTTTGATGGGTTTATTCTGAAGTCTAATACATCGATTATATTTTCTTTTGGATCTGTATTTGTTGATAATAATGCATTTTGATTTTTCGTGGGAAATTGAAAGTTTCAAGGAAGTGAGGGAATCCGAGATGAGACCAAGAATTTGATTTGTATTTTGGGTGGTAAATTTAATATCGGAACCAGACGTGACCACGGCCAGATCATCCGCAAAGGCCTGCAGGTAGAAGAGGTCGTTGTTAAGGGTTAAGATACTATTGAAATAGATATTCCACAGGATCGGAGAAATTACCGAACCCTGTGGAGCACCCATAGAAAGTAATTTAGAGAGGGACAAATTGTTACCGGTAAAAGTGATAGAACGGGAGGACAAATATGAATAAATAAAAGCACGAAAAGTTTTTTTCTCTCCTTCGTTTTCGCGAAATTTTGTCATGTGTTAGCTAAAATTTTTCATTTTTTCAAATGAAAAATTTTTTTGGACGTTCGAAGGAGTTGTTGGGTTATACTTTTGGATATTTAATTATTTTAGGTGTTTTGTTTTTAGTTTAAATGTGTTCAGGGGTCTTATTTACATAGTCATTCTCTTTTAGTTATTCATCTTCCAATTGTTTAGGTTTTTGATATTCTTCTGTTCCAAATAGGTTCTATTCCATAGGTTTTGTGTTAAAAACGGCGAAAGTTCGTTCTTTTAGGTTTTAGCAATTTAAATTTATTTAAATTGGCTAATTTGTGATTCCATTTATTGCCCTTTTAATTCCCTTTAATTTGATTCCAAATTTATTGCTCTCGGTTAAAAATTGGTTAATTCCGCAATTTTACAGTTTTATTCTATTTACAGCTTTTTAAATATTTCAGAATCGTCCATATTTAAATTATTGCCGAATTCGTATTTTCCAAATCGTTTCACTTCATTTCTTTTTAATTTTCGTCTGCTTTGAAATTCCATTTCTCTTCTTTAAAGTTTCGAGTTTTTAATTGGTTGATCGTAAAATTAAAATCGTCTGTCATTAATTATTTTATCGTTCATCGATAATTTTGTTGACAGTCTGTGGCAGCGATGTTTCGCAGTATATAAGCAAATCGCGCACTTTTTCGATCTCTTTGCTCTTTGCTCTTTTGCTCTTTTGATTGGAACTAAAATGTAGTCTTATAGAGTTGTTGTTTTCAGCGCCTCGGCGCGAGCCGAGCGAAATGCGTTCTGAGGAACGAACGCCTTATTTCCCGGCCTGCCTGTAAATGTGTGTGGAATCCTGATATCAGAGTGTTTTTTTTACTTGAAATGACGTTGCGAGCGAAGTGATTGATGTCTACTGAAGTATCGTCGGCGCCTTTGGAATAGTTGTTTACTTCCGGAGGTCAGATTTGTTCTTTCATAGTGAACTGAGTAGTTTAAATTTTCCGAGTCTTAGGACCGGACCTCCAATTGTTTACTTCACGGTTTTGATGATGGAGCTGTCTGTTCTTTTGTTCCGAGCGATGTCCACTGGCGCTCTGCTACTCTCGGCTGAGAATTTTATGATGTGAAGGAGCTGCCCGTTTTTGTGCAGATCAGGCCTTGGGAGTGTTCTTTTCGCGGAGTTTTGGAACACCATATTCCACTTGAATGGTTGGACTCACTTGATGTACCGATGCCCTACGGGAGGTACTTCTCCGTTTGGCCTCTTCTGGAGCAGGAAGGGACTGCACCCAAGCTGATGATGACTGACATCAATTTCGTCCTCGGGACTTTATGGGTGATATCTTTTCATTAATTTTATTCTTTTGCAGTATTTAAAGTTAAATTAAATTGGCATGACTAAGACCCCTTTCACTTATATATTTTAAGTTGCGAATCCTGTGGTTATCTTCTTTAACTTTTGTTCTAAATTTCCCTTTTGGCTAACTGATGTTCTTTTTATTCCAAATTTTAGTTTTGATAAATAGTTGTATAAGTTTAATATTGTTAACTTTAAAATTTAATATTCTAACGTTTTTTTTTACCACTATACGACCGGCCATTCCATTTATTTTTATTATTTAAGATGTTTGATTTTAGTTAATGAGATGTAAAAAGTTTTAAAAATTATTTTAAAAGTGAAGTTTAAATTTTAATAAACGTTAGATTTTGAAAACCTAAAATCTGTGTTCTTTCTTTTACTTTTAATGTTTTTATTTTTAGGTAAAGTGTCAATTTTTAATATTTTACAGGAGTACATATTTGTACACGTAGTGAAACTGGTCAATAGGTCCACATTCAGTTTATTTAAGAATTCAGTTTATTGCTAGAATGTTTTCAGGTCAGAGGAACTTTAGAAGTTTTAGAACTTTTGCAAATTTCAGATATTTTTGAGTGTTTTCAGAAGAATGATTTAGAAGTTTTAAGAATTCAAAATGTTTTGAATATTTAGAATTGTTTTAGTATTTCATAAAAATGCACTTTTTCTACCGAACAATTGGTGCCGTGACCAGGATTCGAACCTGGGTTATTGCGGCCACAACGCAATGTACTAACCACTATACGATCACGGCCAAGTTACAAACAAAAAAAAATTGTGGAATATTTACCCCCCAAAATAACAAACTCAATTCCCTAACAATTTGGAACTGAACTCAAATTTAACCAACTTGCTTACAAATTATACCATAAACTGAGAACTTGGAAAATTTAGAATGTTGTTTAATGTTATTTGAGTATATCATAAAATGCAAAATGGTCTTCTCCCCCCGAACAATTGGCGCCGTTTGACCAGTCTAGGGGCTTATTCATGCTAACTGTAATATATGTTCTTAATAATTTGTGTTCTTAAAAATGAAATTTCCGTAAACTGATTCCATACTTGTTTATTCTAAAAGTAATTACTATTGAGATTTTGATAAGATTTTAAACTAAGGCATGATGTTTTAGAATGTTCTTAAACTAAATTAGAGGAATTTATTTTAATATTTTGATTAAAATTTTAGGATTGATTTAAATATTTTCATTTAGAATTTTTTGAGGAAACTTTTGAATTTGATTTTTTCATTTAGAATTTTTATTTAGGCATTCCTTAATGTAAGTTAATTTGATTTGAATTTTATTATTTGAAGTAGTTGGAAATTGAATTTAATTCATAAATTTAGGAAATTATAGGCATGCGAGGAACGCACTTTATGGTATTTACATTTTTTGTTCTAATCCCATCTCATTAACAAATTTTTTTTATTTTGTTGTTCTTATAACCCACGCTCCCAGCAGCACTTAAAATTGTTTTGATGAAATAGAATGAAATTAATTGAGTAAATTTAATGAGAATATTTTTTTTATTAAGTTAAATTATATAGAATTAAAGCAGTAGTTTTTCGACTTAGAATTTTTATGTTCTGATTTGGAATTGAGATTTAATTGCTCACTGATGTGTGAATGTAGATGATGAAATGCTGGTGATTTATTGAAAAATTGGGTAATGCAGGTGTTTTTTACACTCCAATATGAGTGTGACATAAATATCAACTTGAGTTATCTTGTTCTTCACATTGATCATGTGTTTGGTTTTCACACTCAAATAGAGTGGTGTTAAAATCAGTTTGTTTGTTCTTAATTCTGAATCTGATATTTTTTATACTGTCTTTAAAATTTTTTTGGTCGTTAAAGTGGAAAAATTTATTTTATTATAGGAGAATTAAATTTTTTTTAAGTGGAATATTTAAAATTGTGCAATGCAATTTGAGTTCTTTTGGTTTTGAAAATTAAATGGGGATTTGTAACATGATTTTTCTTTGGTATTTTGTTTAAAGTAATGTGATACACTTGGCAGTTAGTGAATTTAAATGTACTACTTGATGGATATTTTTGTGCTATTTTTTTGGGGTTCAAAAAAGATCCACAACCTTTGAGAGGACTCACGACCCTCGGCCCCTTGTCTTAATTTTTTTTGATTTTTATGAGAATTGTTTGAGATTTCCAGAGTTGCAGTTATGATATTTGAGATTATTGTTGTTGAGAGTGCAAGAGGTTGCACAAAATCTAGTTGAATCGCGTTTATTGTTGGTGTAAAATGATGCATAAGGTCATTTTTGTGTATATTTGTCTTTTAAACGACCTAATTTGCCAAGTAATCAGTTTATGGTATAATTTGTAAGCAAGTTGGTTAAATTTGAGTTCAGTTCCAAATTGTTAGGGAATTGAGTTTGTTATTTTGGGGGGTAAATATTCCACAATTTTTTTTTGTTTGTAACTTGAGCCAACTTTGATATTATTATTTAAATTGAAAATTATGCTTCGAATAATTGTTTTCTTTGTAGAGGAGGAGATTGATGATGAATTTGTTGATTTGTATGTATTGGTTGTTATTGTTGAAGGTACCATTTCAAAATTTATTGTTTAGATTATTGGAATTCTTTGGCTGGTCCAAAGTTTTCGTTAAAATTTATGTTTATTCATGACAGCTAATGATATGGAGATCTGTTTATTATTTTTCTGTTTCTTCTCTTTGATGACGTATTTGTTGGAGCATTTTAAAATGATTTGATGAATTTTCATAATGTAAAGTTATAATGAAGTTAGAGAGTTTAAGGTTGAAATGTTGAATCTACATGTTTATTTTAGAGTTGAAAAATTTATGATACTTGATATTATGAAAGTGTTTAGTGAAGTGATTATTTGATTTTTGATTTATTTATAAGGAATTTGATTTTTTATGTGATTTTTATGGCTCGTGTTACAGCTGTAGTTGAGATTTTGATTTTTTTTTTTCTCTCCTTCGTTTCGCGAAATTTTGTCATGTGTTAGCTAAAATTTTTCATTTTTTCAAATGAAAAATTTTTTTGGGACGTTCGAAGGAGTTGTTGGGTTATACTTTTGGATATTTAATTATTTTAGGTGTTTTGTTTTTAGTTTAAATGTGTTCAGGGGTCTTATTTACATAGTCATTCTCTTTTAGTTATTCATCTTCCAATTGTTTAGGTTTTTGATATTCTTCTGTTCCAAATAGGTTCTATTCCATAGGTTTTGTGTTAAAAACGGCGAAAGTTCGTTCTTTTAGGTTTTAGCAATTTAAATTTATTTAAATTGGCTAATTTGTGATTCCATTTATTGCCCTTTTAATTCCCTTTAATTTGATTCCAAATTTATTGCTCTCGGTTAAAAATTGGTTAATTCATCGCAATTTTACAGTTTTATTCTATTTACAGCTTTTTAAATATTTCAGAATCGTCCATATTTAAATTATTGCCGAATTCGTATTTTCCAAATCGTTTCACTTCATTTCTTTTTAATTTTCGTCTGCTTTGAAATTCCATTTCTCTTCTTTAAAGTTTCGAGTTTTTAATTGGTTGATCGTAAAATTAAAATCGTCTGTCATTAATTATTTTATCGTTCATCGATAATTTTGTTGACAGTCTGTGGCAGCGATGTTTCGCAGTATATAAGCAAATCGCGCACTTTTTCGATCTCTTTGCTCTTTGCTCTTTTGCTCTTTTGATTGGAACTAAAATGTAGTCTTATAGAGTTGTTGTTTTCAGCGCCTCGGCGCGAGCCGAGCGAAATGCGTTCTGAGGAACGAACGCCTTATTTCCCGGCCTGCCTGTAAATGTGTGTGGAATCCTGATATCAGAGTGTTTTTTTTACTTGAAATGACGTTGCGAGCGAAGTGATTGATGTCTACTGAAGTATCGTCGGCGCCTTTGGAATAGTTGTTTACTTCCGGAGGTCAGATTTGTTCTTTCATAGTGAACTGAGTAGTTTAAATTTTCCGAGTCTTAGGACCGGACCTCCAATTGTTTACTTCACGGTTTTGATGATGGAGCTGTCTGTTCTTTTGTTCCGAGCGATGTCCACTGGCGCTCTGCTACTCTCGGCTGAGAATTTTATGATGTGAAGGAGCTGCCCGTTTTTGTGCAGATCAGGCCTTGGGAGTGTTCTTTTCGCGGAGTTTTGGAACACCATATTCCACTTGAATGGTTGGACTCACTTGATGTACCGATGCCCTACGGGAGGTACTTCTCCGTTTGGCCTCTTCTGGAGCAGGAAGGGACTGCACCCAAGCTGATGATGACTGACATCAATTTCGTCCTCGGGACTTTATGGGTGATATCTTTTCATTAATTTTATTCTTTTGCAGTATTTAAAGTTAAATTAAATTGGCATGACTAAGACCCCTTTCACTTATATATTTTAAGTTGCGAATCCTGTGGTTATCTTCTTTAACTTTTGTTCTAAATTTCCCTTTTGGCTAACTGATGTTCTTTTTATTCCAAATTTTAGTTTTGATAAATAGTTGTATAAGTTTAATATTGTTAACTTTAAAATTTAATATTCTAACGTTTTTTTTTACCACTATACGACCGGCCATTCCATTTATTTTTATTATTTAAGATGTTTGATTTTAGTTAATGAGATGTAAAAAGTTTTAAAAATTATTTTAAAAGTGAAGTTTAAATTTTAATAAACGTTAGATTTTGAAAACCTAAAATCTGTGTTCTTTCTTTTACTTTTAATGTTTTTATTTTTAGGTAAAGTGTCAATTTTTAATATTTTACAGGAGTACATATTTGTACACGTAGTGAAACTGGTCAATAGGTCCACATTCAGTTTATTTAAGAATTCAGTTTATTGCTAGAATGTTTTCAGGTCAGAGGAACTTTAGAAGTTTTAGAACTTTTGCAAATTTCAGATATTTTTGAGTGTTTTCAGAAGAATGATTTAGAAGTTTTAAGAATTCAAAATGTTTTGAATATTTAGAATTGTTTTAGTATTTCATAAAAATGCACTTTTTCTACCGAACAATTGGTGCCGTGACCAGGATTCGAACCTGGGTTATTGCGGCCACAACGCAATGTACTAACCACTATACGATCACGGCCAAGTTACAAACAAAAAAAAATTGTGGAATATTTACCCCCCAAAATAACAAACTCAATTCCCTAACAATTTGGAACTGAACTCAAATTTAACCAACTTGCTTACAAATTATACCATAAACTGAGAACTTGGAAAATTTAGAATGTTGTTTAATGTTATTTGAGTATATCATAAAATGCAAAATGGTCTTCTCCCCCCGAACAATTGGCGCCGTTTGACCAGTCTAGGGGCTTATTCATGCTAACTGTAATATATGTTCTTAATAATTTGTGTTCTTAAAAATGAAATTTCCGTAAACTGATTCCATACTTGTTTATTCTAAAAGTAATTACTATTGAGATTTTGATAAGATTTTAAACTAAGGCATGATGTTTTAGAATGTTCTTAAACTAAATTAGAGGAATTTATTTTAATATTTTGATTAAAATTTTAGGATTGATTTAAATATTTTCATTTAGAATTTTTTGAGGAAACTTTTGAATTTGATTTTTTCATTTAGAATTTTTATTTAGGCATTCCTTAATGTAAGTTAATTTGATTTGAATTTTATTATTTGAAGTAGTTGGAAATTGAATTTAATTCATAAATTTAGGAAATTATAGGCATGCGAGGAACGCACTTTATGGTATTTACATTTTTTGTTCTAATCCCATCTCATTAACAAATTTTTTTTATTTTGTTGTTCTTATAACCCACGCTCCCAGCAGCACTTAAAATTGTTTTGATGAAATAGAATGAAATTAATTGAGTAAATTTAATGAGAATATTTTTTTTATTAAGTTAAATTATATAGAATTAAAGCAGTAGTTTTTCGACTTAGAATTTTTATGTTCTGATTTGGAATTGAGATTTAATTGCTCACTGATGTGTGAATGTAGATGATGAAATGCTGGTGATTTATTGAAAAATTGGGTAATGCAGGTGTTTTTTACACTCCAATATGAGTGTGACATAAATATCAACTTGAGTTATCTTGTTCTTCACATTGATCATGTGTTTGGTTTTCACACTCAAATAGAGTGGTGTTAAAATCAGTTTGTTTGTTCTTAATTCTGAATCTGATATTTTTTATACTGTCTTTAAAATTTTTTTGGTCGTTAAAGTGGAAAAATTTATTTTATTATAGGAGAATTAAATTTTTTTTAAGTGGAATATTTAAAATTGTGCAATGCAATTTGAGTTCTTTTGGTTTTGAAAATTAAATGGGGATTTGTAACATGATTTTTCTTTGGTATTTTGTTTAAAGTAATGTGATACACTTGGCAGTTAGTGAGTTTAAATGTACTACTTGATGGATATTTTTGTGCTATTTTTTTGGGGTTCAAAAAAGATCCACAACCTTTGAGAGGACTCACGACCCTCGGCCCCTTGTCTTAATTTTTTTTGATTTTTATGAGAATTGTTTGAGATTTCCAGAGTTGCAGTTATGATATTTGAGATTATTGTTGTTGAGAGTGCAAGAGGTTGCACAAAATCTAGTTGAATCGCGTTTATTGTTGGTGTAAAATGATGCATAAGGTCATTTTTGTGTATATTTGTCTTTTAAACGACCTAATTTGCCAAGTAATCAGTTTATGGTATAATTTGTAAGCAAGTTGGTTAAATTTGAGTTCAGTTCCAAATTGTTAGGGAATTGAGTTTGTTATTTTGGGGGGTAAATATTCCACAATTTTTTTTTGTTTGTAACTTGAGCCAACTTTGATATTATTATTTAAATTGAAAATTATGCTTCGAATAATTGTTTTCTTTGTAGAGGAGGAGATTGATGATGAATTTGTTGATTTGTATGTATTGGTTGTTATTGTTGAAGGTACCATTTCAAAATTTATTGTTTAGATTATTGGAATTCTTTGGCTGGTCCAAAGTTTTCGTTAAAATTTATGTTTATTCATGACAGCTAATGATATGGAGATCTGTTTATTATTTTTCTGTTTCTTCTCTTTGATGACGTATTTGTTGGAGCATTTTAAAATGATTTGATGAATTTTCATAATGTAAAGTTATAATGAAGTTAGAGAGTTTAAGGTTGAAATGTTGAATCTACATGTTTATTTTAGAGTTGAAAAATTTATGATACTTGATATTATGAAAGTGTTTAGTGAAGTGATTATTTGATTTTTGATTTATTTATAAGGAATTTGATTTTTTATGTGATTTTTATGGCTCGTGTTACAGCTGTAGTTGAGATTTTGATTTTTTTTTTTCTCTCCTTCGTTTCGCGAAATTTTGTCATGTGTTAGCTAAAATTTTTCATTTTTTCAAATGAAAAATTTTTTTGGGACGTTCGAAGGAGTTGTTGGGTTATACTTTTGGATATTTAATTATTTTAGGTGTTTTGTTTTTAGTTTAAATGTGTTCAGGGGTCTTATTTACATAGTCATTCTCTTTTAGTTATTCATCTTCCAATTGTTTAGGTTTTTGATATTCTTCTGTTCCAAATAGGTTCTATTCCATAGGTTTTGTGTTAAAAACGGCGAAAGTTCGTTCTTTTAGGTTTTAGCAATTTAAATTTATTTAAATTGGCTAATTTGTGATTCCATTTATTGCCCTTTTAATTCCCTTTAATTTGATTCCAAATTTATTGCTCTCGGTTAAAAATTGGTTAATTCATCGCAATTTTACAGTTTTATTCTATTTACAGCTTTTTAAATATTTCAGAATCGTCCATATTTAAATTATTGCCGAATTCGTATTTTCCAAATCGTTTCACTTCATTTCTTTTTAATTTTCGTCTGCTTTGAAATTCCATTTCTCTTCTTTAAAGTTTCGAGTTTTTAATTGGTTGATCGTAAAATTAAAATCGTCTGTCATTAATTATTTTATCGTTCATCGATAATTTTGTTGACAGTCTGTGGCAGCGATGTTTCGCAGTATATAAGCAAATCGCGCACTTTTTCGATCTCTTTGCTCTTTGCTCTTTTGCTCTTTTGATTGGAACTAAAATGTAGTCTTATAGAGTTGTTGTTTTCAGCGCCTCGGCGCGAGCCGAGCGAAATGCGTTCTGAGGAACGAACGCCTTATTTCCCGGCCTGCCTGTAAATGTGTGTGGAATCCTGATATCAGAGTGTTTTTTTTACTTGAAATGACGTTGCGAGCGAAGTGATTGATGTCTACTGAAGTATCGTCGGCGCCTTTGGAATAGTTGTTTACTTCCGGAGGTCAGATTTGTTCTTTCATAGTGAACTGAGTAGTTTAAATTTTCCGAGTCTTAGGACCGGACCTCCAATTGTTTACTTCACGGTTTTGATGATGGAGCTGTCTGTTCTTTTGTTCCGAGCGATGTCCACTGGCGCTCTGCTACTCTCGGCTGAGAATTTTATGATGTGAAGGAGCTGCCCGTTTTTGTGCAGATCAGGCCTTGGGAGTGTTCTTTTCGCGGAGTTTTGGAACACCATATTCCACTTGAATGGTTGGACTCACTTGATGTACCGATGCCCTACGGGAGGTACTTCTCCGTTTGGCCTCTTCTGGAGCAGGAAGGGACTGCACCCAAGCTGATGATGACTGACATCAATTTCGTCCTCGGGACTTTATGGGTGATATCTTTTCATTAATTTTATTCTTTTGCAGTATTTAAAGTTAAATTAAATTGGCATGACTAAGACCCCTTTCACTTATATATTTTAAGTTGCGAATCCTGTGGTTATCTTCTTTAACTTTTGTTCTAAATTTCCCTTTTGGCTAACTGATGTTCTTTTTATTCCAAATTTTAGTTTTGATAAATAGTTGTATAAGTTTAATATTGTTAACTTTAAAATTTAATATTCTAACGTTTTTTTTTACCACTATACGACCGGCCATTCCATTTATTTTTATTATTTAAGATGTTTGATTTTAGTTAATGAGATGTAAAAAGTTTTAAAAATTATTTTAAAAGTGAAGTTTAAATTTTAATAAACGTTAGATTTTGAAAACCTAAAATCTGTGTTCTTTCTTTTACTTTTAATGTTTTTATTTTTAGGTAAAGTGTCAATTTTTAATATTTTACAGGAGTACATATTTGTACACGTAGTGAAACTGGTCAATAGGTCCACATTCAGTTTATTTAAGAATTCAGTTTATTGCTAGAATGTTTTCAGGTCAGAGGAACTTTAGAAGTTTTAGAACTTTTGCAAATTTCAGATATTTTTGAGTGTTTTCAGAAGAATGATTTAGAAGTTTTAAGAATTCAAAATGTTTTGAATATTTAGAATTGTTTTAGTATTTCATAAAAATGCACTTTTTCTACCGAACAATTGGTGCCGTGACCAGGATTCGAACCTGGGTTATTGCGGCCACAACGCAATGTACTAACCACTATACGATCACGGCCAAGTTACAAACAAAAAAAAATTGTGGAATATTTACCCCCCAAAATAACAAACTCAATTCCCTAACAATTTGGAACTGAACTCAAATTTAACCAACTTGCTTACAAATTATACCATAAACTGAGAACTTGGAAAATTTAGAATGTTGTTTAATGTTATTTGAGTATATCATAAAATGCAAAATGGTCTTCTCCCCCCGAACAATTGGCGCCGTTTGACCAGTCTAGGGGCTTATTCATGCTAACTGTAATATATGTTCTTAATAATTTGTGTTCTTAAAAATGAAATTTCCGTAAACTGATTCCATACTTGTTTATTCTAAAAGTAATTACTATTGAGATTTTGATAAGATTTTAAACTAAGGCATGATGTTTTAGAATGTTCTTAAACTAAATTAGAGGAATTTATTTTAATATTTTGATTAAAATTTTAGGATTGATTTAAATATTTTCATTTAGAATTTTTTGAGGAAACTTTTGAATTTGATTTTTTCATTTAGAATTTTTATTTAGGCATTCCTTAATGTAAGTTAATTTGATTTGAATTTTATTATTTGAAGTAGTTGGAAATTGAATTTAATTCATAAATTTAGGAAATTATAGGCATGCGAGGAACGCACTTTATGGTATTTACATTTTTTGTTCTAATCCCATCTCATTAACAAATTTTTTTTATTTTGTTGTTCTTATAACCCACGCTCCCAGCAGCACTTAAAATTGTTTTGATGAAATAGAATGAAATTAATTGAGTAAATTTAATGAGAATATTTTTTTTATTAAGTTAAATTATATAGAATTAAAGCAGTAGTTTTTCGACTTAGAATTTTTATGTTCTGATTTGGAATTGAGATTTAATTGCTCACTGATGTGTGAATGTAGATGATGAAATGCTGGTGATTTATTGAAAAATTGGGTAATGCAGGTGTTTTTTACACTCCAATATGAGTGTGACATAAATATCAACTTGAGTTATCTTGTTCTTCACATTGATCATGTGTTTGGTTTTCACACTCAAATAGAGTGGTGTTAAAATCAGTTTGTTTGTTCTTAATTCTGAATCTGATATTTTTTATACTGTCTTTAAAATTTTTTTGGTCGTTAAAGTGGAAAAATTTATTTTATTATAGGAGAATTAAATTTTTTTTAAGTGGAATATTTAAAATTGTGCAATGCAATTTGAGTTCTTTTGGTTTTGAAAATTAAATGGGGATTTGTAACATGATTTTTCTTTGGTATTTTGTTTAAAGTAATGTGATACACTTGGCAGTTAGTGAATTTAAATGTACTACTTGATGGATATTTTTGTGCTATTTTTTTGGGGTTCAAAAAAGATCCACAACCTTTGAGAGGACTCACGACCCTCGGCCCCTTGTCTTAATTTTTTTTGATTTTTATGAGAATTGTTTGAGATTTCCAGAGTTGCAGTTATGATATTTGAGATTATTGTTGTTGAGAGTGCAAGAGGTTGCACAAAATCTAGTTGAATCGCGTTTATTGTTGGTGTAAAATGATGCATAAGGTCATTTTTGTGTATATTTGTCTTTTAAACGACCTAATTTGCCAAGTAATCAGTTTATGGTATAATTTGTAAGCAAGTTGG
Organism: Amaurobius ferox; assembly: GCA_951213105.1. NCBI lineage: Eukaryota > Metazoa > Arthropoda > Arachnida > Araneae > Amaurobiidae > Amaurobius > Amaurobius ferox. Next base: position 152,448,786 of record OX578136.1, read on the forward strand.
TTAAATTTGAGTTCAGTTCCAAATTGTTAGGGAATTGAGTTTGTTATTTTGGGGGGTAAATATTCCACAATTTTTTTTTGTTTGTAACTTGAGCCAACTTTGATATTATTATTTAAATTGAAAATTATGCTTCGAATAATTGTTTTCTTTGTAGAGGAGGAGATTGATGATGAATTTGTTGATTTGTATGTATTGGTTGTTATTGTTGAAGGTACCATTTCAAAATTTATTGTTTAGATTATTGGAATTCTTTGGCTGGTCCAAAGTTTTCGTTAAAATTTATGTTTATTCATGACAGCTAATGATATGGAGATCTGTTTATTATTTTTCTGTTTCTTCTCTTTGATGGCGTATTTGTTGGAGCATTTTAAAATGATTTGATGAATTTTCATAATGTAAAGTTATAATGAAGTTAGAGAGTTTAAGGTTGAAATGTTGAATCTACATGTTTATTTTAGAGTTGAAAAATTTATGATACTTGATATTATGAAAGTGTTTAGTGAAGTGATTATTTGATTTTTGATTTATTTATAAGGAATTTGATTTTTTATGTGATTTTTATGGCTCGTGTTACAGCTGTAGTTGAGATTTTGATTTTTTTTTTCCTCTCCTTCGTTTCGCGAAATTTTGTCATGTGTTAGCTAAAATTTTTCATTTTTTCAAATGAAAAATTTTTTTGGGACGTTCGAAGGAGTTGTTGGGTTATACTTTTGGATATTTAATTATTTTAGGTGTTTTGTTTTTAGTTTAAATGTGTTCAGGGGTCTTATTTACATAGTCATTCTCTTTTAGTTATTCATCTTCCAATTGTTTAGGTTTTTGATATTCTTCTGTTCCAAATAGGTTCTATTCCATAGGTTTTGTGTTAAAAACGGCGAAAGTTCGTTCTTTTAGGTTTTAGCAATTTAAATTTATTTAAATTGGCTAATTTGTGATTCCATTTATTGCCCTTTTAATTCCCTTTAATTTGATTCCAAATTTATTGCTCTCGGTTAAAAATTGGTTAATTCATCGCAATTTTACAGTTTTATTCTATTTACAGCTTTTTAAATATTTCAGAATCGTCCATATTTAAATTATTGCCGAATTCGTATTTTCCAAATCGTTTCACTTCATTTCTTTTTAATTTTCGTCTGCTTTGAAATTCCATTTCTCTTCTTTAAAGTTTCGAGTTTTTAATTGGTTGATCGTAAAATTAAAATCGTCTGTCATTAATTATTTTATCGTTCATCGATAATTTTGTTGACAGTCTGTGGCAGCGATGTTTCGCAGTATATAAGCAAATCGCGCACTTTTTCGATCTCTTTGCTCTTTGCTCTTTTGCTCTTTTGATTGGAACTAAAATGTAGTCTTATAGAGTTGTTGTTTTCAGCGCCTCGGCGCGAGCCGAGCGAAATGCGTTCTGAGGAACGAACGCCTTATTTCCCGGCCTGCCTGTAAATGTGTGTGGAATCCTGATATCAGAGTGTTTTTTTTACTTGAAATGACGTTGCGAGCGAAGTGATTGATGTCTACTGAAGTATCGTCGGCGCCTTTGGAATAGTTGTTTACTTCCGGAGGTCAGATTTGTTCTTTCATAGTGAACTGAGTAGTTTAAATTTTCCGAGTCTTAGGACCGGACCTCCAATTGTTTACTTCACGGTTTTGATGATGGAGCTGTCTGTTCTTTTGTTCCGAGCGATGTCCACTGGCGCTCTGCTACTCTCGGCTGAGAATTTTATGATGTGAAGGAGCTGCCCGTTTTTGTGCAGATCAGGCCTTGGGAGTGTTCTTTTCGCGGAGTTTTGGAACACCATATTCCACTTGAATGGTTGGACTCACTTGATGTACCGATGCCCTACGGGAGGTACTTCTCCGTTTGGCCTCTTCTGGAGCAGGAAGGGACTGCACCCAAGCTGATGATGACTGACATCAATTTCGTCCTCGGGACTTTATGGGTGATATCTTTTCATTAATTTTATTCTTTTGCAGTATTTAAAGTTAAATTAAATTGGCATGACTAAGACCCCTTTCACTTATATATTTTAAGTTGCGAATCCTGTGGTTATCTTCTTTAACTTTTGTTCTAAATTTCCCTTTTGGCTAACTGATGTTCTTTTTATTCCAAATTTTAGTTTTGATAAATAGTTGTATAAGTTTAATATTGTTAACTTTAAAATTTAATATTCTAACGTTTTTTTTTACCACTATACGACCGGCCATTCCATTTATTTTTATTATTTAAGATGTTTGATTTTAGTTAATGAGATGTAAAAAGTTTTAAAAATTATTTTAAAAGTGAAGTTTAAATTTTAATAAACGTTAGATTTTGAAAACCTAAAATCTGTGTTCTTTCTTTTACTTTTAATGTTTTTATTTTTAGGTAAAGTGTCAATTTTTAATATTTTACAGGAGTACATATTTGTACACGTAGTGAAACTGGTCAATAGGTCCACATTCAGTTTATTTAAGAATTCAGTTTATTGCTAGAATGTTTTCAGGTCAGAGGAACTTTAGAAGTTTTAGAACTTTTGCAAATTTCAGATATTTTTGAGTGTTTTCAGAAGAATGATTTAGAAGTTTTAAGAATTCAAAATGTTTTGAATATTTAGAATTGTTTTAGTATTTCATAAAAATGCACTTTTTCTACCGAACAATTGGTGCCGTGACCAGGATTCGAACCTGGGTTATTGCGGCCACAACGCAATGTACTAACCACTATACGATCACGGCCAAGTTACAAACAAAAAAAAATTGTGGAATATTTACCCCCCAAAATAACAAACTCAATTCCCTAACAATTTGGAACTGAACTCAAATTTAACCAACTTGCTTACAAATTATACCATAAACTGAGAACTTGGAAAATTTAGAATGTTGTTTAATGTTATTTGAGTATATCATAAAATGCAAAATGGTCTTCTCCCCCCGAACAATTGGCGCCGTTTGACCAGTCTAGGGGCTTATTCATGCTAACTGTAATATATGTTCTTAATAATTTGTGTTCTTAAAAATGAAATTTCCGTAAACTGATTCCATACTTGTTTATTCTAAAAGTAATTACTATTGAGATTTTGATAAGATTTTAAACTAAGGCATGATGTTTTAGAATGTTCTTAAACTAAATTAGAGGAATTTATTTTAATATTTTGATTAAAATTTTAGGATTGATTTAAATATTTTCATTTAGAATTTTTTGAGGAAACTTTTGAATTTGATTTTTTCATTTAGAATTTTTATTTAGGCATTCCTTAATGTAAGTTAATTTGATTTGAATTTTATTATTTGAAGTAGTTGGAAATTGAATTTAATTCATAAATTTAGGAAATTATAGGCATGCGAGGAACGCACTTTATGGTATTTACATTTTTTGTTCTAATCCCATCTCATTAACAAATTTTTTTTATTTTGTTGTTCTTATAACCCACGCTCCCAGCAGCACTTAAAATTGTTTTGATGAAATAGAATGAAATTAATTGAGTAAATTTAATGAGAATATTTTTTTTATTAAGTTAAATTATATAGAATTAAAGCAGTAGTTTTTCGACTTAGAATTTTTATGTTCTGATTTGGAATTGAGATTTAATTGCTCACTGATGTGTGAATGTAGATGATGAAATGCTGGTGATTTATTGAAAAATTGGGTAATGCAGGTGTTTTTTACACTCCAATATGAGTGTGACATAAATATCAACTTGAGTTATCTTGTTCTTCACATTGATCATGTGTTTGGTTTTCACACTCAAATAGAGTGGTGTTAAAATCAGTTTGTTTGTTCTTAATTCTGAATCTGATATTTTTTATACTGTCTTTAAAATTTTTTTGGTCGTTAAAGTGGAAAAATTTATTTTATTATAGGAGAATTAAATTTTTTTTAAGTGGAATATTTAAAATTGTGCAATGCAATTTGAGTTCTTTTGGTTTTGAAAATTAAATGGGGATTTGTAACATGATTTTTCTTTGGTATTTTGTTTAAAGTAATGTGATACACTTGGCAGTTAGTGAATTTAAATGTACTACTTGATGGATATTTTTGTGCTATTTTTTTGGGGTTCAAAAAAGATCCACAACCTTTGAGAGGACTCACGACCCTCGGCCCCTTGTCTTAATTTTTTTTGATTTTTATGAGAATTGTTTGAGATTTCCAGAGTTGCAGTTATGATATTTGAGATTATTGTTGTTGAGAGTGCAAGAGGTTGCACAAAATCTAGTTGAATCGCGTTTATTGTTGGTGTAAAATGATGCATAAGGTCATTTTTGTGTATATTTGTCTTTTAAACGACCTAATTTGCCAAGTAATCAGTTTATGGTATAATTTGTAAGCAAGTTGGTTAAATTTGAGTTCAGTTCCAAATTGTTAGGGAATTGAGTTTGTTATTTTGGGGGGTAAATATTCCACAATTTTTTTTTGTTTGTAACTTGAGCCAACTTTGATATTATTATTTAAATTGAAAATTATGCTTCGAATAATTGTTTTCTTTGTAGAGGAGGAGATTGATGATGAATTTGTTGATTTGTATGTATTGGTTGTTATTGTTGAAGGTACCATTTCAAAATTTATTGTTTAGATTATTGGAATTCTTTGGCTGGTCCAAAGTTTTCGTTAAAATTTATGTTTATTCATGACAGCTAATGATATGGAGATCTGTTTATTATTTTTCTGTTTCTTCTCTTTGATGGCGTATTTGTTGGAGCATTTTAAAATGATTTGATGAATTTTCATAATGTAAAGTTATAATGAAGTTAGAGAGTTTAAGGTTGAAATGTTGAATCTACATGTTTATTTTAGAGTTGAAAAATTTATGATACTTGATATTATGAAAGTGTTTAGTGAAGTGATTATTTGATTTTTGATTTATTTATAAGGAATTTGATTTTTTATGTGATTTTTATGGCTCGTGTTACAGCTGTAGTTGAGATTTTGATTTTTTTTTTTCTCTCCTTCGTTTCGCGAAATTTTGTCATGTGTTAGCTAAAATTTTTCATTTTTTCAAATGAAAAATTTTTTTGGGACGTTCGAAGGAGTTGTTGGGTTATACTTTTGGATATTTAATTATTTTAGGTGTTTTGTTTTTAGTTTAAATGTGTTCAGGGGTCTTATTTACATAGTCATTCTCTTTTAGTTATTCATCTTCCAATTGTTTAGGTTTTTGATATTCTTCTGTTCCAAATAGGTTCTATTCCATAGGTTTTGTGTTAAAAACGGCGAAAGTTCGTTCTTTTAGGTTTTAGCAATTTAAATTTATTTAAATTGGCTAATTTGTGATTCCATTTATTGCCCTTTTAATTCCCTTTAATTTGATTCCAAATTTATTGCTCTCGGTTAAAAATTGGTTAATTCATCGCAATTTTACAGTTTTATTCTATTTACAGCTTTTTAAATATTTCAGAATCGTCCATATTTAAATTATTGCCGAATTCGTATTTTCCAAATCGTTTCACTTCATTTCTTTTTAATTTTCGTCTGCTTTGAAATTCCATTTCTCTTCTTTAAAGTTTCGAGTTTTTAATTGGTTGATCGTAAAATTAAAATCGTCTGTCATTAGTTATTTTATCGTTCATCGATAATTTTGTTGACAGTCTGTGGCAGCGATGTTTCGCAGTATATAAGCAAATCGCGCACTTTTTCGATCTCTTTGCTCTTTGCTCTTTTGCTCTTTTGATTGGAACTAAAATGTAGTCTTATAGAGTTGTTGTTTTCAGCGCCTCGGCGCGAGCCGAGCGAAATGCGTTCTGAGGAACGAACGCCTTATTTCCCGGCCTGCCTGTAAATGTGTGTGGAATCCTGATATCAGAGTGTTTTTTTTACTTGAAATGACGTTGCGAGCGAAGTGATTGATGTCTACTGAAGTATCGTCGGCGCCTTTGGAATAGTTGTTTACTTCCGGAGGTCAGATTTGTTCTTTCATAGTGAACTGAGTAGTTTAAATTTTCCGAGTCTTAGGACCGGACCTCCAATTGTTTACTTCACGGTTTTGATGATGGAGCTGTCTGTTCTTTTGTTCCGAGCGATGTCCACTGGCGCTCTGCTACTCTCGGCTGAGAATTTTATGATGTGAAGGAGCTGCCCGTTTTTGTGCAGATCAGGCCTTGGGAGTGTTCTTTTCGCGGAGTTTTGGAACACCATATTCCACTTGAATGGTTGGACTCACTTGATGTACCGATGCCCTACGGGAGGTACTTCTCCGTTTGGCCTCTTCTGGAGCAGGAAGGGACTGCACCCAAGCTGATGATGACTGACATCAATTTCGTCCTCGGGACTTTATGGGTGATATCTTTTCATTAATTTTATTCTTTTGCAGTATTTAAAGTTAAATTAAATTGGCATGACTAAGACCCCTTTCACTTATATATTTTAAGTTGCGAATCCTGTGGTTATCTTCTTTAACTTTTGTTCTAAATTTCCCTTTTGGCTAACTGATGTTCTTTTTATTCCAAATTTTAGTTTTGATAAATAGCTGTATAAGTTTAATATTGTTAACTTTAAAATTTAATATTCTAACGTTTTTTTTTACCACTATACGACCGGCCATTCCATTTATTTTTATTATTTAAGATGTTTGATTTTAGTTAATGAGATGTAAAAAGTTTTAAAAATTATTTTAAAAGTGAAGTTTAAATTTTAATAAACGTTAGATTTTGAAAACCTAAAATCTGTGTTCTTTCTTTTACTTTTAATGTTTTTATTTTTAGGTAAAGTGTCAATTTTTAATATTTTACAGGAGTACATATTTGTACACGTAGTGAAACTGGTCAATAGGTCCACATTCAGTTTATTTAAGAATTCAGTTTATTGCTAGAATGTTTTCAGGTCAGAGGAACTTTAGAAGTTTTAGAACTTTTGCAAATTTCAGATATTTTTGAGTGTTTTCAGAAGAATGATTTAGAAGTTTTAAGAATTCAAAATGTTTTGAATATTTAGAATTGTTTTAGTATTTCATAAAAATGCACTTTTTCTACCGAACACATGATGGACTGATCGAAGGGATTCAATATGTTTAACAAGCTTGAGTGCAGCATCTTCACAGATGTGAAGCTCCCGAAACCCAAATTGGAGGGGATGGAGAGCACCTTCTGAATTCAACCAGAAATTTAATTTATTGATAAAAATTTTTTCAATGACTTTGCCAAATGTAGGGAGTAAACAAATGGGGCGGTATGAAGTACAGAGAGCGGGGTCTTTACCAGGTTTATTCAGGAAAATAATTTTTGAGATTTTTAAGGAGCTAGGAAAATGACCAAGATAAAAAATTTTGTTGATAATTTTGGAGACAAGTGAGGGAAAGGATTTGAAAACATTTTTCCAGATGTTGAAATCTAAGTTATCAACGCCAGGGGCTTTACCATTGGGGAGATGGTTGAAGACGAGAAGGAGCTCAACATCCGAAACCGAGCCCAACCCGCCGGGAGGAAGTGAAAGCGAGGGAAATGAAGAGAATTCAGGATCGTTTTTGAAGCAGTGGTCCATCAAGCGTTCAACTTTTTCACCATAACTGAGGTTAATATTATCTGAAAATTGAAGGTTTATATCGTTAAAGTGTTTATTTTTTTTAAACGTATACTTGAAAATGGATCCAAATTTGGAAGAGCAGCTTGAGCAATGGTTTTTCCAGGCAGCGGATTTGGCTCTGTAAATCATAATTTTATATTTTGCTCTGTTAAGTTTATATTTTACCAAAGCTTCTGAGATTATTTCAGAAGAAGCGGAGGCCCTCTCAAGAGACTTTACTCTTTTATAAAGAGCATTGACGAAGTTTCTGAATTTAGAGAGTTCTGGACTCCACCAACTGAAATTAAAATTTTTTGTCGATTTTTTCTTTCTAATAAATTTGAAAGCACATTCCTGTGCTTTTTTGATAAAAGATTCAATGAGGGATTCAATTTGATAAAAGATTCAATTTGATAAAAGATTCAATCAGGGTGATCATGTATATTTCCCCCTTTTTTCAATATCTTGGTGGCCCCTTAAGTGCACAAGTCACTGAAACCTTATAGGAAAGTGTGCGTTCAAGCATGTTCTTCACATCGCCAAAGTTACAGAATATTTCGCCAAGTATTTGTTTAGAAAATCTAAAAACATTCTAATATTCAAAATGTCCGGATACTTTTGTGTATTTTTAAAGCATAACTTCCTTTGTCCGCAACCAACGTATGTTATTTAAATAATAATTACGTAACGTGTTTGCCTCTTTCCAAACTTTACCTAGAAAACAATCTTTGCACACTTTTAGTATTGACAACTGAACAGAACCTAACGTAGCTGGATTTCTATTTCATCCCGGAAACAGAAGAAATTGAAGGTTTACGAAATTTCTTTCCTTTCTAATCTTGCCCCACTTCCCCTCCAGTCACCTAGATGACTAAATATTTGCCCATTTATAGTATCAACTACGAGACGGAGCCTAATAGAGCCGGGCTTTTGATTCTTCCTATCCTCTCTCAAGAATGAGCGGAAAAAATAAGTGGTTTTCAAAAAGCCTTTTCTATACCCTTTAGAACCCACTGTGAGTAGGAACACTGAATCTTTCCCTTCCGGGGGTGGAGAAAATTGAGTAATTGATACTTAAAGTGTCGACTACAAGACAAAACCTAACAACAAAACCGTATTTTTGATTTCTCCTGTAGGGGACGGCCAAAATGAGGGGAGGGTCGAAATCACTTTCTAGATCCTTCAAAAGCTCCCCAGTCACCAAGAATGTCGAAACTTTGCTCACTTCGGCTACGGGATAGAACCCACCTGAGCTAATTTTTTATCAGTACAACTATTTTCGGCGCTGAGGAGCATGCATTGTTAAATAAAATAGAACTTTTAAAAAACAACTTATTTTTATAAAAGTGTTAGTTTCCATGTCTTTGACTGGCTTAGACCCTAGTATATATATATATATAATTTCTCTAATTATATGAGAATAAAGACGTATCTATCCCCAGGATGGGGTTGTTGGATACAGGGTGTGTCCTAAAAGTACTCAATGGTGATATCACAGAAGAGGTTGGAGCTAAAGGCATGTTTTCGTTCATTATCTGTTTTACATTTTAAAGTTTAAAAATCCTCTTTTATTATATTTTGTGAAAATTTAAAAATTGCCTTTAATCATCTACGTGGGAACACTGTCGCCTCAAAGCAGTTTCACAATTAGGGGATAATAACTTTTAAGCCTGAACATTCAGACTTCACTTCCTCCTCTTTCATTCGTAGATTTTTGGATATGTATGTTCTCATTCACGGCCTTCCCCGTTAAGCACCACAACGGCTTGCAAGGAGTAAGATTAAAGCAATGTAGCTAGGAGTAGAGCTCCCACAGTTTCTATCGTGTGAGGTGCACTTTTCATTTGTATTTTGATTGGTTTAGCCGTTGGCTAATCTGGATTAGATTAGCAACAACAGCAGAAATAGCTCTCTGATTGGAACGAGTGTCTTTATATCTTCACGAATTCTGATGCACGTTAAATGTATACGGATAGTATTAGTCAGCCTCGTCACGGTGACATTTCAACACTTTGTGATCCACGCAACAGTGGCGACTCGCCCCAAATGGTGACCCGGACGTCGGCCAGAATTCACGTCGGCAAGCAGTAATATTTGTCGCTGAATCAGTAAATCAGTTCCAACTCATCAGAAGTTTCTACGGGACATATTTTTAGAAAATAGCTTTAAGGATCGTTGAGTGGCATTATGTAGACAAAATGTTTGATTGTCTCCTTTCGTGATATTGCGATATAGTGTTTTTTTAGAAAGACAATTTTGTATATTTAAATGTACATTTTCAATGTGCATTGTACATTTTGTACATTTTCAATGCGCTGAATCCAAACGAAAACCCACTTAAGCAGATATCGTGGTCACAGAAATTTTTAGAGTTGCAGTTATAGAGTTCCTGCATTTTGGAAAACAAAACCATGTAATGGTTTCTATTAGTGGAATCACAATTTGTAACCTCTGGAATCTTTGCGGATAACACAAAATTCCATACAGCTATTGCAGCATTAGATTGTGACAACTTGAGTGCAGTAATCTATTTAATTCGCTCACTACTAGACGCCGATCGGTATAAAGTACTAAAAAACTAATCATAACGCATTTTGGGGATTCAAAGGTCACAAATTTCGCACTCTTCTACGAATATACAACTAGGAGATCGAAAGCCAAGTCATTTGTTAAGGGAAATGCAGAATCTAGCTAGTGCTAGTATTGCTGAAGATGCTATGCGTAAGTTGGTTTTACAACGTATATACCAGTTCACTTGCAACAAATTCTTTCAATCAGTTCAGAATCTTTAAATAAAATCGCCGAAATGACAAACAAGATTTGCGATGTATCACAGACATCGTCAACAGTATCTGCTGTCGCTAGTGCTTCAGAGTCAAATCATATCTCGCGTTTGGAAGATCAAATTGATAACTTAACAAAGACTCTAGAGCAACTATCGAGAACTTTTCATTCCTGATCCTGGTCAGAAAAACTATCGAAATCACGACCAAGATTTTTTTTTCTCAATCACAATCGTTTGAATTTGGTTTCATGAAAAATTTGGCAAAAAAGCAAAAGAAATGCGTAGAACCGTACAAATACAATTCGGAAAATTGCTAGGTAAAACTATTACTGCGACGATGGATAGTGAAAGAAAATAATTGTAACTCATTCGTGTATAAGGGGTTAACATATATCAATTTATTAGTAGATAGTGGAGCTGATTTAAGCGTGATTACGGAAAGCATGTTTTGCTCTTTTGCTCGTATCACGATCGAAAAGAGCAAAATGAGCCTTTCTGTATGCCGCAAACGGCTCAAAGGTACAAAATTTTAGCAATAAACGATTATAGTATATGCATTTTAGCTTAAATCAGAAATTCGCATGGCGTTTTGTAGTGCTAAATGTTATTTGTACGATATTGGGAGCGAACTTTGTAGCCTCTTTTGGTTTATTAGTGGATGTAAAGTATAAAATATTAAATAATGGCATTACTGGCAGGAGTAAATATGCAACTAGATATGTGAATGCATTACGCATAACAACTGTACAAAGTAAACTAACTGTACAAACTCAAAATTACTGCCCGAATTTGTTAAAATCACAAAGTCTAGAACTAATCACTGAATTCAACACTGTACCAAATTTAAACCAAATTGTATTCAAACCACAGGTCCACCCGTATTTTTGAAAACCAGACGGTTTTCGCCAGAAACATGAATCGTGGTTCAAAAATATAGCTTAAAGATTTACAAAATCGGGGCATTTGCCGGAGATCAAAATGTCCCTGGGCAAGTCCCATATGCGTTTTCTTCAAGAAAGACAGGAATTTTCGAGTTTGCGGTAACCAGTGGCGCACCCAGAATATTCCTAAGGGGGGGGCCATTGGTGCACAAAATTTTTATGAAAGAGGATGACTCCTCGATAAATTTTCCGAGAAAAAATGATCAGAGGCCATATCAATTAACAAGGCGGTTGTCTTTTTTTGTACATTTATTTTTATCAAATTACTAACAATTCTTTAGTGCAGTGCAAGAGAATTGAATGATTAGAAGAAGTAGTAGTAGATATTTATACAAAACAACACAAATTAAGAAATAGATGAAGATAAAATTATTTGTTCTGGTCTGCTTATACTGTATACTTGTTTTCAACCACTCTCTCATGATTACATATTGTTATATTATTCAATTATGATCTATACATATTTATAAAACGAAGTCCAGCCTCCTGTTTTTCTTTGTAGCCAGAGCATTAATTATCTGGTCTGAATCAATTTCCACTTCACGGTGAATGTTCATTGACGCCAGTCCATTCAGTCTGGTTTCACTCATACTGTTTCTCAAGTAAGTTTTCAACCTCTTCATTGTGGAGAATGACCTCTCAGCACTGCTTGTTGATACTGGGAGGGTGGCATACACTTTTAAAAGTTCAAACACAGTTGGAAAAGTCCTTTGGTCACAAAAGTTAAGCAGTTCGATTGGGCTTTTAGTTTTCTTGTTCAATGCAGAGACCTTCATGTACCACAGATGTAGTTCAGCTTTTAGAGTATTATCTGATCTAGGTCCTAAATCATCTGCAAATTTCCTTGATAAGGCAACAAATCTCTCGTTTTCTTCCAGTGTCGGCTGCCTTCCATTCGGAATGACAGATGCAAAACTTTGTAGAAATTCCTTATGTTTGAGAAATTTTTCATGGAGGTGAGTGATGAAATTATCAATCCATGGAATGAAAATAGAAAGTCTGTAGTATTCTTCAGGAGTCTGTACGTTGAAATTTGATCTATAAATTTGTCTGGTGGCACGGCGTGGTAGAGTAATGTTTTCTCCATGCTGTTCCAGCTTCTTAACAGCTTGTTCAAACAGATGGTGAAACTCGTTCTCTGCGTTCTCTCGAATTATAGATATAGCTTTCAAAACGTCTTCTACGTCACTCACAGCAGTTGCCAGATCAAGGTTAACTTCCTGCAGCTTTTCACTCAGACGAACACTGTAGCTGAGTAATCTGTCAGCTGAAACAAGTGCTATGACAAACTGTGATGTTAACATTGAACATAACAAGGTATGAGCCTCTGTTGATGTCTCCTTGTCATTCTAGGTAGTAATCTCCTCCAGAGCCTCGATTACTTGATCAAACAATGAAACCATAACTGTGACGGCATCATGTCTCTCCACCCAACGAGTAGGGCATAATTTCTTCAGTTTTTTGGCACTGATTTCTGTCTCTCCCTGATTAGCTGCATTAATTTTGCTGGTGAGAACAAGGTTTCGTTTTGGTGTGTTGAAAAAACTAGAGATTTTCCCTATTATTCCAAAGCTGTTTCGGATATCCGGAACTCTAGATGAATAAGTTATGGCTAAGTTCAAACAGTGTGATGCACAATGAACGTAGGGGGCTTTGGGGTGTTGCTCATATATAATTGCTTGGGCGCCATTGTACTCTCCACTCATTGCAGAAGCTCCATCGAACCCTTGTCCACGGAGGAAAGACGTATCAATGTTGCAGTCTGCAAGGCCTTTAAGAATAGCATCTGCAATTGCTCGACCTGTAGTTTCAGTCAGGGGCACAAACTTAAGGAAGTTCTCCACTATCTTAAATTCAATTTTATACTTATCATTTGTTTCAAACCGTTTCAAATAACGAACGCAAAGTGTCATTTGCTCTACCGTTGCAATATCTGTGGTTTCGTCACATAAAACCGCAAAACATTTGGCCTCATTCACCTCAGTTGCTATGTGCTTCACAATGGAATCATTGCATGCTGAAATAATCTCATTTTGTATATTCCAACTTATGTAAGTTGCATTTTTTGCACAACCTTGTAGATGAGTTTTCAGTATTTCTTCTCCTGCATCAACTCGGAGTCGCAAAAGGGCTCTAAAATTTCCTTCGCATTGGCATGGTTCTGACAATACGTCCAAATCCCCACAGTCTCTATGCCCTCTCATGGCCAGCCCTTGCCTTCCACAAAAAATCACTGTTTTGATAATAGGTTTAAGAATAGCCCTATTCTGCAAAACTTGTTTTTGCTTTCCTCTGTCCATTACTTGATCCACAGGAACCGTTTTTCCTTCCGTGACCCTTAAGAACTCATCGGCTTTGAGAACTGAATCCTTATGATAGAAAAAATTTTCATGTTGACAGAACTTCTCCAAGGCCTTCTTCCAATTATTAAATCCTTTTGAAACAAGTTGACCTGTAGCTTGTGTGGATCTTAAACCAACTTCATGGGGTGCAAAGAGAACACAAAATTTGCAATAGGCACTGTCCTCTGCCTTTGAGTAAGCTAGCCAGTTATGCTTACTCAACCAAGATGAGCAGAACTTCCGAGTGTGGTGAGGTTTTCCTTGACTTGATACAGCACTAGTGACAGTAGCAGGAAAACTGTAATTTGCATATGGTTCCCAAAGATTTTTTAGCGCTGTTATCCTATCTTCATCTGTGAGGTTAGATTTCTTGACATAATTAAAAATATCTGCAGCCAGAATTTCTATTTCAACTGTGTTTGGTATTGTGTTTTGTCCTACCTTTACCTCCTCACAAGCGTTTGAAGACAGCCCGGGGTCACGGCTGTTGCTTGCTTCGACTGCAGCCTCATCAATGTAACAAGAGCTCAGGGAAACGTCGTTGGGAACGTCACTATTTGCAATCTTACTTTTTTTTTTAAATAATTTCCCAGTGTCTGTTGGCCTAGCCCTTTTCGTTTTTCACTCATTGTCTTTTTTTTTTACCTTGCTCCTCAGTTATTCAAGAACAAAATTTGCTATATAGCCGAAATACGCACATAAACACACACACTGATCGTTAAAGATGCATTTCACTGTAAGATCAGTTGAAAGTTCAGGACCATTATTAAATTCAGCTATTCACCACGCAGGCCCTCGTTCCGAAACTACCAATTCACTGTTATCACCTTGTGTCGTAACGTCGCACTTTATTTCAACTCACAGCAACACTTAATTCGCGAAGCGTTGGCACGATCTATTTATTCACTTCCACAATTTTCTCACTGGGTAAACGAAATCCTCGAGTTTTCGAGCGAACAGCCGCTTCCCCCATAGAGTTTCGTCCAGAACAGAGCACCAGGCGCGTTTGGGTCACGTGATTTTGGACGAGTCCATTAGTTAAATTCAATCACAGGTAGAAACGTCTTAAGAAGAACGGGTTTCCAGAATTGGTGCCTTTAGTGCGAATTAATTTATAATTTGTACAGTACGATAAAGAGCTTTATATGTATAATTACATTCAGTGTAAGTGTTGGGATATGCTGGAATTGTTTTCTTCACAATGATTAAAATTATTTATTACAATAATGGTTGTAAATGTTTTTTTTTTATACTTTCTCGAAGGCAGACCTAGTTCTCTCTTGTGCTGACAGCGCCCTTCGCGTTTTGCTTTGTCAGCCCAAGGGGGGGGCCAGGGCCCCCTCGGCCCCCCCCGTGGGTGCGCCACTGCCGGTAACTATAAAAAGTTGAGTGCAATATCGAATCCAGATAAGTACTCGATTGCGCTCATACACGATTGACTTGCGCAACAAAGCAGTCTTTTCAAAACTGAATTTAATAAGAGATTCCTGTAGAAGTAGCAGATTCCTGTAGAATCTGACGGTATCGCTAAAATAGCTGTGATATCCCCGTTTGGACTATTTGAATTTATCTGCAAGCCGTTTGGACTTTGCAATGCTGATTAAAGGTTTCAACGATTCATGTCTGAAATTCTATACAAGGACTAGACTATTATTTTATTTATTTGGATGACATCCTCATCGCGTCTGAAAACAAGCAAAAGCACAAACAGCATCTACGCAAAATATTCGAACGTTTTGAAAAGTACGGTATTATTGCAAATGTTCCTAAATAAATATCTGGACAGACTGAAACACAGTTTTTAGGACATCTAGTCACACAAAATGTTATTTCTCCCTTGACTTAAACAGTATTAGCTATGCAAAATTATCCATTGCCTAAAACTGTGAGCAAATTACGGCGTTCTCTAGCAATGGTAAATTTTTACCAGAGATTTCTTCCAAAAGCAGCAAAAATACAAGCCATCCTGTACAATTTGGCTAACAGCAACAAAAAAGGGATAAAACTCCTATAATGTGACGTAATAGTACGGAGAATAAATACATTTATAGTATGAAAGGATTTACTGACACATGTTTCACTGAATGGAAAGTTATCGTTATATATCGTTAATAATGGAAAGTTGCTCTAAATGAAAAGTTATCGTTATCAGTCGATGTAAGTACAATTGCAATCGAAGCCATTTTATTGGAATTGAAAAGCGACACATTATGTTAATTAGCATTTTTCTTTTGCGAAAGCTAAGACAACTGAACGCAATTACAGTACATATGATCGATAACTACTGGTGCATATGCAACATTTTCGGCAGATGTTGGAAGGATGTTCATTTACCATTTAAACAGATCATAAACATTTGACTTTTGCGTTTCAACAAAAAGCTGAAAAACATCATATTGATCTGACACGCATAGTCCACGAGCCGTGTGGATACGCTTACGTCATCGTGGGACTTGATGGAAGAGTCTTAAAACACACTACAGTGTATCAAGGTGCTTTTGCCTTAAGCAATTTCTTCAAGAACCTTATAAAAGAAAACCAGTACCTTTCTAGGAAACTTCATCAAGTTAAGTCTCTGCAAAAGATGGAGGAGGATATTTCCAATTTTAAAGAGTCATCCATTGTCATAAATGTCATCGTGAACTGTAAACAGACCACGTGTGCGACCACTATCACGTTATCAAGATTTACAAGGGTGCCCTGCATAATGCTTGTAATCTTATAGACAAATCACCAACATTCCTGTATGTTTCATAATTTGAAAATTTATGACAGTCACCAGTAATACGCAGAGGCTTGAAAGTTACAAGGCTATAAGATCGATGTGGTTGCAACAAACATCGAAAAATACACATCTTTCAAGATCTCAAAGAAAGAGGGGGGGGGGGGCTTGGCATCTACTTGCAATTTATTGAGAGCTTCCAGTTTCTGAATGCTTCCCTAGAGAAGCTGGCTTACAATTTAGATTCCAGTGAGTTCCACTTTCTAAGACAACATTTACCTAATACAGTAAAGCGGATATATCATCTCAGGAAAGGGGTGCACGCTTATTGCTACATGACATCCATCCAAATATTCGATAAAGACGCTCTTTACCTCCCTCTTCAGCATTTTATAATGATATTAAAGGCGAATATATTAAGAATGAGGAGTATCAACACGCTCAAAATATTTGGAATAGGTTTTATATTGATCAGCATCATGACCAGAATAAATGACCTTTATGTGAAAGTTTCACTATCATGACCTTTATGTGAAGAGCGATGTCCTGCAGTTGGAGCAGATGCTTTTCAAAACTTTTAGAAAACTGTGCCTATCGCATTATGGGCTCTACTATGCACATTTAATGACTTCATCAAGCTTGATTGAAAATAACTGAACGACCCCTGGAGCTTTTCATAGATGAAATGAAGCTGCTGTTTATAGGGTTTGGTATCCGAGGTGATATATGCGCGGTCAGTCAACGTAGATCTGAAGCCAATAATCATTATTTAGAAAATTATGCTTCCAGCAAGCCTGACATGCACATCATCTATCTAGATGCAAATAATATTTTCGGCTAGGCTATGTCTCAGCCATTTTCATATTTTGGTTTTGAATGGGTCTACTGAAAACTTAAATGATTCCTGGATAATGGGTCTGAAGGAGAATGCTCAAGAGGAATATATACTCAATGTCGACCTCGACCTTGAATATTCCAAATCTCTGCATGATCAGCATGAGTACTCTTCGACTCCCGTGAGAATGAGAAAGGAGCGAGAAATGCTGTCCCCATACACTGAGGAAGTTGTCTAGCAACTGCATCATAGTCATTTCGTCAGTATCACAAAATTAGTTCCTAATCTACATCATAAGAAAAATTGCATTGTTCACTATAGTAACCCTCATTTATATTTATAATTAGGTTTAAGGTACAAAAAAATTCACGGTGCATTAAAATTTAAACATCACTCTTGACTACACAAAGATGTGTAATTCAATACTGAGAAGAGGAAGATGGCGAAATTCAATTTCGATAAAGATTTTGTTAAGATTCTCAACGATTATTTTGCAAAACATACTTTCGAAATAAGTTAGATATACAGAAAGTAAATTTTTCAAAGAAGCCTTAGAAGATGGCGATATTTCCAACTTATAAAACTGCAACAAGATAATTAAGGCGGTATTACATCTACTTCGATATATAAGCAATGAAATTAAATACACATATCATAGATAAAAAGGTCATTTAATCAAATAAAATCATCCTATAAGCTGTACAAATGTTAAAATGCCAGAGAGCTTTCGGGTATCACTACACCCTTCATCAGTGGCTATATGAAAAATTACTGTGGAAACAGGCTCATATGTAGACCAGATCGGCAGACAAATTTGCATAAATCAGCTACGGAATAATGATAATATAAACAGGCTATTAAAGATTGTCTACCGATCTGGTCTACATATGAGCCTGGTCTGGTCTACATATGTCCACGGTAATTTTTACTTTCCTTATATACATAATGATAAGGAAAGTATTGTGATGGGGTCGAAAATTCGAATTCGAGTTTTCGACGGAAGAGCACGTTTCAAGCATCCCTGATCACGAATCAAACATTTTTAAGGTGATGTCTCTCTCTCTCTATTTGTGTGTGTGTGTGTGAAAGTATGTGTGTGTGTGTGTGTGTATCAGTGAGTCTGTGAAGACGATATCTCATGAACAAATAGAGAGATTCGAATGATATTTGAAACAAGAATCACAATCCGTGAATACTGGAAGTCTATTGTTTTTAAACGTAATTGAATGTTCAGAACCCCCCTAAATATTCGAGTGAAATTTTGAAAACATCACCAAAAAATCAAAACCTTTAATAAAGTTACTCTACACAAATAGACATTTCTTGTGTCATTTTTCCTTAGAAAACGATTGACATAAACTTTAGAACGCTAGCATGAACCGTTGTCGAGATATTGCACATTTTTCAAATAAATTTATCAAAATATCCCATATATTAAAAAAAATGTATATTAACTGTTCAGAAACATATTCACTTTTCATATATAATATCATGCGGTAAATTTGGTGACATCATTCTCGTGGATCTAGCTCGTTCCATTCATGAGAAAATATACTTTGAGTAATACTTTTCTATTTGAACGGCAATAGTTATTTATCTGCTCTAAGAATAACTTATTTCTCCGTCCATAACGCTTGTCGAGATTTTGGCGACGAATTTGGTGGAATATCGCTAACTTGGTGACCTTTTATATGTTGCCAAATTAACGGAAATCTCGCCAAATGGATAAAAATGACGCTAAATCAATGAAAATGACGACTAATTGACGAAAATTCAATATCTTGGAAAGAATATAAGTATCTACTATAAGAATAACCTATTTTTTTGCTGTAAAATTAGTGAATTCATTGCATTATATGAGGAAAGTTATGTGTTGCCCACATCAGATTTTTCATATAGCCACTCATGAAGGGTACAGTGATACCCGAAAGCGCTCTGGCATTTTAATATTTGTACGTCTTATAGGACGGTTTTATTTGATTAAATGATCTTTTTATCTATGATATGTGTCTGTAATTTTATTGTTGCAGCACGATGTTTAGTGAAGACCTGGAATGCATCGAACTTGTGAAAAGTCACGGCCTATATATGTAGGTTTCGCTAACTTGGAGTTGTCAAAATATATGTACAATTTCAGGCTCGAAATTGCAAATTTATAATTTCAACCCTGTTCAAAATCTGAGTTTCGCTTGGCATCTCATTCTCGGCTGCTTGAAAGTTAAATCATTGTCTGAATTTTTAAACATGTGAATATGTTATTCTTATATTATACTTCTGCTGTGTCCATTTTATAATTAAATGTTTTTCATTCCAATATGTTTCCTTGTGTAATCTGGCAATTAATGATATGCAGATTTTGTTCGAGGGATATGACAAGGTATAAAAGTCAATGTATCATCTTCTTTCTCGATTGTCTCTGAAGGTGCACTTTTCATATCCGAAAACACTCCAGCTTTTAATGTGATTTTATCGTCTTCTATAGTGTCATCAAATAAAGACTTTTATTCTAAAGTGTTAAATTCTTTAATATTTAGGGTGTTTTTCGAATTTTATAATTTGATCAAGAATCTCCCAAGTTGCGTAGAATTTTTTTATATCTTCCATCGATGAGGATTCTCATTGATGAGGATTCTCCATAAGGATTCTCATTGATGGGGATTCTCCATAAGGATTCTCATTGATGAGGATTCTCCATAAGGGTTCTCATTGATGAGGATTCTCCATAAGGATTCTCATTGATGAGGATTCTCCATGAGGATTCTCATTGATAAGGATTCTCATTGTTCAGAGAACGATGTTACCCGAGACTTGGAACAGAGAATTTGGAACAGGCGTGTGTTTTTAGAATGATAACTGCATATTCACAAATTAAATTAATTAAACATTCATTTGCTGTTTTATTGTGGATGATGTACCTTATGGTTGTTATATGACTTTGTTATGAAGCTAGAAAATTATCTTGCATGTTGTTCTTGTTTACGTTTCTGCTGCTTTGAAGAACTGCATTTGGAACTCACTTAATAAACTCTCGCATTCAGAGAATAGGTCGCATCAGTATATAACTATGGATTATTATCTCAGTTTAAAGGAAACAGACTAAAATTTTGGAATATTTGAGCGTTTACAATAAACATATTCTGGGTTCCTCAGAAATTACTAAGGCGTCCCGATAACTTTGTAAGGAAAGGTTTACGATTCTACACGTTTTATCTATTTGCAGTATAATTGCCATGTCCGATCGAATAAAAGTGGCTGCAACACTCCTAGTGGCGAATTAAAAAAAGCTAGGAAAACTAACTTGGCAACAAAGCTATAGATAAACAAGAAAAACCAATTACAAAGTTAAGTCATTTTAAAAGCCACAGAATTTTAGAATACCTTGAATACCTCCAGCAACGTATATTAGATTACCACGGAATATTTTATAAAGCGACCTTTGAATCTTTCTCCAACAAGATTAAGACTGAAACAGATTCGATTTTCGATCTCCGTGCAACAGATGGGCACGCACTCAATTTACTTCCTCATTGGTCAAAAACGACTCCGAAAATTGGAAAATATTTACATTCCAATCACCAGCTTCCGAATAATAGAAGTGCTCAAATCCGACAGAAGTTTTGTCCATAAACACGATTTTGAAACTTCCCGGACAATTTCTAACTCGGATCTCGGGGGGTATTTCCACAGAAATCCATCCCCTCCCACCCACTTTCCGAGTGATAACTCCCGCTGAGTCACTTGGTTTATCAGATGGGCGGGGGGAGTGGGTGGCCAGTTTATTTCATCGGGATCTGTGTTAAGGCCCTTATCTCGGCCCCCAAAGCCGTTTAGGAGCGCGTGGAGGGGGGCGACTTTTAATCGGATGTTATCTGTTGATGGGGCGGATGTGATGCGGGAGAAAAAGGACTCACTCGTCCTCTGAATGCCGTTATGAATGTCCAACAGAACAATTAAAGCGAACTGGTTGCGTTATAGCAACGAAATGGAAGACTGATGGAGGAACTGGCTTGGTGACGAAGTTGGCAGAAGTGTGTTGGGGGGGGGGGGGAGTTATAACATTTTTGGTCCAGGCTTACTACTGAATTAGTGGCAATTTTTGGTTTTAATATCGAAATTTAATATTTAAATCATTTAATTTTTGGTAGCAACTTTTTTCTAAAAATCAGTTACTATTTTTGTTGGATTAAACAAAGTAAAAAAATACAAAAATGTGTAAAGGAATCTTGCTTGATTTATATATATATATATATATATATATATATATATATATATATATATATATATATATATATATATATATATATATATGTATATATATATATATATATATATATATATATATATTTTTGAAATGTAATAATAAGAATTATGTAAAAATAAAAAAAATAAAAATACAATTAAAGTAATATTAACATCACCATAGAAGCAAATTCACGGCCATAATGCCGATAAGAGAAAGGAACAGAACCTTCCCAAATTCGATGATTAATCAGAATAAAATTCCTCTTCAGGTCTGAGTATTTAATTCTAATTAACCCAAACAAATGCCTGTTTCAGATTAAGCAATAGTACATTACTATAAATGCTTAAACTCAGACTACAGGCATCAAAAAATGAAAAAAGGATACATTAAGAAAATTGTATTACCATGCGGCATAAATCATTCCTCTTCTACCACGTGTATACACAATCAACCTCAACAACTTAATCTAGAAGCACCGGAATGAACAAGTCGAAATTCTACCAGGGAGGCAGTACGAACGTTCACGGAAATACTCCCAAACCCGTCCAGTGAGTCTAAGCTGAAGACTGGACAAGTAATTCAGAATACAACTTCCCAAACATGCAGAACTGAATATGAATATGAATCATAGATGAAAATTCCTACTAAAAAAGAATTCATAGGAAAACTGGATAATCGAGAATGCCACTATACACCATTATAAGGGCGCACAAAACGTAGTTTCATTACTGACAAAAGTTATATTTTTTTGCGAAAATAAAATTCAAAACATTAATGTTAATGCATCTTATTTTCCGATTTTTTGATTTTTCTAATGTTTTTGACTTAGTTTATTATTTTTCATTTTTATTTATTTATATAATTAATAAATAATTATATATAACATACAAACATACATATATATACACACATATACATATATATATATATATATATACATATATATACACATATACACACATACATACATATATATATTTTTTTCTCTCTCTCTCTCCTGTATGTTAGTCACTATAATTGGGAATGTTTTCTAGGATGTTATCGAGTGAAATTTGATACACTGAGTTGATAATTTTAATAACAAAATTGGGGGGATATGCATTATTAGTCGCTGTACTCAATAATTCCATAAAGTGCGCTAATTTATAATATTCATCACAAATTTTATTGATTCTAAGAGCCTGGTTTATTATAATATTTCTAAATACAGAACTATGCAGACAAGAGTCAAAATGTTGAATTTTTGATGTATTAAATTTAAAATCCTGTCTTTTATCATACAAGTTTATAACCATATTACAATTTTGTAAATTTAAATTTAAATCTAAAAAGTTTGCAACATTTGTGTCATTATTACTTGCATTTAATTGTAAATTATTTGGATAAAAGTTTAATACAATAGGGATATTATTATTTGGGGATACACATAAAATGTCATCTATATATCTAAACATGTGCATATTATGCAAGCTTGGATTAATGTTTTTTTCATAGAAGAATAAATACAGATTAGCTAACAAAGATGAGGCACACCCCCCCCCCCTTGTGGGATACCAACCTGTTGTTCGCTTTATTAATAATAATAATATTCAATATCTTTATGATATTATTTTATTAGGTAACAAGATAGATCAATCATGCTTAAAGCATTGATTATGAAACACTTTCCAACTTCAATGCAATTTTATTTAAAAAAGTCGAAAATGCAATACATTCCTTGGTAACATTTTAAAACTTATCACAATACTACATTGATTTATTATATTTGAAGACTTAAACCTTCATTGAAAAAAATGAACTTCATTCAAATGACGGCCTTGAAATATAAATTGCCTGGTTTAAATATCTCTAAAATGCAATACATTCCACGGTAATATTTTTAAAACTATCATAATACTACGATAATTTATTATATTTGAAAACTTCATCGAAAACAACTGAAATAAATTCAAATGACGTCATAGAAAAAATAACACGCCTGGATCTCTCTATAAAAGCAGGATTTCATTCATAACTTTCTCCATTTCATTCATCACAATACTATAATAATTTATTTTATTTAAAAATTAAGACCATGGAGCTACAATTCATAAACTTTATGCTTAAAACTTCATCGAAAAAAATCGTCCTTCTGTTTATAAATTCAATTAATATTTCATTCATATCAGCCATGCAGACTCCATGGACTGAATTATTTTGTGTTAAAGAAATACAGTAATTCTAATACAACTCATTCTACATATTTTGCTGTTTACATTTTACATAGGTGAAAAATAGGCTTAGTTGTAGATAATAATCAAATTTGAATGAGAATTTAAACTCAAATATATTGTCATTGTGTTGTTTTAGTATGTAGATGCACAGAATTTAAGCAAAAATAAAGTAGTTTTAGGACGGATACAACACTCAATATGAATTAAAAAGAACTTTAAAAAATCACAATTTTGAAACAAGATGGATGCCATATATCATTTTGAAGTGGGTCATGTGATCGTTTCATATCATGGTCACGTGATCGTTTCATATAAGATGTGTCATTATTATTTTAATTTTTATTTAAAAAACTACTGAATATATTTCGCTGAATTTTTTTTTATATATTTTATGGAACAATTTGACTATTACCTAAAATTTTCGAAGCAATTTGTGAATTTGAAATCCGCTTAAAAAATGTTTGAAAAATTAGGTCCCATAGGGCTCAATGTATTTCATTTTTTCAACCCGGGTTCAATCCAAAACTAATTGGGTGATATTATTCATTTATATTCCCATAGGTCCTACAGACCGTCTGAACAACATACTAAAATTTCATTTTGATTAAGTCATTTTTACGGCAGTTATCGTGCTAACGGACAGACAGACAGACAGACAGAATGAACAAAGTCATAAACACTTTTCAACTTTGTTGTAAAGTGTTAATAAATTATACTTACGAGTATCTGAAATCCCTTAAGATGGCTGTTATTGTAGTATTTTGACAAATTTGTATCTTTATCATGATGAACATTCTTTTACATCTATTGACTACTAAACTTATAGATGTGCTGATTTGTATAGTTATAACAGATAATAATAATATCAAATTATATTTCAATCCATATAATCTGGAATTATCTTCTAATGAACCATCATTTTGTAATAATGTTAGTCTTTTGGATTTAAATCCTAGCATTGAACCATCCAATATGATAAATATTTATATGATAAAAAGGGTAATTTTAATTCCAATATTAATAAAATATTACCATTTAATGCATGTAAATCTATACAATTATTTTGCAATATTATTATTTATCACCTATTTAAGTAGAATATTTCGATTATTTATTAATTTGTATATCATAATTTGCATATTAATAACCTTAAGAGTACTAACAAACTTTATAAATTTCCAGTATATCTAGTGAATAGTATTATAACTAGTTTTAAATTAACTAAACATTCTTAAACACATCCATTTCATTAGCATTATCATTAACTAATTGATTTTTCTTGCATAATCATAATCATTCTCTAATATTTTACCGCAGATAAAAAACTCTTCTTGTTAGACTTTAATATCAGTTACTTTTAGTTATTAAATTTACATTTCCTATAACATTACACTTGTTGCATCTATTTTAGGGTTACTCATTGCTTTTAGTGTTTTTTATGTGGTTCGACACCATCAACGCCATGAAGGAATTATCAGAATTGAATGAAATTTATTCTACACCTGTATTGATACAAATAAACGAATAAATTTACAAAGCAAAAAAACAATATTACATGTCGAAAATCAGTATTTGGTGAAGCTACCATACGAGTTGCAATAAGTACTTCTATACGACGTGGCATCGAAACAAACGTACTTTGAATTTGTTCCTGGAGAAGAACATTCTAGATTGATTCTATCCTAACCCAAAGTTTAGCTGTATTACCTATGGGACGAGCGTTACGCCGACCGACGAAATCCCAGACATGTTCAATAGGCGATATATCCGGTGAATAGGCTGGCCAAGGAAGAAGCTGCATCTGTTGCGCTGAAAAGAAGCCTTGAACATTCCTAGCAACAAGTGGACGAGCATTGTCCTGTTGAAATACAGCTCGAAGAATGTGTTGAAGGAAGGGTACGACTTCGGACTCCAAAACTTCTCTGATGTACCGGTTGCTGTTGAGATTAATCACAATTTTTAACAACTGAAAAGATGCCCAATGGCGCCCCTGAACATCAAGCTTGGCGTTCGTCCAGTATGTCGTTGGATAACGCACTCCGGAAGGTGGTGTTCATCGTTCCAGCGTCTAACGTGGATGCAGCCATTACTGTACCCCAAATTAAAACAGGATTCATCGGAAAAAACGACTTGTTGCCAATCGGCACGACAGTGTCTATGTTGACGAGCCCATTATAGCCGCAGGCATCGATGGTTTTGCGTCAAGGGAATCCTGTACAAAGAAATGGTTGCACGCAGTCCACGGTACAGCAGACGCCGATAAATTGTTGGAACAGACAATGACACACCTGTAGCAGTGCCCGAACGTTCTGCCAACTGTCGGAATGAAGCTGTGTGGTCCATCATTACCATGCGGGCGATGTGTTTATCATCCGGTGCTGACGTAACATTTCGTCGTCCACTGCCAGATTTGCGACTCATCCGATTCTCTTCAGTCCACTCTTCCATACTCGCATCACTGTCGTGGTATTGCGCTCCATACGAGCTACTGTTGCAAGATAAGAAAACCCCCTTCACGAAGACCGATCATTCGTCCCCGTTCAAACTCCGTAACTTGTTCATATGGCGCCTTCTGTCGTCGTAGAGGCATAGTGACTTCTCATGAAACGTTTACTGCTGGCAGATAACCATAGCCTATTTTCAACGTCCCGCTACAGCTCTCCATTTATACGGCTATAACAGCAATTCAGAGGGCGCTGTTCAGCCCACGAATGTGCGATGACTCTAAAATTCTAATCATTTGCATAGCACACCCTAATTTGCATTTGCTGTAAGTTTCAGCTAAATCGTGTGATTCCTTCATGGTGTTGCAATTTAAAATACTTTCTCTTACTTCTTAGAGTCTGTTTTGATACCCAGACGGAGAAAACACCCGTACAGGAAATCTTTCCCATGACGTGAATTCAGGGTTGCCATGTACAGGCGATTTTTCTTTCTGGTTTTTCTAAAGAGACTCCACTGAGAGAGAACATCGTGATATTAAGTGGGGCTGTTCCTCCCTCGGCAACGACCAAGATTTTCGCCAAAACTACAGAACCACCGAAAAATACCCTACGCCATAAAGAAAAGAATAAACAGTGTCGTTTACCAAATTCTGAAATCGTTTCCAACCAGGTCAAAGGTTGTCCATAAAGACAGACTTACCACATATTTTGCACCACAGTAGATTGATACTGCCCGGAACGTGCAGTTTACAAACGTGCAAAATGCTCTCTCTCACTGGAGTCTCTTTTGAAAACCAGACAGAGAAAACACCCGTACAGGCAACCTTTCCTATGACATCTAGGGTTGCCATGTGCTTAAGTTAGGAAGGTGGGTTGCCAGATTCAGCGATTTATCGCCAATTTTGCAACTTTTCGAAAGTTCAAGAAACATCTCGAAATAGCGAATATTCTGCGAGATATGAGCGATTTCTAGAAGTTTCTATAGAGAGTCTATAAAAGGAGTCATTATTCAGTTGGAGAACAGTTGACGTGATATAAGCTACATTGAACTGTGATATTCTTCAATGTTTTGAGAATAGTAGCTGTTGCTTAGTGAAATGAGATTTTTTTTATAGTACTAACCATATATATATATATATATTATAATACCACCATAATTTTTAAAAGTATTAACCTAAAAACAGAAATTTAGAATTTTATTGAGACTTTGCTGAAATTTCGAAGTTTGGAGGAGGAAGTCCCCCTGATGATATGTTATGCGAGTTAAGATAGAAGCCAATCTTCAAAGCAATTAAATATATCAAAAACAAATCTCGAACTTCATGCTCTGAAGGTTGGGCACACGGGTCTTATAAATTCATATTCCATAATAGTAGTTATAAATTGGGGGTTCCAGTCCAAAGAGGGGAGGCGGCTCAGGAGGAGAGGCCCTCTTTGGGAGGAGGGTCCCTCTTTGGGAGGATGCCTCTTTGGAGCCGCCTCCCCTCTTTGGAGTGGACCCTCCTTGGAGGGTCTTGAGACCCCCTGGAGGGAGGGAGGATGCCCCCCTCCCCTCTTTTGGAAGTTTGGTGAGGCGGTGCAGCACCGGATGCCTCTTTCGGAAGAGGGCAATTGCGAAGTCTTTCACGGAGGCCTAATGACTCATACGGAGTGAGTTTCACTCCGAGTCTTGAGAGGGAATGTCACAATCGCTGACTGACCCTTGACCTGAGGAAGTGGTTTCAAGGGATGTCGCAATCACATAATCTGGAAATGACGTGTCGCGCCTTGGAGCTCCTTAGCACACGTCCTCCCTCTCTGCTGGTCAGCGACAGAGTGAAAGATCTTATCAGCGTGACGTAGTTAAAGCGCCCTCTGGCGAATTTTGATGAAGTGCTGCCATCTATCGGCATTTTTTTTCCAAAAGAAATTAATGTTTCACTGGTCAGGAGCTGGATTCGAACTTGGGCCCAACTGATTAGAAGCCGCGCGTCTTACCATCGTGCCAAAGCACCCGTGCTTTATAAGAAGTTATCTTCGAAGTGTACCTTATCAGTGGAAGCTAGATTATTTTTCAAAGTTCATTCGAATCGCTCGGTGAATAGCGATGCACTTTATAAAGGGTGCGTTTTAAAACAGAATGCTACGGAGTGAATATAAAATTGTGTATTATAACATTATGATTTTTTTAAAACAAATGTATACACAAACTTTAAAAACACGAATGTAATAATTAGCTAAAATTGTATTCAGTGGATTTTTTTTTTTAAATAAATCTAACTATCAATACGATTTTTATAATAATAACGAAATAATTTCGAATGTTTAAAAACAAATTGATTACGGATTTCCAATGAACACACAAATTGTGTTCAGTGAATACCATTCGACCATTTTAAGTGTTGTGTATCTAAAAACAAATGTATACACAAACTTTAAAAACACGAATGTAATAATTAGCTAAAATTGTATTCAGTGGATTTTTTTTTTTTTTTTTTTTAAATAAATCTAACTATCAATACGATTTTTATAATAATAACGAAATGATTTCGAATGTTTAAAAACAAATTGATTACGGAGTTCCAATGAACACACAAATTGTGTTCCGTGGACACAAAATGGTGTTAAGTGAATAGCATTCAACCCTTTATGTGTTGTGTATCTAAAAACAAATGTATACACAAACTTTAAAAACATGAATGTAATACATAGCTGAAATTATGTTTTGTGAACAGGATTCGACCCTTTCAAGTGTTGTGTATCTAAAAACAAATGTATACACAAACTTTAAAATAGCGCATTTAGTTAAAATGAAGTGAACAAGATTTGACCATTCTAAGTGTGTGTGTGCGTGATTTTTTTTCTTTTTATAAAAATAATAATTAAAATTAGAACTCACGGAACGACGTCTTCACTACCCGCTGGTCAAACTTCAAATGAGTGATACACTCTCATTACGCTATTAAAAATTAGATATTATCTATAATGACGTCAGCAGTATGAGGTGTTGCCACCTATTTTTTCTAATAATATATTTTAATAGTTGGATACTTCAAGGGTCTGATTTGGTACACGTAATATGAAATACATCATTTTAATGATATTACGCATTGAATATGATTCGGCCATTTTTAAAATGGTGGATGTAATTGAAATATCGAAGTTTAGAATTTAACAAACTAACGAATTTTCATCCCCAAAAATTTTAGCATTCAGTTTAAATAAAACCCAATGAATATGATATCACCATTTTAACATCGTAATTTTACTACCATTATAGAACTTAGAAGTGAGTGTACATTATTTTTTTCAGGACACCAACACATTTTAAAATCTATTGAATAGGAATAGACCATTTTGCACATACATGTACCTAGATTTCAACACCCGGTATTAAAACCTGCTAAACATGAAACGAGTAAGTATTGTGTGAGATTTTATCACACTAACTTTCAAACTTTTTAAATTTTTAAAAATGTCCGAAATAGTTGTATTTCATCGGTAGACATAAATTGTATGGAACACATTTTTATGAAAAAAATATCTGTTTCGACAGCTTTTAAAAATAGATTTCTACAGTTGTACACTACGGTTCTAGAATTTTCTAAATACGAATCGACTGTTTGAACTACCAATGGTGGTTTTACCGATGCAAATATTTACAGGACAAATATTTCAATGAAACCGAACTTAGTTGAAGCTTCTAAGTTTGAATATTTAGAATCATTTCATATAATTTTTATATTCACATTGAAAATAGTTAACAAAATTGGAACTCACGGAGCGACAACTTACTGTCCACACTCCAAATGAGTGATACACTCTTATTACATTATTAAAAATTAGATCTTATCTATAATGATGTCATTATGTTGTCGTATTGCCACCACACAATTATTCTTTCCAAATTATGCATTTTTTTTTCTTTTTTCTTTTTAATAACTTGCTACTGTCTTATGCTATCCATTTTTTTTTTCATATAAGCAGATATTCCATATACCTTCTAAATGTTAAGTTGTAATTTAAAAAAAAAAAAGCATTAGAGGTGTATTTTACGTCTGAATTCGTCCAAGTGGAAATCCGACGATTGCAAATGCATGATTGCAACCTTACATTTCAATAGACACCACTAAAATGTGTGGATCTTATTTTGAAAAAGCTGCT
Organism: Amaurobius ferox; assembly: GCA_951213105.1. NCBI lineage: Eukaryota > Metazoa > Arthropoda > Arachnida > Araneae > Amaurobiidae > Amaurobius > Amaurobius ferox. The sequence continues at coordinate 152,478,922 of OX578136.1, forward strand.
CTCAGAAAGAATATGTATATGAATACATATTTTCCATAAATATACCCCCTCCCCCCACAATACACACATCATGCAGGCCAAAGACTCACCCAGAATACATTCCAAATCGGCTCTATAGCTTATCGCGCTTATCAGTGTAACAGATAGTGACCCAAAGTTCATGTTCGCAAAGCGAGTTAATTGCAATGTTATTGTTTTAAGCAGTTCCCATATTTAAATGAAAAATTTTTAAAATTATACAATACATACAAGAGCTGGAAGATCTTAGCATTTCAATATTATAGAATACTCACGAATGTTTTTTTTTTCTCCCCATTTAAAATTATCAAATTTTAATGCAATTTGACAAAAATTGCACAATACTTAGTGTATGACTATCAAATAAGAGCTAGGTTTTATTGTTACAACAACGTTTAAGATCATTAAACGAGTATATATATATATTTTTTTAAAAGAAGAATAGTATATAACTTACTGTTTTTAAGGATAGGTGATTGTTAACATTGAATTTAAATGAATGAGTGACCCTCTGAGACAAGTACAGTACATTGCAATAACATTAAAAAATATGAAAGATATGCAATTAACACCTTAAAAGAAACACGTAATGAGTTTTGATATCTTAATACGAGACATTATTGACATGCACATAGAAATGTCACAATTTTGTGGCTGTAGGTGCTCCATAAGACCCCTCTGCTCTTAATAAATGATCCCATTTGAATGTACATATTTAACAACACACAGAAAATGACAGGACCACAACAAAATTTTACACCTATTACAGAATAACTCCCAACTTCGTAGATTTTTAAGAAACTACAGTCGAATTTTCACCGATTCTTAGAGATTGAAACACAGCATTGTTTATGAATCTTCATACTTTAGAGAATGGAACATAAATTAGCATTTATTTTGAATGAATTCAGAATTTTGACATTGATTATAAATTTATGATTTAAACTCTGTAAAGTGTAAATATCTTTTGTCATGAAACTCACACTGTAGACATTTGATATGATTCGAATAAATCTATTTTTAATTTTTTATATTTTATTTTAAAAAGTGAGATTAGTAAACCTGTTACACTTGAATGCATAGATACATAACTCACAACAATATAACATTTCTTAAATGGAACATGCTAAAAAAAAAAAAAAAATTAGCTAATGAGTATAAATAAGGAATTCAATTTGAAAGATAAAAACCATTTAATGAATCTATTATTAATGAAATACACATTAACCATTATCACTTGTACATTTAAACAAATAAGTTAAAATAATTTCCTTATCGCACTTTCATAGTCCTCTGATTTGAATGACTCGAAAAAATGTCTATCATAGCAGTAAAAGACTTCTTCACCACGCAACAAAACTTTCTTAGCAATGTTATTAATGTCAAGATTTAGAAGTACTTGTTCAGACACTCTGTCAAACATTTGTAATGGAGTGCTGTAAAGACATTCATGGTAACTTAAATCTTCAACTTGACCAACACAGCCAACACATTTGAAAAGTTTTCTTACATGACACATGATGTTGTCATGAATACAAGAGATTAATTGTTCGAATGCAAAATTTTTGTCACAAATAAGTGATGGTAGAAAGGTTATAGTGTTCTTTATTTTTAATATTTGAGCAGGAAGCCACTCTATAAATATACTTTCTCGAAGATGTATACAAATGTTGTTAACACTATTCTGTAAACATGCTATTTGATTTTTATCTAAGGTAATATGACACTGTGTTAGACAAAATTTTGAATCATATAATTGAATTATTTTCTGCAGATGCAATTTTCCGTTGTCATTGAAACAGAACAACTCATTGCGACTGACGAAAGAGGTATCTACATATAGAATATTGAACGACCACAATTTTTGAGAAAATTCACTCCATGTAGCCGGTGACAGTGTAACACCTTCACGCGTAGGCTGTAATTCATTTCGATCGTTAGAGAGATATTTCCATATATACACTTTTAACTTCCCATGACGAAGTTTCAAATACACATACACATTAGAACCTAAATGCCAACGACGGAGTGCATCTTGCATAAAATCTGAAGAAGTAGATTCAGTCGAAACTGATTCTGCATTGGAAGATAACAGTCCACTATGTGTTAGAACACAAGAAAGCAGATCATGAGTTGAGTTTTGAACCTCGGTGAGAACTTGTGAATTGACAACGGTAGATGTTTCTGCTGGGGTTTTGGAAGACATAAGATAGGTTTCTAGCCAATCCACAGCAAATTTTTGTGAGGGTGAATTAATCACATCTGAGACAATGTCCACAGATTTTGTTTCTTCTAGGGCAGGAACAGTCAACTCCGCACTATTTACACTAGAAATTATTTGCTCGAGTGATGGCATACTTTGAATTTTAGACATTCTTTTTAGATAGTAACATCCAACTACGACATTCACAGTATAAGATTTATTTTTAAAACACTAACATCTTAAAACATTATAATTTTGTCACAGCTATGAGCGAAGCAAACCTATCCACACAACCTCCAAAGTTGAAATGACTTATCAAACAACTTCATAAGTATAATCACGTAACCTAAATCGAGTGTCGTGTGCAAACAGATCACATAAGATATGAAGTGATTAGAACTTATAATTTTTAATGAATCGTACAACATTAGATTGTGGTAAATACAATTGTTATCTACATGACAAAATTTCTATATTATTTCATTCAGCTTCGAAATCATAGAGTGAAAATATGTACCAAACTTACTTAAAGTTCCGAATTTTAAATCACATTAACATTATATACTTAGAAAAATTTTATATATATTTTTATAACTTTAGGTGATATGTATCACGCGGAATATACAAGAATAACTACCAAAAACACGAAAATAACTAACAGTATGAGGCCTTCACAAGTCGGCATCCAAACTAGAAATGAACGATAAACACACTAATTGCAACAATTAGATGAGAGCTTATCAGTTCTTATCTAAGATTCCACATAAAATGACGTCATCACTCCAAAGTTCACAAGATGACGTCATTGGTCCAAGGTTCGCAAGATAGCCATTTGGCCTTTTTTTAATTACTTCTTAATTTTAAAAGGCCAAATGGCTATCTTGCGAACCTTGGACCAATGACGTCATCTTGTGAACTTTGGAGTGATGACGTCATTTTATGTGGAATCTTAGATAAGATAAGAACTGATAAGCTCTCATCTAATTGTTGCAATTAGTGTGTTTATCGTTCATTTCTAGTTTGGATGCCGACTTGTGAAGGCCTCATACTGTTAGTTATTTTCGTGTTTTTGGTAGTTATTCTTGTATATTCCGCGTGATACATATCACCTAAAGTTATAAAAATATATATAAAATTTTTCTAAGTATATAATGTTAATGTGATTTAAAATTCGGAACTTTAAGTAAGTTTGGTACATATTTTCACTCTATGATTTCGAAGCTGAATGAAATAATATAGAAATTTTGTCATGTAGATAACAATTGTATTTACCACAATCTAATGTTGTACGATTCATTAAAAATTATAAGTTCTAATCACTTCATATCTTATGTGATCTGTTTGCACACGACACTCGATTTAGGTTACGTGATTATACTTATGAAGTTGTTTGATAAGTCATTTCAACTTTGGAGGTTGTGTGGATAGGTTTACTTCGCTCATAGCTGTGACAAAATTATAATGTTTTAAGATGTTAGTGTTTTAAAAATAAATCTTACACTGTGAATGTCGTAGTTGGATGTTACTATCTAAAAAGAATGTCTAAAATTCAAAGTATGCCATCACTCGAGCAAATAATTTCTAGTGTAAATAGTGCGGAGTTGACTGTTCCTGCCCTAGAAGAAACAAAATCTGTGGACATTGTCTCAGATGTGATTAATTCACCCTCACAAAAATTTGCTGTGGATTGGCTAGAAACCTATCTTATGTCTTCCAAAACCCCAGCAGAAACATCTACCGTTGTCAATTCACAAGTTCTCACCGAGGTTCAAAACTCAACTCATGATCTGCTTTCTTGTGCTCTAACACATAGTGGACTGTTATCTTCCAATGCAGAATCAGTTTCGACTGAATCTACTTCTTCAGATTTTATGCAAGATGCACTCCGTCGTTGGCATTTAGGTTCTAATGTGTATGTGTATTTGAAACTTCGTCATGGGAAGTTAAAAGTGTATATATGGAAATATCTCTCTAACGATCGAAATGAATTACAGCCTACGCGTGAAGGTGTTACACTGTCACCGGCTACATGGAGTGAATTTTCTCAAAAATTGCGGTCGTTCAATATTCTATATGTAGATACCTCTTTCGTCAGTCGCAATGAGTTGTTCTGTTTCAATGACAACGGAAAATTGCATCTGCAGAAAATAATTCAATTATATGATTCAAAATTTTGTCTAACACAGTGTCATATTAACTTAGATAAAAATCAAATAGCATGTTTACAGAATAGTGTTAACAACATTAGTATACATCTTCGAGAAAGTATATTTATAGAGTGGCTTCCTGCTCAAATATTAAAAATAAAGAACACTATAACCTTTCTACCATCACTTATTTGTGACAAAAATTTTGCATTCGAACAATTAATCTCTTGTATTCATGACAACATCATGTGTCATGTAAGAAAACTTTTCAAATGTGTTGGCTGTGTTGGTTAAGTTGAAGATTTAAGTTACCATGAATGTCTTTACAGCACTCCATTACAAATGTTTGACAGAGTGTCTGAACAAGTACTTCTAAATCTTGACATTAATAACATTGCTAAGAAAGTTTTGTTGCGTGGTGAAGAAGTCTTTTACTGCTATGATAGACATTTTTTCGAGTCATTCAAATCAGAGGACTATGAAAGTGCGATAAGGAAATTATTTTAACTTATTTGTTTAAATGTACAAGTGATAATGGTTAATGTGTATTTCATTAATAATAGATTCATTAAATGGTTTTTATCTTTCAAATTGAATTCCTTATTTATACTCATTAGCTAATTTTTTTTTTTTTTTAGCATGTTCCATTTAAGAAATGTTATATTGTTGTGAGTTATGTATCTATGCATTCAAGTGTAACAGGTTTACTAATCTCACTTTTTAAAATAAAATATAAAAAATTAAAAATAGATTTATTCGAATCATATCAAATGTCTACAGTGTGAGTTTCATGACAAAAGATATTTACACTTTACAGAGTTTAAATCATAAATTTATAATCAATGTCAAAATTCTGAATTCATTCAAAATAAATGCTAATTTATGTTCCATTCTCTAAAGTATGAAGATTCATAAACAATGCTGTGTTTCAATCTCTAAGAATCGGTGAAAATTCGACTGTAGTTTCTTAAAAATCTACGAAGTTGGGAGTTATTCTGTAATAGGTGTAAAATTTTGTTGTGGTCCTGTCATTTTCTGTGTGTTGTTAAATATGTACATTCAAATGGGATCATTTATTAAGAGCAGAGGGGTCTTATGGAGCACCTACAGCCACAAAATTGTGACATTTCTATGTGCATGTCAATAATGTCTCGTATTAAGATATCAAAACTCATTACATGTTTCTTTTAAGGTGTTAATTGCATATCTTTCATATTTTTTAATGTTATTGCAATGTACTGTACTTGTCTCAGAGGGTCACTCATTCATTTAAATTCAATGTTAACAATCACCTATCCTTAAAAACAGTAAGTTATATACTATTCTTCTTTTAAAAAAATATATATATACTCGTTTAATGATCTTAAACGTTGTTGTAACAATAAAACCTAGCTCTTATTTGATAGTCATACACTAAGTATTGTGCAATTTTTGTCAAATTGCATTAAAATTTGATAATTTTAAATGGGGAGAAAAAAAAAACATTCGTGAGTATTCTATAATATTGAAATGCTAAGATCTTCCAGCTCTTGTATGTATTGTATAATTTGATAAATTTTTCATTTAAATATGGGAACTGCTTAAAACAATAACATTGCAATTAACTCGCTTTGCGAACATGAACTTTGGGTCACTATCTGTTACACTGATAAGCGCGATAAGCTATAGAGCCGATTTGGAATGTATTCTGGGTGAGTCTTTGGCCTGCATGATGTGTGTATTGTGGGGGGAGGGGGTATATTTATGGTAAATATGTATTCATATACATATTCTTTCTGAGAGTAGCTTTTTCAAAATAAGATCCACACATTTTAGTGGTGTCTATTGAAATGTAAGGTTGCAATCATGCATTTGCAATCGTCGGATTTCCACTTGGACGAATTCAGACGTAAAATACACCTCTAATGCTTTTTTTTTTTTAAATTACAACTTAACATTTAGAAGGTATATGGAATATCTGCTTATATGAAAAAAAAAATGGATAGCATAAGACAGTAGCAAGTTATTAAAAAGAAAAAAGAAAAAAAAATGCATAATTTGGAAAGAATAATTGTGTGGTGGCAATTCGACAACATAATGACATCATTATAGATAAGATCTAATTTTTAATAATGTAATAAGAGTGTATCACTCATTTGGAGTGTGGACAGTAAGTTGTCGCTCCGTGAGTTCCAATTTTGTTAACTATTTTCAATGTGAATATAAAAATTATATGAAATGATTCTAAATATTCAAACTTAGAAGCTTCAACTAAGTTCGGTTTCATTGAAATATTTGTCCTGTAAATATTTGCATCGGTAAAACCACCATTGGTAGTTCAAACAGTCGATTCGTATTTAGAAAATTCTAGAACCGTAGTGTACAACTGTAGAAATCTATTTTTAAAAGCTGTCGAAACAGATATTTTTTTCATAAAAATGTGTTCCATACAATTTATGTCTACCGATGAAATACAACTATTTCGGACATTTTTAAAAATTTAAAAAGTTTGAAAGTTAGTGTGATAAAATCTCACACAATACTTACTCGTTTCATGTTTAGCAGGTTTTAATACCGGGTGTTGAAATCTAGGTACATGTATGTGCAAAATGGTCTATTCCTATTCAATAGATTTTAAAATGTGTTGGTGTCCTGAAAAAAATAATGTACACTCACTTCTAAGTTCTATAATGGTAGTAAAATTACGATGTTAAAATGGTGATATCATATTCATTGGGTTTTATTTAAACTGAATGCTAAAATTTTTGGGGATGAAAATTCGTTAGTTTGTTAAATTCTAAACTTCGATATTTCAATTACATCCACCATTTTAAAAATGGCCGAATCATATTCAATGCGTAATATCATTAAAATGATGTATTTCATATTACGTGTACCAAATCAGACCCTTGAAGTATCCAACTATTAAAATATATTATTAGAAAAAATAGGTGGCAACACCTCATACTGCTGACGTCATTATAGATAATATCTAATTTTTAATAGCGTAATGAGAGTGTATCACTCATTTGAAGTTTGACCAGCGGGTAGTGAAGACGTCGTTCCGTGAGTTCTAATTTTCATTATTATTTTTATAAAAAGAAAAAAAATCACACACACACACACACTTAGAATGGTCAAATCTTGTTCACTTCATTTTAACTAAATGCGCTATTTTAAAGTTTGTGTATACATTTGTTTTTAGATACACAACACTTGAAAGGGTCGAATCCTGTTCACAAAACATAATTTCAGCTATGTATTACATTCATGTTTTTAAAGTTTGTGTATACATTTGTTTTTAGATACACAACACATAAAGGGTTGAATGCTATTCACTTAACACCATTTTGTGTCCACGGAACACAATTTGTGTGTTCATTGGAACTCCGTAATCAATTTGTTTTTAAACATTCGAAATCATTTCGTTATTATTATAAAAATCGTATTGATAGTTAGATTTATTTAAAAAAAAAAAAAAAAAAAAATCCACTGAATACAATTTTAGCTAATTATTACATTCGTGTTTTTAAAGTTTGTGTATACATTTGTTTTTAGATACACAACACTTAAAATGGTCGAATGGTATTCACTGAACACAATTTGTGTGTTCATTGGAAATCCGTAATCAATTTGTTTTTAAACATTCGAAATTATTTCGTTATTATTATAAAAATCGTATTGATAGTTAGATTTATTTAAAAAAAAAAATCCACTGAATACAATTTTAGCTAATTATTACATTCGTGTTTTTAAAGTTTGTGTATACATTTGTTTTAAAAAAATCATAATGTTATAATACACAATTTTATATTCACTCCGTAGCATTCTGTTTTAAAACGCACCCTTTATAAAGTGCATCGCTATTCACCGAGCGATTCGAATGAACTTTGAAAAATAATCTAGCTTCCACTGATAAGGTACACTTCGAAGATAACTTCTTATAAAGCACGGGTGCTTTGGCACGATGGTAAGACGCGCGGCTTCTAATCAGTTGGGCCCAAGTTCGAATCCAGCTCCTGACCAGTGAAACATTAATTTCTTTTGGAAAAAAAATGCCGATAGATGGCAGCACTTCATCAAAATTCGCCAGAGGGCGCTTTAACTACGTCACGCTGATAAGATCTTTCACTCTGTCGCTGACCAGCAGAGAGGGAGGACGTGTGCTAAGGAGCTCCAAGGCGCGACACGTCATTTCCAGATTATGTGATTGCGACATCCCTTGAAACCACTTCCTCAGGTCAAGGGTCAGTCAGCGATTGTGACATTCCCTCTCAAGACTCGGAGTGAAACTCACTCCGTATGAGTCATCAGGCCTCCGTGAAAGACTTCGCAATTGCCCTCTTCCGAAAGAGGCATCCGGTGCTGCACCGCCTCACCAAACTTCCAAAAGAGGGGAGGTGGGCATCCTCCCAAAGAGGATCCTCTCAAGAGAGGCATCCTCCCTCCCTCCTGGGGGTCTCAAGACCCTCCAAGGAGGGTCCACTCCAAAGAGGGGAGGCGGCTCCAAAGAGGCATCCTCCCAAAGAGGGACCCTCCTCCCAAAGAGGGCCTCTCCTCCTGAGCCGCCTCCCCTCTTTGGACTGGAACCCCCAATTTATAACTACTCATAATGTAATATGGATGTATTATCCCGAAGTGCAATTTGTATTATAAATTCATAATCAATATCAGAATGAAAATAAAACACGTACTTTTTCTTGAGTTTGCACTGATCAGTTATTTTTACTTTCCTTAAATACATAATGTATAAGGAAAGTATTGTGACGGGGTCGAAAATTCGAATTCGATTTTTCGACGGGAGAGAACGTTTCAAGCATCCCTGATCACGATTCAAACATTTCGGAAGTGATGTGTGTGTGTGTGAAAGTATGCCTGTGTGTGTGTGTGTGTATGTATGTGTCAGTGAGACTGCGGATACGATAACTGACGAACGGATGGACCGATTCGAACGAAATTTGGTATAAAAATCACAATTTGTAAACACTGGAAGCCTATTGTTTTTATACGCAATCGAATGTTCACCCCCCCCCCTCCTTCCGGCCACCCTAACGGCTACTCTAAGTCCTCGGACGAGTCGGGTGGTCTGGGTTTTCGACCCCCCCTCCTTAAATTTTCGAGTGAAATTTTGAAAAAATCGTCAAAAAATCAAAATCGCTAATACAGTTACTCAAATAGACATTTTTTATGTAATTTTTCATAAGAAAAAGATTGACATAAATTTTAGAACGCTAACATGAACCGTTCTCGAGATATTGCACATTTTTCAAAAAAATTATCAAAACGTTATATAAAATAAAAAAAAAAATATTTCCTATTGAGAAACATGTTCACTTTTCATATGTAATACCATGCGATAAATTGGGTGACATCATTCTCGTGGATCTAGCTCGTTCCATTCATGAAAAATATACTTTGAGTAATACTTTTGTATTTGAACGCCAATAGTCATTTATCTGCTGTAAGAATAACTTATCTCTCCGTCCATAACGCTTGGCAAAATTTTGGCGACAAATTTGGGGGAATGTCGCCAACTTGGCGACATTTTTAATTGTTGCCAAATTAACAAAAATCTCGCCAAATTGATAAAAATGACGCTAAATCAATGAAAATGGCGACTAATTGAAGAAAATTCAATATCTTGGAAAGAATATAAGTATCTACTATAAGAATAACATTTCTTTTACTGTAAAAGAAATTCATCGCATTATATAAGGAAAGTCATGTGTTGCCCACATCAGATTTTTAAACACACGATACATAAAGTTACATGCTTTCTTTCTTAAGGTATTGTGGCTACACGTAACGGATATATACATATACAGGATCAGGGTGTACCAAAAACATTGACCTCGACTTTTATTCCTTAAATATTGATCTTAGACAATTACAAAGTTGCGTAAAAAAGGTACTGAATTTTATGAAATCGATTAAAATTTTTAAAGGAATTAAATTTTGAGAAATACAAAATTTAAATTTTTATACGACCCCCGTACAGAAACGTTTCCAATGAGTAAAATATGCCCCATACACTAATAAGGTGATGTACAAAATTTCAGCATTTTATCATAAAAAGTCCCAAAGATATGGAAAGACAAAAATGTTGACTTAAATGCTGATATCGACATGGGTTTTCACAAGGGAAAAATCATGTCGTCAGATCGCGTTTCAGGAGTCATACACAAATTATGAAAGAAAATAATGATTACATTAATAAATAATAATTTTCTATTTATTAGTACAAAAGTATCTACACTGTGCAGAAATAATAACTTTACACAAAGATTACAAAGCTTGTTCAAAATGTTTTCCATCCATGCCAAAGATCCATTAAAGATAAGAGGCAGATATTATTTGCCTATGATGCATTTCTGCGTTGCGTCATTTGCACTCTTGCTGTAAACATTTACATTTTAATTTGTGATTAATCTCTCACAAAATGTGTTTAAACATGTCTCTGAGACTGTTCATGATAAAATGCTGAAATTTTGTACATCAACTTATTAGTGTATGGGGCACATTTTACTTATTGGAAATGTTTTTGTACGGGGGCCGTATAAAAATTTAAATTTTGTATTTCTTCAAATTTAATCCCCTGAAGATTTTTTTATCGATTTCATAAAATTCTGTACCTTTTTTTACGCAACTTTGTAATTTATTATATATGTCTATGTTCAATATTTAAGGTATAAAAGCCAAGGTCAATGTTTTTGGGGCACCCTGTATATACACACAGAGACTCCACAGCCATAGGGACATCCTGAAATGTGATTAGGTTAGGAGGTCTTAAGCAATACTTTTATTGCTTATACTATACTTATACTATATTATAGTAGGAGAAAATGAGAATAAGTTATTTCTTACGTAATAAAAGAAAACGCTTGAATACAAACAACTTTAAAAGTGAAATAAATATATCAACTAGTTTGAAAATCAAAAAACAATCTTCTTCAGAATATAAAGTAACCGCGCCAGCAAGGCAAGAACGCGGTTTTCAATAAACAATTACATCCCGTGGCTTAGGGAGGAAATCGTTGTCAAATGAGAATTTACAAACATAAAGGTAATATAGTAGAAAGTGTTTAGGATTCTTGTACTGTTTTTTCTTCCTTCTACTATTTTTTCATTCTACCATTCTCTCCCCTCCCCAACCTTTAAAATTGTTTCTTTTCTCCTACCGTTTTACTTTCCTTCTACTATTCTTTTATCTTCCTTCTACTATTTTTTTTAATTTCCTTGCACTATTATTTTCCTTCCCTCTACCATTTTCCCTACTATTTTTTCGCTTCCTTCTACTATTATTTTTAATTTCCTTGCACTATTATTTTCCTTTCTTTCTACTATTATTTTTTTCCCTTTCTTTCTACTATTATTTTCATTTCCTTCTACTATTCTTTTCCTTCCTTCTGCTATTTTATTTCCCTTTCATTCTTTCTATTATTCATTTTCCTTCTTTCTACTATTCATTTTCCTTCCTTCTATTATTCTTTTCTTAGATTACATTACCGAAAAGTACCGGACTCTGTATGATAGAGAAATCGAAACTGAAAGAAAAAAAAACGCTAGCGTATAAAAATATGTGTGGATGAAATAAAGATCAGTCTCCTCACTCCATCCAGAGGCGTACGATATTTCTCTTTCTCTCGTATCTCTCCTTCCTCACCAAACAAAATAGAAAACATCGAAAGATTTTCTTCGGAGTCATTAAAATGAGCAGTTTTTAATTATTCCACGTTTGTGAGAATGTGCCTTATATGAGTTCGATGTTATTCCTTTTGCAGCAAAAAGCGTCGCCCTGGGGTCTGCATCCGGCCCGCGGGACGGAGATGCGTTGCTGCGATTAGCGGTTGCGGCGACGCCTGAATCCCGGCTGATAAAGGGGGGGGGGGGGGGTGCTCCCCCGCCTGCGAGAATTATCATTTAGATAGGGTTCTATGGAGAGAATCCAAGCTTGCACTCGATGCCGGTTGATGAGAAGAGTGATAGCAAAAGGAGCTTGGATTCTTGTGCTGAATTTGTTCGACATTTTCCCCGGCGGTATTCACTTCGGTCGCCAATTTGTTGTTATTTTTTTTTTCTTAAAGACGACGAGAAAATCGCGGAGATGGCGGACGAAGCGCCTCCCAAAGTTTTAAATTTATTGCGAAGCGAATTACTCATCATGCACTGTAAAATATTCTGCAACCTTTGCTTATTTTTTTCAGCTACTTTGTTGAAAATTTTGACAAACAATCAGAAAAGACGCAATTACAGGTGTTCATGAACATTCCAGCTTCAATTCTGAAATATTCAGCTAATTATCGTCTGCCGAAGAGTTGTTTTTGTATTTATATACATAAATATTGTATTTATATATATAAAATTATATATATATATATATATATATATATATATATATATGTAATTTCTTTTAAAAACCCAAATCTTAATTCTCTTAACTTTGATAATATATTTGCAAAACATCAGCACATGTTACCCAAAATACAAAAATCTTTCAAATATAATTTACCAATTGGTAGAACTATTTACAATAATAATGAAGTTTCCAGGTCATTAAACTCCGATAATCTTACGTCATGTGTATGCAGCGATAAGAATCTTACATCTTATTTCAACTCATCTCATGAACATATTATTACTGGAGATCTCAGTATAGTTCAGGATAATATACTTAGGGATATTATGAATAAAGGGTCTAAATTTCGCATTCCATTCTGCCATCACCCCAAACTTCTTCTTCAGTATTTAGCTTTTGATTTGGATAAATTCATATACCAACAGGCTTGTTCACATTCCATTCCTATTGAACCATTCCATCTATGGAAGTATACTACTTTGCATCTTCTTAAAAATGTTATTATAAATATTACATTTACAAGGCCTAGTTATCCTTATAAACAACTCCTTTCTGCTACAAAAGAACAACAACAACATTTTGTCATGACTTATGTAGATAAAGTTTCTAATAATTATGCCTTTATTTGTAAAAAATATTATGTTCCCCTGTTACATAATTACTTAAAAAATAATCATATTTTTAAACCCATTAATAATCAGTCTATCAAAATCAAAACTAAATTGCTAAAATTATATACACAATTAATTATTAATTGTAAGTTTTATAAATTTCCATATGTTACTTTGGTTCCTAAATTCCACAAATCACCTCTCAGTTTTCGGTCACTTGTGGACATAATACCTTTACCACTACAGCTAGTAAGTACTTGCTAAACTGTTTAAATATAATTAAATGAATCTCTTAAATGTAAGAATTCAGGCTATTTCATATTGAATAGTTTTGATTTAGTTAATCACCTTAGCAAGCTTCCACATATTCTTGGTTTCCATATCTTTGAATTTAAAGACATTTTTAATAATATTGTTATTAAAGATTCATATAAAGTTATTATCTCTCTTTATCACGATTATCAATCTTCCCATAATGCTCCATTTAAAGTTAAAAACTTTCCTATGCTATTGCACTTTGTGTTATATAACAATTATATTATTCAAGGAGATAACATATATTTACAAATATCTGGTGGACTTCAAGGGGGCTGTAGTAGTATAATATTCTAGCTAACTTATATCTTTATTATTATGAATGTCATTTTAACTCTAATTCATATATTCTATATAGATATGTTGACGACTTTATTTGTATTATCATTGATGATTCCTATCCCATTAATATTGATTTTTACCCCTCTAACCTAGAATTAATCCCTAATGAGACTGGTGTTAGTCAAACTGTAAATTATTTAAACCTAAAGTTAGATACCCTTGGTAATCATGTTATCACCAATATATATGATAAAAAAGATTCTTATAACTTCACTATTATTAAGCAGCTATCATATCGATCTTGTAATTCTATTCAATTGTTTAGAAACATCATTTTAAACCAGCTATTTCGAATACATCGACTTTCTGATCCTCAGTTTCACTTACTTCACATAAATAATCTTAAACGCATTTGTCAAAATTACCACTATCCGGAAGTATTTGTAAATAATATTATTAATAATTTCAAATGCACCACGTAATAATTTTACAAATGCATTATTTATTCTTGATTGGATAACTCTTTTTTGTGAATTTCACCCGTTCTTATCACCTACTTACCACTAGGTCTGAGTCTGATACTGCTTACTATTTTTGAAAGACTACATTCCACTTATCCTGAGTCCTATACTGCTTACTATTTTTGAAAGTCTTCATACACGTTATTTTTCGATCAAGTGTATTCATTCCGGTGTCCACTCGCTTTGACGAAGAGATGTAAAATGCTCTATCGAACGTTCCCCTGCGAACATGTAGACTCCCACGTGGTGGCTGTGCCCGTGAGTTAATATTTCTGTTTTTTATATTTCTGGTTTATAATTCACTTGGTTTATATTATTTGACCTTCTACTAGCCAGTAGACAGTTCCAATGGTGTCCATAGGTAAATACTATCGCCATTGTCAGAAACTGGCTATTCTCTCGGTTTTAATTCGAATTGTACGGCTGTCCTGACGAGAATGCAATTTCGAACTAACCGTCATTTTTTGTGTAGTTTTAATTGATTGTTCTCCATGTCTTGATCTTTTATCTTGAGCTAATTATTATTGCCTTTTCTCATTTTTGCCGTGTTTTCTTTTTCATTTTTATTTATATTTA
Organism: Amaurobius ferox; assembly: GCA_951213105.1. NCBI lineage: Eukaryota > Metazoa > Arthropoda > Arachnida > Araneae > Amaurobiidae > Amaurobius > Amaurobius ferox. Next base: position 152,493,930 of record OX578136.1, read on the forward strand.
TATACTTTTAATTGTGATTTTTGCATCCTAATATTCTTCTCATCCCCCTTTTCAATTTCGAATGCAATTTCGAACTAACCGCCGTTTTTTGTGTAGTTTCAGTTGATTGTTCTCCATGTCTTGATCTTCTTCAATCTTGAGCTATTTATTATTTATTGCCTTTTCTCATTTTTGCCGTGTTTGCTTTTTTATTTTATATATATCTTTTTAATTATGATTTTTGTGTATATATATATAATATAAACACCTTGATTTATCTGTCTATCTATCTTTGTGTAACGCTGCTGCAAAATGTTACCAAACATGTTTCATTCAAGGAAAAACATTTCAACTTAGAGACTAACCCTAACCCAGACCCAGAGAAATAATATTGCAACCATGGAGCTTTACGTAGCGTATGACATCAGATGCTGAAAGTGAAACCTTGATGTTGTTTTATTTCTTATCATTTCATAAACTTTCATTTGAGATACCACGCAACTAGGAGTGTCACGCTCATATTGCCAACAAGTCAGATTTCATGCTTCTTTCAAGAAAATATAGACTATGAGAATAACTAATTTCTCCGTCTGTCCGTAACGCTTGGCGAGAAATTTAGCGGGACATCAGCAACTTAGTGACTATTTTAAATGTTGTCGAAATGACAATAATGTCGCCAAATTGATAAAATGACACCAAATGTGAAGCGATATTCCGCAAATTCTGATTTCCGTCATATGAAGGGGCATACATTCTAGTATTATCATAACTATTAGGAACCTTACACCTCATTATGGACAGCTGATTTTCCTGAAACTTTCAGTAATGTGCTTGCAAATGTTTTACAGTGATACAGTATCTCTAGAAAAGTCGTTAAGCACTCTCAATGACATTATAAGGAAACGTCCACGAGTGCGTGTGTTAGGTCTACATATAGTGGTCATGTCTCATCGAATGAAAGTGATTACAGTGCCACTAGCGAAAAATTGAAAAAAGTTAAGATACCGAATTAGAATACGAAACGAGATAGACAATTACAAAGTTGTTGTTGTGACCCAGACCGTCCGATCTACCAGAAAGGTGTAAGGTAACCGTTTGGACGGCCGGGAAGTGCCACCCAATTTAGACCGAAGCCCAGTGGGAGAAGCATCCACAGGGACCGTACCCTCCTTCCCCTACCACCAACCTTTCGGAAGGACTTATGGACCCACATGTTTAACGTGATCGTACTCCGCATGAACACGGCGGCAGTTGTGGCCGCGTGCAAATCCAGCGCGCAAACCACCGGGCTACCGCGCCCGAAATGTGCCAACAGCACGCGGTGTTCCCAGGTGGTCACCCACCCAAGTACTAACCGTGCCCGATGCTGCTTGACTTCGGTGATCTAACGATAACCGATGTTTTCAGCACGGTAGGCATTAAAACTATTACAGAAGGCAAATATCTCATACAGTAGGGCAATTGGCATGGCTGTCATATTCAGAAATATCGCAATAAGCAACACTTATGTACAGGATCTAATGTGCAGCCAGTTCAAAATGCTCTCAGTCAGCAACAACAACAGCAAAAAAAAAAAACTGACCTGGGCAGCACATGACTTTCCCTGCAGACTCATATTCACATTCTCTTTATTTCTTCAATTATTCGTTAAATTGAGTTTAATTGCACAAGATAACAACCATAATTAATTATTTTAAATGATACTGAATGTGCACTTTTAATTCAATTTTCGTTTTCATTGGGTAACTGGACTTACTTTCAAACGTAGCGTAGCGAAAATGCAAAAAAGCTATAATATCTCGAGAACGGCTAAATTTAGGATAATGGGTTGATTTTATTCTTTGTCGTCAAAAATTACGTATAAAATAAGCATTGAATTCATATATTTGAGCATATGTAGTCTTTTATTTCTAGATTTAACGATTTTTGTGGGCCATTTCGCAAAAAAAGGCAGGTTTTTGTTTGGAATCGTATCAAAATCTAATCAGCACCAGGTTAACTTACAAGAGATTTATCTACCAAATTTTGTGAAATTTGGTCAATTAGTTTTTCAGAGAAAGTAGATACAGGCAAATTTCGAGGGCCATTTCGTAAAAAAAGGCAGGTTCTTTTATCCAGAATCGTACTAAAATCTAATCAGCAACAGGGTCACCCACAAAGAACTTACTTACCAAATTTTATAAAATTCGGTCAATTAGTTTTCAGTTACAGGGGATACGTTATTTTATGCACAGACACACACACACACACACACAGATGTGACATTTAAAAAAAAATTGTGTTCTAGAGATCCCAAAACGTGTAGATCCGTCAAAAACTCGAGTTGCGATTTTCGACATAATTCCAATACTTTCCCTATACATTACCATGTATTGAAGAGAAAGTGAAAGGAATATGACCGCGTACTTTAACAAACATTGCAGGAGTCACCGTGTTAGAATCCCTCATGATATGCTTTCTTGACGAGTATTTATTGTCTTCCATATACGCGTTTCGTGAGTTCCTGATGTCGATTCTTACTAATTAGATAATCCTTAATAACTTTGTATTTAACTTTTTCTTCTGTCTTGCTTTGATGCCGAGTCTGTTATCCTAGAGTTTAAAATACTTAGGTAGGTGGCGCTGTAATCACTTTTACTCGATCGAGTAGGGTCACATTACAATAGATAGTGCACATGATATAACGTGCGCACTCATGGATCTTTTGTTTCAAATCTATGTCAGCTGCGCTTACTTTCAGTATTCAAGTACCCCTTTCAGGACATAGATCCCACTTCATTGCGAAGTACCCTATTTTACACATTTATCGTATTGGTATACCCCATTTTAAACATTAGTCTGAATAGCGTACCTGTTAGGATCGCGCTCCCTCGACAGACCATAGAGTTTATGGACCGGTTTCGCTTTTATTATGCATTCGCCAGCATGAAAAAGCCAATATTTGCAGTGGCAGCAAGCAAACTTACTACGTGCCAAGTCTGTAAGTCTCGGTGGAAATCGTTGCAATCAGTCTTATCACATAGCAGGCACCAACATTAATCAAAATCTGAAAAAAAAAAAAAATGAAGCATTAGCATAGCCAGGATTTTGGAAATGGCATTATAGAATGGGGTGAGGGGTGAGTGCTAGATTTTGTTTTCCAATATGGACCCTATGGAGAGCTAATTCATTTTTTCACCCCCCCCCCTTAAAACAAGCTTTACGTATTACAACATTAAATTCTAAACAAGCGTTTCGTATACAACGTCGATTTTAAATCAGGAACACATAGGCGCCAACAGAAATTCTTTCATTACTTCATCTCTGCATCTAATCAGGAGGATAGCAATAGCAAACCTCTCCATAGGCGAACAAAGCGCCATCCGCATCGGAATGAGGTTTTCCGCATCGAAGAATTTGTGAAATATCCGCTTCCGCGGATCGATAACAAATGGCCCAACCCCAAGACTGCACTTTCTCCACCGAGAAATTCGAATACAAATTAGGTTATATGGCGAGGGTATTTTCCTTGTTTATATGTCATCTTCATTTTTAATTTTTTATCGGCTTAGTATTTAAGAAGAAACTCATCAGCTAAAACCAAGGGATACGTGAACCAGCAAGTATTTTCCTCTACACTACATATACTATAACTTGTTTGTTTATATCTATACTATAATCCAGAAAGTATGTCTGTATTTGTATATTTTCAGCCATACAATTCCCCACCGTTTATCTCAGCTCAACCAAAATAAGTATGATAATCAGATCTATCAATAGGATGCTCGTAGTGGGGTTTTGGAAGCCGCATAAATGTTTTAGAGGTGTTCGAAAGCGTTAAACAGTCTTTTCAAGTGTCGATAGTTTACAGTTTACAAAAATTTAAATTTAAGGGGTTTTGATATGGACTAAAACGATGGAATTGTCTAGGACATGTGAAACTCATTTTTATTGAATTGAAATTTGACATATCAATTCATTGTAGACACATGTTGATCATATGAAATAAGCATTATGGATAATTGCTATTTTAAAACATTTATTATTTCAAAGGTGTCGTAGAAACATTTATTTCATGTGGATAGAGAATTGGCGTTTGTAGAAACTTAAAATGCAATTAACAGAACTGTTGTTTGACAAATTAACAAAATAGAGAAGATTTTCGATTTCATATATTTAAGAGGATACTGCGATTAAGACATTTGAATTCTGAAGTAAATTCAAATTGAAACTTAAACGTGTTTGTAGTAGATCGTTGTATAGTAACAGTAAGGAAAAAAAATTCTCAGTTTTGAAAAATAAAGTACTTTAGAGGTGGTGCAGATAAATACTTTCTGATTCGAAATTGCGACCGAACGCATAAATATACAAGTAATTTATATTCGAGACAGATTTATAGTGTGGTACGCAGATAAATCTCTGAACATAAAAAATCTGATTTGGCAGTACATGACTTTCCTTATATAATGCAATGAATTTACTATTTTTACAGCAAAAAAAAATAGGTTATTCTTATAGTAGATACTTATATTCTTTCCAAGATATTTAATTTTCGTCAATTAGTCGTCATTTTCATTGATTTAGCGTCATTTTTATCCATTTAGCGAGATTTTCGTTAATTTGGCAACATTAAAAAATTCGCCAAGTTGGTGACATTCCACCAAATTCGTCGCCAAAATCTCGCCAAGCGTTATAGAGGGAGAAATAAGTTATTCTTATACCAGATAAATGACTATTGGCGTTTAAATACAGAAATATTACTCAAAGTATCTTTTCTCATGAATAGAATGAACTAGATCCACGAGAATGATGTCACCTAATTTATCGCATGATATTACATATGAAAAGTGAACATATTTCTCAACAATTAATATATATTTTTTTTAATTTATGGGATTTTTTGATAAATTTATTTTAAAAATGTGCAATATCTCGAAAACGTTTTATGCTAGCGTTCTAAAGTTTATGTCAATCGTTTTCTAAGGAAAAATTACATAAGAAATGTCTATTTGCGTAACTTTATTAAAGGTTTTGATTTTTTGATGATTTTTTCAAAATTTCACTCGAAAATTTAGGGGATTCTGAACATTCGATTGCGTCTAAAAACAACAAGCTTTCAGTATTCATGGATTGTGATTTTTGTACCAAATTTCATTCGATTCGCTCTATTCGTTCGTGGGATATCGTCTCCTCAGACTCACTGACACACACATACACACACGCATATTTTCATACACACACATATTTTCACACACACACACACACACACACACACACACAGACAGACCTCGCCTCAAAAATGTCGTGATCAGGGATGCTTGAAACGTGCTCTCCCGTCGAAAACTTGAATTCTTGACCCCGTCACAATACTTTCATTATACATTATGTATATAAGGAAAGCAATAACCGATAAAGTAAAACATTAAAATGTATTCATTTAAATTGTTGCTGCAAAGTAAACTGTTCGAATTCTCCAATAGATCCGAGTGCGCATGTCACAAATAGATGAAAACTTAAAATTATACACAGGGTCGTAAAATAAACGGTAAAAATCAATTTCCGAAAGTTTATTATATTAGAATGGTCGCAAAACAAAACATTCGAATTATCAATTGAACGCGAAACACTTACTTTCAAACAACGTTCAAACAATCCCGCAGCAAAGCTAATGGAAAATTTTGCAGTGTTCGAATGTTTGAATTTTTGGGGTGGGTTTACAACAACGAAATATTCGAATTGCTGAAAACACTAAATAAGAATTTCTGAAGAAGATAAGTCTGTAACTTTGAAGGGAAATTTTTGATTTATTAGCATCAGAGAAAAAATATTGTGGTTTCCAAATATTTACATTTCTAGGGTTGCCTTATTTCAATAACGTATGAACTACCGAGTGAACGTAAAAACATGTAGTTTCTAAAGGACATATATATTTAACATTTAGTGATCCGATGGATCGTTCGACACAGTGAATGCGAAAATATATTTTTTCAAATTTATTCATTTAAATGAATCTTACATCACAAAAACGTTCATATTATGGAATTAATTCGAAACCCACGTTACGACGAGGTAAAGATTGTAACAGTTAAGGATAAAAACGCTGTTGTCGTTACTTCATCGTTGTTGGTGAATGAAAAACTATTAATAACAAGAAAACACTATTAATAAAACAGATTACACAAAATGTCTGACAGTTCCAATGTGAATTTTGATCTTAAATCTATATATTGAAACAAAAATTAAACACTATAAATATTTTTTGTATCTTCCATGAAAAAATTTCGACAAAACCTTAATAAAACTTTGCGACACCAAACAGGGTTGCGACCCAAGGGTTGAGCCCCACCCCTACAGACTAGCCCTTCTTCGACTCAGATCATCCGATCTGCCCGAAAGTATAAGGTATCCGTTTGAACGGTTGGGAAGTGCCACCCAATTTAGAAACGGAACTCAGTAGTGGCGGCATCCACAGGGATTGTACACTCATTTCCCTATCACAAACCTCTCGGAAGAACATACGGGCCCATATATTTAACGTACCCGTTCGTTCGTTACTAATTCCCCCGTGGTAAAGGAGCGCCTACGCACCACGTCCACAAGACCCCCAGGGTATCCCATGGAGAAGAGGAGGAGATTTGCAGCTTCACTTTTTTTATAGAGGCTCCCCGAAGGGCGGAAGTCTGACTTGGCCTCGACATGACAACATCCATGCCCGCTGGCGGGATTCGAACCCGCAACATGGCAATCCAGCGATCAGACGGAAACGTATGCTCCTGACCGCTCGACCACC